>CM076579.1:1279400589-1280000589 GCA_034641835.2 Pinus albicaulis
AAATTTCATCGATTTACAAAGTTCTTGGTTTGGGTTTAAAAACTTTTCTTCAAAGTTTGGATTTAAGAGCATTTCTTGGAAGCAGACTGATTTTGCAAAGAATTGTTTTGGGTTTAAAGAATTGTTTTGGGTTTAAAGAATTTTCTTGGAGGACATTTTTTGGAGGCGGCCTGATTTTGCAAAAAATTGTTTTGGACTTAAGGAATTTTCTTGGACGTACATTCAAAGGACATTTCTTGGAGGTATGTACGTGTTTTGAGTTGAAGTAAATCTTTTGAGCTTCGTTTCATTTTTATAAGACATTTTTTTCTCGAATTTTTTAAAGTAAGTGTTTTAGATTGGAGTATGTATTTTTTGCAAAAAATTTAAAATGAATTTTTTTAAATTAAATCTTTTGTGATGTTTTTTCTAATTGAGTTATTGTCTAATTTTTTGAAGGAAATTTTTTGAACTTCATACCCTATTATCATGGGAAATCAAAGGACTTGTGC
This sequence comes from Pinus albicaulis, assembly GCA_034641835.2. NCBI lineage: Eukaryota > Viridiplantae > Streptophyta > Pinopsida > Pinales > Pinaceae > Pinus > Pinus albicaulis. The sequence continues at coordinate 1,279,401,081 of CM076579.1, forward strand.
GAGAAAATATGATCGAAAAAGAGACCCTGAGGAACGTAGAGAAGAGACGAGACAATCTCACAAAAGAAAGTTAGAAGCCCTCTCAAATATTGAAGAGGAAAATCAACCTCAAGCAGAAATTGAAGCAGGTATGTAAATGTAAATATTATGATCTATTGATATATTTAAAATTTTCCTAGTGTAAAATGTGAAGCTTAATTTTTATTTGACGAACTAATTTGAAAAATATCTTGTTTAATGTAAACATACAGAGATATTCCTCAAAACATTGATGATGAGATACAAAATTTTGAAAGAGAAAGTGAAAGAGATATTGAACCAATGATTGAAGATGGTGAAAATATTGAAAGAAATCCAAATAAAGAAATTGAATCACAAGGTATGTACACACACACACACACATACAAAGATATATATATATTAAACACATGCACATATTATTGAAATTATAGATATATTTATTAATTTAGTTATTTATTGAATATGTACTATTTTTTCGAATATGTACGGATGAAATCACTATCGATAATGAGATGTTAGAAAATGTTGACACTCACACATATGGAGATAAAAAACCTGACCATGTTATACGATATCGTGTTAACTGCATTTTTGAAAAGTATTTCTTAAATGAGCGGGTGACAGTTTAGGCTCAAATGTTGAAAGGTCTCCTATCATTAAGAAAATTAAAAGAAGCTACGACACTATTGGGTATTCAAAAATCAACCAAAGATAAAAAAAATGAAGGAAGATGTGATAAAAAATATGAGTAGTGCTATAAAGTCAATTAAGAGATCTAGAGAGAAAGATGTTTCAATTGTACGTAGAGGAATACAGATGGAAATGGTTTCATCAAGTACTCAAGAGAATCATTTGGTAACATCTATGGCACGAGCACTGGGAACCTCGCGAAAAACTTTGCACAAACATCGGAAATTTCGGCTGCAAATAGATGTAAATGATGAACTCGCTTGTTGGAGAGCTATTTGTAGGCAACCATACAAAGATAGACTTGGAGAAAATGTTAAAAAAATAATATATGAATATTGGAAGAACAATTCGCGTGTTTCGCCAACTGCAAGGCATGTGATGCGAAGAAGAATAACACGAAATCAGTACGAAGAACATGAAAAATATTTCTTGGAAACCACTCAGATAGAGTTATTCAACAAATTCAAAGAAGAGAATCGTCAAATTCATGTTTCACTCAGTGCTTTTGTTCAACAAAAACCATGGTATGTAAAACCTATCACCGTACGCGACACTTGTTGTTGCCGTTGTCATGTGGAATTTGAGTTATATTATGACACATTCCTTGATTTCGGTAGAACATTATGGAAGGATTCACCTCCTCCTTCCACTATCCGTGATTTCATATCTCAAATTCTATGTGAAAGAGAAAGAGATGAACTATTTTACAAAAAGAAATGTGTTGGTGGTAAAAAATGCGATGATTGTGGAAATTTGACTAAATTTCAAAACAAATGTCGTATTGATATAAATGATCAATCATTGTCCAATATGAAAGTGAAATGGAAGAGATATGAATATATCGATACATCGATTCAAGGTGCAAATAGTGTTAAAAGAATTGAATTACTAGAAGACGAAATTTTTCTGATAGACTTTTTGAGAAAGTTTGAGGCATAAATTTACAAATACACCAAGCATTCCCATAGAGCTCGATGGCAAGACTTGCAATTCAAAAAATCTCGTGAAGTTTTTCCACCAGGGACCATTTTGTCAGTGATTGATTTTGCAGAAAACTACACATTTGTTCCACAAAAAGAAATTAAGAGTGAATACTATCATTCTGACCAAGTCTCCATGCTCGTCCATATTCTATATAGACATGCTGAACAAAATGTCGATCATATAGAAAGCACGAGTGAAAATCGACATATCATTAAAGAATATCACTTTTATATCAGTGACGATCGTACACATGATACATGTTTTGTATAACATTGTTTTGGAAAAATTTATGATTCATTGAAAAATCGTGGAATAACATTCAATGAACATTGGATATGGTCAGACGTACACATGATACATGTTTTGTACAACATTGTTTTGGAAAAATTTATGATTCATTGAAAAATCATGGAATAACATTCAACGAACATTGGATATGGTCGACGGATGTGCAGATCAATTCAAATCTGCACGATCATTCTTTTGGTTGTGTTGTCTTCATAAGAAAACCAGCATTAAACATTGTTGGAATTTCTTTGAGACTGGCCATGGAAAAGGAGAACATGACGGTGCAGGAGCATGCATAAAACGAGCACTTCGAAGATATCAAATGAACCCCTCTGCAAGCCGACTTGTGAACGCTAAAGAAGTTGTTCAATGGTGCATCGCTGCTCTAAGCCATGAGACTAACCCATCAAGGGAAGTGCGAAGGTACATTCAATTTAATTTATATTGGAAATATAATTTTAAACATTGTACATTTATCATGCAATGATTATCTTTGATTGTATTTTGATATCATATTTACAAATTATTCTTCTAATTTTCCATATAAAGGTTTTTCTGGCATATTGGAATCGAAGACGTAGATAGATCAATTGGAAGTGACGTTGAAACAATAAAAGGGACTCAAAAATTGCATTCAATTCAAACAAAGTCGTCCAGAAATGTGTTTGCATTGGATAAAAGAAAATATTCTTGTTTTTGTGATGTTTGCATAGACAACACAAAATCCAATGACGTTTGTAAAAACAAAATGTATGTGAACGATTGGAAACATACAGAGCTAAATACAAAGGGAAAATTTTCTGTTGCAATGTTTGAAGAAATGCAATCAGAGGAAACTACAATATCATCCGATGGTGATAGAGTTTCTGATCTTGTTAGAGAAGGTAACATTTGAATTACTTTCTAATGATTTAAAAATATAGAAATAAATTTAAATATGTATAATTTTGTTAAGTTTATTTTATTGTGCAGGAGATGTTTTTGCTGTAATTGCACCTATTGACAACGATGAAAATGTGAAGTATTATTTGATGCGTTGCACTGAACGAAAAATGAAATTATTACAAAACTATAATGATCACGGATTTCAATATGACAGAGGATCTATTATACTGAAAGGTTATTTTTTCAGACAAACTCATCAAAGTGGAGACTTTGTTTACTTTGAAGACTATGAACCTGATTCCATAAGTTGTCAATATAGTCACTTGGTGTGTGCAGCATGCATAAAGTTGATAGAAGTTCAATCAAAGAAAAAATAAAAAATTAAGAGATGGAAAATGTCAAAATCCGATCATGAATGGATTATTGAAGATGGAATTCCATTAGAATTTTTTTGAGTGAATTGTCCAACAATTTATTCTCTTTGGATTAAATATGTTTTAGAACTTCCATTACTCAACTAAAAATTGAGTTGCTTATGTTATTTGTGCAAGTGTTTGCACATGTACAAATTGTTTTGGTACAAGCACGTGCTCTAGTATCAACTGAAAGTATCTTTTCTATACATGTGCATTGATGAAAAATGTTATATATATCTGTGTGTGTGTGTGTGTGTGTGTGTGTGTGTGTGTGTTCTAGAATGAAATTAATTGTTCTAGTTTTACTATGTGCATTGATGAAAAATTATTTACGTACTCAATATATATGTTCTAGAATGCAATTAACTGGAACTAGTTTTTCTATGTGCATTGATGAAAAACTAGTTGGATTTTCTGGTAAAAAGTTTCCACAATGTAAATAAATCGACAAGGCTACCTATTTGAGTGCATTAACAACATTGACCCAAATTCAACAAACATATATATGTACTAGAATTATATTTCCAATCAAAATTAAAGGGATAATTTGTGCATATATCTACTTCTTTAAACTCTTTTTTCAATTAGAGCTCAATTGATACATGGTTAGTTGCATTGAAAAGCTATGTTCTTCCTATTGGAAATTTTTTCATTCAAACAAGACTACATGGAGAGATCAAAATCAATCTTAAAATTTCAAATGTACTTCAACCATCCAAAAGGGATTTGTGCAACATTACTTAACGTGCCATGCCAATTATAGTGAACAACTATCCAATAGAAACATTTAACATTATATACCACATGTGCCAAATGTAGATTGAAACCATCCAAAACTTTAAAATTTTAAAAACTTTTGATAATATATCATGCAACATTAAAACATTAAACATCACATGTGAAATGTAGATTGAAACCATTCAAAACTTGAGTTTAAAAAACTTTTTGATTATATATATCGTTACTTCACATGCCATGCCAATTATAGTTCAACTAGATCCAATAGAAACATTTAACAAATTATATACCACATGTGCAAAATGTAGATTGAAACCATCCAAAACTTTAAGTTTTAAAAACCTTTTGATTATATATCGTGCAACATTAAAACATTAAACATTTAAAGTTCATTAAATATCACATGTAAAATGTAGATTGAAACCATCCAAAACTTGAGTTTTAAAAACTTCACATGCCATGCCAATTATAATTCAACTATCCAATAAAAACATTTAACATTAAATATCATATGCCAAATGTAGATTGAAACCATCCAAAACTTTTAACTTTTAATTTAACAAAAAATATAGATCACAACATTACTTCACATGCCAAATGTACTCCAAGCATCCAAAACTTAAATTTTAAAAACAAAACAAATTATAACACATGTCATTACATAACATGCCAAATGTAGTTCGGATGACAACATTACTTCACATTCACATGCCAAAAGTACTAAAACCATCCAAAAATTAAATAAAACAAATTATATTAACAATGTAATAAAATATGTCCAAAAATTGTAGATCTCACAAGTATCAAACTGTATCAAGTTTAACAAATTTTAAGACCATCTAAATCTTGAAATCAAATCTACAAATCATGTCCATCAAATAGAGACGGATCTAGCGTCTTTCCTATCAAGGTCTCAATCCGCGTCCTATCATGTGAAGCATCATGGGAAACCTACATACACAATGCACATGTACTTGAACATTAAAATTTGATGTTTTAAAAATGAATGAGAATATATATATATCTAGAACTTCATGTAAAAAACAAAATATAACAAAAAAATCATGCAATACCTCATAAGGTTCCCTCTCCATTTGATGAACAAGTTCTCCCATAGGAACATCTGCAGCAGTAAACTGTACAATATACATGTACAGTTATATATATATATATATATATATTAAAAACTTTCAAATGAAAATGCACGTGTACATATATAAACTTATTTTCAATAATATTAAAAAAAGGAACTAAAGACAACTTGTTCAAATGCTGTGGATGTTCCTATCTCCGTCGCTAGAGTCCGCGGATTAAAGAAATCTTCTATAGGAACCTAAATTAAAAAAATTTTAAATAGCTCAAAATATAGATCTCTCTCTCTCTCTATATATATATATATATCTCAATTTTTAATGGAACTTTTTGAGGTAGAATATATATATATATATATATATATATATATATATAACTTTTAAACATAAATTTTAAACTTGTGAAAAATTGTCCATACTTGTGGCACATCTCTCAATGAAGTAGAAGGTATATCTCCTAAGGAAAAAGAAGGTACCGCCATCCCAAAAACATTAGACGAAATCGGTACCTGTTAAAACATTTTATCAAATTATATATATACATACATGTACATGTGTGGAAAAAATTATTTATTTTAGAGTCACTTAAAAAACACTAACATACATGTGCCAACATATCATGATGGTCAGACCCATCTGCATTGTTTGAACCGGAGGTCCCGAACGTAATATTAACATTTTCATCACGCATCATGCCTGAGAACTGCAAATGGTGTTTTAACATATAATCATACATTTTTTTTAGATTAATGTACACATACAAATAAATGTATACATGTACATACACATGTATTTATTACAAATTGTACATATGTATATGTAAAAATAATTTCAAACCCTAAGGTCACTAACACATACCGTTCTGGTGCCCTCTTCCTCATGAAAAATTAGGTCTTGCAAACCATTGCGACAATTTTTTGCATATGTTCGGAGATCTTCAACATTCATGTTGTCAATCTCATCATCTGTACAATAAAAAAAATTGGCACGTGCATTTTCACATGCTCTTTGTCGATTTAAACAAAGATCGACTCCACCCAATCCGCTATGAACATTGTCGATCATAACATCCCTTGCTTCTCGACTTATTTGAGAAGTCGCATCCATTTTTTATTGCAAAGTTTTGACTCGAAACGGTCGACTCACCAATGGCGGCTCAGGGCGAGGCAACTCCACATCTCGCTTAGCACTCTTACGGTCATACAATCGACCTTTCCCCGGGCCAAAAAATTCTGAAGGAAGATCATTGTAATTGGGTTTCATGTCCAAAAAAAATTCTGCATAAAACATTTGTGCAAAATATACAGGAATCTCATCGTTCCATGGAAGCCTTCCATAGGCCGCAAGGTGCCTATCATACAAATAACAAGCTATGTCTGGGTGCTTGAAATACTGCACCTTCAACATTTTTCTTTTTGGCCCTTCCTTGTAATTAAACATTGACTTGGCCACTTCTTTTGTAACTTTTTGTTTTACGTCCTCCCATTTATCTGGACCCATTACTATTTCTTTTCTCTTTCTCATCATTTCTACAAATGTATCAGTTTTTGGCCCAATATTTCTGTACACATTTACAATTTCGCCCAATGAATGTGTAACTATTTCAAGGCTTTGTCGACTCTCAGCAGGTAGAGACAAAGCCACGAGATCTCTTTGCAATTTTGCATGAAGTCTTTCACACCTTTGTAAGGTGCATTGCGCCATGTTGGTTTCCCATGGTATATCAGTAATCTTGGCCGGATAAGTTGTGCTGGGTTGACAACCTTCTTTTTGAATGTAGCGGGCTACCCTGCGTCTATTTTGACCACTAGTTGGAACATTTTCGGCCTCTGCATCAATATATATATATAATTTCGTATATTAGAAAAAACACATGTAAAAAAAATTGTACAAATTTAATAAAAAAATATTGAAATTCATGGCAACCTTGACGTTGTTGGTTAGCATCTTCTCCAACATGACCCTGCTGAGAACCAGACCCAGAATGACCCTACTGAGAACCAAACCCAAAATGACCCTGCTGAGAACCAGCAGCCGTTGATTGGCCTTCGAGGGAATAAATATCACCCCCTTCACGCAACTTGCTACCACTCATTGATGGCCCTCTAGGTCGATTTGAACCACTACCAACCTCTCGAGACGAGGGAGAAGCTTCATAAACAAATACGAATTTATAGTCAATTGAAAAATACATTCCATGTGTGTTGGTCGCTTTAATTGTTTTAACAATTCAAGCTCCACATAAATTGTCAACCCGAGGAAGTCTGTTTATTCCAAAGACAATCACGCACTGGATATGCTCAATTCAAAAAGCAAAAATAATGTTGTAGTATCAATCACACAAATCAAACTGTTCACACCTCATTTTAATAAAGCTGAAGCCTACTTGTGTTACAACAAAAACAATCCCTCTATTGCAGACCTTCATTAAAAGAATCCTAGGAAAAATAATGAAAGGAAATCACCCTGCAGAAAAGGAGATCAATCAACCATAACAGAGAACAGGACCCTACTCCTCCAAACAGGAATCTTCAACACCTGTTGCCTGATATTAATCACACGGTAGAAAAATCTCAATCCATAGAAAACATGACCCTATTCCTTTGAACAGGAATCTTCAGCACCTATTTCCTAATATCAATCACACTATCGAAAAAAAGATTAACCTATGGAGAACAAGACCCTATTCCTTCAGACAGGAATCTTCAACACCCGTTTCCTGATATCAATCTATCACACATTCATCTGATAAACACATAACTGAAAATAAATTAACTCTCAGCTTCTTAAGAATGAATGGTATAAAAATGAAGAAAATACAGCCAAGAAAACGAGTGTAAGCAACATTGCAGAAGCACTTTCAGTAATTCATTGAGCACGACAAGGTTCGGTGGGTGCGAATAACATAAAGAGTAACGAGACTACGGGAGAAATTTGGGTGAATCTTTGGCAGTGAGCGGGCCACGGCTCCTTCTCACCAAGATTCCCCCGAGGGAAAAGAAAATTAAGTGAAGCGCTCAGATATACTTTGAAGAAGCTAAACAAATAGCCCTTCTATACATTAGCAAGACGAAATTATCTTGCTTCAAGAAAATGTACTCCTGCAATCCCCCTCCTAATGATGATGTCTCATCTTTTTAAAGAGGAGACATCTATTACAGTTACATCAGAGAAATCCTATTTTTATCCAAATCTAATCTCTTTTTTTAATACAGGGTCTTTTCTGTTCTTCCATCCTGGAATGCTATTACAATAGGTACAAAAATACTAGCTTCAAAATGGTCCGTGTAACAGCTTCCCTTGTTCATCTTCGTCCTGTTGTCATAATTCTTAAAATATACTTTGAAGATCACAAATCACGAGCTGTCTCAACTACGGGATTTAAATACTGTTAATTTATTTCGGCAATGTGATCATATCATAGTTATACCAAGTCTTTTAGATGTGTCTTAGCAACTATCTATCTTCGATTAATGATTAAATATAAAAGTAATGTGGAATTATATGAAAAACAAATTAAATACATAGTAAAGAGAAGGATTTCATATACCTTTGGATAAAATGGATGGAAATGATAATGTAGACTTTTAAATATGGACTATAAAGAGTAAAGTGGTGTCAAAATGTATGGACAAAATGGTACATTGTGAGGTCCTAACATCCCCCCCAGCTGAAAGGGTTGCATGTCCTCATGGAACTTTTAGTCTGAGTCTGAGTCTGAGTACTGACTCTTTGCATGCAAGTTACTCAAGCAATAACTATGGAAGGTGGCCTCTCTCGAAGATCTAAATCCCTGGTTACTTTGCAATTTCTGCCATGCTACTGCCTTGTCTCTGTTAGCCAATCCGTGATGAGGCTAATATCGTTCTGCTGGCATCCATAAGACAGGGAAGTGAAAATGATAACCAATCCAATTCTTGGCGCATTGCTGAATGCATCTGATATAGTTTGGTATTCTGGATAGTGCAGTTTGAAGATTATCGGGGCTAAAGGGATTATACTCTTGTCTCTCCTTACAGGACTGTTGCCAGAACATGGTGTTTTCCTTCAAAGCAACAGTCTCTTTGACCCTGATTAACTGATGACACTCTCGGAGTACTGAGGCTTGCAATTTCTGTATGTACCTGCTCATTCCTGGCTTCTGCAAAAACTGACGATATTCTGCTAGAAAAATGGTCGGATTTGAAGGTTCCGACCTTATCCAAAGGAGGTGATTATCCTCACTGTGCTTAGTCGCGAGAAAAGTGGTTTGCCATGTGATTTGATTGGCAAGAAAGGAAACAAATGCCCTAATCTGTATATCACCAACGATCAGATTCAGGTTGACTTCTCTGTTTTCAGGCATAGCCTCATTATGAAGATAAAGTTCACATAATAGAAGTTGATCACTAGCGGAGGCCTCAGCAAATGTTTTAACAAACTGTTCTGCTGTGAGCAACTCATGAGGCCTCCCATCCTTAATTGCTTTCAACTGAAAATAAACAAGGCGTTCAAAAAGAAACAGAGAATAATTCAAAGAAGGTTTCCTGGTGGCTAAAAAATTTTGTACTAATGAAAACATCAGGACCAGTTTGTCTTTTAACTCCTTAGTTTCTTTCTTGGAATCCTTAAGTTGTTGAAGTGTCTGCTCCCAGTTATCCCAGTTGGAATACATCTGATTTTTCCAGGCCAATTTATGTTGTTGAACAATTTTATCTTGATCAATAGCATACTGTTGCTTCCACTTATTCATTATTTCCAACTCTTTCCATGGTGGATTTTGTGTTTCGGCATTATAAGTAATGGGTTGAGGCATAGTCTGAGTAGCTAAGTTAACTAATACAGGGCAGGATATCTGTGGCTTGGTTTCTTTCTCCAGACTTTTTGAAGGCCCTACTGATTCTTGTGTGGCAGTAGGGTGTTCTTCCTTGACTGCAACTGATGTGGATGCCTCAGGCACTTGGACTTTAACTATCTTGTATCCGGCCTGTTGGTAGATGTTTCCACATTCATGGCACATATATTATTTACATGGGTCATTCTTTTGTACTGATGTTGTATGTGCCAACATGTAGAGATTTAGCTCTTTATCAAAGGCTTCCCTTTCCGTTACCAACTCTCTTTTGTAGGCCTCTAATTCTGACTTTAAAAATTCATTTTCTTCTAATAAAGATGCCATGGTGAGTGAACCCTGTGTGTTGGTTGTTTTTGCTGGAGTTGATTGTTGTTCTGCAGCTGTAGCTAGTTCTTGTGTTTCCGCTACAGCTGGTTTCCTTATATTATCATGTTGGATGTTTGATTTTTTCACTTCAGCAGCTGGTTCTTGTGTTTCAGCTGCTGCGTGAGTAACTGGTTCTTGTGGAGCAGTTACTGTTTGAGTAGAAAATGATGTCATATTACCCTAGGCATCTGGTTCTTGTGGAGCATTGCCACAGGACGAGATGGGTAATGATTCAGGAATTTGGAATGGTGATGATGAATGAAGTTTTAGCAGAATAGTTGCAGGGTCAGGGGAAATGGGAATGACTTTAGATTCAACAGTCGTTTTCATTTTTCTCCTAGGTAGGAAAGCGGAAAAAGCAGTGACTTTCTTTTTCTTTTAATGAGAATATTCTTTTCTAGGAGAAGGGCTATCGGAAGAGGTGGCAGCTTGGGATGTGGCCCTTGTTTGCCTTTTTTAGACAAATACTGTTGCAATTCGTCTCTTTCTTTTATGAGTAGGGGGTGATGGGGGTGTTTCAGCTTGAGAGTCATCGCTAGGGATGTGGATAGTGGGATGGGATGACTCTGCTAAATGAGATGGACTTGGGGACAGGTCAACTGGCTCTGAAGATGGAATCAATGGAGGGTCGGGAATATCTTACAATTTCCGTTCGTAAGAGCTTTCGGGGATTTCTTAGGGAATTTCAACTTCTTGGGGTATTTCGGGGGCTTGTTCGAGAAGTAAGGGTGGGTTATTTAGAGGGGGGTTTTGCTGGGCAAAACCCCTCTGAATTAATAATTGACACAGGCGATGATGGGTAAGGGACAGTGATGGGAATTTTACCCGTCTACAATAATATGACATATTTTTAATACATCCAAGCAGATAATAAGGAATGTTGACTAGTCGACCATGCCACAAATGGCTCATTAAAACAAAATCGTGTTGATAAACTACCTGGTAACGCCCCTCGCAGGTTAAATAGTGCTTAACAAATTCAGCTACCTTTGGCCATGGGGGAGGTAATGAATGCAAACCTATGCCACGGCCTTTAATCTCAACCTGTTCGTCTGGAAGAAGGAAGTCCTGTTGTGCGTTTAGGATGATTTGTTTCCTACTAAACCACCAAGCACCTGTGACCGGAAATCCCGAAACTTGTGCTATATCTTCTTCTGTGACCGAAATTCGGATCCCTTGGACTATGGAGTGATCCTCCTGAAAATTCTGCGCAAACTCCAAAACTTGTTGAGGGTCAAATTCTTCTAGCCTCTCGAAATATGTAATCCATCCTGCCTGCTGAAAGATTTGGTAAGCCTCCGGAAATAATTCGAGAAGAGCCATTGAGCCAGGCTCATGTCTGATAGTCAGGCCTCCCATAGCTACTAACTTGAGTCAAATGCAGAGGCGCAGAGAGCAGAAACACCAGACTTGATCAAAGTAATTGTTTATGACTAAGAACATGGTGTATCGGCTGAAATAATGGGTATAAAGAATGGCGGTGGTTTGCATGGGGTGAAATGATGATTTTTATTTTCGAAATCCCCCCCCTACGTGCGGTGAAATGATGGTTTTGAATGTACGGGGGATATAATCATAATGTGAAAGATCTTCTCTTTATACTACGATTTAACTGTATTACATAAAAAATCCACTTACCTTATATTTACCTCTGTTCTGTAATTCGAAGTATAGAGTGCTTGTTCATAGTGACTTAATATTGATGGAAGGATTTTTATAATTCTCTGACATATAAGGGGAATGATACTAGATTCTGCTGAATCATAGGAGGAATCTGAAGAAATTGTGAAATAGAAGGAAGGATGGGTGTTTTAACGATGGGAAGATAAATGACAGGTTGCTGAGAGTGGTGTTTCAGCAATGGAAAAATAAGGGAAATGTTGCTGAAATGTGATGATTTAATACTAGGAAAATTGGGGAAGTACTTGCTGAAGGATGATATTTCAACAGTAGGGAACAGGGAAAATGCTGACTGAAGAATGGTATTTCAATAGTGGGTAGAATAGGGAAAATGATATGAAAAAGGGGAAGAAGGGGTAAAGGGAGAAGTGACAAAGAATTGCTAGGAGATGAGGAAATGAATTAAGATAAGGGAGACAAAGCTTCTCTGATTGAAGCTTAGATCTTCATGAAATTGTCCTCCTTGGTAAGTTCCTCCTTAATCTGCAAAATACAATTGTAACATGCCAACCCTTGACAGGGATTATTAGTTTTAAATCTAATCTAATACTAGAAATATAGTGCAGAAAATTAAATGTTGTGAGGAGCAGAGGACTCCCCTAGAAAAAGATAATGTGTATCAGTCATGCAAGCAACCTTAAAATCTTCTTTAGAAACAGGGCGCTGGTACAAGCGAAGCCTATGACCATTTACTAGTAGAGGTGTTTTAGAATCATCAATTGTTAAAAGTCTTACTGTTCCATTAGGAAAAACAACATCTACTTCATACGGTCCAAGCCATCTTGTACGTAACTTACCTTGAAAGTTTTCAAACCGAGAGTCATACAATAAGGCCCAATTACCTTTTTGGAACTACTTGTGCTTGATAATTTTATCATGCCACTTCATTCTTTGTTGTTGAATCATGGTTGTTTGGTGAATGGCATCTAATCTCTTTTCATCCAATTCAAGAAGCTGCTGCAACCTAGCTGTCTGCACATCAGTCAAATCAAGGTTAACAGCTAAAGCAGTTCTTAAAGTTTTGATTTCAAATTCCACAGGAAAAACAACACTTTTACCATAAACCAATTCATAGGGAGAAAATCCTGTAGTATTTCTCCAGGTAGTTCTGTAAGCCCATAGTGCTTCAGGGAGCCTTTGAGACCAATCCTTTCGGTTATCCTTCACTGTTTTAGTTAGAATGGCTTCTATTACTTTATTTGTGCTTTCCACCTGCCCATTGGCTTGGGGGTGGTATGGTGTAGTCATTATATGATGAATATGATATTTTTGAAGGGTATACTTAAAACCATGAGAGTTGAAGGGAGGTCCTCCATCTGTAACCAGCTCTCTAGGAGTTCCAAATCTAACAAAGATTTCCTCAAATAAGAAAGCTAGGAAAACTTCTTCATTGGCTCTAATAAGTGCTTTGGCCTCCACCCATTTAGTCATATAATATGTAGAAACTAATATATAAGTTCTTTGATTGGATGGAGGATTAATGGGTCCTATGAAATCTAAGGCCCATATTTCAAATGGTTCGAGTACTACCTGGGGGTTTAATGGCATTTGATCTCTATGATTGGGTTGACCCATTCGCTGACAGCTGTCACAAGTCCGCACATATTTCTTTGCGTCTTTAAACAATGAGGGCCAATAGTAACCCATCCTCAAAATTTTGTGTGCTGTTCTTTTATCAGCAAAATGCCCTCTGCAGGGGCCATCATGACAAGATTTTAGTATGTCGTACACCTCATCCTCTCTGATGCATCTTCGGATTTCCTGATCAAGCCCTGTGTAGAAAAGACACCCGCTTATCCAGCTATACCTAGCACTTTGTTGAACAATTCTTCTCTTTTCCCTATGTGACAGGTGTGACGGTAACTTTCCTGCAACCAAATAATTGGAAATGTCTGCATACCAAGGAGAGTGAGCAGATACTGCAAATAAATGCTCATCAGGAAAGGAATCATCTACTGGAATATTATTATCAATTTTTAACCGTGAAAGGAAATCAGCCTCAACATTTTCTTTACCTGGCCGATCTAAAATTGTAATATCAAACTCCTGTAGTAACAATAACCATCTGGTAACTCAAGCATTTGTGACAGATTTGTTCATTAAATACTTAATATCCGAGTGATCAGTGTGGACAAAAGTAGGATAACTAGTGATGTAATGTCGAAATTTATTAATGGCATAAATTACTGCAAGAAATTCCTTTTCGGTAACTGTATAATTAAGCTCAGCAGGGGTCATGTTCTTACTGATAAAATAGATAGCATAAGGAAGATGGTTTTCTTCTTGTCCCAAGACAACTCCAATTGCAGTGTCTGAAGCATTAGAAGATATATGAAAGAGGAGTGCCCAATCAGGTCCTCTCAAAATAGGAGCAATAGATAACTGATGCTTGAGTTCTACAAAGGCTTTCTGACAAAGATTAGTCCACTTAAATTCAACATTTTTCATGAGCAACACAAATAAAGGAGAAGCTATCTTAGAAAAGTTTTTAATAAATCTCCTGTAATATCCAGCATGTCCTAGAAAACTTCTCACATCAGTTTGTGTTTTAGGAACAGGAAGGTTCTGAATGACATTTATTTTGGATGGGTCTACCTAACTACCTTGAGATGAAATAAATTTTCCAAGCACTACTCCTTCACTCATCATCATATGACACTTTTCAGTACTTAGGGAGAGGTGAGCTTGTATACAACATTTAAGTACCTTCTCAAGATTTTGTAATGCATCTTCAAAAGACACACCATAAGGATTAAAATCATCCATAAACATTTCCATAGAGTCATTCAGCATATCAGAAAATATTCCTATAACAACCCTCTGAAAAGTTGCTGGTGCATTACATAGTCCGAATGGAAGAACTTTATAGGCAAAAGTTCCCCAAGGACTAGTAAAAGTGGTCTTGTCTTGGTCTTGGGGTGCAATTCTAATTTGGTTATACCCGCTGAATCCATCTAAAAAGGAAACGAATTTCTTTCCTGACAGACTATCCAACACCTGATCAATGAATGGTAAAGGAAAGTGGTCCTTTTGAGTAGCTTTGTTTAAGGCTCTGTAATCAACACACACTCTCCATTTCCCGTTTTTCTTAGGAACTATTACCAATGGGGAAACCCATTCACTGTCAGATATGGGGTATATAAATCCTGCATTAAGCAATTTCTGAAGTTCTTCTTTAACAATTTCTCTTAAATTAGGGTTCATTCGTCTTTGGGGTTGACAGACTGGTCGACAACCTTCTTTAATATAAATTTGGTGAGTACATAATTCAGGAGAGATTCCCTTCATATCCGTGTAATCCCATGCGAATGCTTCCTTATTTTCAAGTAATAACTTCATTAACTGTTGTGTTTCAGCAACTGTTAGATCAGGATTTATATTTAATGTTTTGCCAGGTTCGATTTCCACTGTTATGCTTTTAGAAGAGATGGTGGTTAATGTCTGAGATAAATCTTCAGATTCAATCTTTTCCTGGGTATCCGTTTCGAAAAGTGCAGTCAATTGATTGTGTGTTTCAGCAATTACAGAGGAAGGTTTGCAAATAAAATTATTAATTATTTCATCCTCTGTGTTGTCTTTAAGAGTTAAGGCTTGTCCGATAGTTAAAATAGGTTGAATAGCATTATCATCATAATCCATCCACACAGAATTTTCATTATTAATTATGGGTGTAGCATGAGGATAAAGAGTAAGCTGTTTAGTTTCATAACCATTAGAAATTGTCATTGAACCAGATCTGCAGCTGATAAAGGCATCGGCTGTGGCCAGCCATGGCCTTCCTAGAATTAAAGGGTGTCCCCCCAGCTTTGTTTTAGTTTGTAATACCACAAAATCAGCTGGGTAATTCCAGGATTCAACCGAGATAACTAGATCTTCAACAATTCCTTCTGGTTTAATTGTAGAACGGTCAGCTAACTCTAGGATGGTTGGTGTATCTCTAATTGTGTTATTCAGCTGTAACAACTGTGAAGTTTCAAGAGTCATAATGTTTATTGTAGCACCTAGATCTACCAGAACTTGAGGAATTATTGTTTTACCAATTTGAACTGTCACGGTAGGATGGCCGGGGTCACCATATTTCATAGGAGGGGTTTTTCTAGACATTAATGTAGATAAATCACCCATAACATGAACTGTAAGGGGGTCTTTAGTCTTCCTACCAGGTTTCTTAACAAAAATGTCCCTTATGGTTCTGGCATAAATTGGTACATCTCTCAGTGCCTGTAAAAGTGGAATTTTAACATACAAGTTTTGCAATTCCCCTAAAAGATTAAAAGCAGGTGTTTCAGGCGTTTTAGTTAAAACTAAACGCTCGGGGAATGGTGGCTCTGTTATTTCAACACCCTTGTTAGAGGGTGGTTGTGCTTTTTTATGTTTCTCAGTTTCATCTTTATCAGAATCAGAAGAAGTTATATCATCTATGATAGGTTCTACTATTTTCCCAGATCTCAAATGAATATCATTACATTGCATAGTAGAAAATGTAGGCTGATTCTGAATATCAATGACTTGCATAACTTTATTATTGGGGTTAGGATTTGGTTGCACAGGTAGCTGGGGTCTCATTTGATTATTTGATGGAGCTCCTGATGGTAGAGGCAGTGGTTGCTGAAATTGAGGGAATTGATTTGGATACGGGAGTTGTTGGCTTCTCCAATTTGAATTCCATGGATTAAAAGAAGATGGCTGTTGTGGGGGCCAAGGAGTCCACATTGCAGGATCAACAAAGGGAGGGTTAGTTTGTTGCATGGGTGGGTAGTTCATCTGATTAGAGGGTGGGTATTGCATTTGGTTAAAGGGAGGGTAATTTGTCTGACTGAAAGAAGGATAATTATTCCAACGATTAGAAGATGTAAATGGCATGCTAGAATTCATACCTTGTCCTCTTGGTTGCCATTTTCTTCTTTGTGTTAGCAGATAAATTGCTTCAGCTTCTTCTTCCGTTGGCTGCAGTGCTGCCTTTATTCCCGGTAGAGAGGGACATTGTTGTGTTTCATGATCTTTCTCACAAAGGGTGCAGATTGGTATCTTGTCCAATGGGAATTCCCTTAGTGGATGTTTATCTCTGCATTTAGGGAAAAAGACAGCCAGAGCTGCTTCTGCTTCAGCCTGCTTCTTTTTAACCTGCAAGGTGTCAATTTGTGAAGCAAAAGAACTTAACATTTCAGTTTTAAATTCTTCAAGTAAATTACCTATTTCAGCTCTTGTTGCTCCCCCACTGGCTGATTTCTGAACTCTTGAATAAGTGGGATCTCTGTTACTTGCTCTGTTCCTTGCAGCTCCTCTTGAACATCTTTTACAGAGTTCAACAATCTCATCATATGATTCTTTAGATATATCTCCTTTACCAAGCATGTTTAGCATGTCTAAAAAATCGTCCCTTAATCCTCTAAGTAATATTGTTTTACGAATTTCTTTACTTACATTCGGATGATCAGATCTCTGTAGATTATACTGCAGTCTTTCCACATAGTCCTCCAAATTCTCGTCCGCCTTTTGTGCCATGTTGAATAATTCCTCCCTCTTTTCTCTTGTCCGACAATAATCTTGATATTTAAGCAAAAAATTATGTTTCATCTATTCCCATGTTGTGATTACCTGGCTTCCAAGGCTCATGAACCATCTTAACGCATTTCCTTTTAATGTTGCTGGAAACAGTTTCAACTTCTAAGCATTAGTAACATAATCATAGCTTCTGCATAATATATCAAATTCAAAAATAAATTCATCCGGATCTTTAGAGGATAAATCTGGAAGTTGGGTAAGGCTGACAATGGAATATTCTTCATAGGAGTTGCTCCTCTGGGGAGATCACTGATAGGAAATCCGAAGGTAGAGAGAAAATTTTCATCCTTTCCTTCTCCTTCAGGATCTACTCGTACCCCACCAAATAATTCTTCGTTGTTTCCTTCCATTGGTTGATCTCCTACTGCACTTGCTCGATCCTCAAAATCTTCTACTGGTTCCTCAATGTTTTTTGCTGATTCCTTAGCACTTTGTTTTGATTCTTCAGCACTGGCTACTGGTTCTTTAATATCTGTTACTAATTCCTCTACGTTTCCAGGGCTCACAACTTCTTCTGTTTTGTAATATGATTGAGGGGAGCGTTGAGATTTTGGTCTTCGAGAGCTTAATCTTTGTGACGATTTGGCCTTTGATACAATTTCGTCAACAAAAGTCTTTCTTCCTCCCCTTCCTTTTCCCTTGCCACCTATAGGGGTATTTTTCTTCTGGGTTCTGCGTCCTCTCATACAATCTGCACATCTAAAAATAAAACATTAATGCTTTTGAAATCTATAATTTCCTTCCCCGGCAATGGCGCCAAAATGTTGGTCACTTTAATTGTTTTAACAATTCTGTCAACCCGAAGGTACGCGCTCAAGAAAATCATGGATATTCTCAATTCCAAACGAAAGAAATGTTGTAAGTATCAGAAATCACTAAATCAAAGTTTGTTCACACCTCATTTTAACAAAGTGAAGCCTACTTGTGTTACGGCAAGAAGCAATCCCTGCTAGGAATCCATTACTAAAAATTAAGAAAAATAATGAAGAAATCACTGCAAAAATCAATCATGAGAAGGCAGGACCTATTCACTCAAAACGAGGAATCTTCAACTTTTATTTTGATAATAATCACACGATAAATATCAATCCACGAGCAGGACCTATTCCTTTGAACGGGGAATCGGCTTTTGTTTTCTAATATCAATCACCTTTGCCGAAAAGAAGATTAACCTACGAGAAACGAGACCTACGCTCGCCCGGACAATAAGAGATGTCTTGACTGCAGTTTCCGTATCAATGCTCTTCTACATTCATCGATGAGAAATAAGCGAAAATAAAGTAACTCGAGGCGTAAGAATGAAAGGTATACTGAGCTAATGCGTGCTAAAAAAAGCAAGGGCCTTGTTGAAAGCAAACATATAGCTAATTCTTTAGCAAACAAGGTTAAATTAAGGTGCGAATAACATAAAGAGTAACAGACTACAAGAACAGTGCTACTGGGTGAATCTTGGCGATGAAGAGGCTAATTTTTTTTTGTCACTACTACAAAAAGAATTCAGGGAAAGAATTAAGTGTGCTAAAATGGAAATAGAATTTTGTTCATCTGTCAAGAAATGATACATTACAACAGAGCAGAGGCTCTATCTTGCTTCAAGAAAATGTACTCCTGCAATCCCCCTCCTAATGATGATGTCTCATCTTTTTAAAGAGGAGACATCTATTACAGTTACATCAGAGAAATCCTATTTTTATCCAAATCTAATCTCTTTTTTTAATCGAGTTCTTTCACATTCTTCCATCTATTTTCAGATATTGTTACAATGAGTACAAATACTAGCTTTAAACATGATGTAGTATGACTTCCCATGACCATCTTCGTCTGTTGTCATCATTCTTAAAATACACTTTGAAGATCGCAAATCCTGAACATATAAACTACGGTTTTTGCGTTGTGCACCGTGTTGTTTCGACGCGGGTTATTTATTTCAGCAACGCGGTCCTTATCATAGATTATCTGCGATCTTTTAGATGTGTCTTAGCAACTATCTATCTTCGATTAATGATTAAATATAAAAGTAATGTGGAATTATATGAAAAACAAATTAAATACATAGTAAAGAGAAGGATTTCATATACCTTTGGATAAAATGGATGGAAATGATAATGTAGACTTTTAAATATGGACTATAAAGAGTAAAGTGGTGTCAAAATGTATGGACAAAATGGTACATTGTGAGGTCATATAAAATGTGTACATATAAATACACCTACTATTCATTGAATTAACAAATTAGTGAACCACCACAGTGGATTGAAACATGGAGCACGCTCCATGGATGGAGTAGACACCCTTCTCCTCTTACCTTCTAAAAATTAAAATATGAAACTTATTAACAAATAATTTCACTCACAAAGTTAATAAAAAAATCAATTCCATATGTACACACATGTATGGAGATTTAAGATTATATTTAAATACCGTGAACATCCTTCGATCCCTGAACCTCCATATGGGATTCGGCTGATCTTCGTCTTTCATCCTCCATGATATATATCTATTGGTCGACATTCACAAAATAGATTTCAAAAAATCAATTTGTAATTTAGTGTACAAAAATTATGTAGAACACAACTTTTAAAGCAATAATTGATGTGTGAAACTCAATTTAATCGAAAAAGAAATTACAAAAATTATAAGTTCACCAAATTGCGCTTTACATGGTGGAAGCACACTTCATATAAAATTTACCACTTATACACTTTAGTTTGTGGGAGAAATGACACATGTACATAGTTTACCTTACAGTTGTTGTGTTTTATGGATATTAAAATGAAGAACTTCTATTTAGATCCATTGAGAAGTTATTGTGGGGGCATTACTAGATATTATCACCTTTCATAAAGATGAAGTTAACGCTACGGCGCCCTTTACGGACTGCATAAGACATAAGTAAAGCACTAGAGACCAACGTATCAAAAGAAGAACGTTTCGCTGCTCAAACAACAGGAGGGATAATCCTGCCCCTAGTGAAAAATTGTTAGGTGGTTCAATCTTCACAGACCATGTCATCAGTGGTGGTGTGAGTCATCCCAACAATTTTTAATTAGGCTTGGAGATCCTCTATAACTTAGGTGGATGAAGTTCAGATAAGAGACTAGGTCAGGCCTTTACAAAATACATATGCATTGAATAACACTTACTAGGTTATGCCAACAAATAAAGTGGGAGAAATATTTTCTCCTCGAGGTTATCCAATTGGGTGTGTAATACCAACTTCACCCATTTCCTAACATGTTTCTCTCTTAGGTTACAAAGTGTCGCAATAGCGACGCTTTGGCCGCCGTCGGTATAACGACACTTATATGCAATAAACGACACTTGTATGCCTTTGCAAAAATGGTCGGCTTACAGAGCAGCGTGAGGAGTACTTCATGGAGGCACCTTTTCGATTGCGCATAATTTGGAGACAAAATAGTAATAATGAGAGAGTCTCCTTTAATTTCGTCTTTGATTTGTGAAGGTATGGATTGTCTAGCCTACAATTCTATGCTGTCGAGAAAGACTCGCAATCCTCTGGAAACAAGACTGTTGTGAAGATGCCTAGCAAAGAAAAGGACATCGGGTTCACGACTGTTGATGAACACATTGTAGTCCGGCGAAGAAGGCACCAAGGAGGGTATTCTCAGTGAATGAGGGATGTTGAAATATTAATTTCAACTACCCTGTCCTCTGGCCGCTTTCTAAATATGTTTGAATGGCTCTGTCAAACAGCCGCTTTCTAAAACTGATGAACAGTGAATTTTGGTTTTGAAATCACAGTCCCTGCACACTTAAAAATAGAGCATTGTATTGTTTTGGAAACAGAGCAATTTAATAGTAAACATGGGAGATTTTAATTCAGAAGAACGTGGTCCCATAGACCACAGACCAAATTAACCATCCACGTGGAAGTAGGTGATTCGATCGCGTTATTTTTTGGCCTGTCTGCATTGTGGAATTCCGGACCCGAAACATTATAGGGCGGGCTTAATTTGATTTTCACATCACAGTTTTCCTCCATATGCAAAGCCAAAAAATGGACCCGAATTTTTATATGGCGTATTCTATGAAGTTTTCGCGTCACAAATTAGGGTGACATCAGCAGGCTATTTTGGAACGCGAATTTGTGATTGAAATCGGGTTTATTTTTTTGAAGTCCAGACATATGATATAGTTTTATTAATATTTTGTTATAAGTTTTGTTTCGTCGCCCGATAGTTATTTAAACCATTGGCTCATATATAACATATGCGCAAATATTTCACTTTGGGCATTGGTAATGTGGGCCCCGAATACTTTAAATAGGTACATACACATTAGATAGTTTAAAAGTTTTGAGGATTGAACCCCCGGTGCAATTTTTTGTTTATAAAATTATATGATACATGTGAGATAAAGGTTTATTATTTATCATATATAAATAAATTTTATCAATATTGGACATTTACACTTTTATGAGGTGATGTTATAAGTAAATCTATAAATATTCTCTTAATCTCATTTCCATCATATGAAAATGTTTGGAAATGAAATTTCAATATATTAAATTTCTCCTAACCTATGTATCATCAATATTGGACATTTACATTCTTAATTATGAGGTGATGTTATAGGTAAATCCATGAATATCTCCTTTTAATCTTCATTTTACTCCATGAATATGTTTGGAAATGAAATTTCAATAGATTAATTTTTTTGCTATTATATGTTTTACGAAGATATGGTAAGGAATTCTCTCTTGTTCTTCTTAGAATAATTATATATAATTTTTTTTTCAAAATAGATTAAAAAATTATATTATAGGAAAATATTAATCTATCAATATGTGTGTGTGTGTGCTGTGTGGAATAATTTCAGTTCAACTTAATGGTTCATTATATAATCATGTGATCATCACCAATGATATATCTTAAAAAAAGCCACTTTTAAAAAAAGCCACTCTAAAAGCCTAAACCGATCTAAAATCCATGTGTACAAAATCGATGTATACTCTAGAGAGTGGTTCTCATATCACTATGTAAATTTTTGTACGCTACTTCAACAAAATTATAAGATAAACTGTAATACACATCATATATGCACCATAACAATTGGTGCAGGGTAAAACCCACCTGCCACACCTTTGTACTCGATCCAATTTTCTCTATCAACTCTTCTAGCTGTGGGAGTTTCCTCCAAGGATCATAATACCCCCAAGGCCTGTTATCACCCTAGTAATTCTCAGGTTGTGGGATAGGGATTTTTTTAGTTAAGAACACCAGGGGTAACCAAGAACCGCTTTGGGAATTCAAGATCTAGCCTTCTTGAACTCTAGAGAGGGATCTCTCCATATGATTTAGCTTTGTTTTAGTAATAGATATTAGGCTAGCTATGATTGTGTATTTGGGTTTGATTTTAAAAGATTGGTGGGAATAAAGAGATTTCAAGGTAAACCAGAAGGATCTACCAGAATATTGGGCAATGGAGTCAACTCTCTAGGCAAGCAGAACTAAGAAATAAGGCTCAGAGATGAAAATGTGCTAAGGGAAAGATAGGTGACCTTCTAAGGCTATGTATAGGCTTGATTTGATGGAGTGGATGGAATATGAGCAAAAGGGCACTTAAGAATCCTTAAGCTACAGATAAGAAGATTGAAGAAGGGGATCTAACTGGGAACCGTAGAACTGCCCATAAGGTTTTACGAACAGGCTATTACTGGCCTACCATCTTTAATGATGCCAAAAAATTCGTGCAGGCCTGTGATAGCTGCCAAAGGGCAGGACGCCCTGGGCAGTCTGATGAAATGCCTTTGAACCCTCAACTAGTGATTGAACCATTTGAACGCTAGGCACTTGATTTTGTTGGCCCTATTAGTCCTCCCTCAAACCAAAAAACATACATCCTAGTTGCAACCGAATATGTCACTAAGTGGGTCGAAGCAGAGGTAGTTTCAAAAGCTACAGAGGACTCTATAGTACAGTTTCTTTTCCAAATCTTTGTGCGCTATGGTCTCCCAAGGGACATAATCACAGATGGAGGACCAAAATTTGTAGGTAATAAATTAGCTAAAACATTGCAAAACTACCACATTTAGCACAAGATTACAACTCCATATCACCCACAGGCCAATGGCCAAGTAGAGAGCACGAACAAAGTAGAAAACATTAAAATGCCAAGTAGAGAGCATGAACTATAGTTTTCTTGAGAAATTTTATTCACACTGAATACTTTGAATTGTGAAGTATTTATACAAAAAAATGTTTACAAAATATCTTAGGAATTGAGATAATGTTTTAATCAAAAATAGGAAAGAAAACTTAAAAAGAGGGACAGCTGCAAAACAGTTTGCAAGCTGTTACCTTTTTACAAGAAAAAATAGAACTGATTATTCTAATTTGAACTGATTGTTGTTGTGCACTTTAACCCTGTATTTTTACCATTTGAGGTAACAGTAAAAAATGAATTTCCAAGTGAATTTCCTGTTTTTTATCCATTAAATTCACAATAGATCTGTGAATTCTTGCCACTTTTCTGCAGAGGGGATCTTCATAGTCTTCAATTTTCTGTAACTTTCATCTGCCTCTGTATACTTGGAAAAGTTAGGCTTGATAGTGAACATATGCCTGATCTCATTATCTAAAAAGAACAGATTTTCAAAATACTGAAGAAGTATTTTGCCTGTTGGTGATCCTTGAGGCAGTTGTTGTCTGGCTTGCTCTTTTGCATGATTTCTGATTTTTAGATCATAATATTTCTAAGGCATTAACTTGTCATTCAATGTGTGAATATCAGGCAAACCTGCTTCTGACAATGTTTTGTATTTGGCTAAAAATCTTGAGATGGATAAATTCATGTCTTTACACCGGTCCTCTAGAGTACTCATTATGTTTCTTTTGTTCAAGACCTTTTTGATTTGAAGAATGGTTTCTGTTCTATCAGCAATTTTCAATTCTTCCAACTCTTCCCTGGTCTTACTGTTTAAAAAAGCTATGAGTTGGATTGCTTGGGCTGGTTTTTTGTCAATTTCCCTCTTAGTCTTGTCAATCTCCGCACTAGCAACTTGAAGTAACTCCCTCTGTTCATAAATTATCCGAATTGAAGGCCATTGAGAATGAATGCCATCAATAATTTTGGTCCATAAATGATTTTTTATAAAGGCCACTTGATCTGTAAGATTTACTTGTGCTTGCAGAATCTTTACCTATTCTTGTAGTCGATCAGCCCTTTGCTCATGTCCTCTAGAAGTAATCAAGGCATCATTTTTGGATTTTTCTAAATTTACCGCACTTTTCAAACTTGTTAGGTTCCCGTGATTTGGCTGATTGGTGAGCCAAATGACGATGTAACATCAAACCAAGCTTTGGAGCCCAAGGACCTAGCCTTCCTGGACTCAGAGAGGGCTCTCTCTATATGTGTAAGGGATATCTGTGTGTTTGCTTATTTGTATTCTGATTTTAGGCTAGTTATGAAGTAAGTTTTTGATTTTTGGTTTTTTAAGTTGTGAGGGATGAAACTGATCAAAGATATGAAATAGGTAACAAGATGTTAGATTAACTGGGCTATGGGGTCAAAAGGCCAAGAAAGCTATTAGATGACGATGCAAGGCTATTGAAGGGCCGATTTGATTTCAAGGTAGAAAGGATGTTTGGGCAAAATGGAGTAAATAGACATCAAGTTTGTGAACAACAAAGAGTTTCAAGCATCACTGGTTTAATAGATAACATAAACATGGTAAAGAAAACCCTTAATCATGCAAAATGTAACTATAAACTAATCAACACATAGAAACAAACATTCAAGCCATGCATAGAAGTATAAGACCCTCTAACTTTGGGAAATGACTATCAGACTTTGGGAAAAACACATAAGATGGACTAACAACTCAAAAATCTATGCCGGAATGCCTAAACACAGTACTTCAAGTCATTGGGCACTTTGAACAACAAGATTTGCATAGTTTTAGGCAAAGGGCTAGATCGGGACTAGGCCTCCTTGGTTCAAACAAAATGATAATCTTAATCAGTCAAAGAGATAGCTTCATGTATGGAACTATGGACAGTCATAGGTAAGAAGGGCACACCATACATCCTACTCAACATGCATAGAACTATTAATGAAACTAGCAACAATATCCTCAAGTTATTAAAGAGCAGTTAAGAATTCTTTAATGCAACTAAGGAAGAAGAAAACATAAAAGCTATGAAGATTCAGGAATTTTGAGGTGCCTCCATGGGCATATCTCAAATTTAATCTCTACTAATCTATAGCAAGCAAGAAACATGTATCATGAATGAAAACTAGAAGACAACAACAAAGCAAGAAACACTATACCATTCTACTATGTCATGGAATCCATCAACAATCCTTCATCATCCATCCAAGAACATTCAAGAGGCAATCCAAAAGCATAGCACAAGTATTTTCTCCAAAGCTCATATGACCAATATATTGCTTCTCTTCTCAAATTCAACCTTGTTTACAATGAGAGCCTTGTGGAATAAATAGGCCCAAGTGAGGAAAACCTCACGGTTCAACTTCCATCCTCATTGGCCTAATCAAAATATCTAAACTTGTCCTTGAGGCTTTGCAAAGCCCAAGGCACAAAAATATCTCATAAAATATCTAAAAATTGCTAAAAAGGGGAATTTAATTGACTTTGCATCATTTTCCAAGTGCAAAAATAGCTAAACGTACATTTGGAAAAAGCAGATTTTTGAGGTTCAAAAATTACAAAAATACTTCAAATTTATATCAGAAAAAGGTCCCCTGACTTGCTAGAAACATTTTGCAGCCTTCCTGATGTCGAAACGAGGCTCATGATAGCTTGTTGGAAATCTCTGAGTGTCTACTTTCTGGCGCAACTGAAATTTCTCCAATCCGATGCCCAGAAGTCCTCCAAATCTGCACCTGTGTGTAAAAAGCCAGAAAATTACAGTCTGCTGATAGACCAGGCAGAATGTGCCAAATGCGAGCCTTTTTCGCTGTTTTGAAGGGGAAAATGATCTCCAAATGCTCTGAAAATCACTGAGGGCCTGCTCATGAAATTATGGCATCCGATGGTACCATTCTCCTCCCTTGACGAATCCTCAAAATGAAATGGCGAATTTATGAGTTTTTGACCAAAAACCCAAAAATGCCAAAAAACCAAAAGTTGTCAAAATGGGCCCAAAATTGGTATGCATGACCCTCAAGGGTCCTTAGCAACATGCTCCGAAGCTGAAGCCAAAATATCAAGTGCTGATGTGCCTTTCTTCTCTTTCCGTGCCGGGCGCTTCCCTTTTGCTTCCTTCAGTTTCTCTTGGGTGGCATTTAGCTTGCGCCGGACAAACTGATTCAACTTTTGATAGTGCTATGTCATCTTCCTTTGCAGCTCCAGGTCTCTGTTTTCCTTTTCAAGCTTCATCTCCAAGTGTTTATTGGCTCTTTCTAGCCATGCCTCCTTATTTTCTTCAATTTCTTGCTCAAGTAGTGCAGTGAGGGGAAAGGCTTGAAGATGGGCCTGTTCTTCTTCCTTTTGCTTTTCCAGGGCTCTTTTAAGCCCTATGGTTCTAGGCCTCTTCCGCCTAGGCTGGTCTTCTTCTTCATCTTCATCAAACTCACCGATGAGCTCCTCTATCCTTACTTGTGCTTTAGCAGCCTCATTCTTGTATTTGATTGCCCGTGCTTCATGAACAGCCAAATGGACATTCATTTGTTTATTTTGGATCTCCAAGAAATGATTGAAGGTCTTTGCCCGATGAAGGTCATTCTCCAATGCTTCAATTTGGCCCTCTCGATGGATAAGAAGGTTTTCAAGGATGCGGGCTTCATTATCGCTGTCATCACTTTGGATTGGAATGACAGCCAATGCACCTCCATGTTTTTTACTCTCTCCAATCTTGCCTTTCCCTTTGAAAGCCAATCTTGCACTCTTCCTTCTTGGCATACTAGTGAGAGGTCTCTTGGGCTATTTTCTTTTGCTAGGGACAACTCTTGTCACTTTTGGAGTGGCAGCCTTAGGCCCTTTCTTTCTTGCTGTGCTAGGCTTTGTTCTTTTGGGAGAAGGAGACATAATGGCTTTACCCTTGTCAATTTCTTGAAACTGCTGCTCTTCTTGAGGCTACTGTGTGTCCTCTTTAAGTTGCTTCTGCCACTCAATATTATGAGGCTGATCTGCCTCAAATCCTTGTTGCCCTTGATCATCAACTTTATGCTGCTGTTGTGCTTGGATTTCCTGTTCATTTTGTGGCTCAATCAGCTACTCAAATTCCTGCTCAAACTGCTGTTCATGACCTTCAACATCAAGCTGCTGCTCTTCCTCTTGTCCCTGCTGTTCACTTTCACTGAGATGCTGCTGTTCAACACCTTTTTCTTCTTTCTCCTGTTGTTTCCTTTCATCTGCAATTTGCTGCTCTTCACTCATCTCTTCTTGCTGTTCAAACTGTTTCTCCTGTTCACCAACATCCAGCTGCTGATGTGTTTCCACCTCATGCTCACTGGGTGGCTCAAGCTGTTGTCCCTGACCATCAAAATCATGCTGCTGGTCTTCATCAGTTTCTTCATGCTCATCCCCTTCCTCTTCTACCTGTTCATGTCTTTCTTCTTCATGCTGTCTTGATTGTTCTATAGGAAACTTGAGCCTTCTAGGAGTATGCCTGCTGGAGAAAGGTACAGGGCGATGAACAGGCTGGGTGGGAGATATACGGACAGGAGGAACGGTAGAGAAATCTGGGTGGCTGATAAAAACATCCCATGGAACCTCTTTTTTCTCTAGCTGGTGTAGGATGATAATTTTGATCAGAGAATGATGGAAAAGGGAAGGTATTTGCAGAGATGGAGCCTTCTTCTGGACTGTGGATGCCATCTTCTCGATACTCTTGTATAAAAAGTAAGGGAGATTTAGCTACCTGGTTCTAGTGAAATGCATCAATAGTCGGACATGGTAGGCATAAACTCGAGTAAATCTCCCTTCACAAGTAAAATACTTCATTATGACCTTCATTAGAGGAGCATAGTTGTCAAGAAGATAAGAAAAAGGAAAAATAGCAGTGCAAGTATCTCTATGCTCGGGCTTGATGAAAGGCTTGTAATCATCCAAGTCAAGATGGGTCTGTTTGAACCATTTCTCGCCATGATATGGAATTTTGGTGGCTTTGGACACTGACCTTGGGGAAAACTTGAAATCAAGGTCTGCTACCTGGAAATGCTTGTTCTGGAACCTCAGGGCGCATAGGTGTGTCAAGGGCGAGAAGCTTTTGACCTCTTGTACCTTCTGGTAGAAATCTAGACAACCTACCTCATGAAAGTTGAAGAGGATGGATGGATGAGAATTTACCTCTTCTGTAGAGATTGGCTCATATATTTTATGTAAACCACTTCTGTTGTCTTGCTTGGGTGGCATTTTGGGCTAAATAAGCTCTTGAAGAACCAAACTGCCTCACTGCCTTTAAACTGTCTTCTTTGAACCAAACCCTGTCAATTCACTGTTTAGATAGAGAAAAATTGTCTTTGAATGACTTCAACAAGTTTCCTCACAATACAAAACCCCTACTCTTTCAAAAAGTGGCCTGTCCACCTTTAATGTATCTCAGCCATCAGAATTCTCAATAAGAAACAATATAGTGAAATGAAAACAGGCTGTTAGGTGAAATAGTTGTTTACAGTGTCAAAATTGCCTTGCTCTGTGATGTTTGGAGCTTAAAACCTGTTTGTATTTCTGATCATTGATAAAATCCTCAATATTCACAAACTTTCCCTTGTCTAGCATGCCAATCACCCAACAAACTCATATGTTATGCAATCAACCTTTAGTGCAATCAGACAGTCAATGTCACAGTCCTGGAACAAAGGTAACAAAGTTTAAAAAATGCTCCAAAAGTTTTAACAGAGGCTGTAGGAATTTATTTCTTTCAAGAGCCAAGGCTCCCTTTTCAATGTAGAAACCAGTCCTCCTTGGAAGAATGCCTCTATACCCTGTGAAAATCAATTTCTCAAATGAGTATGAAGAGTAAAAAACACAGTCAAATTCTTTTGTCCACAGGATGAGGTGACAGGTTTTTTGAAAGGCATTCGAGGTGCTGGCAGAGGTCTGTAGGAATTTTCAAACAATCGAGGCTTCCTTTAATCAGAACACTGCATCCTTTGTGCCACTTTACTAATTAATCCAAAAATATGCACACAGTCCCCCATAATGACTTTAATAGATTCCAAGGCTTGCTGTTTCTGAGGTAGGTTAACAGGGCTTATAGTGTTTTTGATGTAATAACCAGGCTTGTAGCCTTCAACCAATAAACTGCTCTTTAACAAAACCCTTTTTTCTTATTATACTTCACTATTCTCTATTGGTATGTCACTCCATCAAACAAATTCATACCACATACACAGTCAACCTCCAGCGTGGGAATACAGTCAATCTCACTGTTCTAGAGAACAAAGGTGACAAAATGTCTCAAAGGTTTTTGAGAAAAAGTTGTAGGAGAATTACCCTCTCGGACAATCAAAAACTCTTTTCTCTGTCGGCACTTCTAGCAGTATATCCACCACTCCAGCACGGTTTTAAACAAGGGTATACACAGCAGAAACTATTTATATAGATGGTGATAGAATTTTCATATGTTTCTAAAGATTTAACAAAACCTGTAGGAATTCTATTTTTTCAAAAATCAAGGTTCTCCTTTCATCGAACCTTAACCCTCATATGTAGCTTCAACAGATATGTTTATGCACAAACTAGCCTTTTATCACTTTGACAGTTTCGAAAATTTCAAGGGCAGCTTCAAAATACCTCTTCAGATTTGATGGAAGATCCTTTGAAAAGCTTGTGCCACCTTCAGTAGTGATTTGGAGGCGTGTTGGAGGGTAAACAAGTGCGCGGCACTTTGTAGAAGAAGAACATTGCGCAATTAGCCAACCGGGCGGCCTGTCGGGTCGTGGTCGGGCGCTGAGTACAGGCGCGTCGTGCACATGTACAGGCGCGCCGCGCGATAGTTGAGCGCTCGTGTTAAATTTCTTCTGAGCACGTCGCACACTATTCCAGGCATGCCGCGCAGTGAAACTGTGACAAACTTCTTCAAACCGCTCCGAAACTTCTTTGTTTGATCTTGAGGGCAGCAAAGGGACTTTGCTCGAGCTTGGTGTTTACACGATGAATTTGCAATGGTCTCTATCACTTTTGGATGCACAAAATGGCCAACGGTCTTAATCCATTTTGAAAAGGTGTAAAGGCCAACGGGCTTTTGTCACTTAGAAATGAAAAATTGAAATCCAACTCCGTGTTTAGCCTTTGTAAGGCCTTTTTAAAGGTTTGCTTTTTTCAATGCTACCTTGGTGTACCCTTTGAAACTCGAAAACATGTTGACTTCATTTGAGAGGTGCTCACCCTTTTTGAAATGATTTTAGTAACAGAGTTTTTATGCCTTTAAAAAATGCTAATAGAGTTTTCAACCCTTTTATAGAAAGCAAATACAGTTTGAAAGGTCAGAACTTTGTTCATTTATGCATACAGGTTTGAAAGGTGATTCCTGTCAATTTTGTCTCTTTGGTGACAATTTAACACAGAAATTCAAACTTTGAATATTACCCTGATGACCTATAGACCATTCTCTGCCACTTTGTTAACACTGATGGTGATATTCATTACGTAAACCCCACTCCAAAACTGTTAAAAAATACTGAAGACTGCTTTGTTATTTGAAGGGATAGGGTTTGTCTTTTCAACTTTCTTTGACAGTTTCTGTCTCCAATTGCTTCTACAACCTCTTTCCCACTGTAGGTACCAAAAATTTGCTGCACTTATTTGGATTTAGCCATGGCCCTTTGATTAAGAAGGGCGCCATTTTTCAATACACTTCTCTGCTCAAAACATATCATATAATGTCTCTATCCATTGAATAATGAAAACCCATTTTTGCTTCAAACTTTCTAAAAAATCTGACAGTCTATCAAAACACCTCTTCTGCCTATGATGAGCAATAGTTCCAATGGTGATGCTTCTTGATGATATAAACCTAGACTGTCTGTGTCAGCTATTATAGCATATTTGAAAGAGCAGCTGTCTATAAATGGAGCTTCTTTCATGTGGAAATAATGACATGGCCTAAATAACCTTGCAAGCTGTTCCAGAGTTTTAAAACTCAGACCATAACCTATTTTAATATCCTTGTGTTGAGGAGACAAACATATGAAGTGTAAAAAGCAGCTAGGGTTACTCATAAACACTAAGGCTCTTATTAGCCATTTTCTTCTAATGAAACTCTGAAATCACTAACCCTACTGCATCTGAAGGCTACATTTGTATTTGTGGTGGTGTGTAGCTTGCAACACCTGGACTTACACTGGTGCTTTGACTGATATTAAGATGTCTTATATCTGGGGCTATGTACTACTTTCCTGCCTCTTCTTCATGTTCATTCAGAAACCAGGGACTGTATTTCACATTTCAACAGGAACCAAAGAACACACAGGGGTCTTTTTACTGAAGTATTTTCCTGTTCAAGACTGATTGAAGCTATTCATATTAACACCCCTGCAGAGATATTTGTTATGATAGCTTTGATTAAGGAGTCCCTTTTTTTATGTACCCTGATGATGACTGAAACCTCAACTGATTCTCTTTACAAGATCAAAAAATATTTTTCTTTTGTTTTGCATATTTCATATCTTAGCCCTGTTATGATCATCACTTATACTCAGAAACCTAGAGTCACTGTTTTACTGTCTAGTAAAAAGCAAACCTGTGCTTATAGTAAGTTTTGCAATCCTTGAAGTCAATATTGGCCATCACCCTCTGCTTGTAGATGAAGGAGGCGCCTCAACCCTCTGCTTGTAGATGAAGGAGGTTCTTGGCCATGACAAATTACTAGTCTGTTTGGCAGTGGTGTCTTTTTCTACTGTGATTTCATGCTGAATGGAAGCTGCAAGGTCTTGATGAGTAACTCCTTGCCCTTCATATGCATCTCAGGCTCCTGTTGACATTGAGAAGCAGTTGTTCTTCTAAATGTGTATTCAAGAATTTTCTCCTGAGATGATGATATATTTCCTGTCCTTGTAAAATCGATAAAACACTGTAAAATACCTAATAATCAGCTTGAGACTGTGGTCTATGCAGTGCTGAGACTTAGGGGTGTGTAAGTGGCGCGACTTAGGGTTGGGATCAATTTCATTTGCAGAGTGGGAGGTCTGTCATGATTGGTTTGTATCAGATGGAGGTTCTTTGGCCTTTTGATGGTTGCCAAGGGTAAAATTCCTTAAAGCGCCACTTCCTAACTTAGGGGGAGGCTTTTGAAACAGACATTGGATTGTCCTTTTAGAGCTGATGGGCAGACTAGTAGGGCTAAAGCTAGATAGGATAGTGATAATGAGTTTTAACTTTGACATGGGCGGACTGAAAAGTAGGAGGGCGAAAAAAGTTTTATGAGGGTTTTCTAGATGACAAATTGACATATGGAAATCAGCTTCTAGAAAACTCAACTATGGATCTAGTCATCACTAACAAGTGAAAAATACTGATGAATAACAAAGGGGTAGGCCCTGATCATGCAACATCGCCCGTGCAGCACCCACGATCGTTCTGTTCTTGGCCTCGTACACGGGTCTGTTTGTGGGTTATGGGGTGCGATAGGCTCTCTCTGGTCCATGCAACTGCAAAAGTCTTTGAATTCGGTCGAGATGAAATTCCTGCAATGTCGCTCCTAGGCCTTCACATGTCTCGTTCCTTCTCAACCGGCACCTTGAATTCACAGACCCAAAAATAGAGGTCTTCTTCTTGCGCAAGAAGAAGATCCGACGCAAAGTCATCGACGAATCACATAGTGCCCGGCAACTGTTGTCAAAGCTACGAAGAAAAGGACCACACACGTACGCCTTCGAAACTCTATCGAGGATCGTCGTGGCGTGACTATCCTTCTCGTGAAGAGTGGCTTTCACAAATTTTCCGGTACACCCCGCACGCGGTCTGTTTGTGCGAGTGCCTTGGGAAGCCCGATGAAATGTCACTGGTGTCTTCAAAGCTCCATGGTGAAGGTGGCCCAATCTCCGATGCCACAGCTCACCATCATCCCGGCTCACCACTCCTTCCGCCTTACATGCCATTGTTGCGCAGCCATCCACTTGCAACTGATAAAGGTTCTTGACTCGAACCCCTATCTTCCGGGTCTCTCCAGTTGTCTTACTGCGCAGGAAAGCCTTTCCCTCGCTGAAGACCACATCGTACCCCTTGTCTTCTTGTCGCCACATAGATCAGGTTCTTCATCAATCACGGAACATGCAAAACTTCCTTCAATATGAAAGGGCACGACTCCTCGAAAATGGTACGTCCGTGCATGTTATCTGCTGTCATCCCCCATCTCGATGCACTCCAGATCTTTTCCTCCGGATGCGAAAATAGATCTCGATCTCGGGTCATGTGAAATGACGCACCAACTTGTCCAAGAACCATCTTCCCCGGTCATCACACTTGAAACCAAGCATGCGATCGATTGACCCATCCCGATTCGAATTGAGAAGCCAATGCCTCTCCCGCTGCAGATCCGACAACCTTCTTATTTTTCTTCTTCTGTGGACAATTTGTGGCATAGTGTCCGTGCTGGTGATAGTGAAAACACTTCACCTTGGACATGTCTTGCTTCTTGCCTTTCACACCAGATTAAGAAGCCTTCTTGCTCTTCCCCTTCTTTGCTTTGGCAGCCAAAGCGCAATTTTCTTCATCAGATACCTTTGATGAAGATCCGTCCCTGGTAGTCCTCCTTATCTCCTCCTGCATGAGATCCGCCCAAAGTCGCTCCCATCCCGGCAACTTCTCTCGACCATTGACAGAGTCCTGATAGGAATTCCAAGCCTTTGGAAGATAAAGGAGAGCCAGGTCTACCATATCCTCTTCTTCGATAGTCACCCCCACTCTTCCCAGCTCATCTCTACATTGAGTGAACTTCGTGAGGTATTTGGCGATACTGTCGCCTTTCTCCATCTTAATGTTTCTGAGCTTATCATTGAGCACCAACTTCCTTTGGTCGCTCTTACTCTGGAATAGATCTTTCAACGCTTTCCACATCAAATATGGAGAAGCTTTTCCATGCAGGCTGGATACAATGTGATCCTTCACGCCCTCCAACAGAATCCTTCGACATTTCGCCATCTTCTTTTTCCAAGCCTCGACTTTAGCAGGATCAGTGGGCTTTTGGACATCCGTATCTACGAAATCCTTCAGTCCATTATCTTCTAATATTGCCTCCATGCAATCTTTCCATGCAACATAATTCAAACTGCCTTCAAGAGCATATTCGAGTCGCAAACCGTTGAAAGTCATTTTCAACTCTGGCACCAAGAAAACAAACTGCTGCAAAATTCGAATTCCAGACTCAAAAACTCAACTGCTTCTGGATCTGTGAGAACAAATTATTTCTAGCACAGAGATCGACTGTAAGGGCATTTACTGGATATGTCACCTTTCAGAGAAAGGATGGATCCAGAGGCTACCTGGCCCATTACAGACTCTGTCTACCAAAATAATATTGTAATCACTACAATAGATCCCGATGATCATCACTCCAATACCATGTAGAAATTTTCTGAATAATGAAGATTTATCCACCGAGATTATCCTGATCACATACTAATTCGAATTCATATGCAACACATAATCTCTTCTACAATCAATCATCAATTTGTGGAAATAGAAACAGTCGCATGCGCACATAAACACAATATGTAATGGGGAAAGCTTATAGCGGAAAACCCCCAGCTATTTGTATGTTATAATAGAAAACACGTAAAAATCTCGGTACAATACTCACAAGTATAAGTCTTTGTCTCCAAAGATGCCACAAACTAGCTTGGTTTAGACAAGTCACGGGTTCAAAACTCATCCATAATTACTGCCTCTATTACTTAATCAAGGCTAGTCTAATAGGAGATCCATTCGAATCCTCACTGGCTCCAAGCTGCGCAATCATCATTGAAATCTTCTCCAATAACTTGTGCAAATTATATACTGTTGTTATATGACTATGAGCAAACTCACCCTTTCATCTGCCTCTTCCACTGGTCTCCACTGAACTGTCCATGCACTGTAGTGAACTGATGTGTTCTTGAGTTGAATAATGAGTTAATAATTAGTGAATTAAATAATATTTAATTCACTCCACTCATTACTAGTTGATTAGCTAGTTAAACTAATCACAACTAGTTCAACTAAGTTAAGCCGAACACAACTCCACCAACTGTCTCATCAACTCCACCAAACTCTGCCACTGAAGTCCTAACTGAAGTCAACCATGCATGAGCTCACCAAACCCCAAGGAATAGTGTAATTCCTTCTTTCAGATGCATGGGCCACATCCGTAGCTCCAACTGAAGTGTTGTAAGAGAATAAACTAAAGTTTAGAGTCTAAATATTATTAAGGGCTAATAATATTTGACTGACCTATTTTTAGACAGGCAGTCTAAAAATAGACTTCGACCTGTATGTCTAAAAATAGAGGTCCATCTATTTTTACCAACTCGACCAATCATCCAAGAATAGCATACTGTAACTCCTAGACCATGCTCCATATGTCTAAAAATAGACTTTGCGCCAAAAATAGCCTGCGGGCCCACTTAGTGAAGGCGACTTCATTTCACTAAGCTCCATCATCTTGTTGCATTTTCAACAAGATCAGATTAGATGATTGCTATATTGTGGATTATGTTTAATTATTTTAAAAATATTGATAGATTGATTTTTATTTTGTAATTTCTTGATTTTCTCTGCAATTGGACTACTCTTTTTGTTGGATAGCTACTCATTGTGAGTCTTGCATTGTTTAGTCATTTTAACTGCCTTATTATAGAAAACTAGACACCTTTATCTTAGATCCTGGGAAACTGCCTTTGTTATTCATTCATTACTGCTAGAATTGATGAGATCAGATAAGATGAATGTTATATTGTGGATTATGTTTAATTATTTTAAAACTATTGATAGATTGATTTGTAATTTGTAATTTCTTGATTTTATCTGCAATTGGACTACTCTTTTCATTGGAAAACTACTCACAGTCAGTCTTGCATTGCTTAGTCATTTAAAATTCCTTATTATAGACAGCTAGAAACCTTCAACTTAGATCCTGGGAAACTACCTTCGTTATTCATTCATTACTTCTAGAATGGATGAGATCATATCAGATGATTGCTATATTGTGGATTCTAATGATTTTTGTCTACTTTAATGAACTTGGTTTATTATATACACATTCGCATCTCAGAAAGGGTTTCACTTGCCTGCTAAATTCTCCCCTTATTTATGGTTCTAGGTAAAAAACGTAAACTAACTAGAATACCTTTTCTTTTTTCATTCCATGTCATTCTAGCTCTACTGTCTTTTTCTTGAATTTCTTTGCCCCTGATGCTTTCTCCTTTGCCAATGTATATGAGCATGATTGAATTATGGAGTTGAGTTCTTTTGTCTTCTTTAATGGATTTGGTTGGCTTAATTGCTATATTATGGATTCTAATGATTGTTGTCTGCTTTAATGAATTCGATTTATTATATACACAATCACATCTCAGAAAGGGTTTAGGATCAGATGATGTGGGAAGGAATAAAATTGACATGCTCTCAGTATGGCAATTTCCCTAATTGAATTTCCTTTTTTCACAACCGATGATCCCTATCCATATTTGAAGTAGGTCCTTATTTTTAGCACTCTGACTTCCTTGCATCTTGCTTCTGTAGGTAGTTCCATTCATCAATCAATTAATATCCTTCCTGGAAATGTGGGTTGTCTAGGAATATATCCTATCAATGGTGACTCGACATCCTCCATTCTAATATCTTGGAAAAAACGAAAAAAATGTCTACTTGCTCTTCTGAAAGAGGAATTTGGTCAGTCCTATGGAAGGTAGGCAGCTACATCAACACTCTATTCAACAAATTTTCTCCCTACCACACACACAATTCCACTCCACTCTCCCCTCCTTATCTGATATTTTTAATTGATCCCAAACATGCTCCAAAGAAATAGCTTCATAGAGAGTGAGTGACATTGCCTGTGCATACATATATGTGATTATGTGTCTAGGTGTGTATCTGCTATCCTAGTGGACCTTAAATTTTCGAAATTTACTTATAATCTAAATCAAAATGTTTGCCAAATTACTTATAATCTGAATCAAAATGTTGGTTTATTTGGCTTGCCTGCATAATTCTCCCTCTCTATGAATTGTGAGAAATGTAACTATGAGAAAGTTAAGCTGCAATCCATTAATGTTACCCCTCAGTGTTGATCTCTTGCATGTATATCTAGTTACGTATATGTGCATATGTGTCTGGGAGTGTATTTTCTTGCCTACTGGACCTTAAATTTTCAAAAGTTACTTATAATATTAATCAAAATGTTTGCCAAAATTACTTATAATTTGAATAAAAATGTTGGTTTCTTTGGTTTTCTTGCTAAATTCTCCCTTTCTTTGAACTATGATAAATGTAACTGTGATAAAGATAAGTTGCAATCCATTAATGTTACCCCTCAGTGTTGATCTCTTGCACGTATATCGTCTGTGCATATGTGTATGGGTGTGTATCTGCTTGCCTAGTGGACCTTAAATTTTCCAAATTTACTTATAATATGAATCAAAATGTTTGCCAAATTTACTTATAATATGAATCAAAATGTTGGTTTCTTTAGCTTGCCTACTAAAGTTTCCCTCTCTATGAAGTGTGAGAAATTTAACTGTGAGAAAGGTAAGCTACAATCCAATAATGTTACCCCTCAGTGTTGATCTCCTGCAAATATATCTAGTTACGTATCTGTGCATATGGGTTTGGGTGTGTATCTGCTTGCCTAGTGGACCTTAAATTTGCAAAATTTACTTATAATATGAATCAAATTTTTTGCTAAATTTACTTGTAATCTGAATCAAAATGTTGGTTTCTTTGGCTTTCCTGCTAAATTTTCCCTCTCTGTGAACTGTGAGAAAGATAAGTTGCAATCCATTAATGTTACCGCTCAATCTTGATATCGTGCACATATATCTAGTTATCTGTGCATATGTGTTTGGGTGTGTATCTGCTTGCCTAATGGAACTTAAATTTTCCAAATTTACTTATAATTTGAATCAAAATGTTTTCAAAATTTACTTATAATTTGAATCAAAATGTTTTCAAAATTTACTTATAATTTGAATCAAAATGTTTGTTTCTTTTGCTTTCCTGCTAAATTATCCCTCTTTGTGAACCGTGAGAAATATAAGTTGTAATCCATTAATGTTACCCCTCAGTGTTGAACTCTTGCACGTATATCTTGTTACGTATCTGTGCATATGTGTTTGGGTGTGTATCTGCTTGCCTAGTGGACCTTAAATTTACCAAATTTACTTATAACCTGAATCAAAATGGTTGCCAAATTTACTTATAATTTGAATCAAAATGTTGGTTTCTTTGGATTTCCTGCTAAATTCTCCCTCTTTGTGAAATGTGAGAAATTTAGAAATATTGGCTACAATAAATTAATGTTACCTCTCAGTTTTGATGTTTTTCGAGTGGTATCAAATACCTCGGGGTCCTTTCAGTTTCTAGATGCAGCCATGAAAAAAATGAAAAATTCCCCACCTTGCAGTGGAAAAGATTATGTCAGCAGCTCGAATCACTCTTTAGGTTCTCTACTGCATGTAATTAATTTTTCTAATAATATAAAATTCTACCACAAAGATGAAAAAAATAGTTTAAATGAAAATGGAAAATCAACTATTTTTAAAGAAACTGAATCTATTTTTTGGGGTCATTTCCATTATGTAGGGAGCACCATCAATGGAAAAGTATAGGTCTAGAAACAATACAAATAAAAACATAAGAATGCACATAACATAAAATTAATTTAAATGATGTATCGTGTGCAACCTTGTTAATTAAGTGGAAAGCATGCATGGTTGGAACCTTTCATGGGCAGAAATGACTAGTCAATGGCATACCAAATAGAATACATTAATATGATCCCAACATTTCTGCAACTTCATAACATATTGCTACAATTACCCTGAGAACATATTAGTGTGGAAAAAAGGACACTTCCCTACTATTGAACAATATAAGCTCATACATGCATCATTTTTGGAGTTTTCTTGAAATGGTTTCTGCTCTCTTTGGTATATATTGGTCCCGACACACATTGAAATAACATTTGATTTTTTGTGTAGCCACCATAATTCGTTCCCAATGTAGTGTTCAACTCCAGCCAAATATTTCTTTGCAAATGTTTTCTATTCAAGTTTCTTCTTAATCTCTTGGAGCTTAATTTATGATTAGCCTTTACTATGATTTTATCTTTCAAATCCAAGCTTGAATGGGAATTTTCTAGTAGTGCATTTCTTTTTTGAGTTTTTGCTTCTAGCTTTACCATCTATGAGGTCTTCCATTTGACATTTATTTCAACAAATTTAAATTATTTTTGAATTATTGCTAATTATGCTCTAAACATCTGAATATTCTCTACATCTAATCCTTCTTTGATTATTTCTAAATAAATAATTAATGCTTTAGAGGCTAAGCTTGCTAACAAATAAAATTCTATCTCTTCATTGACTTTATGAATGAATTGTCCAATTTAACATTTTTCTCCAATAGGAAACTTGATTTTTTTATCTAAGCATTTTGATTTCTTTATCCTTTTCTTTAAGCATAGATGAAATTATAGTTTTATCCTTTGAATATTGAGACATTTAACAATTAACTTATACTTTAAATCACTAATTAATATTTTATGAGTACTATATGTAGTTCTTTCAATTTGAATTGATTTTCTAGTTTGTTAAATTGTATATTCAATTTATTTACATTTATTACTTCTTGCACGAAGTCTCTAGATACTATATTTCTAGCTTCTTTGAGAAATTATCTTTTTCCTTCTAGTGGAATTTGATTTTGTCAGGCCAGGATGCATAACTCCATTAGATGTTCTTTCTATTAATGGTCAAAAAAATTTATACAATTAGGTGAATCTTTGTCTCATTATCCAAGAGCCATTTCATCTTTGTATTCTCTTAATTATTTACACTTTTATTTATATCCTCGAAAAAAAGATTAAAGGATTATGTCCAACATTAGCCTAATTAATTGAAAGGGACCTTTGTGAGCCCAAGCATCATTCTGAACATTTAAATTTTGGTATCCTACAAAGAAAATTTGAAGTTTGGTAGAGGATAACATCGCACTACATCGACCATTAGATCATTCAATGAGAATATATTGTTGCTTTCTCTCTCAATATTCAATATCCAACATTTTGACATCTGTTTTCCCAATTATAGTAACTGGATGTCTCTATATATCTATTAATTATTTGAAGCTTTAGGCATGTCCTCAAATTAAGATTTTAGCCTTTCCTGAAATTAAACATAGAGGCTACCAGTATAAAACCAACAACATTAGAAGCTTGGTAAAAAATAATATCCCATTGTACTCACTACTACGCCATTCTAGAATAAAATATTGCTTCTTTCTTCCGTAATATCAAAATTTTAGCATTTGTTTTCTGAATTATAGTAACTCTATGCTGGTATATTAATTTGTTAGAGTATGACAAAAAATTGATTAAAGGAGAATGTGAAAACCGATTGTATCTAAGTAAAATTTATTTAATATCAACATTCTAGCATCCATTTTCTGAATTATAGTAACTCTATGCTAGTATATTGATTTGTTGGAGTATGACAAAAATTTTCTTAAAGGAGAATCTGAAAACTGAATTTATCTAAGTAAACTTTATTTAATATCAACATTCTAGCATTTGTTTTTTAATTATAGTAACTCTATGCTGGTATATATTAATTTTTTAAACTTTATTTAATATCAACATTCTAGTATTTGTTTTCTGAATTGTAGTAACTCTATGTTGGTATATTAATTTTTTAGAGTATAAAAAATATTGATTAAAGGAGAATGTGAAAACCAAATCTATCTAAGTAAACTTTATTTAATACCAACATTCTAGCACATTTTTTCTGAACTATAG
This sequence comes from Pinus albicaulis, assembly GCA_034641835.2. Taxonomy (NCBI): domain Eukaryota; kingdom Viridiplantae; phylum Streptophyta; class Pinopsida; order Pinales; family Pinaceae; genus Pinus; species Pinus albicaulis. Next base: position 1,279,442,560 of record CM076579.1, read on the forward strand.
TAACTCTATGCTTGGATGTGTTGTTACTATCACCTATCACCTATATGTTGTCCACTATCACCTAACCAACCATAATGGCTAGGATGTGTTGTTACTCATTTAGCTCCTGTCCTTTTTAACAACAATGATGCTTTCAAAATCACATGTATATCAACTTTATAAAACTTTTATCTAAATGTGTCTATCACCTCATAGGGGTCCACTATCACCTAACCAACCATAATGTCTAGGATGTGGTGTTACTCATTTTCATTGGCAGTAAATTATAAAAAAATTAGCTAAATTCAGGGATGGTCCTAGTGTTTTTGGAAACCATGTACATGTCATTTCTCCCATAAACTTTAAGGAATTTTCTAGTGTTTTTGGAAACCATGTACATGTAATTTCTCAGAAACCCAAAAATTAGAAAATACAACAAGGATTCTTTTAAAATTACATGTCTATCACCTTTATAAAACTTTTAGCTAAATGTTTCTATCACCTCATAAGGGTCCACTATCACCTAACCAACCATAATGGCTAGGATGTGGTGTTACTCATTTTCATTGGCAGTAAATTATAAAACTAATAGCTAAATGCAGGGACGGTCCTAGTGTTTCTGGAAACCATGTACATGTCATTTCTTCCATAAAATTTAGCCATTTACATGTCATTTATCCCATAAAATTTAAGGATTTTTCTAGTGTTTTTGGAAACCACGTACATGTCATTTCTCGCATAAACTTTAAGGGATTTGCAATAAATGTTCATTTAATATTTTATTGCAGTCATAGTGTTTTTGGAAATCATGTACATGTCATTTCTCCCATAAATTTTAAGGAATTTGCAATAAATGTTCATTTAATATATTTTTATTGAATTTGTTTTTTTCAAGGATAAAAAATCCCACTAAACATGGTTGAAAAATGGACATTATACATAGATGTTTCTTGTTATCCCAATCCAGGGAAAACAATGATTACATATTTTCTATGCAATATTGCGACTAAAAAAGTCCTCCAAAGGAAAATGAATATACCTAGAAGAACAACAAACAATGAAGAAAATTATATTGCATTGATAAAAGGCTTGGGAACATCTAGGGAGTTGTTGTACTATACAACACCCCCAATTTATTTTAATAATAAATGGAGACCCTTTAATAAATAAATAGAAATTTATGAGCATGATTTCATTTTAGCGTAAGTGTCAAAAAAATTAGGAATAAAGGTTTTTACCCTTTTCCGCTTTGAGTTCAAAAGAGCTCGCCACAAATCGCATAACTTACAAGTTAATTAAGTTAAAACATATATAAGTATTTTGAATTGTCATATGTCCTTCAACCTTTTAAGAATTATATGAAATCCTCGTTGAAAATTCTTAAAAAGCCCTTTAAAGAGAAATCGCATCACGCCTTTTAGAAAGAACAAACTTATAACAATTCGGAAGAGTTGTGATAAGTCAAACTTGACGAAATAATAAAAGAATAATTATAAATATCCAAAGGTCTGATAAAGCGCAACAATGTGGGTCTTTAGCACATTTCTCATTTCGCAACGAGAAACCAAATGCAAAGTTTTATTATCGCAATAAGTTGCGATGTGCGATTTCCGCGGGTCTCATTTCTCAAGATTCACTGGCGGCAAAAAACACAACTATTGGTAACTGTTAAAAGCTGAAATGTGTGATATAAACACTTATTGTTAAAGTGTGCAAAATGATTCTTATATAATCAACCCTTTATAAAATCTAACGTCTTAGATCGTTATATTGGACATATTACGTAAGGTGTGCAAGAAATTTGATAGAAAGAGTTATGGGTTATTAACGACATTTAATGGGTGCAAGATTCGAAAGATTGATATCTGCTTGAAGCGTGTTTTGAATAATAGATTGTCGGATTTTGATTATTATGTTTTAACTCTATCCTTCTCTCTATTCATCTCAAATCTGAGTTTTCTCTTTTCACTTGAATTCAGGAAACCATCTAACAAAGTGAGAAAAACTGGAATGACAAATAAAGGCAAGGCAATTTCCCAAATGTTTGATAAAGGAGACACAAACATGCCTCCATTGTTCTCAGACACAGCCTGCAACAAGGATTGCAGAAGTTCTTCATGGGAAGCAATGTACCATGTTTTTGAGGAAGAACATCCAAGAGAAATAGTCAGAACAGTAACATCAGATGCAATAGTTTCCTCAAACCCATCCTACTTTGATGTTGCATGCTCATTTCTTCACAGGAATAGAAACGAGGCCGAAGATTTTACCCTACACATATATGATAAAGTGGGTCATTGACCACCTTAACATAGAAGATAGATCATTCAAGAACTCTAAGCTGGAGAATATTGGTTCGTTCACTGCAAAGTATTTAAGGATAATGTATCACTTGCCCATGCCACAAAGGAATTATGATAAAGTTATTTTCCAAATCTTTACAAAGAAAAATATAGACCTCATGAAAGTGATAAAGGGATGGAAAGAAGACCAAGGCAAGCTCAAGCGGGATAAAATTGGTATGTACCCGATAACACAACTACCCTCCCCTTATTGTTATGCAGCTAGAATGCTATGTAGGTTATTTACAAGACCAGATACCACTAGGTTTTCCATATGATGGGTTCCTTTAATTGACGCAATCGTCAATTCCTCTATTATGAATTGGGTTTGCATTCTGTCTGATAATTTGGCAAGAACTATCATGGATTACAAAATCAAAATAAGTGTTTCCACTAGAATAATACCTCCCTTCTACATCAGTGTGTACATTATGGATGCAATTTTATTTTGTTCAAGCTTTCCTATCAAGGGATGGAAATGGACAACCCAGGACCCCACTCCAATTCATATTTACCATATATCCCTTTAGGAATCTTATTTTCATTTACATTTTTTTAAAATTTGCAATGGAGTTATGTTACCCATCCATTAGATTATCTTTAATGAAAAAGCCCCTAGGATTTCTAAGGAAGCTAGAACAGACATTTTACCAGTTGCTAGATGGTTTTCTGAAGAAAATTTCACTTATATCAGATTTTTTGGGAGTTATTATTCCCCCCATGTTCAACCCTATTATGTTCCTGATAAGCTCCTAGCCAGGGAAATTTCCTACCAACTTCTAGTAAGTGGCATGTCCAAACAACCCAAAGATGCCAAGAAGGCCATTTTGGCCCACTTTACCTTTACAGTGTAGCACTTTTTCCCTTTTCGACATTGGTCATGCATTCAAAGAGATTTCAAATGTCACTTCATTAAATATGGCTCTAATGCCAAAGAGACCATATGATCCTAATAATGTGGTTAAGAATTTCACCACTAAGCTTAAACTGAAACCTTTCTTGAATGAGAAATATATGTTTGATGATTTCCTTGAAGGTGTGGAGAATTTCAAAGATGTATTTAAAGTTGCATCCAGTCAGCTCAGTAAAACAAAATTTGAGGCTTTTCAAGCATATATAAATAAGTGGCTATAAATAGTCCCTTTGGACTTGTTATTTATTGAAAATGTCAACATGCCAACTCCCAGTATTAGTCTGGATAATGAGGCTAAGGACATGTCTGAAGATGAATCTCAAGAGAAATAAAATCATGAGTCAGGGAAATAGCAACATAATTCTCAAAATTCGAATCACTCTGACAATGAATCTCAAAGTAGAAATGAGAGTCCTAAGAAAATAATTGAAAATTTGATTAAAGGTATTGAGATACAAATGGAAGGAGAAATTAATGGAGCTGAATCATCTTCTCAAGGAGTTCAACATATCCAAAATACACATGAGCAGACATAGAAGCCTCAATCAAAAGATTTGAAGAAAGAATGGGAGAATTTTTCTAAGGCACTAGAAACACCACCACCACCAAAGCCTAATTTTGATGAATCGATAGGTTTCCAAACTCTAGAGAATTCCCAGAATTTAGTGGAAACTGTAATACCACTACAACAGTTTCCTAAATTTCATGATCAAGAGATCATCTCGACATATCCTATAGAATAGATTGTTTTAAATATTGAAGAGATAATGTTAGTATGAATCTTGATTTGAAGTGTACGAAAAAATACCACTTTAGCTGCGCATAACAAACAGCCTTAACAGCAGAAATGATTGCTAATATCTTCAGATCTGCAATTAGATGATCAAGAAAAATGCTGCAAAAATATAGACCTATGCATTAGAATACATTAAACAGTAGAAAAATAAGATTTACTCCATAGATCCAATAGACAAGACAAGAATATATCCAATGAATATTTTTATTAATGGCACCTGGGAGGAAAACACAAGAGGGTGTTCCCTGTTCTCCTCAATGGGATGGGTTCTTGTGAGTCCTCAGCACTTCAGATTTAGAACTTCTCTCTCTTGATGGTGTAGAAAACCCAGACAAAAATGGAAAAGTATGGCTATGATTGTGGATCAATAGCCAGACCAAGTGTTGAGATCCAGAGTGATCTTTAGGCAACAAAAGGTGACAAATGAATGAGAAAACCCTTCTATTTATAACAAAATATTGAGTTAGTCTAGAGATTGGTGCATAATTAAAATATTATTAACCAAATCTAGATCCAACTTTTATGGAATATTTTATTATATTTGTTGGAGGGAAAAGGAATTTGACTTGAGTCAAATTCCCTTATTTGTAAATAATAAATAAATAAATGATTTATTTATCATTTTAAGGATGTGATTAAGTAATAATAAATAAATAAATGATTTATTTATCATTTTAAGGATATGGTTGAGTAATAATCAAATAAATTATGATTTATTTAATTATTTAAGGGTGAATTAGTCATATTTAACAAAAAATATTATTTAAATAAGATTTAAACAAGTATTCTTACAAAATAATAAGATAAATAATGATTTATCTAATTAATTTCCTTGTTTTGGGTTAAATATAACCAGAAATATTAATTAAACTACTCTTTAACTAATTATTTCTTGAGGAAAATCAAACAAATGTATATTTATTTAATATTTCCTTATGGGGTTTCCTATTTAGACCATAAACAACTTAATAAAGGTGATTTATTAAGTTATTTTCATAGTGAAAGAAATTTTACTTGGAGTAAAATTGGTCTTACATGATGTACTTGGGTCCATCTAATGATAATAGGTTAGATGACCAAAAAATGGTGTAACATATTGCCCCCCAGCGTGCGAGCGTCAGGAGCTAATCGTATGACCGAAGTACGTTGTAAGAACTCAATCACTAGACATCGAAGGGGAAGTCAAAGAGAGAGAAGTATAGGGTAAACCAAAGTGTTGAAAGACATAGACCCCGAGGAGGTGACTTGCAGGTGCGACAAGTCTTTTTAATGAGTGAGTACCTGTTATAGGCGGCGGGGGAGGCATACTTATGCCTCTGAGGCAATAGTACAAACAATAAGGCGTCCGAAAAACCACGGAACGTAATAATGTTGGCATAAATATGAGCCAGATAAACAACACGATAATGAATCCCACATACATATTATGCCTGGGATAATAGCCAGGACTTGTACAATGATATCTGAGTACATGAGATATAAATGCAACCCAGATGCTCCTGAAAACAGGAAAGGGCTCTGAAAATCTGACTAATACATGCAAAAAAGGTGCTGCAAGCGGCTAAGGCCGACTTCATCAAATGTATGGAGCTGCATTGAAGGCTGTGATGAAGAGGTCATCCGAGTGTGTGGGGGGCTACCTGTAGGGCCACCCCCTCATGAGGGTTGAGACATCTCACAGACACCCAAGAATCACCGATGTCAGCTGCCGCATCACTGAACCATCAAGTATACGGAAATTGATCATGCTGAAAGGATTTGGTGCTGAGAAACAATCAAGTCAAAGGGAAATAAGGAGTCCCTTTGCCTGATCCGAGGCACCGAACAAGAGTGGAAGATAACCAAGGTACACCGCCCTCTAGACCTGTCTTCTAGAATGAATGAGCTGACGCCAACAGAAGGAGGTCCGCCATAAGTGAGGCAATAAGGGATCCTCAACTAAGGCACGAGAGAAAATAATAGAGTGACTGACAGACTAACACCAATGATGATGATGAAATGGGGGGGGGGGACTGAGAAGCGAACGGATGACTTCCCTTGTAAGAGCATAAATGGCATGGATGACCTGGTAGGGACTGACACGATATCATAAGGGATAGGGGACAGTGGGACTGAAGGCCATAATGTGCGACACGAGAGAGGGACCAAGCCATGAATGATGGAGGACTATAGCGGGATGTAAAGGGACTCGGGATAGACTCCATGAATGAAATGATGAATCCACTTGGATGCTCTAAACAAGGGTGACTCGATGGTGTTGCCACATGTGTAAAGGGTCCAGTGGGGACCATAAAAGCATGAGTACAAGATGGTAACTCACGACGAAATTTGACACAAGCATGGACACATATGGAGGCAACATGGTGCCCCCAGTATGAGTGTTGCAAGTGAAGATACTCGATTTTGAGGAAGGGTGAAGTGGCGCTTCTTGGACAAAATGTGTCCTGGTGAAGTATCAAATCACAAAAAAGCTAATAGATACCCATTTGAGGGCTTAATGAGATATTTTCAATGGTATATATGGTTTATCAAGTTGAGCTACGGTTTGGTCACAATAAGCAAAAGAAAAGTCAAGGGTTTTCTTTTAAGGCATTTTCCTTCCAGATTCACTCATTTGCTAGTGGAGCTGTGGTGAATGTCATGAGGAGAGGAGGCCTTAAATCTTGCGACAGTTGTAGCAGATGAACTGACCATTGGAATTTGAGATCTATCAGTTGTAGGTAAGATGTATAATCCTACTCTTTTATGTCATTGGGTTGAAAGTTCATTTTAGGTACCCAGAGCTCATGAACAGGCCAGGTCACATTTTTTGGGGTCTGTTCTGCGACCTGGGTAGCAGGTTCTGGGCAGAAAACTGCAACTTGTCCCAGGAAATGACTTGAATAGTGAAACATGTAAGAAAAAGGGGTTTTCAGTGCTGTTTTTGGCTGAGATCTGGGATTTTTATGGTTGAGGGGCATAGGTGCCCCCAAGCATGTTGTGGACATGCCAAAATTTATTTAGAAAAAGGGAAATCTAAATACATTTTAATAATGTGGTGCACCATTTGTTTTCAGTATGGTTACGCAGTTTTAGAAAGGAAATAGATGATTACCAATCTCTTTTGGTACTTCATATATGAATCAAATGGACTTTAAGTTTCTAGGTTGGCACACATGGTGCTAATATCCCAAAGATAGTATTTGGGATAATGAACTAATGTTCTCCCAGAAAACCTATAGGTTGGTCAACCGCAATGTCTATGAGACTGGGTTGCTGATGAAAAATGAAGCAATGATGAGGGGTATCATCCCTAGAGTGATATTGAAGTGATATGGGACTCTAGATGTTCTTCTAAATGTGGAAGAACAATGGGACTAGATTCGTCATGACTAGATTCACTAGGAGAGTGGTCAAGAACTGCTTCTCTTGGTCTCTCCAATATGGGTGCCCCGCTTACCCAAACATTGGGTGTCAATGTAATGGCCACAAGGAGCAAGTGGTTTGAATGCATGAGTTCTATGTAAGGGGGATAGATAAAGTCAGGATTGGTCGCTGCTCCCATAATGTCGTCATCGTAATAGAATATGGGGTGACTAATGGAATAAAGACCACCTGACACAGCGAAACAACCTTACTCCTCATCATGAGAGGAGAGGTTCGTATGCACATCGTCACAAGGGGTAGCGGGAAAGTGAGTAGACAGAGGATCTACTGATTTTGATACTAGGGAGGGGGCTGAAGGGAGGTCAGGCGAAACATCAAGGGAGGTCTCATCGTGGACTTCCGAAAAAAGCCCCGTTATCTTAACATCACAAGGGGAAAATTTAATGGGAGCATATTTGTCCTTGGGTGTTGCCGAAGCAAGATGCGAAAATAAGGGAGCGGGTGACTCATGGTGCTCAGCCTTGAATTGGCATAAGGTTTCTAAAGAGGAATGATACTCTTCGAGGCGAGGACACAGGTGAGTGTAATGGCCATGGAAATCACATAAAGCACAAGGGTGATTTGTGTGCAATGGTTTGAGTTTCGGGATTGAATCGGGTATAGTGACATATACCTCTGGGATATAAAATTCCAGAAACGACTCATTGACCATGGACTTGAGGTGATGCAATTCTGGGCAAGTATGGGTGGTGTGGCCGAGAACGTCATACAAAGCACACTGGATGGTACACTTTGGAGGCTGAGAGGGGGCGAGGTTTTTCGCGGTAACCTTATCCTTTGATGCCTTCTTACGAGCTTTGCCCTTCTTACCCAAAGCGGTCGCAATGGGATGTGGGTCCTGTTGAGGTGAATGAGGCACTGTTGCAGCGAGAGAAGTCATAGGGACCAGTTGAACCAGAGTCAAAGTGAGATAAGGTTTAGGTTGACCAGGCTAGGTGGCAGCTAGAGGATTGAGGTACCAGACGGGAATCCCAAGGGTTAAGTTAGGAAGAGAGAGGGTAGCCATAACAGGTACTCTGTACACTCCTGATGAAGGAGCTAGGAACGGTATCTGACCAAAGGGGTAATGACCAGGCGGGAGGGCTCCAAGATGGTTGAGGCCAGGAGGAACTGTCCCAGGAGGGTAAAGGGGGTCATGAGTACCAAATGAAGGTGAAGGGCCAGGAGAAGAAGGTTCAAAAGGCTGATTAGAGGACATCATAAAAATATGGTAATCGAGGGAACCAGATGGAAGAGGTTGAGTGGCCACCTGTCCTTCAGGTGGTTGGGTAGCCACAAATCCCTGTTGAGGGAAAGGATCAGTAAGCACAGCTGGCTGACTAGGTGCAGGACTGGGGGGAATGGAAGGGATGGCTTGTTTTCCTCTCAATGTTGCTTGAGATTCCCATAGTTGTCGCATTTGTGGTAGAATAGGAAAATCATGCGTATAATGACCATAAACACCACAACAAGAACATGGCTTGTTTGTACGAAGTGGCCTATCCTACTTGAGCTGAGTAGTGTTAGGAGCATTACCTTGGTCAGGTCCAGGATTACTAGAGGCAGCTTGATTTTGATTTCCATTCCTCTTCCTTTTTGAGGGAGGACGATTGGTCATGCCCTGCTGTGCGTACACCTGCCTCGGAGGGGGTGGTGGTTGCTGTTGCGGGGGTTGAGAAGGCAAGGGAGAAGGAGGTGCTAATGTTGGAGGAGCTGGAGCACCAGGTTGTGAATACAAATAATAAGGAGGTTGGGTAGCAGTGTGGTAAACAAAAGGTTGAGCAAAAGGAGGAGGCATGCCATATCCTGGATACGTGCTATTGGGAGGGGGAAAAGTGTTGGACGTGTTGGCCCCACCCTGAGAGAAACCACAGCCCATGGGATGTTGAGCATACGGATTAAAGAGAGCTCCAATGATACCGTTAGCGGCGTGAGATGCCCCCGGTGCTTTGGCACCACTGGGTCTGGGAAGATCAGGTAGAATGGTATAAACATAACCCGACTGAACATAGACTAGGTCATATTTTAATGCAATTTGGAGAGCAGCTTCTTCAGTTTGAGTAAAGTGCGATGCGACGTCTTTCCCGATAGGCGGAAAGAGAGTCCTAAGGAACCAATCCATGTAGAAATTTTCTTCGAAGGGAGGGGCTCGACATAGGCTCCTTCTTCTCCACCATTCCTGAACATATTTGGATAGGCGGGTCGCAGATGATTGACGGAAAGAGGTCAAGAGATTGGTACCAGTGTCTAATGAAGGGGAAGCTGGAAATAAGACAAAAAAATCCTAGGCCAGAGTCGCAAAGGTGGTATGAGAGGAAGGGGCTTGATCAACATACCACTTAGAAGCTTCACCTGTAAGCTTTCGTTGGAACAACCGAAGATGAAAAGAGTCATTGGTAATGGAATTAGATGAACACCACATGTGGAAAGATCGAATATGATTTGAAGTATCTTCTCCAGCAAGACCTTCAAACTTTGGGATGTCTAAAGGGAGCTTTTTTGGCATAGCAGGCCAACTAGCATCGTGTTGTATAGGGTCATTTATCAACTGGTAAAAATCGGGGAGGTTGAGGCTTGCCATGAAAGGGAGCGAGGGTGCAGCCGGGGTAGTGTCTGTGGCGGTCCCACTAGTGGTATTTTCGGCGGGAGGGCCGGGGTTACCACCAGCACTAGGTCCTACACCATACATAGTGAAGGTGTCAGGGTGAGAACCGGAGGCAGGACGAGAAGGATATCCAAAAGGACTAAAAGAAGAGTCGGTGTGCTGACTCGCTAAAGGACTAACTCGAACTCTATGTGGAGGAGTAAGTATTCCAACTGGAAACTGAGGATGAAGGCCAAGAAGTCTCTGGGATAAATGCCTTGGTGGCAGAATGGTGATGACACAAACATGACACAAGGGAAAAAGAGACCAACAAGGTCAGGAATGTGCAAGATCAAGTGATTACACTGTCGAAACAAGGGCAAAGAGGTGCAGGATCAAATGATTTCAATGTTTTAGAGTCTTTTCTTGGCAGTGTTAACCAAGCCCTTTTTCACTTAGGGTGTGTGTGTAAAAGTGTGTAAATTTTAATTTTTACACCTAGAAATTTGTAGAGAAAAAGAAAAAGTGTGTTGTATAGCTGTAAATAAACCTACAAATGTCAGTATATAGGCCTACAAAACAGAAAATAAACAGCTGATAATGCACTATTCCAAACCCAAGGAGGCAGGTCTCTCAACAACTAGTATATAGGTGAGTAAAAAAACCAATCTAAACACACTAAAAATTTTTAATAGATCTAGGGTCAAGAGGGACAGAGATCTAAAAGACAAAATCTGTTGGAAAGTGGTGTAGAAACAACAACAGATCAGAGGAAAAATTGCTGTAAAAAGAGGTGGCGAAAGGCTATCTCTAGGAGGGAAGTGGAGTGCATCCTAAAGGAAAACCCAAACAAATCTAAAATAGGATATTTGGATGGATAACAAGTTGATCTGAAGTGGATCTAAAGATGAGGTATCGGATCAGAAAAAATGGTTGAAGACTCTGAAATTTCAGACAACCTGCAACAACAAACACTCTTCCACAAAAAGTGGAGGGTACTGAAGCCCTAGGGGGCTATGTTCCCACTTATTTGAGTGAAACAGAACAATTACAGGTCCAAAACGGGCGGAGACAGAGGTCGGAAAACCCTGAACAAAGGCTTAGCAAAACCCATAAACCTTTTAGAAAAAACCCTGGTGAAAGTCCAGGTCGCAGTTTCTGGCCTATTTTCAGCAGAGGTCGCACTTTTTGGGCTGTAAAGTGCACCCTAGAGGTCCAGGTCGTAGGTTTTGGGCAGAAAAGTGTGCCCTGCATTTCTGGCACTCTTGTCAGTAGGTTTCAGAAAAAATTGTCGTCTCAGCTGCCGCTGATGTCTATCACCTGCGAAATGGGCTCGAAAACACGCAGAAGTTAGAATTTTTATCGTTTTAGGGTTTTATGGGTTAAAAACAACATCAAGAATAAGAAAAACAAGGGGCTGAAGAGAAATCCTAGGGTTTGAAGTAGCTGGATATGAAAGGATCAGATAAACGACAACGGTTGTAATGGTAAACCCGTGTGGAGTTGCTAGTTGTTAGTATGAATCTTGATTCGAAATGTACGAAAAAATACCACTTTTAGCTACACATAAAAAACAACCCTAACAGCAGAAATGACTGCTAATATCTTCATATCTATAATTAGATGATCAAGACAAATGCTGCAAAAATATAGATCTATGCATTAGAAGACATTAAACAGTAGAAAAATAAGATTTACTTCATAGATCCAATAGACCAGACAAGAATATATCCAATGAATATTTTTATTAATGGCACCTGGGAGGAAAACACAAGAGGGTGTTCCCTGTTCTCCTCAATGGGATGGGTTCTTGTAAGTCCTCAACACTTCAGATTTAGAATTCCTCTCTCTTGATGCTATAGAAAAACCTAAACAAAAATGGAAAAGTAGGGCTATGATTATGGATCAATAGCCAGACCAAGTGTTGAGATCTAGAGTGATCTTTAGGCAACAAAAGGTGACAAATGAATGGGAAAACCCTTCTATTTATAACAAAATATTGAGTTAGTCTAGAGATTGGTACATAATTAAAATATTATTTACCAAATCTAGATCCAACTTTTATGGAATATTTTATTATATTTGTTGGAGCGAAAAGGAATTTGAATTGAGTCAAATCCCCTTATTTGTAAATAATAAATAAATAAATAAGTAAATGATTTATTTATCATTTTAAGGATGTGATTAAGTAATAATAAATAAATAAATGATTTATTTATCATTTTAAGGATATGGTTGAGTAATAATCAAATAAATAATGATTTATTTAATTAGTTAAGGGTGAATTAGTCATATTTAACAAAGAATATTATTTAAATAAGATTTAAACAATTATTCTTACAAAATAATAAGATAAATAATGATTTATCTAATTAATTTCCTTGTTTTGGGTTAAATATAACCATAAACATTAATTAAACTACTCTTTAACTAATTATTTCTTGAGGAAAATCAAACAAATGTATATTTATTTAATATTTCCTTATAGGGTTTCCTGTTTAGACCATAAACAACTTAATAAAGGTGATTTATTAAGTTATTTTCATAGTGAAAGCAATTTTACTTGGAGTAAAATTGGTCTTACATGATGTACTTGGGTCCATCTAATGATAATAGGTTAGATGACCAAAAAATGGTGTAACAGATACCCTCACTTGATGTCTTCTACAGTCCAAGTCATAAGGTTGTATTTAAGAGAAGAAAGAGAAGAAGAATGGATGAATCAGTTTGAAATCTTATGGATGAGTCTATAGATGTTCTATGGAAAAACCCTTTGGCTGATACTATAGAACATTTGACTAAGTTATCATAGTTCGCAAGAGAATATGCTACTGCTACTGTTGACAAAGCTACAGAGGTAAAACTTCTACTTAAGCAGAAAGAAGATAAAGTGCAAGTGCTAGAGAAATTGCTAGAACAGGAAAAGTTTAATTCTAGTAAGCAAATTGAATTGAAGATGTCACAATTTCAAAAAGATTTTGATAAATTGAAGTTGCAGCACCAGGTACAATTGCAGAGAAAGAAACACAACTTGAATCAGTAATGGACAAACTAAAAATTCAAGCTCAAGTAGAGAAATTCATAAAAGAAGCACTGGAAATGAATGCAACAAAAAATAAATAACAAGAAACCTTTTGTCAACAAATTTCAATCACCAATTCTTACTGTGATACAAGCAAGATTCTAATCGAACAAGTGGCTAACAGGAGACTTGAATGTGAGAAAGTTGAAAATAATATTACTGATTTCATTCAGTGGCAGGGGTTTGATGTAGGAAAGAAAGCTGACCTCCCTAAGATAGATAAGTTTCACAAAGAGATTTTATTTAAAGATTGGGAAATGCAGCCGAGACAAGTAGAGAAGGAAATGACAAAGGCATCTAGTCTGACAAATGAAATTATTGAATATGTTAATGAACAAATTTTAAAAGCTGAACTTATTAAATAATCCACAACTAAAGTGCTCCCAGAACTCAAGCCATTAGAATCACAGTTGAAGGAAAGTATAGAGATGCAGGTGGAAATTATTAAAAAGATAAATAAGTTTGATCAGGAAAATTACTGGAATTTTCTGATCAAACCTTATCATCAATGCCTAACTCTACAGTCATTAACTGATTCTACAAAGAAATCGCTGCCAACACTTTCGAATGCAGTGTTTAAAGGCCAGGTCATATATGGGATTACACAACCATCTCAAATAAAGCCAATGATATATATTTTTCTTCTTCGAGATCAAATGCACAAATAGGATCAAACCACATAATCATGTTGTTATTTTATTTCCTAGATTATAGTTTAATTTTACTCCTTACGAGGATGGTTGTTTGAAACCTCCTCCATTTTTTATCTAGTAATATATTTTTAACACACTTTAGTTTAGTATTTAAACCCTTATCATGCATTTAGAGAAGGGTATAGAAATTTGTCAAAAACATTTGCAAATAATTCACTTCTATAAGTTTTTCAATGCCTTGACGAATTAATGGAACAAAATCTGTTATCTTTTGACATTTGAAGTTGTTTAACTAAAGCTGCACTATTGTACTCTTTAAATTTCTTGAATGTGAAGAGGAGTAGAAAACTACTGTCAGTTTGAATGAGTAGAACCTCGTATATATTGTACTTCTACATGTTATATTAATTTTTTCTTCCTAATTGACAGTTATATTTTTATCTACATTATATATTAGAGTTGTTATCATAAGTGAATGCTAAATTCACTTTTGTACTGATATTTGTTTATGATTTCTTATCTCATATATAATAAAACATATAAATGTGATATATATTTCACAATGCTTTTGATTAAACTATTTTTTCAAAAGAATTATCTTTACATAACTTTCATTTCTTTCAACTTTTAAATAATCTTCATTACTAATAGTTGGAAGATATCTTTTTAGATCACATGAAGGAATGAACAATCCAAGGTATATAGTAGAATAGATATTTTAGTTAAATGCATATAGAATAAATCATTCCCCATTTGCATGTTATATATGAAAAACACACCCTCACCATCCTTATTTGGAAACTGGTCCCTTTATCCCCATTCGAAGGCACTACACCAAACAGAAAAGGACTTGCTCTATGGCCCAGACCGGGTGGTTTTCCCCCATGTTGTGGCAACAAAATTCTGAGGCTTCAACATTTTGGCGCTAGAAGGAGGGCCAATTGTGAATGGAAAGAAGGTCTGATGAATCTAGAAGCCAATCTAAGAGTCTCTCTCCCTCTATACCCCCTTCAACATCTAGAACATTAGCTGGATCTAAATCTTTAAGATATGAAGTTGACATCCATTTCCTAAGTCTCCTAGTGAAACTCAACCAATACTATCTCCATATTTTCACCAAAATCCCCTAAAAGTTCAGTCTTTGATAGAAAAGTTAGAGAGAGTATCCGTTTCTACTTAAAAGCCTGAAACTTGTCAAACATTTGAGATTAGTTTTTCATCTTCTTTACAACCTAGACGAATATTAAATCGATTAGAAACTCATAAAACATGAATACCTCCTTTTTAATTTCCTATCGATACTTCTCGAAGGAAAACAAAGAAGACTGAATCAGAGTCAATCACTAGCAAGGTCTTATTGAATAATCCACCCCATTCACCTCCATTACCTCCACTCACTTCCACAAATTCCATTCCAAAAATCAGTGTTAGTTTAACTAGTTCCAATACCCAAACTACTACTCCTTCAACTAGTTCTAGCACTCAGCCTACCTCTTCTTAAACTCAAACTGAATCCATCACCTCCACCTAAAGTCCAATGGCAGGCCAAGTAACTCCACCAAATGTACAACCATGGAACAATCCAAGTTCTGTACAAATTTCTGCTCCTCTTCATCCTCTTCTAGGATACCCTAAAATATGGTTACCTAAATTTAATCATGATGATGGTGTTCCAGATGAAGAACACATCCATAATTATGTGTTAGCCATCAATTTAAAAGAGGTAACTGAAGAGGATTGTGTAGTAAGACTATTTCCATATACTCTCATAGGATCTGTAAGATCCTGGTATTTCTCTCTACCTGCCCGCTCTATAACTAGCTGGAATATGTTTGAAGAACAACTTTTAGCTAAGTTTGGAGATGACAAAACTACTGCATCGCTCATCAACGATCTATCAAATATAAAGGCTAAAACATGAGAGAAAATAAAAGACTTCAATTCCAGATTTAATAAGTTACTCATTAAAATTCTTGCTACATCAGTCCCTGGTGCAAAAGTTCAAATTGAGTGGTATATTTCTTCTCTCACATCTAATATAGCCATTTTTGTTGATAGAGAAAAAAATACCTACATTAGCATAAAATATGAAGGAATCTTTATCTGTAGAGAAACATATAATCTCTCTTTAAGAGAATAATTCCCAAGAAGATAGGAAATCTATGAAAGTATCCTTCAAAGATGATTCAAAGAAAAAGCCACTGAAAGATCCTTTTGATGTAGAAGGTCTTAAGAAAGTTTTAAAGACCATGAAAAATGAAATGGAAGATATCAAAAAGAAAGTTGTTGAAAGTTCCAGTTCAAAGAAGACTTTCAGGCCCTTCAAGAAAAAACAGTCTTCTAATTCTCAACTGCCCAACATCATATCTAATGTTGAGTTTGATCAAGACACAAATGAAGAGAAAATAGAAGAAGAAAAAACTGAAGTCGAAGAAGAAGTTGAACTAAATGGCATGTGGGATTTCATCCTACCAAATTATGAACAACAAGAAGTTTTACCTGTAAGTAAAAGGAGCAAGAATACCACTGAAGCAACACAGCCTAATCAGAAATAGAAGAACTCAACACCTTCTAAAAAGAAAAAAGTAAGTAAAAAGTATACATCTAAGGCTACACCAACTAACCCTACTACTTCAAATGTTCCACCTACATCAAAGACAACGGTAGTATCTGACACCATTGAATATAATGTAGTTGAGGATATGAAAAAAACCAGGGCCAACATTTCAATCCATGAACTTATTAAAATAAAACAATAGAAAAAGGTTTTACTTAGAGATTTGAATGCAGTTCCTACTTCAGCTTTACCTACTCCAGTAGTAATTCAAGCTGCTAACCATATGGGTAAACCTCCTGTTGGGGTCCTGTGATTTAGCAGATTGGCATACTAAATGACAAAGAAACATTAGAACCACTTTGGAATCCTAAGATCTAGCCCTCTTGGATTCAGAGAGGGATCTCTCTATATATTTTTTCAAAGGACATATCTTTAAGGCTTATGATATGATATTAGGCTAGTTATGAAGTGCAAGAGGTTTGATTGTTTTTTTTTTTTGGGGAGTCATTAAATGAGAAGGTCATGTGAAGTGAAGGAGGAAATAAGTGGAAGGATATTTCAGCATGGGAATATGGGTCAAAAAACAATGCTAAACCATTGGGCTATGGAGTCATAAAAGGGTTTACTTGCACAACAACCATTCAAGGGTTTTCAAAAGGCAAGTCATCTATATCAGAAGATATTTTAAGTTGAGTTTGTGGTATGGAACATTAAGAAGTGTGGTGAAAGGATCAAACACATAAGCAAACAAAGGGCAGCCTAAGATCAGGTAAGGACTTTTAACCTATCCTGATTTCGGCATACTCTCAAGGGAAAACATCTAAGATAAACATAAAAAGTATCCTAATATCAATTAAGGACTTTTAACCTATCTTTCTTTCGGCATACTCTTAAGGGAAATTTTCAAAATAGTTGTTTAAGACTAAACAAGGGACAGGGCTAACCATAAACTTCCTTGACTAAGACTTTACTTAGCATGTAGTGAAAATATCATTCAAGAACAACATATCAAGTTCTACTAAACAAGACATGGGCTCACCAACGTCCTTGACTGGTTATACTCTATCAAATTATCCTCAAACACACATTCAGAAGAAAACACAAAGATAAAGCTTATCAGTGAGAATTAGGGTACTTTAGAAGTAAATCCTATTCTATATTTGCTGCTCTTTATTAGAGAATATGAAAAAAGTGGAAAACATAAGGAGAATAATAATTATAGAAAGAAAAACATCACCGATGATTTAGATCAGAATCCAATTAATCTGCTTTGTCTATTGATGTGCAAGACTAGTTACATGCTTCAAATCCAATAGCTTTTACAGTCCAATTCTTCTCTCCCTAGCCTACTATATTACAACTACTCAGCAACTTCGCTCAATAACAGTGCAAACAATTAAAAATTTTCCAACCCTTTACAATGAATTTTTTGTGAATACATATAGGTGACAAGAGGAAGAGTGTTGTAGGAAAAATCATAAATATCAGTTAAGACAGAGGGGGAGAGGTATTTGAATGCCCATTCTACTTAATGACCATAGCATTAACTGATTGTACCATTTTAGTAGTTTTTCCTGTCTGTGATGCATATCTGGTAGGCTGGTAATAACTCCGAAGTGTGTTCTTTGAAACTAACCGTGGCCTGAAGTACTTTGTTTGACCCCTATGACAAGTAAATTGTTATTTTTTGGGTTTTGCAGCCCCATGACTGTGCAATAACTATTCTGACGGTTTTAAAGAGTTTCTGCCATCAAGATGGCTGTCACGGTGCTTTTTGAAAGGAAAGTAGACTACATGTGTCCTTTTGGTCCTTTGGTGAAATAAATACTTCAATGATCTGGCATTCTGAAGTCATATTTCGCTGATTTGTCTTTGACTTTATCTGTCTCAACTATTCTATATCCTTTGAACTGTAGATTAATCTTTGATCTTTGAATTTTATGCTTAACCATTTAACTTTCACTAATATTCTCTGTTTTCCCTTGTGTACAGATGGCTCCTTTACCACGCTGGAGGGTTTTCTGAATGACCAGTGTTGATGACGAACTGGCTAAACTTGGAGATTAACTCCCTCTGTGTCCCTTTACTGGACTGTGTGGTAGCTTTCACAGCTTGTCCGCCATTAAACCTGCAACACAAACAAACTAGTTATAAAATCCTGCATTTCTTGGGTTTAATTGCTTCAGAAGGCTCAGCGAGGGGTTATGGAGCAGTGAGGAGGCAAGGTGAATGCAGCGGGGAAAGGTTTCATGGCGCAAAACCATGAAAACCAGGGTTCAAACTGAGTTTGGCGCGAAGATTTGGAAAGATGCTATTAGAAAACCAATAGCAGTTTTTGCGTGAGGTGAAGGCGGTAAGTGTTTTGGGACCAATCAAACGTGACACGGTCTGGTAGCTGACGCGTGTCCCCTGCAAAACCACCTATTTTTCATTCAAAGTGCACAGAGGGAGAGGGGGAGAAAAATGGACGCAAAATGGGATCTGGGCCGTTGGATCTGGGGGGTGTAGATCTACGGTTGAGAATGAACGCGGAGGGATGAGAGTAGCATGGCAGGAGGAGATGGTGGGGCTAGGCTAATGTGAATGCTGGGAACAAAACTGTCTATTTTGCGTTGAAAATGGGTTTTGGATAGCTATGGAGAAACGGGTGCGAACATGTTTGTGGGCCATTGGATCTGGGGGGAAGGTAGATCAATGGTGGAGATCACACGGAAACACAATGAAAGGCCCTAGCATGGTCGGGTGGGACCAGTAGGGTTATAAGGGAAATTGAAAGGAAAATGCGTATTTCAGGGGCACTTGAGGTACGGACAAGTTTGCGGGTTGGGTGCCTCCATAGTGAATCTCGACCGTTGGATCAAGATCTTCTATGGTCAAACGAGTCAACTGTGGGGGAACTCATATTGTTGACCATTTGTGCTGAAAGTTCCCACAGGTGGAAAAAGAGGTGAATTGGTGTGAGCCGTTGGATTTGGGAGATGGACGGTGAAGATTTACTTGGTAGATCAACAATCGGCGGAGAAGAGGGTTCGGGAAGGAAGAATTTGGAAGTTGCGATGGCTGATGGCCGATGGGAAAGGCCAGAGCGATGGGCAGAGGACCGTCAAATCAGGATCAAGATCGATGGCAGAGATGCGCTCGGAGCTTCGTACATCGGCGGTGAAGAGGCTCAGGGGAAAGGGAGCTGGAATTGTCGATGAACGATGCGCCGATGCGATGGATGGAGGGCCATTGGATCTATAATGAGATCAACGGCTAGGATTAAATCGGGAAATCGCATTGGCGGGGGTAAAAGGTTTTGAAAGAGGAAATGGGACTTACCAAGGTGCGATAGCCAATGGGGTTTAGCACTTGGTCACAGGACCAGGCTATATGACGAAAAATAGGCTCGGGCTTAAGCCGAAAAGCGCTTAAGGCCCAATGTTTGAAAAGGAGTGGAAAAGGCAAAAAAATGAGGTTTTTTAACCTTTTTAAGAGGTTTTAAACCTTATAAAAGATATTTTACAAGGTTTAAAGGGATCTTTGAGGAAATGAGGGATAAATGAGGGATTTTTAAAGGGGAAAATATGGAAAATGAGTCTGAAAACAGTTTTCTTCAACACAACAGCAGGTCTTTTTTTAAGACATTAGTGAGATGGATCCTTTGGGAAAATAGACATAGCAAGGCTTCAAGAAGTCACAGATTTGCCCCAAATTTATTTCTTGAAGACTAATAGACCTGTTTTAGCCATCATAGTATATGAAAAATTTACAGATGGCTAATAACGGCTCCAACTTGGGGATGTCAGCTCCTTGGAGGTGTCAAGAACCTTAGAAATAATCCCTGGAATGTAGACTAGTGTATTGATGCTTTGCTGCACTTTGAAAACCTCTTTCTTCTTTGATGATCATGCTACTTGAAAAGATGATCTGCATATTGATAGCAAAATGATTTTCTCCCAAAATTCTACCTACACATCCTACTTTCCTAACGTTTTTTCTTCAGCAGGGTGCACTTGGACTTGCAAACCCTTAGACATCATCATTTTATTTTTTTATTGAAAGCAAGAAACTAATCTAAATCTACCCTTATAACTTCCATGAGTCCAGATTAAACAATTGGACTCAAAAATTCTCTACCTAATCTACTATCTGCCAGGATTAAATTGTTTGACAGATCTGCATTCTCTAAATTCTAAAACAAAAATTGAAAACACAGTCAAACCAGGATTAAGTTGTCTGATTTGCTATGATGGCTATGAAATCAAAAACAGACTGCACATAGAATTTTATTTGCAGAAAATTAAAACAAAACTTGGAAGGCTTAAGATCTGAAAACAATGAGAGTCCTCCCTTCTTTCTCTCAGCTCTGTTTTTTATCTCTTTGAGCTGTCTTCTTCTTCTTTGCCTGGTTCAAGTTTTCAGCATGTCAGAACTCGTCTTTTTCCTTTCTTTGGCTCAAGTTTTGAGCTTGTTAGAGCCATCTTTCTTTTGATTCTTTGGTTCATATTTTGAGCATATTAGAACCAATTCCTTTTCTATCCTAATCTAATCTACTGATAAGCGAAGATTAAACAGTTTGGCAAATCTTCTTCACTAACCTATCAACAATAAATTGAAATCTATCTATTCATGATTTGATTGTATGACTAAATAGCGGTGCTCTTTCAAGTAGTGGCATTTAGGCTTGCACACTTTTAGATTTTCTTTCTTTTATGGTATGGGTTTGTACCTTTCTTCTTTTATATCTGCCCTCTTTTCTCTTTTCTATTTTTTTTTTATTTTTCAATTTTTCTTCCAAATCAAAAAAACAAAAAACTAACTAAATTCTCACAAGCTGAGCTTTATTGACATCCCTATCTATCCTAATCTAACTTGGAAATTTCTATTGTTTTATATGATACAATAGTGCTAGTGCAACCAATTAAGCAGTAACAAAAAAGGGTAGAAAATCTGACTGCTTGTCAGAGATAACCATACGGTACTTTGAATGTGGGTCTTCAAAACCAAGGCCACCACCAGTGGTGACCACTCCTGATGCATCTGGTTCTTGAAAAGGATCAATGCTTGGGAACTTGAGCCAATCAAGGCCTCCATATACTCTGTCACAGGATCAATAAAAACATGATGTAAACCCTCTTCTTTTAGGCCTTCCATGACTAGTAGGCTACCTGCATCCTTGATAGCTTTGATCACTGCATCTTCAGTGTGGCTCTTGAAAGCACAATCATCCTTTTCCTGCACATAAAAAGGCAATGAAATTTCATCCTGCTTAGTGGGAGGGAGACTTTCCAAAAATGCTCTAGGGTCCCTGAATTGGTATGATTGTTCTTGTGAAAAAAACATTTCAATCTCAGTTTCATACCTTTCAACTATCGATTCTAGAAAAAATTTCAGGATCTCAGGGTTCCCAGTTTGTTTCCTTGAAACAAGGAGAACAGCCTTTGGAAGGTCATTAGTTGGAAACTCTGATAAAAGTTTTGATATTTCCCCTGCTATAAATCTTAACAGCATTCTTGCAAATGATTCAGAGTCTTCTATTAGTGAATTTATTTGGTCTTTGATATGCTGGGACATGGAGTGGCCACTATGCTAATTTTAGATCGAAAGAGAAGACAATTTAGCAAGACATGACAATCTTTAGAGGCAAACTGGTCTTTAAAAAATAAAACTTAATCCTCAAAGTTTCGTAATTATGGGTGAGAAGGATGTTTGAATGGTAGTGTGATTTGCCCCAGTGGAGTCTTTGTGAAACCAAGAGTAATCAGCAGGCCTACTGATCACCAGTGGAGTCTTTTGGTCTTTTATGAGTTGTGGAGTTGCCAGGTGGATGATTTTAAATGTTTTAAGATGAGTTGCTATCCACCATCAGTAATTAACTACCAATCTCAGGCTGTTGTGGGTCTTCTGAGATTGTAAGGATGTAATTCACTCAGAATTCCCCATTGGAGTCGCCATTATGTTGGGGTCTTGTGATTTAGTAGATTGGCGTACTAAATGACAAGGCAACATCATAACCACTTTGGAATCCTAGGATCTAGCCCTCCTAGATTCAGAGAGGGATCTCTCTATATATGTTTTCAAAGGACATATCTTTAAGGCTTATCATATGATATTAGGCTAGTTATGAAGTGAAAGAGGTTTGATTGTTTTTTTTTTGGTTAGGAATCATTAAATGAGAAGGTCATGTGAAGTGAAGGAGGAAATAAGTGGAAGGATATTTCAGCATGGGAAGATAGGTCAAAAAACAGTGCTAAACCATTGGGCTATGGAGTCATAAAAAGGGTTTACTTGCACAAAAACTATTCAAGGGTTTTCAAACGGCAAGTCATCTATATCAGAAGATATTTTAAGTTGAGTTTGTGGTATGGAACATTAAGAAGTGTGGTGAAAGGAGCAAACACATAAGAAAACAAGGGGAAACCTAAGATCAGGTAAGGACTTTTAACCTATCCTGCTTTCGGCATACTCTCAAGGGAAGACATCTAAGATAAACATAAAAAGTATCCTAAGATCAAGTAAGGACTTTTAACCTATCTTGCTTTTGGCATACTCTTAAGGGAAATTTTCAAAGCAGTTGTTTAAGACTAAACAAGGGACAGGGCTAACCATAAACTTCCTTGACCAGGACTCTACTTAGCATGTAGTGAAAATATCATTCAAGAACAACATCTCAAGTTCTACTCAACAAGACATGGGCTCACCAACGTCCTTGACTGGTTATACTCTATCGAATTATCCTCAAACACACATTCAGAAGAAAACACAAAGATAAAGCTTATCAGTGAGAATTAGGGTACTTTAGAAGTAAATCCTATTCTATATTTGCTGCTCTTTATCAGAGAATATGAACAAAGTGGAAAACATAAGGAGAATAATAATTACATAAATAAAAACATCACCAATGATTTAGATCACGATCCAATGAATCTTCTTTGTCTATTGATGTGTGAGACCAGTTACATACTTCAAATCCAATATCTTTTACAGTCCAATTATTCTCTTCCCAGCCTACTATATTACAACTACTCAGCAACTTTTCTCAATAACAGTTCAAACAATTAACAATTTTCCAACCATTTATAATGAATTTTCTGTGGATACATATAGGTGAAAAGGGGAAGAGTGTTGCAGGAAAAATCATAAATATCAGTCAAGACAGAAGGGGAGAGGTAGTGGAATGCCCATTCTACTTAATGACCATAAC
This sequence comes from Pinus albicaulis, assembly GCA_034641835.2. Classification (NCBI taxonomy): domain Eukaryota; kingdom Viridiplantae; phylum Streptophyta; class Pinopsida; order Pinales; family Pinaceae; genus Pinus; species Pinus albicaulis. Next base: position 1,279,466,057 of record CM076579.1, read on the forward strand.
ATTAACTGATTGTACCATTTTAGTATTTTTTCCTGCCTGTGATGCATATCTAGTAGGCTGGTAATAACTCCGAAGTGTGTTATTTGAAACTAACCATGGCCTGAAGTACTCTGTTTGACCTCTATGACAAGTAAAATGTAATTTTTTGGGTTTTGCAACCCCATGACTGTCCAATAACTGTTCTGACAGTTTTAAAGAGTTTCTGCCATCAGGATGGCTGTCACGGTGTTTTTTGAAAGGAAAAGTAGACTACAGGTGTCCTTTTGGTCCTTTGGCGAAATAAATACTTCAATGATCTAGCATTGTAAAGTCATATTTTGCTGATTTGTCTTTGACTTTATCTATCTCAAATATGCTTTATCCTTTGAACTGCAGATTAATCTTTGATCTTTGAATTTTATGCTTAACCATTTCACTTTCACTGATCTTCTCTGTTTTCCTTTGTGTACATATGGCTCCTTTACCGCGCTAGAGGGTTTTTTGAATGACCAATGTTGATGACGCACTGGCTAAACTTGGAGATTAACTCCATCTGTGTCCCTTTACTGTACTGTGGGACAACTTTCACAGCTTGTCCGCCATTAAACCTACAACACAAACAAACTAGTTATAAAATCCTGCATTTCTTGGGTTTAACTGCTTTAGAAGGCTCAGCAAGGGGCTATGGAGCAATGAGGAGGCAAGGTGAATGCAATGGGGAAAGGTTTCATGGCGCAAAACCATGAAAACCAGGGTTCAAAATGAGTTTGGCACGAAGATTTGGAAAGATGGTATTAGAAAACCGGCAATGGTTTTTGCATGAGGTGAAGGCGGTAAGTGGTTTGGGACCGATCGAATGCGATACGTTCTGGTAGCTTACATGTGTCCCCTGCAAAACCACTTATTTCACGTTCAAAGTGCACGGAGGGGGAGAGGGAGAAAAATGGATGCGAAATGGGATTTGGGCCATTGGATCTGGGGGGTGCAGATCTACGGTTGAGAATGAACGCGGAGGGATGAGAGTAGCATGGCAGGAGGATATGGTGGGGCCAGGCTAATGTGAATCGCAGGAACAAAAATGTCTATTTTTCATTGAAAATTGGTTTTAGATAGTTATGGAGAAACGAGTGCGAACATGTTTGTGGGCTGTTGGATCTAGGGGGAAGGTAGATCAACAGTGGAGATCACATGGAAACATAATGAAAGGCCCCAACGTGGTCGGGTGGGACCAACGGGGTTATAAGGGAAATTGAAAGGAAACTGCGTATTGCGAGGGAACTTGAGGTATGGACAAGTTTGCAGGTCGGGTGCCTCCACAGTGAATCTTGACTGTTGGATCAAGATCTTTTATGGTCAAACGAGTCAACTGCGAGGGCACTCATATTGTTGACCATTTGTGCTGAAAGTGCCTGTGGGTGGAAAAAGAGGTGAATTGGTGTGAGCCGTCGTATCTGGGAGATGGACGGCGAAGATTTACTCAGCAAAACGGAAATCGGTGGAGAAGAGGGTCCGGGAAGGAATAATTTGGAAGTTGCGATGGTCGATGGCTAATGGGAAAGGCCAGAGCAATAGGCAGAGGACCGTTGGATCGGGATTGAGATCGACAGCGGAGATGCACTCAGAGCTTCACACATTGGCAGTGAAGAGGGTCTAGGGGCAAGGGAAATGGAATTGTCGATGAGCGATGCGCCGATGCGATGGACAGAGGGTCGTTGGATCTGGAATGAGATCAACGGCTATAATTAAATCGGGAAATCGCATCGGCGGGGGTAAAAGGTTTTGAAAGTGGAAATGGGACTTGCTGAGGTGCGATAGCTGATGGGATTTAGCGCTTGGTCGCAGGACCAGGCTATATGATGAAAAAGAGGCTCAGGCTTAAGCCGAAAAGCGCTTAAGTCCCAATGTTTGAAAAGGAGAGGAAAAGGCCGAAAAATTATGTTTTTTAACATTTTTAAGAGGTTCTAATAGGTATAAGAAAGGGGTTTTAAACCTTAAAATGGATTTTACAAGGTTTAAAAGGATATTTGAGGAAATGAGGGATAAATGAGGGATTTTCAAAGGGAAAAAGATGGAAAATGAGTCTGAAAACAGTTCTCTTCAAGACAACAATAGGGCTTTTTTGAAGACATCAGTGAGATGGATCCTTTGGGAAAATAGACATAGCAAGGCTTCAAGAAGTCACATATTTGCCCCAAATTTGTTTCTTGAAGACTAATAGACCTATTTTATCCATCATATTATAAGAAAAATTTATAGATGGCTAACACCTCCTTCTACTTCAACTAAAATAGATGCTACATATCTGATTACGATAGATGATCAATCCATCGATCATACTCCTCCATTTATTTTAACCTATGAGATCTATAATAATAATCTCCACAATTTTTTAATAGATTCATGGGCTTCCTCTAATATCATGTCGAAATCAGTATGTGCTAATTTGAACATAACTCCTCAAATTTCTCCTGTTCATATGGTACAACTTGATAGAACAAAAGTAGAGGTTGTAGGAGAAATAAATTCTGTTTCCATTAGATTTTCATCAAACCCTAAGGTTGCCCAGATAATTGATATATTGGTGGTTGGTATTCCTAAATTTTATGGTTTAGTATTGAGCATAGACTAGGCTGAGAAACTTCATGGATATCTAGCAACAGATTGGTCATATATGTGGCTACCCCACAATGGAAAGCCAAACCAAATTCGGGTAGACCGTGAGAAATTCATGAAACATACAGTTATTGATCTTGAAGTGATCAATAAGCTAGTAAAATTCGATAATAATATTATTGGAAATTACTCGGCAGAATAATTTCTTGGAAATTTTAATGCCCAACCATCACCCTTTTTTGATAATGTGGTTATCTCTCAAATCAAAATTTTTTCCTAGACAAACACTTCTAAGTGTAAAATTTTTGTAAATAAACCAGTAGTTAATTCTTTATTTTGGATTATTTATTTTGATGGCTCTAAATCAAAAGATGGTGCAGGAGCTAGTTGTATTTTAATAATCCAAAAAGGAGAAAAAACTATGTTAGCCTGTAGACTTGAATTCGATTGTACAAACAATATAGCAGAATATGAAGCATTAATTCAAGGTTTGTACAAACCAATTGACCTTGACAATAAATAGCTGAAAGTATTGGGAGATTCATGGATCATTATCGGGCAAGTAAGAAATACTATCCATTTTCATTCTGGACATCTTAAGCATTATCAATCATTAGTCCAGGAATTGACTTCTCATTTCTTAGCTTTCAATGTTTCCTCTGTACCCAGAATACAAAATGTTGGTGCAGATTTATTGGCTAATGTAGCATTGAAATTAATTCCATCCCAAGAATTTAGTCTAGATAGGTTTTCTATTGAATTTATTTTTAGACTACATGTTCCTGATAATATTACTAATTGGAGAGTATTTAATCATGATTTTGATATCATATATTTCCTTACATTTGAAGGATATTATGATAATCAAATTCTAGATGAAAATGAACATGATACTCAGATAAAGAAAGAACAGGATGAAAATCCAATACCAAAATTAGTTGTCAAATTATAAGACATTTATGAATTAAAATATAGGTTTAAGAGAGATACTAATTCTAAAACTCAAATTTCAACTTTAAGATTTGAATTAGTAAATCTTGGAACCGATGATAAACCACAAAACACCAATAGGTCTTGTTCTGTCTTCTGATGAAAGATTATCATTTCTCATGTTACTAAGGACTTACAAAAGTGTTTTTGCTTGGGATTACACTGATCTTAAAACATATGACACCTTTTTTATTCAATACATTATTCCTATGATTTCATATGAGAAACCAATACAACAAAATTTGAGAAAAATTCACCCTAATATTGAAAATCAAATCAAAACATAGTTGAATAAACTCTTGAAAGCTAAGATCTTCTTTCCAGTTAGAAATTCAAAATGGGTTTCAAATCTGGTTCCTGTTAGGAAGAAAAATGGTGACATTAGGATTTGTATCGATTTTAGAAATTTGAATAAAGCATGTCAGAAAGACAATTTTCCATTACCAACCATGGAACAAGTACTGCAAACTGTAGCTAGTTCTAAACTTATGTCTTCTCTAGATGTATTTTCAAGATATAACCAAATCATGGTACATCTAGATGACTGATTAAAGACTACATTCGGGACTAAGTGGGGAGCTTACGCCTATCAAAATATGCAATTTGGGTTAATCAATGCAGGTGCCACTTTTCAAAGTGCCATGGACACAACTTGTAGAGGACTCATTAAAAAATCAGCGGGTATATATCTAGATCACATTACAGTCTTTTCTAGACAAGAAACCAATCATACGAATGACCTAAAACAAGTCTTTGAGTGATGTAAAAAGTATGGAATTTCATTAAACCCAAAGAAGTCATATTTTGCTTTAGATGAAGGAAAAAATCTAGGATTCATCATGTCCAAAAAAGGTATTTATATTGATCCTGAAAGAACCGATGAGATTAAAAGGATTCCTTTCCCTCATAATAATAAAACCATGCAGCCTTGGACAGATAAATTGTTGGGAAAAATACTGAGAGAGGGGGGGGGGGGTCAATCAGTGTTTAGTGCTGACTGAAATTTTTTTAAATTTTTCTTGCTTTTAAACCCATACGCTACTTTAATGAACACAACTCGCGTATACACGCATATATCCTTAAGTAAACTCGCGTATGCTCAAAGATCTAAATATGCATTTAATTCTTAACTTAGATCATTGTATCATCAGATGTTTAGTAAAAAGGTGCAGTAAGAACAGAATAAAACATCACACATAAGCAACACACATGAACACCAGGATTTAAGGTGGAAACCCAATTCGGGAGAAAACCACCGCTGTCGTCTTCTCAATCTTCAATATTTATTATATAAAGAAAACTTCTTACAATCATGTACTGGTGCAGACTCATACTAGCATGTAGGCACCCACCTGCAGAAGGCTACAACCTTCTCTCGTTTACCAGCCTCTCCTGGAAGGGAGCTACAACCCCCTGCTCTCGTTTACCAGCCTCTCCTGGAAGGGAGCTACTACCCCCTACTCTCATTTACCAGCTACCACTGGAAGGGAGCTACTACCCCCTTACTGAAGGCTTCAACCCTCAGCACTACTGCTGACCACATTTCATCAATTTTCAAACTAAATCAAACAACTTCAACACAACCCTTCACTTATCAAAAAATATACTTCGCCCAATGCTTCAAACAGAACAGTGAAACCACTGTAACCAGAATATCAGAGATAACCCAGACTTCAGAATAGATATGCAGAAACACATTCAACCTTGAGCAATCATTAGTTCAGATACCATACGCACTTTTATTTAATCAGACCCGCGTATACACGCGCTTTTCATGAAACGAACCCGCGTATACATCTGTGCATTTTATCAGAAAACCCTAACTGCCCATACGTGCTTTTATTAAATTAGATCCGTGTATACATGCGCTTTTCATGAAACGAACCTGCGTATAGATCTATAAAATATAAACTTTGCAGAACAGATCAGATCTATGAACTTACCCAGATTTCTTCAATTTCTTCTTAAGATTTGTGCCAGGTCTTCATCACTTCTTTTTAGATCATCCTAGAGATTCATTATTTCTAGATCTAGAGATCTTGAACCTTTATCATATTCATAGGTGCATCATAGATTCAGATCTATCAATTAAGAACAGAGTTCAACCATGCAGATATACTTCAGAGTGAAGTATTCATTAATACCCAGACACTTGCACACCCCCTTGCACTATGATTTTCTTCTCCTTAAATAGATTTTGTCTTTATCAATACCATGAGTCAAAACCACTCAACCACTGATGGTATTCCTGGACGGGATCAAATAGATAATCAAGCACTCAATACTTTGGGCCAATACCATGGTATGCCCCCTGGTTTTATAAAAATAGAGTGCAAATTGGCATACGCGACTTGGCACGTTCATTTCCGTGTACATATGCTACTTCTCCTTAATAAAACCGCATATGCCTTGTGACATACCTTGTTCAACATTATTTTGGCACTTTCTGAATTTCTTTCTTCTACTACTTCTGAACGGATCTGTAGATACATCAGATTTACATCATTTCCATCAAGGACAACATCATCAAGCAGGTTCCATCAACTTTATCAAGTAGGTTGCCATCAAGGACAACACTCTGCATCATATTGCCAACATAAATTTTGTAAAAATATTTTTCCCCGACTTTTCACAGATAGTTTTACCTTAACAAACAATGATTAAGAAATTTTAGTCTTCAAGTGGGGACATAATGAAAGGGAAGCATTTGGTTTAATCAAACAATCTATTATCAATGCTCCATTCTTAACTACTCCCAATTTTCTTAATCCTTTCACTTTATATACATTCTCATTAGATACATCTTATGCTACTGTTCTGACACAGGTTAATGACCAAAAAATTGAAGCACCAATATCATATTTCAGTTCTAGTTTGCAAGGTGAAGAACTAAAATATTCATCTGTTGAGAAACAAGCATTTGCTGTCTTTAAAGCTATAAATAATTTTAGGCCATTTCTCCTCAAAACTCATTCCAAGATAATAGTTCCATTCTCCACAGTAAGGCAATTATTGATGCAAAGATATTAGGAGAGAAAAGGGCTAACTGGGTTACTGCTTTACGAGAATATGAAGTATAAAGTAGACCTTCTAAAATTGTTAGAGGTCAAGGTTTTTACAGAATGCTAACAGGAGAATCCCATTTATCATCAAAATAAGACTCAGGTAATGATGTGCAAGTGTCAAAGGTAAGCCTTAATGATGCCCAGTCTCAATACTCTGATCTCAAGTTTTATTTGAAAAATGGATATGCCCCAACACAACTCAATTATAAAACAGATCTTGCTTTAAGATTGAAAGCCAAGAAATATGAAATTACCAATGATGCATTGTTTAGAAGAAACTTTGATTATGTGTTATTAAGATGCTTAGAGAAAAATGAAGTAGAGAAAGTTTTGCAGGAACTCCATGATGGACCAGCTAGAGGACATTTTGGAGGAAATACAATAACACATAAAATCCTGCATGTAGGTTACTATTGGCTAATTTTTTTCAAATATTCTCATGATTATGCAAGGAAATTCAAAGTTTGCCAAAGTGCATTTGGAAGACAAAGGAAACTAGCTTTCCCATTACACCCAGTTAATATTGAACAACCATTTGAGTAATGGGGATTAGATATAATCGGTGAGATCATTCCTAACTCTTCCAAACAGCATAAATACATCCTCACGGCTACCGATTATTTTACTAAATGAGCAGAATCAATTCCACTAAAGGTAGTCAACTCTCGGAATATTATTGAGTTCATTGATCATTTTATCATAACTAGATTTGGTTTACCTACTGTTTTAATGTTTGATAATGCATCTTATTTCTCAGGAACTGAAATGATATAATTTTCTATCAAAAGAGGTTTCAAATTTAAATATTATGCTAAGTATTATCCTCAAGGAAATGGCTTGGCAGAATCCAAAAATAAAAACATTATTAGAATCATCAAACAAACTGTTGACCAAAACCAACGAAATTGGCACAAATAATTAATATTTTCTCTTTGGGCAGATCGAATAACTCAGAAGGCCTCCATTGGCACTTCTCCATTTAATCTTGTTTATGGGAAAGAAGTTGTTCTTCCTACCAATGTACTTATTCCTTCTCTTGCCTTAGTTCAATTTATTAATGAATCACCTTCTTCTTCTTTACAAGTAAGACAATTTCAAATACTTAAACTTGAAGAAGAAAGAGAAAAAGCCAAAGTTACTCATGCACATAATCAATAGTTAGTTAAAGCTTCTTTTGATACAACTTCTGTTACTCAAAAAACATTTCAAATTGGTGATCTGGTATTGAAATGGGATAAGGCACACGAGGAAAAAGGTAAACATGCTAAATTCCAAAGACTATGGCTAGGACCATGTCAAATCATTGAAGAAATAGGCCCATCAACATTTTCATTGCAAGATCTATCAGGCAAAAGAGATTCTTTGCCTGTTAATGGGCATATTTTAAAGAAATATTTTTTATAGGAGGTAACCCCTTCTATTCCCTTTATATTACTGTCTTTTCTTTTCTTAGGAAAACAAAAGTTGAATAGTATTGATTTTTGGCTTTTCAAATAAATATCTTAGAATTTGTTGTTTGATTTATCGCTTCTAGAAATAAGAATTGTTAAGGAAACAATAGAAATATTCGGATATCAAATAGATTTAATTTCTCTGAAAATTGCAATTTCACTGAAGTTATTTATTCTTTGATGAACTCTCACTTTTATAAAGTATGTTTATTCTATTATCAGCAAAGAAAAGAATCTTTAATATAGTAAATACTCTTTTACATATAAGTAATATTAAACTCTAAAAATTATCATCCAGAATCCTCAAAAGGACAAATGATTCACCCTGTACGACAAAATTTTCAATTTTTAGAAAGTAATTCAAAAACTTATGCTTAAAAATATTAGGAGATAATAAGTCTCATCAAGATCTTGTTTATCATGTTCATAGGGAAATAGTTGAACTGACATTACCAATACTACCTACCAAAACAAGGTAATGACTTGAGATTATATCAAAGGACAAGGGGTCTCATCAAGAGCCAGCTTGATCAGTTTAATTACAACCAGTGAATGGCATTGTCAATATTTGGTTACCTAGCCAAGATAATGGCTTTTAAGTGATTAAAAAATACATAAGAAAATATCTACAGAAAAGAAAACAAGTTCCAAAAGAGATAAAGTATATAAAATTGAACTTATTTTTGAATATTGTAAGAGTAACTGGATGGGACAATGAATCATTTTTGGGTAAGAGGTAACCCTGCCTAAAGCTTAAATTTCCTATTGGATCAGAGGCTCTACCTATGATAAAATAGTATATATTTATAAAGCTAATCTGAATGAGCCACCTGCTTCAAATTTTTTGAACTTAGTAAGGACTAATGTAGATATTCATATTTTCATTTTTAAAAGAGGAATTCTTATGTATTATGATCAATTGAGATTTTATTGCTAAGTGAGATATTATTTATTGAAATTCATTCCTACAACTATTTTTATTTTGAAAAGTTTTAGAAATTTCAAAAAAACCAATCAGAGATAACTGGTTCTCCCAAGTGAATCGCCAATTGTTGCACTATACAACACCCTCGATTTATTTTAATAATAAATGGGGACCCTTTAAAAAATAAATATAATTTATGAGCATGATTTCATTTTAGCGTAAGTCTTAAAAAACCTAGGAATAAGTTTTTTTTCCCTTTTCCGCTTTGATTTCAAGAGCACTCACCGCAAATTGCATAACGTACAAGCTAATTAAGTTAAAACATATATAAGTATTGTGAATGCGATATGCGCTTCAACATTTTAAGAATTATATGAAATCCCCGTTGAAAATTCTTAAAAAGACCTTTAAAGAGAAATCACATTGCGCCTTTTAGAAAGAACAAACATATAACAATTGTGAAGAGTTGCGATAAGTTGGACCTGACGAAATAATAAAAGAATATTTATAAATATCCAAAGGTATGATAAAGAGAAACAACGTGGGTCTTTAGCGCATTTCACGTTTCGCGACGAGAAACCAAATGGAAAGTTTTATTACCCCAATAAGTTGCGATGTGCGATTTCTGTAGATCACATTTCAGAAGATTCACTGGCAGAAAAAAAACATAACTATTGGTAACTGTTAAAAGTTGCTATGTGTGATATAAACACTTATTATTAAAGTGCACTTAATTATTCTTATCTAATCAACCCATTATAAAATCTAACGTCTTAGATCATTAGATTGGACATATTACATAAGGTGTGTAAGAGATTTGATAGAAAGAATTATGGGTTATTAATGGAATTTAATGGGTGCAAGATTTGAAAGATTGACATCTGTTTGAAGCGTGTTTTGAATAATAGATTGCTGGATTTTGATTATTATTTTTTAACTCTATCCTTCTCTCTATTCATCTCATATCTGAGTTTTCTCTTTTCACTTGAATTTAGGAAACCGTCTAACGAAGTGAGAAAAACTAAAATGACCAAGAAAGGTAAGGAAATTTCCCAAAAGTCCATTGAAGGAGACACATACATGCCTCCATTTTTCTCAGACATAGCCTGCAACAAGGATTTCAGCAGTTCTTCATGGGAATCAGTGTACCATGTTTTTGAGGAAGAAAATTCAAGAGAAATAGTCAAAACAATAACAGTAGATGCAACAGTTTCCTCAGACCCATCCTACTTTGATGTTGCATGCTCGTTTCTTCACAGAATAAAAACGAGGCTGAAGATTTTACCCTACATAGATATGATAAAGTGGGTCATTGACCACCTTAACATAGCAGACAGATCATTCAAGAAATCTAGCTGGAGAATATTGGTGCGTTCACAGTAGAGGATTTAAGGATAATTTATCACTTTCCCATGCCGTAGAAGAATTATGACAAATATTTTTTCAAAATATTTACAAAGAAGAATCCAGACCTCATGAAAGTGATAAAGGGATGGAAAGAAGACTAAGGCAAGTTCAAGCGGGATAAAATTGGTATGTACCCAATAACATAGTTACCTGCCCCTTATTGTTATGTAGCTGGAATGCTATGTAAGTTATTTTCAAGACCATATACCACTAGGTTTTCCATAGAATGGGTTCATTTAATATACAAAATCGTCAATTCCTCTATTATGAATTGGGCGACCATTATTTCTGATAATTTGGCCAGAACTATCATGGATTAAATAAGAAAAAGAAGTGTTTCAGCTAGAACAATACCTCCCTTCCACATGAGTGCTTACATTATGGATGAAATTTGATTTTGTTCAAGATTTCCTATCATGGGATGGAAATGGACAACCCAGGACCCCACTCCAATTCATATTTACCATAGAGCCCTTTGGGAATTTGATTTTCATTTACATTTTTATAAAATTTGCGATGGAGTCATGTTACCCATCCATCAGATTACCTTTATGAAAAAGCTCTTAGATTTCTAAGGATGATAGAACAAAAATTTTACCAGTTTTTAGATGGGTTGTTGAAGAAAATTTCACTTATATCAGAGTTTTTGGGAGTTATTCTTCTCCCCATGTTCTACCCTATTATGTTCCTGATAATCTCCTAGCCAGGGAAATTGCGTACCAACTTCTAGTAAGTGGCGTGTCCAAACAACTCAAAGATGCCAAGAAGGCCATTTGGCCTACTTTCCCTTTACAGTGTGGTACTTTTTCCCTTTTCGACATTGGCCATTCATTCAAAGAGATCTCAAATGTAACTTCATTAAATCTGGCTCTAATGCCAAAGAGGCCATATGATCCTAATAATGTGGTTAACAATTTCACCACTGAGCTTAAACTGAAACCTTTCTTGAATTGAGAAAGATATGTTTGATGATTTCTTTTAAGTTGTGGAGAAGTTCACAAATGTATTGAAATTTTCATCCAGTCAGCTCAGTAAAATAGACTTTTAGGCTTTTGAAGCATATAGAAATAAGAGGCTAGAAGCAATCCCTTTGGAATTGTTATTTATTGAGGATGTCAATAGGCCAACTCCCAGTATTAGTCTGGATAATGAGGCTAAGGACATGTATAAAGATGAATCTCAAGATAAATAAAATCACAAGTCAGGCTAATCACAACATAATTCTCAAAATTCAGATCACTCTGAAAATGAATCTGAGAGTAGGAATGAGAATCCTAAGAAAATAATTGAGGAAGTGATTAAAGGTATTGAGATGAAAACAGAAGGGGAAATTAATAGAGCTGAATCATCTTCTCAAGGAGTTCAAAATATCTAGAATACACCTGAGCAGACAAAGAAGCCTCAATCAAAATATTTCAAGAAAGAATGGTAGAATTTTTCTAAGGCATTAGAAACACCACCAACACCAAAGCCTAATGTTGATGAATCGACAGGTTTCCAAACTCCAAAGAATTCCCATAATTTATTTGAAACTACAGTACCACTATAGTAGGTACCTGAATTTCATGATCAAGATATCATCCCAGCATATCCTACCGAATAGATTGTTTTAAAGATTGAAGATAAACCCTCACTTGATGTCTTCTACAGTCCTAGTCATAAGGTTGTAGTTAAGAGAAGAAATAGAAGAATAATGGATGAATAAGTTTCAAATCTTATGGATGAATCTATAGAATTTCTATGGAAATACCATTTGGCTAATCCTATAGAAAATTTGACTAAGTTATCATAGTTCATAGGAGCATATGCTACTTCTACAATTGACAAAGCTACAAAGGTACAACTTCTACTTAAGAAGAAAGAAGATAAAGTGCAAGAGCTGGAGAAATTGCTAGAACAAGAAAAGTTTAATTCCAGTAAGAAGCTTTAATTGAAGATGTCACAATTTCAAAAATACTTTGATATATTGAAGTTTCAGCACCATGTACAAGTTACAGAGAAATAAACATAGCTTGAAGCAGCAATGGACAAATAAAAAAGTCAACCTCAAGTAGAGAAATTCATAAAAGAAGCACTGAAAATGAATGAAAAGTTAAAACAACAAGAAAAAAAAAATTTTCAACAAATTTCAATCACCAGTTCATAGTGTGATACAAGCAAGATTCTAATCCAACAAGTGGCTAACAGGAGACTTGAATGTGAGAAATTTGAAAATAATATTACTGAGTTCGTTCAGTGGCAAGGGTATGACACAAGAAAGAAAGCTTACCTCCCTAAGATAGATAAATTTCACAAAGAGATTTTATTTAAAGATTCGGAAATGTAGCTGAAACAAGCAGAGGAGGCAACAACAAAGGCATCTAGTCTGACAAATGAAATTGTTGAATCTATTAATGAAAAAATTTTAAAACCTAAACTTATTAAAGAATCCACAATTGAAGTGTTCCCAGAACTCAAGCCATTAGAAGCACAGTGGAAGGAAAGTATAGAGACACAGGTAGAAACTATTAAAAAGATAAATAAGTTTGATCAAGAAAATTATTGAAATTTTCTGATCAAACCTTATCATCAATGCCTAACTATACATTCATTAACTTATTATACAAATAAATCACTGCCAGCACTTTTGAATGCAGTGTTTAAATTACAGGTTAGATCTGGGGTTACATAGCTAGCTCGACTAAATCCAATGATAGATATTTTTCAGCTTCGAGATCAAATGCGCAAAGAGGATCAGCCCACATAATCATGTTGTTATTTTATTTCCTAGATTATAGTTTAAGTTTACTCCTTACGAGTATGGTTGTTTAAAACCTCCTCCATTTTTTATGTAATAATCTATTTTTAACATATTTTAGTTTAGTATTTAAACCTTCTCATGAATTTAGAGAAGGGTCCAGAAATTTGTCAAAAACATTTGCGCACTTATGTAAGTTTGTGAATGCGTTGATGAATTAATGGAATGAAATCTGTTATCTTTTGACATTTGAAGTTGTTTAACTGAATTTGCACTATTGTACTCTTTAAATTCCTTGAAAGTGAAGAGGAGCATAAAACTACTGTCAGTTTGAATGAGTATAACCTCGTATATATGGTACTTCTACACGTTATATTAGGTTTTGCTTCTTAAATTGACAATTATATTTTTATATGCATTACATATTAGATTTATTATCATAAGCGAATGTTAAATGCACTTCTGTACTGATATTTGTTTATGATTTCTTATCTCATATATAATAAAACATATAAATGTGATATATATTTCACAATCCTTTTGATTAAACTATTTTGTCAAAAGAATTATCTTTACATAATTTTCATCTCTTTCAACTTTTAAGTAATATTCATTACTAATATTTGGAAGATATATTTTTAGATCACATGAAGGAATGAACACTCCTGGGTATATAGTAGAATAGATATTTTAGTTAAATGCATTTAGAATAAATCATTCCCCATTTGCATGTTATATAAACAAAACACACCATCATCATCCTTATTGGGAAACTGATCCCTTTATCCCCAGTTAGAGCCACCACACCAAACAGAAGAGGACTTGCTCTAAGGTCGAGACTGGGTGGTTTTTCCCCATGTTGTGGCAATGGAATTCTGAGGCTTCAACATGAGTATGGATCAAATGGAATTGTATTTTTCACCAATTCTAAACTTGTGTGCAACCAGATGAAAGGCGTGTACTAAGTTAAGGAGAGGCTAAAACAACTGCATGGTGTTAGGGTCCTATATTTCATAGGAAATCAAGGTGACTAAGTTTATTCTATCTGTCAAATTTATTTTTTGAAATGATTTCCAATCTGCAAATAATTTTCAAAATAAATTAAAAAGGAGATAACATAAAAAATCAAAAGAGGGTATATGTTATAAATAAAAAATATATGTGAACCCCATCAAAAATAAGAAAAAACAATAAATTTTGAGAGTGTTGCACATCCAAGTGCCACTACTCTTATTTTAGCTTATTCTGAAAATAAATTGTGTGCAACTTGTTTAAAATGCCACAAAAGTTCAATAAAATTCAATCATACAGTTTAAGAATGACTGAATTAGGTTTAAATTGCTTATTAATAGGTAGTGAAAAATAATTTGTCAAACTGTTTAATCTTGACAGATTGATTAGTTACATAGAAAATAAAACTAGTTCAATAGTTTAATCTGAACCAAGGAAGGTGTTGTAACATCATTTGTTTTGATAAGTTAGCATAAGTAGTTGAATAAGTTCAAAATGATAAGGTAGGATATGGATGCAAAAGAATGAAAAAGATAAAAATGTTAGGAAGATTTTTAGTTTTAGGCATCCATGTAAATAACATTTCAAGTATTAGATGCCCTAAACAAAGAAGGCAAAATAAAATGTTAGGTGTTATATGCTCTAAAAAAAGGAGGAAAAAAAAACGTTAAGGAAGCAAGAAAGAAAAAGAAAAGCTTCATTTTTTTTTAAAGATTTTGATTGGCTGCCAGTCTAAATGTGCCTATGGAAAAGTTATTTGTATGGTTTAAATTCTGATTATTAATTTCCATCCTAAAGTTTTAAACCATAGCATATTTTCCCCCTACTTTCATTTCATTCATTTCCTTCCCCGCTCATATATTTCCACACATTTCATTATAATCCCGCACATTCAAAATCACTTTTCTCATAGACCAAAACCCAAAATCATTTACATTGTCATCTCCTACAAACCTTTTGAAGGATTATATACGATGAAGTGGGACCCGTTCCCTGCGACGCTTTCTTTTTCATTTCATTTTCCATTGAAAATCATTAAAGTTATCCTTTTTCCGCTCTTGCACTTTACCCTTCCACCTTTACCTTTTCATCGCTTTTCACTTACTCTGCTTCCTTATTCCCCGATCACGATTAAAGTGGGGCCCTCATCACATTTCATAGATTTTACATGTTTTGCATCGCAACAAAACTTAAAAACTGTGATCATCGATTTTTGATTTTGCGCATCACCAATTTGCAGTACATCGCATCGCATATGTTTTAACTTACCTTTGAAAGCACCCGCAATCTATTTGTTTTAACTTGCGATGCGACAGGTTGACCCCACCTCAGCAGCTCCACCCCTCACTGTACAAACTTTGCAAATACATTAATATATAATGAAAACATCATAAAACCTTATCTTACCGCATAAAACTCCGCCGATTGTAGTGGGCTCCTTTTCTCCTTGACACGTCATCCTCCAAATAGCACAAATCGTACTTCGCATTTTTAAGCATTACCATTATTTTCCAAGTACTAAATTCTGCGATGTGCGATGTGGGTAGGTCCCTCTCCCCGCATTTCGAAAATTCTATATTTTAACCCCGCAACTTATAAATAAAACTTAAAAGTTGTGATTTGCGCCTACGATCCATCCCACTTTTTTCCTTCCACATCACTTACCTCCTCCCCCGTGCTTCGCACTTTGTTTTTTTTAGTGTTTACATCCTCAACACTTATAACTAAAAATTAAAACCTGCGATCTGCGTTGTGACCTGGTCCTACCAATCCCTCCACATCATCTCCCACTATCCATCCAATCTCCAGTAGCATTCTTCATAAACTTAAACTCTAAATATTGCAAAGTGCGTGGATGCGATGCGACTTCATAATTGAAATTTAAAAAATTTTAGGTCCAGTGTATTGGTTTTTTACAGTGTTTTATTCACAAAAAAGTTTTTAACTTAGCAGAAATGACTCGGGTAGAAAATAAATGCTACAGGTAAATTTAGGCAAAGGTGTTGCGATAAAGAATATTATGTTGTAACTATAAGAGCACAGGGCATTCATATAGCAAATCTTCCAGCACATCACTCAGTTTAGTCTACTAGCATATCAGCAAATTGTGGTCCATGTCCTAAACTGCCCCACTAAATCAGCACCTGCTCTGCACAACGCTTTCCACCGAAACTATAATTTTGTAACAGTTAGAGTTTTTAGTTCAAGTCTATTAGAGACTGTTTTGTTGTAATTTTTTGTATAAATACTTCAGTTTTGGAAGTATCAAAGGTCGATTGATTGAGATCAAAATCGTTACTGTCTTTTGGAGTATTGTAATATTTTCCAAAGCACTGGAGCATCAATAATAATCAGACCATTCACAGGATTCTTATGGCTTAAATACCTGTGATGTTTTTCTTCGGTTAATATTGGTTCATTGTCCTCTTTCATTGTAAACATTTGAATTCTAATTGTAAAACAGATAGTGTGATGAATAGGATTTAATTTTAAGTACCTTATTCTTGTTTCCTTTACGATAATTATGTTTTCCACTGAAAGCCAAACTAAAGAATTCTTAATTTCTATTTAGTTCTGTTGAATTTGTTCATATTTATACCATAAATTTATTTATAAATTCAAGAGATCCAGTAAATATTCCTAGCTTGCCCTGTGTTTACTCTGTGAAAAGTTGATGCAACTATCCAGTTATATTTTGACTCCATTGCCCAATAAATATTAATAAATTGAATACAATCAATCTTTCAAAATCCAAAACAAACCCAAAACCCAAAGTACTATCATAAATAGCTTAAATACTTATCCAAACAAAGATAAATCTTATAGAGAGAAACCTCTCTGAAGCTGGCATGGCTAGATCCCAGTTTCCAAAGTTGGTTTGATGTTGGCCTATGTGATTAGTTCTCACAATCTCTAGAAAATTAAAGAACGCTAACATAATGGCGACCATACTGGGTACCGGATTGAAATCAATCATAATTTATTTCAAATTCAATATCTGGTTAAATAATCACTGTATTAATATCCCATAGAGATTGTTATCTTTAATTTTTTTGTAAATAAATTTTGAGTTACATTTTATAATGTGTTTTGATTTTTTAAAATTGGCTTCCAAGAGAACTTATACAAGATCTCATCCTGATCCCAAACCTCCTGAAATAGTGGGTGATCCTCAAAGGATTGGAAGAAGAACTAAATACACTTCAAAGAAATCAGTTAAACAGATAAGTTCATTAGAAAGCTTGGGAAGTAATAATCATGTCCCATGAACACAATCCTTTCTTGTTAAGCTTGAGACCTTACAAGATATCGACTTTGACATTAAGTTTAAGAAAATCCTAGTTACAAGAAAATCCCTAAATTTGGTAGATACAATAGTCCTTGAACAATCGATTCTACATCTAGATTCACCTAAAAGTATCTCTTCTTTAAAATCTGATCAATAAATTGTCCAAGATTTTAAGATCCTCAAATATTTGGTATTAGAATTCACTTCAGCAGTTATATATGCCTATCTCCAACAATCAGTATAATTTTCTGCATTAAATATTGTTGCTTCATCCATTACATCCTAAACAATTCAACAAACATCTGTGAGTCCAGCCCCTTCTGAAAATTCTACTACTTATCCTCTCATAAAAAATCAAAGGCCTTCATCTCCATCACTTCATCCCTCCTCTCCTTCACATATAGTTCAGCCTTTGTCACCTATTAATCCATTATCTATCAACCCTCCACCCCCAATCATGGTTGCACGTTATGCTCCCTTGGTTCTTCCTTAAAATCTAGGGGCTATATCCCAAGACTACCAATCCAAAATACCCCAATTCGATAACACCCAACACATTACTACTCAGCAGGATGTTAACCTAATGAATGGTTTCTTTGCTCGATATGAGATTGATGTTGATGATGTTATGATGAGATTATTTGTTCAAACCCTTGGAGGTGAGGTTAGGAAATGGTTTAGAGCTTTACCAACTGCTTCCATCAATGATCTAGCAGTTCTACAACATTAGTTTCTAGATAGATGGCAAGTTAAAAAGAACCCCCTCCAAATTCTATCAGAATACGAAAATATCAACAGAGAAACTAGAGAAAGTGTACAGGATTATTGTGATATATTCAACTCTATTTATAATGCTATTCCTTCTCGCATAAAACCACCTGAAGGATTAGTGCTGATTAAGTTTCCAGATGGTTTTGAAACATACATAGCTTATCAGTTAAGGGAGAGGAATATTGGCACTTTAGAGGAAATGCAGACCATAGTAGTTAGTGTAGAAGCCAATTTATTGGCAAAAAGAGCTAGGATGAGAGCTGAGAAGAGAGTTACCATAAAATAAGAAGCATCAACCTCTAGCACTGATGCCAAGATAGATCCTTTAATGAGGGAAATGGAACAAATGATGATTGATAGAAACATCCCTAGGGAAAATCAAAACCCTCCCCAAAACTATAATCAAAACAATAGGAGGAATCAACCACAAATTAAACAAAGGGGACTTGACCAAAAAATTAGACCCCCTTTTCAAGATAATTATGTTGATGAAAATGGAGAGATCATTCAAGAGGAAGAAGACAACCAAATAAATCTTTTTGGTTTACAAAATAATGATACTATTTTTCTCACAGAAGAAGACCAGAAGCTATTATCATTAGCTCAAACAGAGCTTGAATTAGATGAATCTGAAGAATATAAACATGGTTTTAAAAACACCATTATGGAGGTTCACGAAAAATATAATCTTAGGAGCAGAAAAAGTTCTGAAAATACTGCTAGAAAGAATACTGATCAACCTCCCAAAATTACCTCTAATTCAGATCCTAAGAAAAAAATAGAAAATTATTCTAAGAAATCCACTGAAACTCCTGGTAAGAAACCTTCAGAGGTTTCTACTAAAAATATAG
Organism: Pinus albicaulis; assembly: GCA_034641835.2. Lineage (NCBI taxonomy): Eukaryota > Viridiplantae > Streptophyta > Pinopsida > Pinales > Pinaceae > Pinus > Pinus albicaulis. Next base: position 1,279,485,146 of record CM076579.1, read on the forward strand.
TTGATTTTGTTTCAAAAACAACTCAAACTGATGTTCCAACCACCAGTCAACAAACCCTACTTAAAACTAAAGAAACCGTTGATGTACCTGACATTCCGAATGTTGTAAAGATTCAATCGTCATTTAATATTGGAAACAAACTAGCTAAAGTCAAAATTCCCATCCCTTTGATAGAGCTAATGAAAAAACAAACATACATAACTCAGGTAATGGAAGTACTGAAGATATGGGAAACTACTGACACTCTCAATCTGAATGATGATCAACCTGAATTACTTTTTGGTCTAGAAGTAGATGGGAGGTTACAAGAAGGAGCAGTCCCCCCTTTCTATGTCAGCTTAAACATACATGATAAAATCCTACATAATGTTATGTTGGATTCAGGGGCTTCACACAACTTAATGCCCAAAGCTGTAATGGAAAAGTTAGGTCTTGACATCACTAGGCCCTACAAAGATCTATATTCATTTGATTTAAGTAAAGTGAAGTGTTTAGGTCTCATTAAGGACCTATGTATAACTTTGTCTCAAATCCCAGCCAAAAGCCTAGTTATGGACATTGTCGTAGCAGACATTCCTCCTAAATTTGGCATTCTTTTATCAGGTTACTGGGGAGAAAAGTTACAAGGAACCCTTCAACTAGATATGACTTTTGCTACAATACCAGTCTTTGGCCAGCAAATAATGTTATATAGGGAAACTCTTATTAAATATATGGTAAGAAGTCAAGAAAAACCTCATAATTACCCTCTATATTCTGTTCGCAATGATTTATATTCATTCATATTATTCAATGATACTGAAATCGAAGCCCAATTTGGAAATTACCAGGATACACCTGAAAAAGAAACTCTAATCGAACAATTAACTCCAACTTTAGAACTCTTCTAGAATATGACCTTTGATGGGGCTTGTAGTAAAGAAGGCTATGGAGAAGGAATTTGGTTATCTAATCCAACTAATAATCATTGTAAAGGGAATTCCTATAAACTCGATTTTCAGTGCACCAAAAATATTTCTGAATATGAAGCTCTGATGTTAGGCCTACAGTTACTTAAGAAATTGGGTGCCAAAAGAATTACTGTGCAGGGAGATTCTGAATTAATCATCAAACAAGTAAAAGGAGAAAATGTTGCTAAACATCCTAGATTAAGAGCCTACAGAAATGTAGTGCTCGATTACTTACATACTTTTGTGGAATATGATCTAGTAGTAATTCCAAGGATTCAAAATGTCATAGCTGATAGTCTTTTTATTTCTACAAGCACTTGCAAAATACCTCACCCGAATAAACCACACAATTGAAATCAAACATCGACCTGAAATACCAGATAACATGCGATACTGGAAGGTTTTCGAGAATGATGAACATATTGAAAAATTCTTGCTTTCAAAGATGAGTTTGAGGAAACACAGTTAGATTTGGATAATCAGGAATAAGATCAAATGAGACCATAAGATTAGGTAGAAAATCAAACAGTTGTATATAATCCTTTGGTAAACCAGTCTGATAGATTAGATGTAAATAATCATTTAGATGAAAGTGTGCATAAATTAGAAATTCATGAAATAGATCCTGAAAAGGAAGATTTTGAAATGCTTCAACTAAAATATAACATTTTTCCTTGGGGATTAGCTCCGTTAGAAGACCTTTTTGACTTCAATGATGTAGCAAAGAATCCTAAAATTGAGCCCATTGGAGCAGAAGTTGAGGATGCAATATAGGTACTAAAAAAAACCCAAAGATGATTAAACTATCAAAAACATTACCTCTTATTAACAAATGGAAATATATATCCCTATTCAAAGAATACATTGATGTGTTCGCTTGGAGTTATGAGGATCTAAAATTTTATGATTCCAACATCATTCAGCACAAAATTCCAATTAAAGATGAACAAAAGCCTTTCAAACAGAAACTTTGGAGGATAAATCTAGTTTTGTTACCTTTAGTTGAGAAAGAAGTTAAATGAATGTATGATGCTAAAATAATTGTCCCTCTCAGATATTCGAAATGGGTGTCAAATATCATACCAACCAGAAAGAAAACTGGAGAAATTAGGTTGTGTATTGATTTCAGAAATCTGAATAAGGCTTCCTTGAAAGATACCATCCCTTACCCAAAATGGACCATATCTTACGAAAGGTGATAGGATAAACTAGGACATCATTACTAGATGGTTTCTCTAGATATAAACAAGTTTTGGTTAATCTGGAAGATCATGATAAGACAACTTTCACCACTCCATGGGGCACTTTCATGTAGTTGACAATTCCTTTTGGACTGATGAATGATGGGGCCACGTTCCAAAGAGCAATGGAAATTTCCTTTTTAGAATATATTGAACTCTTTATTGTAATCTATCTGGATGATGCAACTGTGTATTCAAAGTATGACGAAGAATATTTGAGACATTTGAGACGAGTCTTTGAGAAATGCAGGAAATTTGGCATATCTTTAAATGCTCAGAAAACACTATTTGGCATAGAAGAAGGTAAGCTGTTAGTACATATCATATCAAAATATGGAGTTAGAATTGATCCTAAGAGAATTGAATAAATCTTGAAGATCATTCCCCCAAGAAACATTAAAAAACTTCAATCCTTCATAGGGAAAATGATTTTTTTAAGAAGGTTTATCCCTAATCTTGTTGAACTTCTTAGAAATATAACCAATATGCTCAATAAATATTCTAGAATCAAATGGATCATAGAAGCTAAGCAATATTTTGACATGGTAAAACAGGCATTAATTAAAGCACCAGTTTTGGTTAGTCTAGATTTTACTAAATATTTTATAATCTTTTCTTTTGCTTCTGAGCACACTATTGCAACTGTTTTACTGCAGAAAAATAATGAAGGATTTAAGCAGCCAATATCTTTCTTCAGAAAATCTGTAAGAGATGATTCTCTCAAGTATAACATCATAGAAAAACAGGCCTTTGCACTAGTCAAAGAAATTAAAGATTTAAGAGTTTATATTTTACATTCACATATAATTTCTTATGTGACTAATGCTATGGTAAAGGATATTTTAATGCACAATGGACCAGATGGAAAAAGAGGAAAATGGATTGAAGTTATTTTGGAGTATGATCTAGAAATAAAACCTACCAAACTGATTAAAGGGCAAGGACTTGCACAACTTATGATTGAGTCCAATTTTCAAGCTCTCGACATAAATTTGGTAGCAACATTGGATGATCAAGCGGAGCAGGCGACTCCACAAATCAGTGAAGAATTTTTAGATTCTCCCCAATGCACTAGATGGGACCATACCATGTCATATAAATTAAATATTCAAGCGCAGTTCGATTGGCACAACATAAAGTATGCAGACCTACTTTATGTATTTTTCAATTTAAATGCTCCTCTTGGTCTTACAGAAACTAAAGCTAGATTTCTGAAATTAAAGGTAGTAAAATTTTTCATCATTGATAATGTCCTTTATTGGAAATATCCGGTGGCCTATTACTCAAATATTTGTTGAATAATGATGCAGACAAGATTATGAATTATTTTCATGAGGGAGATTGTGGTGGCCACCTGTATTGGAATAATACTACTAATAAGATTCTCAGGGCTGGTTTTTACTGGCCCACCATGTTTTCTGATGTCCACATGAAAGTCACAACTTGTCACAAGTGCCAAATTTTTGAAGGTAAAAAGAAACTCCTACCCTTTCCTCTCAAACCCATTTCTGTTGAAAGCCCATTCTAGCAATGGGTTTTGGATTTCATATATGAAATCCATCCTCCTTCCTCTGCCCAACACAAGTGGATTTTAATAGCCACAGATACTTCACTAAGTGGATAGGGGCCATCCCTTCCACTGATGCCATTATCACCAAGTTCCTTGAGACTAATATCCTATCCAGATTTGGCTGCCCAAGGAAAATCATCACTGACAATGCAACAACCTTTAAGTCCAAAAATATGGTTGAATTCTGTGATAAATATCATATTTCTTTAGGAAATTCAACAACATATTACCCACAAGGTAATGGAATGGCTAAATCATCCAATAAGAGTCTAGTAAACACAATCAAGAAATTACTAGAACAGAATAAAAAATCCTGGCATAATAAGTTATTCAATGCACTTTGGGTTGACAAAATTACTACAAATAAGTCCATTGGTATGTCACCATACCAACTTTTCTATGGAATGAATGTTGTTTTTCCATCTTCTCTAGCACAGGCAATGATGAACATGAAGCAAGAGTTACAAGTGGAACCAAATGATGCAATCAGAAGGATCCATCAAACCATTCAGTTGAAGCAAACAAGAGAAGAGATATATAACAGAACATAACTCATCCATGAAAATATCAAGAAAATATTTGACAAAAGGACCAAGGTAGATAATTTTGCTATTGGTGACAAGGTTTTAAAATGGGATGTAAAGAGAGAAGACAAAGGGAAGCATAACAAGTTTGATAATATATGGATGGGACCATATATTATAAATCATTTTAGAGGTGACAATGCATTTTTTCTCATAGATATAGATGGAACAGAGTTACCTGGTGGTCTTGTAAATGGCAGGATGTTGAAGCATTACTTCTCCTAGTCTAAAATATTATTTTTTCATTATTGTAAATATCATAGTCAACATAGATTGGACTGGATGTTTTGTTGATTAAGGTTGAAGCCCAAAGAGAATTCCCTAAGCCATGGTCAACAGACCATCATAATATTTGAAACCAAAAAAGGAATCAGATTACAGATTGCTCAGATGCCCAATGGATAAGGCTACTGATCACAGGTTCTTGACACTTCAATGCATGGAAGTGCCATCCACAATTGGAGCCACTGTTAGGGTCCTATATTTCATAGGATCTCAAGGTGAATGAGTTTATTCTATCTATCAAATTTATTTTGTGAAATGATTTCCAATTTGCAAATAATTTTCAAAATAAATGAAAAATGAGATAACACAAAAAATCAAAAGAGGGTATATGTTATAAATAAAAAATATAAGATGTGAACCCCATCAAAAAGAAGAAGAAAAAAATAAATTCTGAAAGTGTTTCACATCCAGATGCCTCAACTCTTAGTTTAGCTTATTTCTGAAAATAAATTGTGCAGCTTGTTTAAAATGCCACAAAAGTTCAATAAAATTCAATCATATATTTTAAGCATGATTGAATTAGGTTTAAATTGCTTGTTAATAGATAGTGAAAAATAATTTTTCAAACTGTTTAATCTTGACATATTGATTAGTTAGATAGAAAGTAAAACTTGTTCAATAGTTAAATCTAAACCAAGGAAGATGTTGTAACATCATTTGCTTTGATAAGTTAGCATAAGTAGTTGAATAAGTTCAAAATGATAAGGTAGGATATGGATGTGAAAGAATAAAAAAGTTAAAAATGTTAGGAAGATTATTATTTTTAGGCATCCATGTAAATAACATGTCAGGTATTAGATGCCCTAAACAAAGAAGGAAAAATAAAATGTTAGGTGTTAGATGCTCTAAACAAAGGAGGCAAAACAAAATGTTAGGGAAGCTAGAAAGAAAAACAAAAGCTTCATTCTGTTTTAAAGGTTTTGATTGGTTGCTAGTCTAAATGTGCCTATGGAGAAGTTATTTGTATGGTTTAAATTCTGATTATTAATTTCTATCCTAAAGTTTTAAACCATAGCATATTTTCCCCCTACTTTCATTTCATTCATTTCCCTTTCACTTCCTTCCCCGCTCATATATTTCCACACATTTCATTATAATCCTGCACATTCAAAATCACTTTTCCCATAGACCAAAACCCAAAATCATTTACATTTCCATCTCCTACAAACCTTTCGAAGGATTATATACGATGAAGTGGGACCCGTTCCCCCCCATGCTTTCTTTTCATCTCATTTTCCATTGAAAATCATTAAACTTACCCTTTTTTCCTCTTTTCCTCTTTACCCTTCCACCTTTACCTTTTCATCGCTTTTCACTTACTCTACTTCCTTATTCCCCAATCGTGATCAAAGTGGGGCCCTCATCGAATTTCGCAAATTTTACATGTTTCGCATCGCAACAAAACTTAAAAAATGCGATCTTTGATTTGTGATTTTTCACATCACCAATTCGAAGTACATTGTATCGCATATGTTTTAACTTACCTTTGAAAGTGCCCACAATATATTTGTTTTAACTTGCGATGCGGAAGGTTGACCCCACCTCAGCAGCTCCACCCCCCACTTTACAGCCTTTGCAAATACATTAATATATTATGAAAACATCATAAAACCTTATCTTACCACATAAAACTCCACCGATTGCAATGGGTTCCTTTTCTCCTTGATACATCATCCTCCAAATAGCACAAATCACACTACACAGTTTTAAGCATTTACATTATTTTCCAAGTTCTAAATTCTGCGATGTGTGATGTGGGTAGGTTCCTCTCCCCGCATTTCACAAATTTTAGATGTTAACCCCACAACTTATAAATAAAAATTAAAAGTTGTGATTTGCGTCTGTGATCTGGTCCCACGTTTTTCTTGCCACATCACTTACATCCTCCCCTGTGTTTCACACTTCGCTGTTTTTAGTGTTTACATCCTCCATGCTTATAAATAAAACTTAAAACCTACGATCTGTGTTGCGACTTGGTCCTACCAATCCCCCCACGTCATCTGCCACTACAGATCACATCTCTGATAACATTCTTCATAAACTTAAACTCTAAATGTTGTGAAGTGCGCAGATGCAATGCGACTTCAGAATTGAAATTTAAAATATTTCAAGTTCGGTATATTGGTTTTTTACACTGTTTATTCACAAAAAAGGTTTTAACTTAGCAGAAACGACTCGGGTAGAAAATAAATGCTACAAGTCGAGTTGGGAAAAGGTGTTGCGGTAAAGAAGATTATGTTGTAATTGTAAGAGAACAGGGTGTTCATACAGTAGATCTGCCAGCACAACACTCAGTTTAGTCTGCCAACATATAAGAAAGTTGTGGTCGACGTCCTAAACTTCCCCACTACATCAACACCTGCTCTGCATAGTGCATTCCACCGAAACTATAATTTTGTAATAGATATAGTTTTTAGTTCAAGTATGTTGGAGACTGTTTTGTTATAATTTTTTGTATAAATACTTCATTTTTGGAAGTATCAAAGGTCAATTGATTGAAATTATAATCGTTACTATCTTTTGGAGTATTGTAATATTTTCCAAAGCACTAGAGAATTAATAATAATCAGACCAGTCACAGGATTCTTGTGGCTTAAATATTGGTGATGTTTTTCTTTGGTTAGTATTGTTTCATTGTAAACATATGAATTCTAATTTTAAAGCAGAAAACATGATGAATAGGATTTACTTTTGAGTACCTTATTTTGGTTTCTTTTACGATAATTATGTTTTCCACTGAAAGCCAAACTAAATAATTCTTAATTTCTCTTTAGTTATGCTGAATCTGTTCATATTTCTACCATAAATCCATTTATAAATTCAAGAGATCTAGTAAAAATTCCTATCTTTCCCTGTGTTTACTCTGTGAAAAGTTGATGCAACTATCCAATTATATTTTGACTCCATTGCCCAATAGATATTAATAAATTGAATACAATCAATCTTCCAAAATCCAAAACAAACCCAAAACCCCAAGTACTATCATAACTAGCCTAAAAACTTATCCAAACAAAGATAAATCTTATAGAGAGAGCCTTCTCTGAAGCTGGCATGGCTAGATCCCAGTTTCCAAAGTTGGTTTGGTGTTGGCCTATGTGATTAGTTCTCACAATCTCTAGCAAATTACAGAACGGTAACACATGGGAAAACAAACAATATTGTTAGACAATTTCAATCATTCAGTATAAGAAATTGTGAAAATGTTAATAAGATGTATGGTGATCTATTGTATGGGGCAATGCCAATTCAATATTCATCTATTAAAGATGAATTAGTATTGTATGGGGCAATGCCAATTCAATATTCATCTCTCAAAGATGAATTAGTGTTGAAACACTCTCATTCAAAATTTATTGATGATTCATCTCTCAAATATGAATTAGTTTTGAGATGCTCTCCTTCAAAATTTATTGATGGAAATTGTATCATATCTTTGATATATGTGTGTTTTTTACTTATAAATGCATCATTTTTAATGACCATGTGTTTTTTTCAATTATATACCAAGTGTGCTCCCACCATGTAAGCACAACTTGGTGAACTTCGTGTTTTATAAAATTAAAATGTGCAGGACTTCAACAAAATTTTGTTTAAATTGAGCTATACACGTCAATTTGTGCTTTGAAACTTTTGTGTTTTACATAATTTGTGTTTGTGCTCAACATTTGTGTACTAAATTACATCAATTTTTTGAATTCTTTTGATTTTTTTTTTAAATAGTAATTTTAAAAATAATTGTAAATTTCCACTGTAGATATCCATATATATATCATGGAGGATGATCATTTGGCACGTGATTCTTCGAGGGGAACATCAATAGTCCCATGCCTCTACGAGAGAGGGGGATCATGGATCGGGGGATGTTCATGGTATTTATATTAAATGTGTATGTTTTTAAATGACATTTGAATATATAATCTTATCCCCATACATACATGTATACATGTGGAATTTATTTTTTATTGAATATATAATTTTATCCCCATGTACATACGTGTATACATATGGAATTGATTTTTTATCAATTATGTGAGTTAAATTAATTTTTAATAAATTTCATTTTTTAGGATTTTGGAAGAAAAGAGTACCTACTCAATTAATGGAGCCTAGACATGGTTCACGCAATCGTGGTATGGTTCACGCAATCTACTAAATCATATTAATGTATTTATATGTATGTATGTATTTTTGAATTGATTAGAATTTCATATTTTTTTATGAAGTTTCCCTCTCGTCGCGTGAGGGTGGTGGTGGTACAAATTCTCCTAGTTTCCAATCAATAAGTGGTGGCAAATCCCATGAAAGTGGTGGTACACATTCCCCCGGTGGCCAATCAATGGGTGGTCATGTTGGTTCTCAACCAATGGGTGGTCATGTTGGTTCTCAACCATCTCAGGGTGGGCATGATAGTACTTAGCCATCTCGAGGTGGCCATCAATATGAATATAATTTTCATTCAATTATTAATTTTTTAAATTTTCTATATAATTTTTTTATGGTTAAAAAGAAAATTTGTGCAAATTTGTTCACATATTTTTTTATTTATACATAATCTTATATATTAATGCAGAGGGTGAAAATGTTTCTCGAAAAAGACGTAAGCTAGACCGCGTTATTCAAGAAGAAGGTTGTACACCAACCATGACTTATCCTTCTAAAATTACCTATTTACCTTGGGAAAAAAACATCCAACAATGCACATTACAAAGGTGTGAACATCATTATTCAAAATTGAAGAAAAATCTTATGTCTTTGAAACTCCCTACTGAGAGTCTAGAAAGCTTAGAAATAGTTACGCACTCTTTAAGCACACTTGTAGATGTTTACAAAAATCTCGGGCCAACAACTGATATCACTGATACTTTTGTAGAAGTGATGAGGAAAATAAAGGAAACAGTAATGGGTCCCGATACATGGGACGATGTTAAAAACAAAGTTACAAAAGAAATGGAAAAATCTATTTTTAATTTCAAAGAAGGGCTGAAAAGAAAGATGTTAAAGGTGCAATATTTTAAGCACCCTAATATTGTAATATTCCTTTTTCAGGATTGCTCATGAATCAAGCATCAAAAACGCATTTCCAGCAACATATATAATAAAATAGTGAAATAATCACTTGGATACCATGGATACATCTATGTAGCATATAAACACATGAGGAAATTAGAAAGAAATGGAACCAGGTGGGTTAAAAAGACCTTCCACACTAGTGTAGCTGAAAATGACTAAAAACCCCAAACTGCATTTAAATGGAGTTGCTGCATCAATGGACTGCACAGTATAAAGAGGGTTTTAACATAAAAACATGGGAGAAAAATATATCTACTCATATATTAATGAATAATGTTGAAGTACAGAGATCTAGTCTCCTCATACAAAATACAAGAGAACCCGGCAAGGGTTTCTTGTCAAATACTTTGTATACAAATGTGATCTTCAAAAAATAAATGAATAATCAATGAAACACTGAAGCATAAGAGAATATAAGACTGAATGATGACTGATCTAATGTATATCCCTCAAGGGCTTCCTCCCATGAAAAAATGAACCTCTCAATCACAAGGAAACTCAGCAATGGAGCCACCAAACCATGTAATGAATATTGCCTCCAAAATAATGCACTCCCTAGCATAAACAATGCTAGGAATGTATGGGAAATGTGTGGTATGATACCAAAGATATGAAATAAGCTCTGGAGCTCTCCAAACAGATCTCTCAAGTGAAGGAAACCTTCCTCCAATTAGAAACTAGCTCAGAAGTCGGGATTCCAATCCCTTCCACTGTTGCACCCAACAACACTACACAATCTCCGGAAAAGTTGTGCTGATGAAGATGGCTGAAGCTTGGCCTAAAAACCTGATATGGAATGATGAATGCAAACTCTCCCAATGAGGCTCCTCAAAGGAAAGAAGTGGGATTCCCGCCCGGGAACACCTAGTGCTAATGCTAAACAACACTATAGCTTTGCTAAGAAGCAAAGCAGCAACAATTCTTGGCAGACAAGAATAATAATCTAGAACATAATGAATAATGCTACCATCCTCTTCCTTATATAAAACATGAGTTTTCTTGCCCTTGGCCCCACTCACTTATGTTACTTCTAACCCAAGTCACATCTCCCTCCAAAATTGCATTATTCATCTTTGGATTCCTCCTCCACTAAAACTGCGTTGTTGACTTAGTCAAAGTAGCTTGATCTTAACCCTGTTCATACATGGAGGTTTTTTATTGAGCTAGAAAGAGTGTCTCCTTTCACACTTGGAGTGTTTTTATCCTCCTTAGGAAACTTATGGGCTTTTCTACCCATTTATTTACCGGCTAGAGCTGCTGCTAACTCTAATGTTCCATTTAGCTTGGAGGCTAAAATTTTGGAACATTACAGTCCTCCCCTCCAAAATATTTTCTTGTCCTCAAGAAAATGTATAAGGAGAGAAAAATTTCTCCCCTCCTCCTCATGTGGCCTCCATCAATAGCCTCCATCACTGCATCAAGAGAATCTGCAAATATAATGTCATCCAATGCTTCCTCCCAAGTTTGCAAAACCAAAGTGTTTACATCAATCGAAGGTGGAAAGTGTGAATGGAAACCTGCTAGTTGTCTCATGGCCTCCAAAAAGTAGGAGTGATGATCATCATGGTGAATGAGTGCCTCCCTCACCCATGTTATCATCCAAATGAAGTGAGTCACCCTCCAACATGATAACTCATGAAAAGTATCCTCCACCTTGTGCTTCTGAAATGTAGGTGGGTTGAATGAATGTACATGATAGGCAAGAGGGCCTATCCCAGGCTGTCCTCCTCTCCACTTATGATAAGTGTAGAAGGCATGTTGATCTTGGGCTGCAACATGATTACCCTCCAATGGCAAGAAGAAGATTGAGCCTCCAAGGAATCTCCCTCCAAAATCATGAGACATGTCAACCCAAACCATTCCATCCAAGATGAATGGCACATCATCACCTTTTGGCCTCCAAATCAGAAAATTTTTGAAATTTAGGTGCAATTTTGGATGGTACAAAAGGTTCTCTGAGTGGATATTACGTAGTCCCCCGAACTGCTGCTTGAGAATGTCATATGGCAAGTGGTCCTGCAACAAGTTACAAGTTGTATATGTCTATTTTCCCAACATGGGAAAGTAAGCATCAATGTCTATCAGCTATACATGGATAAAATAAAAATATACTTGCCCAAAGTCATGTATAGATGGGCTAATATCATCATAAACATTGGCACTAAAGTGACCATAAAACCCAAAAATATTTTTGCTCTTTTGAGGAGCAATGCATTGTTCAAATTTGGTGGGAAAATAAAAATACTCAATGGAGTAATCAACAAGTACAGAAATGCATTTCCTACCATACATAGTGAGTAGGCTAAAATTGAAGTCCATGTATAAGCTCCCCCATGAGGATTCCCTCCCAAAAATCTGCAAGAAGAAGGGATACAAATACTCTTTGGAACACTCCATCAATAAGAACACACTCCCATGTGACAACGTTGTAGGCCTTAAGAATAAGGCTCCATGACTTCTACCTTTGACATTCCATATGCCAAAGCCATCCACCATCATGATGCTATGTGAGAAGATCATCTTCCGACATGGAAGTCTCTCATGATCCTCTAATACTGAAGGGTAGCCTCCTTGCACCATGAATGTGCCTTTCTTCTCTTCAGAAATATCATGAAATTTATGGGAAGAATTTTTCCCATATCTCCCAAGTGTAACCATATCAACAAAAACTTTTGTTGCGCCTCATCTCTCCCTCATACAAGCCATAGAATAAGAACAAGGTGTTCAACTTCTATGATGTCCCAAAAAATATTTCAGCCATGAAATGCCTCCTCAAGTTCTCCAAGTGGTCCCTCCCACAAGAAGAGAAAAAGTGTGATGTGGAAATCATGGTTTGCCAATGGTCCCTCCTGAAATGTACAACATATAAATTAGGGAGAGCCATGTTCCCAATGGGCATCCTCCATCTTAAGCCCACTCTCCAAACAAAGCTCCTCATGATCATAAACATGTCAAAAATATATGGAAGCAAAGTACAATAAGAACAAGTTGCCAAATGACAACCAGAGAGTGAATCTTAGTCCCTATCATGGAACCAGCGCAGTGCACCCTTGGCTTGCATAAAAATAAGAATTAACAAGTGCTTTACCAGCCACTTTTTTGTTGCCACAATCATCTCATAAGATGAAAACATGAAGTTACAAGATGATGTCATTCGTGCACACCAAGAGACATATGGCTTCCTCCACAGCTCATCAAAAGTATAGCCAAGATCAATGCCTCAAGTAGTTGCAAGTACATCATCATACAATATGCAAGAATAGATTTTTCTTCTTGTTACATCATGCGGCTCAAATAAGGGAAAGAAGTACAATACAAAACATGAAATGATACCTCCTCCATTATGTACTTGAGGTCTTGAGCTGAAATGGCTCAACTAGAAATTCTCCCTCACTCCCAATGAGTAGGAAGGTGGCCGTGACCTCCTCTCTATCATCATCCAGGCTATGCATATCTCCATATGCTGATATATTTCATGCTGGATGCCCTCCCAAGTGAACTCCTCCATCAGCTGGAAATATGCATCAAAGTGCATAGAAGAGAAGTCCTCATGTGCCGCATGTAGCAACTTCTCCTTGAGACTAGAAGATCTAGTCAAGAAAATCCCGCCATAGGAATGGATGACCACATCATCCACCATGTATCGGTCATCTCCATCCAGGTCATCAAGAATCATGCATGCACCAAGATCCTTGGAGTACTCTACCAAGAGTTGAGATCTCCAGTAAGGATCAACCCTCCTCAAAGACAGCGCTGGTGATCTGGCATGTGAAGCTCTCCTCATGCTGTTGCCTGCTACTTTGACATCCCCCATGCCAAAGTATTCCTCCAAAATATTCACCTCTCCAAATTCATAGAGTGGTGAATCCAAAGACAAGATGTCTTTGTAATGTTCCAAAATTTTAGCCTCCAAGCTAAATGGAACATTAGAGTTAGCAGCAGCTCTAGTCGGTGAATAAATGGGAAGAAAAGCCCATAAGTTTCCTAAGGAGGAATAAAATACTCCAAATTTGAAAGGGGACACTCTTTCTAGCTCAATAAGACACCTCCATGTGTGAACAAGGTTAAATTCAAACTGCTTTGACTAAGTCAACAGCACAGTTTTAGTGGAGGAGGAATCCAAAGATGAATAACGCAATTTTGGAGGGAGATGTAACTTGGGTTAGAAGTAACCTAATTGAGTGGGGCCAAGGGAAAGAAAACTCATGTATTATATAAGGAAGAGGATGGCAGCATTATTCTTCATGTTCTAGTTTATTATTCTTGGTTGCCAAGAATTGTTGTTGCTTCGCTGCTTAGCAAAGTTGCAGTGCTGTTTAGCACTAGGTGTTCCCGGGCGAGAATCCCACCTCTTTCCTTTGAGGAGCCTCATTGGGAGAGTTTTAATTCATCATTCCAAATCAGGTTTTCAGGCCAAGCTTCAGCCATCTTCATCAGCACAACTTTGCCAGAGATTGTGTAGTGTTGTTGGGTGCAACAGTGGAAGGGATTGGAATCCCGGCTTCTGAGTTAGTTTCTCATTGGAGGAAGGTTTCCTTCATTTGAGAGATCGGTTTGGAGAGCTCCAGAGATTATTTAAGATTTGTGGTATCATAACACACATTTCCCATACATTCCCAATGTTTTTTCTGCTATGGAATGCGTTATTTTGGAGGCAGTGTTCATTGCATGGTTTGGTGGCTCCGTTGCAATGTTTCCTTGTGATTTAGAGGTTCATCCTTTCATGGGAGGAAGCCCTTGAGGGATCTACAGCAGATCAGAAATATTTCAGCCTTATACACTCATATCCTTCAGTGTTGTAGTGGTTATTCAGTAAATTCCTGAATATCATATTTGTATACAGAGTGTTTGGACAAGAAACCCTTGTCGGTTTCTTTTGTAGTTTGTATAAGGAGACTAGATCTTTGTTCTTCAAAATTTATAATCAATACATGATTAGATATATTTGTTTCCTTAATTTCTGAGTGCAATCCATCTCTTATACTGCGTAGTCCCTTGAGCAACTGCTCCGACATTTTGCAGTCTTGGGGTTTTAGCACTTTTTGGCAATCCTAGGTGTGGGAGATCTGTTTAACCCACCTAGTTTGCTTTTTTTTAGCTCTAATCTTGGATTTAGATTGTATATTGATTATTTGATGGGATCCAAGGGTCCATTTCAGTGTTTTATTGCATATTTTTCTGGAAATGCATTTTTGATGCATGATTCATGAGCTATTCCAAATTTGGAACATTATAGTGGTATCAAAGCATGATCTCTGTCTTAGCCTATGATATCCAGCTATCAGAATAAGGAGAGATGGATAGAAGCTGGAAAGCTTCAGTATGTATAGGGAGAAAGGAAGAAAAGCTTACAAAGCTTCTTCCAAAATCTATGCAGAGCTTTCAAGGAGAGCTGAAGAGAATGAGATTGGAGATGGGATCTCCAAAGGAGGTTGAATGTAGATTTTCACGTGGTGGGTGTGAGCATGCAGCTACACTCCATGATACATAATGTAGTCAAGTGCCCAGTTCTATCTTGAGATGGATGGGAGGAGGAAAAATGCCTAAGAGGAGAACTCTTAGTGATTTGTTGCGGGAGTATGAATGTCAAACTGAGAGGTTTAGAGATCATACTGATTTCTAGAAGTTTTGTAAGATACAGTTGGAGAAGAACAAGCATCAGGATGCATATAGATTTCTTCTATATACTTTTTCTGGATCACCTACATGCTCAGCTGGAGTTTGGGTGAAGGAGCTAGATTCCTATTTGCAGTTGCACCACATTTCCGAAGATGAAGCCATCAGAGTTGCAGTGCTACATTTCAGAGGTAAGGCTCATGCATGGTGGATTTTTGAATCTTATTCCTTAAAGAATGCCAACACTTTCTCTTATGCAAGATTCATAAAAACATTGATGGAGAGGTTTGGTGAAAAACTTCCTAAGACACATAAGCAAGGAAGACTTGAGAGAACAAACCCCTTGCATGTGATGAAGGAAACTCCACTTCAGAAAACCATGGGAGGAGAAAACATCTTGCATTACACATTGCCAAGACCAAGACCTCCACTTCATATTCTTGAACAAGAGGGCATGAGGATCTCTTTTTCACAAGAGGATCCAACTATTGAGATGTTTCCCATACACATTGATGAAGATAAGGGCAACAACGCTGTCACATCTAGAGCACATCTAGTGCCTCATGCAAAGGGAGGAGGAGCACATGCTCCAATGGGAGGGATTCTTGTGCCTTTGCAAAAAGTTCCCCAGGATCTCATACATAGAGTTCCAAGCACAATTAGTGAGCAGCATGATTGTGCAGCATTGCAGTTAGAAGAAGAAAGTAGGGAGGAAGAGAAACATCAGTTGATGGGGAGCACACACCCTTCTCTATTCCAGAAAGCTAGCGCAAAGAGGAGGAAAACTGTATTGCACTGTGAGAGCAAGGGCAAGATTGCCCAACCTTATGTGCAGTATACTCTTGACATTTATGTCTCACTACATGGAGGCATTCCACCTGGAAGGCCACCTGATCTACAATTGATGAGAGATATCTTATCTTTGGGATCACCACTCTTGAATTTTGGAGAGGTGAATTTGGAGAAAGACTTTGGCATGGGGGATGTCAAAGTAGGAGGCAACATCATGAGGAGAACTTCACATGCCAGATCACAAACACTGTCACAGAGGAGGATTGTTCCTTACTGGAGATCTCAACTCTTGGTATAGTACTCCAAGGATCTTGGTGCATGCATGATTCTTGATGACCCAGATGGAGATGACAGATACATGGTGGATGATGTGGTCATATATTCCTATGGCAGGATCTTCTTGACAAGATCTTCAAGTCTCAAGGAGAAGCTGCTACATGTAGCACATGAGGACTTCTCTTCTATGCACTTTGATGCATATTTCCATTTGAGGGAGGAGTTCACTTGGGAGGGCATCCAACAGGACTTATATCAGCATATGGAGAGATTCATAGCCTGGATGGTGATAGAGAGGATGTCACAACCACCTTCCTACTCATTGGGAGTGAGGGAGAATTTCTAGTTGAGCCATTTCAGCTCAAGACCTCAAGTACATAATGGAGGAGGTATCATTTCATGTTTTGTATTATACTTCTTTCCCTTATTTGAGTAGCATAATGTAACAAGAAGAATTATTTCTTCTTACATATTGTATGATGATGTACTTGCAGCTACTTGTAGCATTGATCTTGGCTATCTTTTTGATGAGCTGTGCAGGAAGCCATATGTCTCTTGGTGTGCACCAATGACATCATCTTGTAACTTCATGTTTTCATCTTATGAGATGACTATGGCAGCAAACAAGTGGCTAGAAAAGCACTTGTTATTTCTTATTTTTATGCAGGCAGAGGATGCACTGCGTTGGTTCCATAAGTGGAACTATGATCCACTCTCCGGTTGTCAATTGGCAACTTGTTCATATTGTACTTTGCTTCCATATATTGCTGGCATGTTTATGATCACGAGGAGCTTTGTTTGGAGAGTGGGCTTGAGATGGAAGATGCCCATTGGGAGCATGATTCTCCCCATTTTATATGTTGGACATTGCAGGAGGAACCATGGGCAAAACATGATTGCCACATCACACTTTTTCTCTTCTTGTGGGAGGAACCACTTGGAGAACTTGAGGAGGCACTTCATGGCTGAACTATTTGTTGGGACATCATACAAGTTGACCTTCATGATCTTACTCTATGGCTTGTATGAGGGAGAGATGAGGCAGCAGAAAAATTTGTTGTTGCTATGGTTGCACTTGGGGAGTATGGGAAAACTTCTTTGCATACTTTTCATGATATTTCTGAAGAGAAGAGAGGCACATTCATGGTGCAAGGAGGCTACCCTTCAGCTTTGGAGGATCATGAGAGACTTCCATGTCAGAAGATGATCTTCTCACATAGAAGCATGATGGTGGATGGATTTGGCATGTGGAATTGCAAAGGGAGAAGTCAAGGAGCCTTATTCTTAAGGCCTACAACGCTGTCACATGGGAGTGTGTTCTTATTGTTGGAGTGCTCCAAAGAGTATGTGTATCCCTTCTTCTTGCAGATTTTTGTGAGGGAATCCTCATGGGGGAGCTCATACATGGACCCCACTTTTATCCTACTCACTATGTATGGTAGGAAATGCATCTCTATACTTGTTGATTACTCCATTGAGTATTTTTATTTTCCCACCATGTTTGAACAGTGCATTGCTCCTCAAAAGAGCAAGAGTATTTTTGGGTTTCATGGTCACTTTAGGGCCAATATTTATGATGATAGTAGCCCATCTATACATGACTTTGGGCAAGTGAATTTTCATTTTATCTATGTATATCTGATATACATTGATGCTTACTTCCCCATGTTGGGAGAACAAACACATACAACTTGTAGCTTATTGCAGGACCACTTGTCATATGACATTCTCAAGTAGCAGTTGGGAGGACTACGTAATATCCACTTGAAGAACATTTGGTACCATCCAAAATTGCACCTAAATTTTAGCAATTTTCTGATTTGGAGGCCAAATGGTGATGATGTGCCATTCATCTTGGATGGAATGGTTTGGGTAGACATGTCTCAGGATTTTGGAGGGAGATTCCTTGGAGGCTCAATCTTCTTCTTTCCATTGGAGGGAAATCATGTTGCAGCCCAACATCAGCATGCCTTCTACACTTATCATAAGTGGAGAGGAGGACAGCGTGGGATAGGCCCTCTTTCCTATCATGTACATTCATTCAGCCCACCTACATTTCAAGAGCATAAGGTGGAGGAGACCCTTCATGAGTTGCCATGTTGGAGGGTGACTCACTTCATTTGGATGATGGCATGGGTGAGGGAGGCACTCATTCACCATGTTGATCATCACTCCTACTTTGTGGAGGCCATGAGACAAATATCAGGTTTCCATTCACACTTCCCACCTTTGATTGATGCAGACATTTTGGTTTTGCACACTTGGGAGGAAGCATTGGATGACAGTATATTTGATTCACAGTATATTTGCAGATTCTCTTGATACAGTGATGGAGGCTATTGATGGAGGCCACATGAGGAAGAGGGGATAGATTTTGTTCTACTTATTCATTTTCTTGAGGACAAGCAAATATTTTGGAGGGGAGGACTGTAATGTTCCAAAATTTTAGCCTCCAAGCTAAGTGGAACATTAGAGTTAGCAATAGCTCTATTCGGTGAATAAATGGGAAGAAAATCCCATAAGTTTCCTAAGGAGGAATAAAATACTCCAAATGTGAAAGCGGACACTCTTTCTAGCTCAATAAGACACCTCCATGTGTGAACAGGGTTAAATTCAAGCTTCTTTGACTAAGTCAACAACACAGTTTTGTAGAAATTATATACACTAAGCATGCATATGTCCGGACTCTCCTGATCTAACAATATTTATCTTCTTGCTAAACATAGAATCCTTCCACTATAATTCTTGTGGAAATTTAATCAACAATTGCAAAACACATGAAGCAATAAAAACACACATAACACAATTGTTTAACGGGAAAGCCTAAAGCTGAAAACCCCAACTATCATATTATGTATATCATGGAGATCATGTAACAATCTCATACAAAGCTTAGTACGTCAAGCTCTTAGTACAATACAATTGTCACACACTATCATGAAGAAATCTGCAAATCCATGAACCGATTTCTGCCCTCCTGCAAGCCTACCTCCACTGCGCAATCCAAGCTAATTGCAAAGACCAATTCGATGTAATCCCACTCTCTTTGACTGTGTTATCCTCATTGGCATCTCCAATGAATGTGTGGTGCAAACAATGCAACACTATAGTCACAACTGATAGTCACACTTGGTCTTTCACCTACCTCTCCACTAGTTTCCACTGAAATTTCCATGCACTGTAGTTAACTGATGTATTATTCAGTTGATTAATGAGTTATTATTTAGTGAATTAATTATTAATTAATTCACACCACTCTCACTAGTGTATCAATCAGTTAGACTAGATACAACTAGCTCAACTGTGTCTAACTGAGTTAAACTGAACACAACTCCAACAACTACTTCTATAACTCCACCAAACTCTGTCACATGAGTTCTAACTGAAGTCATTCATGCAATAGCTCCACTAAACCCTCAGGAATAGCGTAATTCCTTCTGTCAGTTGTTGTGCCACATCTATGCACTTAAATGAAGTGCTCCAAGAGAATAAGATAGTAATTTCCAGATAAATATTAGCTGAAATTAATAATATTCGACATATCTATTTTTATACTGGCAATCTAAAAATAGATTCTGCCCAATATGTCTAAAAATAGAAGTCCATCTATTTTTCCATCTTGACCAACCATCCACAAATAGCATCCTGCAACTCATATAATATGATCCATATGTCTAAAAATATACTTTGCAACAAAAATCACCTGTGTGGGCCCCACCTAGTTTAGGTGATTATTTTCCAACTAGGATCAAGAATGATGTTTCAGGATGCCTCCTTCACTGTTTCTTGTTGCAATCTTCAACACTTCCTCTCAACAATACTGTCATTGCATGCGACATGCCACTCCATGCATTCACCCTGCAACCTTCACAAGCGCCATGCAACTCCATGCATCTGCTCTGCAACTCCTCTGAAACTGAATAGGCTCCAAACAACTCAATCAGTCTGATGCATCTATCATCAAATTCTTCGACCATGTTCTTCCCAAGCTTGCACATGTCTTTGGGAACCTTTGCATTGTTGAACTGCTGCACTACGCACTTGTTGTCAACTACGAACCACGCTCCAATATACGACAAGTATACGACAATGTCACTTTGATCTGCCTGCATCAATCCAAATGATCATGCTACTGCTTCTCTATGGGCACCTCGTATCCAGGTTCAATTCATGAGATCCACATCATCTCAATGAATCATGCCTAGAAATCTCCTCTTGGGATTACTCATGCATGTCACCCCACCTCTCACCTGGTGGTATAGGCGCATGCACTCCCTCTGCCCATCTGGCATGAAATTTCTCTGCATGAGTGGTTGCTCCCACTCCATGACCCTGATCTTGTGGCTTCTCCACATCCCGAGGTTCACTCTTACCTGCATGCAAATCCTGCTCCATCTCAAGCTTCAATTGCATGGCTTACTCACACTTCCCAACCGTAGGAAGCTCCGTAGAAATCCCATCTACTTCGAAGTCCGTAGAGACTTGGCTCGAATCGCACTTTCGACTTCTCCTATTACTTCAGACCGAAGGAAAATTTTCCTTCACTAAAGACAACATCATACCCTTTATCCTCTAACATTGCGACCGAGATTAAATTCTTCTTAAACCTCGAAATATGCACTACATATTTTAAAAGAATGATTTTACCCAATTCTCCTCGTCCCTCGAAAGGTAATGGTACCAAATCCAACACATCATCATCCATTGTCACCCAACTCAACATGTAACTGGAGATCTTTCTCCACCAAGTCACTGAAAAGATTCACATCTCCCGTCATGTGAAAGGAAGCGCCACTATCAAAATACCACCCCAATCCCAATGCACTAGAAACCATGCATGCGATCAATGAGAAGTCCAACTCAAATTGTGAGGCAAGAGCCTCACCAGCTGCAGCTGCAGTAGCCTACTTGTTCTTCTTCTTCTGTGGACAATGTGTGGCTAAATGCCCATGTTCGTGATAGTGAAAACACTTCACTTTGGACATGTCACGCTCTTTTCCATCCGCACCGGTTTGAGAAGGATTTTTATTCCCCTTCCATTTCCTTGCTTTGGAAGCCAAAGCGCAATCCTCTTCATCATCATTCTTTGATGAAGAGTCATCCCTAGTACTCCGCCTTATCTCCTCCTGCACAAGATCCGACCAAAGTCTCTCCCATCCTGGCAGTTTCTCTCGATCATTGACAGAGTCCTCGTAGCTATGCCAACTCTTCAGAAGCCCAAGGAGAGCCAAGCTCACCAAGTCTTCTTCATCCACACTAACTCCTACACTCCCAAGCTCATCCCTGTAGTGGAAAAACTTTGTCAAGTATACTGGAACAGTGTCATTCTTCTCCATTTTTATTTTCCTGAGCTTGTCTTTAAGCGCCAACTTCCTCTAGTCACTTCTGCTTTGGAAAAATTCTGCCAAAGCCTTCCACATCAAGAATGGAGTGGATTTACCATGAAGGTTGGACACAATGTGATCCTTCACACCTTCCAACAGAATCCTTCGACACCTTGCTACCTTCTTTTTCCATGCGTCAAGTGCGGCTGCATTGCTAGAACCCGGTTTAGGAATATCAACATCTATGAACTCCTTCAACCCATTATCCTCCAGCACCACCTCCATCCTGTCCTTCCATGAAATATAATTTGAGCTGCCCTCAAGGGTATACTCCAATCGCAATTCGTTGAAAGACATTTCAATGAATGCTCAACTTCAACACCAAGAAAACACTGCAGCAAATTCGAATTCCACCAGCACAAAACTCAACTATTTCAATAATTGCAATTGCTCCAATGATCAACGCTCCGATACCATGTAGAAATTATATGCACTACACATGCATATGTTCAAGATTCTCCCCGATATAACAATATTTATCTTGTTGATAAATACATAATCCTTCCACTATAATTTTTGCGGAAATTTAATCAACAATTGCAAAACACATGAAGCAATAAAAACACACATAACACAGTTGTTTAACGGAAAGCCTGAAGCTAAAAACCCCAACTATCATATATTATGTATCATGGAGATCATGTAACAATATCATACAAAGCTTAGTACATCAAGCTCTCAGTACAATCAATTGTCACACACTATCATGAAGAAATCTGCAAATCCATGCACTGATTTCTGCCTCCTGATAGCCTGCCTGCACTGCCCAATCCAAGCTAATTACAAAGACCAATTCAATGTAATCCCACTCTCCTTGACTGCGTTATTATCATTGGCAACTCCAATGTATATATAGATGTAATCCATGCATCACTATGGTCACAACAGATAGTCTATTTCACCCTTTCACCTATCTCTGCACTGGGTCTCTACTAGATCTAACATGCATTGCAGTTAACTGTTGTATTGTTCAGTTGATTAATGAGTTATTATTTGCGAATTAATTAACTAATTAATTCACACCAACTACTATGTATCACCGCTTAGACTAGATACAACTATCTCAACTATGTCTTAACCGAGTTAAACTCGAAATAACCCACTAACTACTTCTATAAATCCACCAAACTCGTCACATGAGTCAAAATTTTATCTAAAGTCCTCCATGTAATAGCTCCACTAAACCCTCGTGAATAGCGGCATCTCCTTCGCTCGGCTTGTTGTGCCACATCTATGCACTTAACGGAAGTGCTCCAAGAGAATAAGATAATGTTTAGAGTCCAAATATTATTAAGAGCTAATAATATTCGACATATCTATTTTTAGATTGGCAGTCTAAAAATAGACTCTGCCCAATATGTCTAAAAATAGAAGTCCATCTATTTTTCCAACTTGACCAACCATCCACAAATAGAATCCTACAACTCATAGAATATGATCGACATGTCTAAAAATATACTTTGCGACAAAAATCACCTGTGTGGGCCCCACCTAATTTAGGTGATTATTTTCCAACTAGGATCAAGAATGATGTTTCAGGATGCCTCCTTCATTGTTTCTTGTTGCAAACTTCAACAAGTTTTAGTGGAGGAGGAATCCAAAGATGAATAACGCAATTTTGGAGGGAGATGTAACTTGGGTTATAATTAACCTAATTGAGTGGGGCCAAGGGCAAGAAAACTCATGTATTATATAAGGAAGAGGATGGCAGCATTATTATTCATGTTCTAGTTTATTATTCTTGGCTGCCAAGAATTGTTTCTGCTTTGCTGCTTAGCAAAGCTGCAGTGTTGTTTAGCACTGGGTGTTCCCGGGTGGGAATCCCACCTCTTTCCTTTGAGGAGCCTCATTCGGAGAGTTTTCATTCATCATTCAACATCAGGTTTTTAGGCCAAGCTTCATCCATCTTCATCAGCACAACTTTGCCAGAGATTGTGTAGTGTTGCTGGGTGCAACAGTGGAAGGGATTGGAATCCCGACTTCTGAACCAGTTTCTCATTGGAGGAAGGTTTCCTTCACTTGAGAGATTGGTTTGGAGAGCTCCAGAGCTTATTTCAGATCTGTGGTATCAGAACACACATTTCCCATACATTCCTAGTGTTGTTTCTTCTAGGGAATGCGTTATTTTTGAGGTAGTGTCCATTGCATGGTTTGGTGGCTCTGTTGCAGTGTTTCCTTGTGATTGAGAGGTTCATCCTTTCATGGGAGGAAGCCCTTGAGGGATCTACAGAAAATCAGACATATTTTAGCCTTATGCACTCATATGCTTCAATTTTGTAGTGATTATTCAGTAAATTCATAAATATCACATTTGTATACAGAGTGTTTGGACAACAAACCCTTGCCGATTTCTTTTGTAGTTTGTATAAGGAGACTAGATCTCTGTTCTTCAGCATTTATAATCAATACATGACTAGATCTAGTTGTTTCCTTCATTTATAATTGTAAACCCTCTCTTAGACTACGCATTCCCTTGAGCAGCTACTCCGACATTTTGTAGTCTTGGGGTTTTATCACTTTTTGGCAATCCTAGGTGTGGGAGATCTGTTTAACCCACCTAGTTTGCTTTGTTTCAGCTCTAATATTGTATTTAGATTTTATATTGATTATTTTATGGGATCCAAGGGTCCATTTCATTTTTTTATTGCATATGTTTCTGGAAATGCGTTTTTTATGCATGATTCATGAGCTATTCCAGATTTGGAACATTACAGTCTTCCATTAGCTCTAGATCAGGTGGCCTTCCAGGTGGAATGTCTCCATGTAGTGAGACATCAATGTCAAAAGTAGACTACATATGTGATTGGGAAACCTTTCCCTTGCCCTCACTACACAAATCAGTCTACCTCTTCCTTGCATTAGCTTTCTGAAACAGAGAAGGGTGTGTGCTCCTCATCAACTGATGCTGCTCTTCCTCCCTTCCTCTTCCTTCCAGCTTCCATGCTGCACAATCATGCTACTCACTGACTGTGCTTGGACCTCCATGTATGAGATCCTGGGGAACTTCTTGCAAAAGCACAAGAGTCCCTCCTGTTGGAGCATGTGCTCCTCCCTCCTATGCATGAGGCACTGCATGTGCATTGTGCTCTAGATGTGACAGCATTGTTTCCATCTTCTTCATCAATATGTGTAGGAAACATCTCAAAAATTGGATCCCTTTGTGAAAAAGTGATCTCCATGCCCTCTTGTTCAAGAATATGAACTGGAGGTTTTGCTTCCGGCAATGTGTAATGAAAAACATTAGCTCCTCCCATGGTTTTCTAAAATGGAGTTTCCTCCATCACATGCAAGGGTTTTGTTGTCTCCAGTTTTCCTTGCTCATGTGTCTTAGGAAGTTTTTCACCAAACCTCTCCATCAATGTTTTTATGAATATTGCATATGAGAAATTATTGGCATTCTTTAAGGAATAAGATTCAAAAATCCACCATGCATGAGCTTTACCTCTGAAATGCAGCGCTGCAACTCTGATGGCTTCTCCTTCGGAAATATGGTGCAGCTGCAAATAGGAGTCTAGCTCCATCACCCAAGCTCCAACTGAACATGTAGGTGATCCGGCAAAAGTAGATAGAAGAAATATATCTGCATCCTACTACTTGCTCTTCTCCATATGGATCTTTCAAAACTCTTGGAAATCAGTATGATCTCTAAACCTCTCATTTTGAGATTCATATTCATGCAACAAATCACTAAGAGTTCTCCTCTTAGGCATTTTTCCTCCTCCCATCCATCTCAAGATAGCTCTGGGCACTTGACTGCACTGTGCATCATGGAGTGCAGCTGCATGCTCACACTCACCATGTGAAAATCTAGATTCAGCTCTAGATTCAATCTCCTTTGGAGGTCCCATCTCCAATCTCATCTTCTTCAGCTCTCCTTGAAAGCTCTTCATAGATCTTGGAAGAAGCTTTGTGAGCTTATCTTCCTTTCTTCCTTCACATACTGAAGCTTTATGGCTTTTTTCCATGTATCCTTCCTCTGATAGATGGATCTCACAAGTTGAACAAGAGATCATGCTTTGATACCACTATAATATTCCTTTTTCAAGATTGTTCATGAATCAAGCATCAAAAACGCATTTCCAGCAACATATACAATAAAACAGTGAAATCATCACTTGGATCCCATGGATACATCTATGTAGCATATAAATACAAGAGTAGATCAGAAATAAATGGAACTAGGTGGGTTAAACAGACCTCCCACACTAGTGTAGTTGAAAATGACTAAAAACCCCAAACTGCATTTTATCGGAGTTGCTGCATTAATGGACTGCATAGTATAAAGAGGGTTTTAACATAAAAAATGGGAGAACAATAGATCTACTCATATATTAATGAATAATTTTGAAGTACAGAGATCTAGTCTCCTCATACAAAATACAAGAGAACCTAGCAAGGGTTTCTTGTCAAATACTCTATATACAAATGTGATCTTCAGAAAATAACTAAATAATCACTGCAAATTTGAAGCATAAGAGCATAGAAGGTTGAATGATGACTGATCTGATGTATATCCCTCAAGGGATTCCTCCCATGAAATGATGAACCTCTCAATCACAAGGAAACTCAGTAACGGAGCCACCAAACCATGCAATGAATACTGCCTCCAAAATAACGCACTCCCTAGCAGAAACAGTGCTGGGAATGTATGGGAAATGTGTGGTCTAATACCACAGATCTGAAATAAGCTTTGGAGCTCTCAAAACAGATCTCTCAAGTGAAGGAAACCTTCCACCAATGAGAAACTAGCTCAGAAGCCGGGATTCCAATCCCTTCCAGTGCTGCACCCAGCAACACTACACAATCTCTGGAAACATTGTTCTGATGAAGATGGATAAAGCTTGGCCTAAAAAACTGATGTGGAATGATGAATGCAAACTCTCCCAATGAGGCTACTTAAAGGTAAGAGGTGGGATTCCTGCCCGAGAACACCTAGTGCTAAATAGCACTGCAACTTGCTAAGTAGCAAAGCAGCAACAATTCTTGGCAGACAAGAATAATAATATAGAACATAATGAATAATGCTGCCATCCTCTTCCTTGTATAATACATGAGTTTGATTTCCCTTGGCCCCACTCACTTAGGTTACTTCTAACCCAAGTTACATCTCCCTCCAAAATTGTGTTATTCATCTTTGGATTCCTCCTCCACTAAAACTGCGCTATTGACTTAGTCAAAGCAGCTTGATCTTAACCCTGTTCACACATGGAGGTGTTTTATTGAGCTAGAAAGAGTGTCTCCTTTCACACTTGGAGTATTTTTATCCTCCTTAGGAAACTTATTGGATTTTCTACCCATTTATTTACCGGCTAGAGATGTTGCTAACTCTAATGTTCCATTTAGCTTGGAGGCTAAAATTTTGGAATATTACAAATATATCTTACCATTTGTATGATAGGCACCTTGAAGCCTATGGAAGACTATCATGGCATGATGAGGTTCCAGTTTATTTTACAAAATTATTTTATGCAGAATTATTTTTGGAAATGAAACCCAATTACAATGACCTTCCTTATGAATTTTTTGGCCCTAGGAAAGGTCGATTATGTGACCGTAGGGGCACTAAGCATGATGCTGAGTTTCCTCTCCACGAGCCACCATTGGTAAGCCGACCTCTTCGTGTGGAAAATTTTTGGTCAGAGATGGATGCCACTTCTCAAATTATTTGAGAAGCAAAGGATGCCATCATAGACAATGTTCAGATTGGACTTGGTGGAATTGATATTGTTCTGAACCAACAAAGAGCACGATAGAATGCACGTGCTAATTTTGTGTGTAGTACATATGATGAGATAGACAACATGAGTATTGAATAGCTTAGAACATATGCAAAGAATTTTCACAATGGTTGGCAAGACTTAATTCTTCACGAGGAAAAGGTCATGGGATCGATATGTGTTAATGGTTAGGGTGAATATTTTAATGTAATTTTTAATTTACATATACATGTTTATTTGTATATGTTAATATAACAAAAATGTATCATATTTTCACCATTTTCAGTTAACATGCTTCATGAACGAAAATTTTGGTAATATCACGGTCTAAGGTTCAAGTTCTCGCAATCAAGATGATATGTTGAGAAATGTTAGTGCTCTTTAAGTGTTCATGATGTTGATGTACAATTATTATTCTATTATTATATCAGTATCATGATGACATATTTTTAAAAGAAATAATTGCGTACACACATTTATATAATTAAATGTTAACAGATTCTGATTCCATCTGATGTTTTTGCAATGGAGCCACCTTCTTCTTCCCTATTAAGAGATGTTCCAAATCCACCTTCACAACTATTCAACTTTTCACTTATGTTTAAAGTTATAAATTGAAGTGAAAGTTCCATTAAAAAATGAGATCTAGATCTTGAGTTATTTTACACTTTTAAATTTTTGAATTTTAGGTTTGTGGAGATGATTTCCATTCCTCAAGGACTTTAGTGACGGAGTGTATGACGGATATAGGAACATCCAAACATCTAATTTTTTTTTTAATATTATTGCATTAGTTTATGCATTTTCATTTGAAAAATTATATATATATATATATATATATATATATATATATAATTGTACATGTATATTGTACAGTTTATTGTGGAGGATGCATTGATGCAGGGCCAACACGGGACAATGGAAGGGGAACTACATGAGGTATTGCATGAAAAATTCATTTTTTTTTTCATTTAGTTTGTTTTATTGAAGTTCTAAATTCTCATTCAATTTTAAAACATTAAATTTTAATTTTAATACATTTAATATAAATTTCTTATATTTTTTATTATGCATGTGTACATATATATGTATATGCGATTAGGGCCAACATGGGACAATGGAGGGGGAATTACATGATGTATTGCGGGCTTCTTTTTTTCATTTTATTTTTATGAAGTTATACATTCTCTTTCAATTTTAAAACATTAAATTTTAATGTTTACACGTTGTGTAGGTTACCCATTCTTTAGATGATAGCACAAGGAGGCTCGGGAGGCTGTTGGAAAATACATTGAAACCAAATTCTCTATTTGATTGATGCACGTGCAACATTTTATTTAATCTGGTATTTTTATAACTTAAACATGTGTCATATTTACTTTTCTATATAACTTTATACTTGTAACACTATACATTGTTATATTTACTTTTATTGTTCATGATATAAATTTTGGACATATTTTACATTTTGGATAGTTGTTACATTTGGCATGTGATCACATGTTGTTATATAAAGTTAACTTAGATGATATTAGATTATGTTTTGTTTTTAAAACTTGTTGTTTTGTCACTTGTTATTTAAAATGAATCTAAATTGAAATTGCAAATTACAAAACACATGTGGTACATGTTATGCATTTGAACATGTGCGAATGTTATATAATTAGGTGTAAATTCCTATTAAAAGGTGATATTTAGGTACATTTTGCATCATCATGTGTCATTTAAAACAATCATATCTATGGTTTTAAATATTTAGATTCATGAATATATGTAACAATTATTGAAGTACATTTGCATTTAGTTGTTACATTTTGCATACATGATGACATGTTATTATAATGTTAACTTAGATTCAATCTTAGATTAAATGTTTTGTTTTTAAAGCTCAAGTTGTTTTGTCATTTATTATTTAAAATGAATCTAGATTGAAATTGCAAATTATAAAACACATGTGGTACATGTTATGCATTTGAACATATGTGAATGTTATATAATTCAGTGTAAATGTCTATTAAAGGTGATATTAAGGTACATTTCGCATGATCATGGGTCATTTAAAATAATCATATCTATGATTTTATATATTTAAATTCATGAATATATAACAATGATTTAAGTACATAAATGCATTTAGTTACATTACATTTTGAATATATGTTGACTTGTTGTTATAATTTTAACTTAGATTCAATCTTAGATTAAATGTTTTGTTTTTAAAGCTCAAGTTGTTTTTTCATTTGTTATTTAAATTGAATCTAGATTGAAATTTCAATTACAAAACACATGTGGTACACGTTAAATGACTTTGAACATGTATGAATGTTATATAATTAGGTGTAAATGTCTATTAAAGGTGATATTTAGGTAGATTTTACATGATCATGTGTCATTTAAAACAATCATATCTATGGATTTACATATTTAATTTCATGAATATATAACAATGGTTGAAGTACATAAATGCATTTAGTTACATTACATTTTAAATCTATTATGACTTTTTTTTATAATGTTAACTTAGGTTCAATCTTAGATTAAATGTTTTGTTTTTAAAACTTAAGTTGTTTTTTCATTTGTTATCTAAAATGAATCTAGATTGAAATTGCAATTACAAAACACATGTGGTACATGTTAAATGCATTTGAACATGTATGAATGTTATATAATTAGGAAAATCATAACAATCATAAAATTTTACAATTGCATTAAAAAATATCCAATACACAACATTTTTCTTTAATGTACATAGAAAGGCTACTATG
Organism: Pinus albicaulis; assembly: GCA_034641835.2. Taxonomy (NCBI): domain Eukaryota; kingdom Viridiplantae; phylum Streptophyta; class Pinopsida; order Pinales; family Pinaceae; genus Pinus; species Pinus albicaulis. The sequence goes on from CM076579.1 coordinate 1,279,515,396, forward strand.
GATGTCAGTTGATAATAAGCTGGAAATTACAAAACACGTACCACACATTTTGCATTCAAGAATTAATATTATAATTTGCTTTAGATGTATTAAAAAAATCATAACTTAAAATTTGCATTATATCAAATATGCTAGATACATACATTTTGCAATAATGACATAAAATTAACTAGCTCATACCAGAGAATGTATGAAATCGTTTAAGACCAGAAAATATACATGTATGTGTAGATGTGTATAAATTAAGTGTTGTGTGCATGTGCCAAAACAATGTACATGTGCAAACACTTGCACATAACATAAAATATACATATTATAATAATGTAAAACTTAAAAATGCACAAAAAAAGGCTAACAATTTCTAGTTGAGTTCTGTAAGTTCTAAAAGATGAATCCAAGGAGAAGAAATTGTTGGGAAGTTCAATCAAAAAAAATTCTAATGGAATTCCATCTTCAATGATCCGTTCATGATCATATTTTGACATTTTCCATTTCTTAATTTTCAATTTTTTCATTGATTGAACTTCTATCAACTTTATGCATGTTGCACACACCAAGTGACTATATTGACAACTTATGACATCAGGTTCATAGTCTTGAAAGTAAAAAAAACCCTAACTTTGATGAGTTTGTTGGAAAAAATAACCTTTTAGTATAATAGACCCTCTGTCAAATATAAATCTATTTTCATCATAGTTTTCCAATAATTTCATCTTTTGCTCAGTGCAACGCATCAAATAATACTTCACATTTTATACGTTGTTAGTAAGTGCAACTACAACAAAACATCTCCTGCACAATAAAACAAACTTACATAAATTTAGATCATAATTAACATGAAAATTTAACTTTAAAATTAACATTTGTACTTGATTTTATTATCTATTTTTATATCTCTATCATTTGAAAGCAATTGAAATGTTACCTTCTCTAACAATACCATAAAATCAATCACCTTCAGATGATACTATAGTCTCCTCTAATTGCATTTCTTCAAAGTTTGCAAAAAACGGTTTTCCCTTTGTATTTAGTTTTGTATGTTGCCAATATTTCACATACATTTTGTTTTCACAAACATCATTGGATTATGTGGCGTCTATGCAAACATGACAAAAACAAGAATATTTTCTTTTACCAAATGCAAACACATTTTAGTACTCCTTTATTTTAATTGAATGAAAATTTTGAGTCCCTTTTATTGATTCAACATCATTTCCAATCAATCTATCTACATCTTGGACCCCAATATGAAAAAAAACCTATATGGAAAATTCAAACAAGAATATAAATATGTTATTCAAAATACAACCAAAGATAATCATTGTGATAAATAATGTTTAAAATTAGAAAATTAATAAAAAATAGATAATGTATATTAAAGTTCTACATCTATATATATGCAGGTTAATTTGTATATATATGTACATGTACCTTCGTACTTCCCTTGACCGGTTAGTCTCAATGATTAGTGTAGCTATGCACCATTAAACAACTTGTTCAGCTTAGACAAGTCAGTGTGCAGAGTGGTCCATTTGATATCTTCTAAGTAATCGTTTTATGCATACCCCTGCACCATCATGTTCTCCTCTTCCATGGCCAGTATCAAAGAATTTCCAACAATGTTCAATGTGGGTTTTCATATGAATACGACACAACCAAAATAATGATCGTGGAGATTTGAATTGACCCGCACATCCATTTAACCATATCCAATGTTCGTTGAACTTTATTTCATGGCTTTTCCATGAGTCATAAATCTTATCAAAACAATGTTGTACAAAATATGTATCATGTGTATGATTGTCATTAATATAAAAGTGATATTCTTTAATAACATGTCGATTTTCACTAGTTCTTTCTATATGATCAACATTTTGTTCAGCGTGTCTATATAGAATATGAACAAGCATGGAGACTTGGTTAGAATGATAGTATTCACTATGTATTTCTTTTTGTGGAACAAATGTGTAAATCTCTGAAAAATCAACTATTGACAAAATGGTCCCTCGTGGAAAAACTTCACAGTATTTTTTGAATTGCAATTCCTGCCACCGAGCTCTATGGGAATGCTTGGTGTATTTATAAATTTCTACCTCAAACTTTCTCAAAAACTCTATCACAAAAATTTCATCTTCTTGTAAATAAATCCTTTTAGCACTTGTAGTACTACTTGAACCAATCCATGTTTGAATATATTCATATCTCTTCCATTTCACTTTTATGTTGGACAATGATTGATCATTTATATCAATAATATATTTGTTGAGAAATAAAGTCAAATTTCCACAATCATCACATTTTTTACCACCAACACATTTATTTTGGTAAAATAATTTATGGCTTTCTCTTGCACATAGAATTTGAGATATGAAATCATGGATAGTGGAAGGAGGATGTGATTTTTTCCAAAATGTTTTACCAAAATTAAGGAATGTGTCATAATATAACTGAAATTCCACATAATAACGAAAAAAAAAGTCGCTTACAGTGATAGGTTTAACATACCATGGTTTTTGTTGCACAAAAGCACTCATTGAGACATTAATTTCACGATTCTCTTTTATGAACTTGTTCAAAAACTCTATCTGAGTGGTGTCTAAGATATTTTTTTCATGTTCTTCGTACTGATTTTGTGTTATTCTTCATCACATCACATCCATTTCTTTTTGTGAAACACGTGAAATTTTTCATCCAATATTCATATATTATTTTTTTAACATCTTCTCCAAGTCCATATTTGTATGGTTTCCTACAAATAACTATCCAACAAGCGAGTTCACCATTTACATCTATTTGCAATCGAAATTTTCGATGTTTGTGAAAAAAATTTTGTGAGGTCCCTAATGCTTGTGCCATAGATTTTACCAAACGATTCTCTTTAGTACTTGATGAAACCACTACCATTTATATTGCTCTACGTGCATCTAAATCACTTTTATTTCTAGAACTTCCAATTGAATTTAGAGCCTATTTATATTTTGTATCACATTTCCTTCATCTTTTATCTTTTGTTGATTTTCGAATACTCAATAAAGTTGTAGCTTCCTTTAATTCCTTTCATGTTAAGGGAATTCTCAAAATTTGGGATTGAACTACCACATTTTCATCTTTGAAGAACATACCAATAATGTGCTTAACACGATATCGTATAACATGGTCAAATTCTTTATCTCCATATGTGACAGTGTCAACATTTTCTAACATCTCATCATCGATATTGATTTCATCTGTACATATAAGAATTAAATGTAAAAAATGAGTTTACATATTCAATAAATAATTAAATTAATAAATATGTATATTTTCAATAATACACATTCAACATATATATACATACCTGGTGATTCAATTTCGTCACTTGAATTTATTTCAACATTTTCAACACCTTCAATCATTGGTTCAATATCTATTTCACTTTCTCTTTCAAAAATTTCTATCTCATCATCAATGTTATCAAGAATATCTCACTCTGTTTACATTGCAAAATATTTTTCAAATTAGTTCATCAAATAAAAATTAAGTTTCACAATACACTAGTTAAATTTTAAATATCATTTATAATATTTATATTTACATACCTGCTTCAACTTCTAGTTGAGGTTGATTTTCCCTTTCTATATTTGAGTGTTCTCTTTTTTTTTTGCGATATTCTCTCCCTTGTTCTCTACGAGCCTTAGGGTCTCTTGTTTGATCATATTTTCTCTTGCAATTTCTTTGATTTCCCATGATAATTTAGTATGCAGCTCAAAACATTTCCTTCAAAATCTTGCAAAAATAACTGACTATCAAAATTTAGACAAAAAATCACTTCAAAAAATCATCATGAAAGATTTAATTTGAAAAAAACTCACTTTAAAATTTTCCACAAAAGACATACTTCAACCTAAAACACTTACTTTAAAAATTTCGTCAAAATAATGTCTTTTAAAAATGAAGTTCAAAATATTTCCTTCCTCAAAAATTTAGACAAAACTCACTTTAAAAAATCATTATAAAAGATTTACCTCAACCCATAAAACTTACTCGAAAAAATGTCACTTAAAAAAATACCTCCAAAAGATGTCTTTTGAAAACTAAGCCCAAAAAACCTTTGAAAATTTAGCCCAAAAAAATTCCTTTCTAAATTCAGCCCAGAAAAATTCCTTTGCAAATTCAGCCCAAATGAAGAAATGTGCGAAAATAATGTTTCCATTTTCGGCTATTTATATAGTTGCGAAATTTTTTTTTTTTTTTTAGGGGTTTCATCGAATTTTTTTTTGGTCGACAGGATTTTGCGAGAAAAATTTGAATCAATCTTTTTTGTCATTAAATCTAATGGGAGGGAGCGACAAAAAAAATCAGCTGAGCTGTTACAAAATTTTGGTCGAACTAAAACGTATGCAACTACACTGCAACTCGGCTCTGAACACATTTCTTTAAGTTTGGAATGGTTAAAATCCATCAGATTTTATGAATTAACTTTCAGAACCAATACTAGCATTTGCAGAATTCAATCTAATTTCAGGAGATATAACTTTTATGGAATTCAATAGATATTTATTAATTTTAATTAATTTTGTAATAAAATGGGTGTAAAAAATTTCGGAAGGTCATTATGATTCAGTGAAATCAAAATTCTATATCTCCCAAAATACACTGTAAAAAAATTGAAAAATTTATGGTGCATTACAATGGTCCTTCGTTTGTAATGGGTAGTTTTTTGATTTTAAGTTTATAACTAATATTTTGAGAAACTTGATACAAACCGAAACATATTCAAAATATGTAGTTTTTTCATATTGGTTCAATTCAAAAAATTCTAGTAATTATGATATGCATCAGTTGGTTTCGTGAATATAACAATACCAAAGTAAACTTTATCTAGATTGTTGTAACATATTTGATTTTTCTCAAAAACACAAATTTTTCAAAGAATACACCAATGCGTCTCAACATGACATTTTATGAATCCTTTGATTGTTAAATAACACACACTCAAAGAGTTGTTAAGTTGACATATCAAATGTGAATAAAAATATTCCAAAAAATAAGTAATAGAAAGATAATAAAATTTCTAATAAGTTTTATTTTTATCGTAAAATGAAATTCTAAACAAAAAAATTGTTTTGGCTTGCAGAAAGTTGAAGAACTTCTAAAAAAGATATTTTTTTTCTCAAAAAAGGGCAAAAAGTGTAACCCAACTTCACATTTTCACCCAACTATCAAAGGGAAGAAAGCCAAGGGAGATAAGGCCAAAGGAAAAACTGAGTCTAGTTATAAAGGAGGCAAGGAAAAGAAGGATCTTAGAAAGATAAAGTGTTTTCATTATCATAAGTTTTAAAATTATGCTACAAAATGTCCAAATAAGAAATCTAGCGAGCATGTTGCAACAACAACAAGAGGAGAAGCACTCTCTTCTAAGTTTCGTTTTGATTTCTCCTTAATTGCTTGCATGGTAAGATTAGTACGAGGTAATGTGTGGTACATTAACTCAGGGTCTTCATTCCACATGATAGTGGACAAAGAATTCTTTAGCATTTTGGAGGAAATACATGCAATTCCATATCGAGCTTGGAGATTATGGAAAATACATGACCAAAAGAGTTGGTACAGTGAGCTTTAAGAGGGAGTTTGGCTCCCTTATCCATCTAAAGAATGTGATGTATGCCCTAGGATTGAAGAAGAACCTTGTCTCAAGAGCAACCATTGAAAAAAACAAGTATGATGTTGTATTCAACAAAGGTAATGCCTACCTCAAGCATTCTGCTTCGAGACAAGTCCAAATTGGTATTAGGATTAAGAACCTCTACAAATTGTAGGTTGATGCATGTGCAATCTTGAGCAACAAGGTAGAGAGTTATCAAAGTATAGATGTGGTGGTTGAGTGAGAGAAGGATAGAGCTCTCAAATTAGAGCCTAAGTTGTCTCAGTTTCAGTTTAAGCTAACAGGTGGTTGGGCTAACCAGCAAGATGATGATGAGGACCATAGCTTAGGGTGAGTGGAGGAAAGCACTTAATTAAAGACTTCCAGTATAGGGAAATTTCAAGCCAAGTGACATAGGATTTGGTTAAGGGAGCTCATAAGAGAGTTGAGTCTCCCGAAATTAGAAAGTAGACACTCATGTACACAGTGTACATGTCACTTATGACTAAAGTTCTAATTTCACGGAGCATGGTGGTAAATAATGGGTCTTTAAAGCAGATTATGTAGAAGGAAGCAGAGAAGTCCTCTAGTTCAGAGGGAGCATATGCAACATCAGAGAACTTAGTAGAGTTGAAGAGAGATCCAGGTGGACAAGGTTCTTCCAGGAATCCATTCGTCGCTAAGAGGGAAAATTGAAAATGTAGCAAGGAATGGCTTCTTTGACTTGTGCCTTAATTAAACATTCCAATTCGAATTCAGTCTTATAGATTCTTGAGTTAGCTTTTAGTTAACATGTGTGATGTGGAAAATCACTAATTTATTGTCATATTATTCGAGTTAGATGGCTTTCAGTGATTTGTGGACTAGTTGATGGCTAAAATTAGCTATATAGTGGAGTTAACTCTAGTGTCTATCAGTTAACTGATCTCTAGTTCTAGAATAGATATAGACTTGAGTTTAGTGGAGTAGTTGAATTTCCGTTAACTCAAATTACTCTCAGTTAGCAACAACATTTGCTATTTTTAGCCCTAGTAGTTCTTGAAATTTGAATTACCCATTGATATTGAATGAAGTCACAAATGAATTTATTTATTGTACACATGTTTTTATGTAGAGAGCTTAAGGAGCAAGTAGAGAAGTTATATTGGGAATTGCGCAAGGAAATAGGAGAAATTCCTATTTTTTAGGGGTAGATTTGCGCTATGAAATAAGAGCTTCCTAGTAGGCCTTATTTCCCTTAATGTTGGGAAAGTCTTGTGTATACTTTATCATTATTGCAAGGAGTTTTAGGATTGAAGAAAATTCTATGTAATAGGCCAGATTTCTTAGTTGTTTTAATACAAGCAAGAGGGGCTTTTCCCAATTGGGTTCCCTAGAAAAAATTTGTGTTCTATGTGTGATTGTGTTTTTATTCATTGTTTTCTTTCCACAAATTTTTGGTAGATAAATGTTGTGTCTTTTTTTATTAGTTTCATCTCATTAGAATTTTCAAGGTTTCAAGGATTTTCTACACTATAATATCGTGACCAAATATTTGAAATTTGGACCAAATGATCAACAATATTTCCCCTCACTGTGGACCAAGTTTCATATTTTGGAACGTCCCAAAAGAAAATTTATAGAAGGAATTCTAACATGATCTATTTAAAGATGCATTCAGAAAACCAAACTTACTCTGGTCATATTTCCTAATATTTCATGACCCAAAATCCGAAAACTGGACTGGAGTTCAACAAGAGTTCCCCTCATCGTGGTCCAATTTTCAGCTTCTAGAACCTCCCAGAAGATAGGTTATAGTAGAAAAGTGAGAAATTGTAATCATAAAGCCCTCCATGTCCACGTGCACATATTAACTTGCATATAAAATCAAGACATCTTTCTTACAACCTCAAGGTAAAGCTTCAATATAATCCACAGAATAGCCAAGGCATTTTTCCTATTGATTCCATGCAACAGTTACCTACAACCATGAAAAATTATAATAAATATATAAATTAATTTCAATAAAGAGATAAGCATCATATTCACAGATCACAACAAATAACAATTATTGATATCTAACAATGGATGAAACTATAGGTGGGACTTCATTTTTCAACCCAAGCATATACTAGTTGCAACCTATATTTCTTGCAACAGTCACCCCTAATCCAGATCCATGATCCAAGGGGATTTTTTCAAGCAAACTCAGTTGGAAATCATGCTCTCAAGTTTAGTTCCTTGCCCAAAAATCTAATTTTATCCTCAAAATTATTTCATTCAACCAAAATCCAACCCCCTCTCGTTGTTAAAATTTATTTTTATCATTTTTCTTTTGTGTCTTTTCATGTTCCTCATGGAATGTTCTTACAAATATTTCTTGTTAGCCACACATTTTATTAAGTAGTGGTGCCAGCTAACACCACTCAAGTTCTTCTTCTTTTCCCCATCAGAACGTGGATTTGTGGTCCCACTCTTTCGGCCATTTAAATAAATTTATAATCATTTATAATCAAGTACAATATTATTACAAAAATCAAGGGGAGTATACTAGGGGTGTTACAGAAGGTAGGTCTCATTTTACAAAGGGATGTTTTAATTGATGTTGTTTAACTTCTTTTTTTACATAATTTTTTATCCATAACCATATTATCCTTATGTGTGAAAATAAAGGTTGATGTCTGAATCTTGAGAAGGTAATTCTGCATAGGCCTAAGTGTATAAGGGTGTATAAATTTCCCACGATCTCCTTCGCACACTTTCTCAAGTGTGAGAAATTTGTTCTGTAACTTATCCTAAGTTAGACTTAGGAAAATCACATAAGTATTATGTTTCCTTATTGAGATAAAGTAAATTTAGGAAAAATAAAGTAAATTTATTTAGTGATTTTGTTTTAATTTCAGCCATTGATCTCAAGTGAGGCGAGATCTAATCTTAGTTTTCAATCACTTTGGAGATTTAGGTTAGGGATTTAGCTCAATGTAAAGTTATAAAAGCAAGGATAGGGAGAGGGAGAAAACACACCATATAGTGGAACCAACCTCGGGAGGATGAGGAGTGTGATACTCCAGAGTGTTAGGTTCAAGGAAGTACATGAGGGTGCCTCGAGACCCATATAGGTGAAGGAGATCAAGCACTCATATAGGGAATATTTGTTGTATCATATCCAAGGAATTTGTATTTTCTAAAATGAGGCATTTTCCAAGTAGGATCCCAAGTAAGTTTTGAGGTTATTTTATTGAATAAATATGTTTGGGAATAAATATGTGTATCATTGTGATTGATATCGATATATTTTTCTTCCACTAAATTATATTTTGTCAATGAACCTACATATGTATTTAATCATTAGATTCGTTAACTCTACCAGGAATTAAGTGTTCAGTGCTAGGATTATAGGAAAATTAACATGGTATCAGAGCATAAACTCTAAACTGATCTCAAAATCATAGGTGTTAGGTTTGTATTGGACCACTGAGGGCGAAGTCTAACTGCAATGATATGAAGGCAAGACAAAAAATGGACCCAATAAGTTGGCTAATGCTAAGTGAATTGTTTTATTTTTAATTTTTAATTTTTATGTTCCAATAATCACATGGGCCAATAATTTTTTAGATTAAAAAAGGTTAGGAAGGAATTGGTGGTTGTGGTGGTTGCTAGTTTCCACCATCCAACTGATTTAATATAGGAGACCCTAAAAAAGTCAAGGGTTGTTAGATGACGAGCCTATAAGGGTGGAAGGACGGTCAAATGCGAGAATGCGTTAGACTAAAATATCCAATGAGACATAAAAATGCATGACAGAAGTTGGTTTCGAACGAGATAGCCACTACCTGACTTGACTAGTGACGAGAGAGAATTCATGACTTAGTGATTGGTTTGCAGAATTAAGTGGTGTAGGGTGGATAGGGAGGAAGCTCACACTAAAAGGTGTTAGGAAGAAAGAAAGGCCCCATTGACAATGATGGAATACACAAATGAAGACATGAGCATGGGGGTGTTAGTAGAACAAAGTTTTTGTGAGTGGGGGAAGAGAACCATAATCGTCTATCTATTGACACCAAGGAGCTACAGGTTAGTTACAACACAAGAATTGATGCAAAGGCTATACTATACGAATTTTGAGGCTATGGAAGATGCAATGATAGGCTTGAGGGAACTGGATTAGCCACCAACTAAGGTGGCATGGTGACAAGGCTAGTCCCAAAGGAGAAACATAAAAAAATGATGCAATGCATACTATTTTAGGCAGAGGAAATGGTTGGCAATGATTGAGAGGAAGTGAGGGTGGAAAATAAGCCACCTGAAAATAGTAGCAAAAATAGGAGTTTGTGGTAGATGTGGCTAGATTAGGCCAAGGATTGGGCAACAATCAAGGTAAAGATATTGTGTAGAGATGGAGAAGATACCACTAATTAGTCACAAGGCTACATAGTTTTGGATTCCAAATAACCACGCATAAGTGGTATAGTTGTTTGTTGTTAGCCAGAAGTAGAGGCTCAAGGGCGTGTGAAAGATAGTGTGAGGAGAGCTACTAGATGAGAACCCATTCACAAGGCTACAAAAAGTTGGATAAAATTACAGACTAGTGTACAACCATGAGCCAAAAACAGGATCACACAAAGGAACATCCATAAAATAGATGTCATGTTGGTAGCTAGAAGAAGGATGTGTTGCATGGAAGGAGCAAGGGTCGAAGAATGCAATTTTTTAGCATAGCTAACACAATGGGTGCTAGAAAGCGCAAACTTGGAGCCATGACTCAACTGATGGGAAGCCAAATCCAAAAAATTCATAAATAAACATGTGACAAATAGTTGTGGTGAGAATAGAGTGTGGGATTGATGGTTATACTACATTATAGTAGTTGTGGGATGCAGTGGCTAGTGAGGAATCACTAGTTGGGGATCTATCGCGGCTAGAATGTGCCAACAACTATTAGAAAAGTTGGTAGTATAAAAAAAAATAAGCATGAAGGATAATACCAACAACCAATAGGATTGGCAGAGGTAAGCCCTCAAAGGGAGAGAGGGAGTTTGTACCAGTTGAGGGATTAACATCGAATTTCACGGGTGTCTCAAAGGACTGAGATAGACCCACAACAGTGCTAGAAGGACTTATCACACGAGCATGTGACGTGATACAGGTGTAAAAACTCAGGTGAAATTGTCTCTCAATCTTGATGAACAAGAAGAAGGGTTTTGGTTTGGAATTGAAATATGGATATGCACTTATCATACCTATGGGATCTAGCTAAAACAATGGCCACATCGTTGGAGTTAGAGAGAGAAAATTGTATAGGATAAAGGGAAAACCTATTTGAGCAATGATAGGGAGCCGATTAGTGACAAATAATAGGGAGAAGGAATCTTCGAAGGTTGATAAACTCAGAGGGATTGAACCTTTAGTTTAAGGAGCGAAGGAGTAGTCAATAGACTCTTCCCAATCTATTAAGTAGGTATCTTTGTATGAGATGACCTTACCAAATTTTTAGGGGAAAGAGGCTTCTAGAAACAAGTTCAAAAGGAGAAGTTCTTTGAGGATGATGGTAGAGAAGTATTCCAAATTAGAGGTCTTATCCATGGCAACAAATGTAGGTCTAGGATTAGACCCAGTACTAGGTGCTAGAAGTTCCTCCCTCACTAAAATGGAGTGTTGATGTTTGTAGCTTTGCTAGATACTTCTACACAATCCTGAGTATCTAGGTGTGCAGAAGTCACCCATTATCTCCTTAGAACACCTGCTTAAGTGTGAGAAAGTTGTTTTGTAACTTATCCTAATTTAGACTTAGGAAAATAACATAAGTATCATCTTGTCTTATGGAGATAAAGTAAAATTAGGAAAAGTAAAGTAAATTATTTTAGTGATTTTTTTTAATCTTAGTTGTGCATCTCAACTTAGGTGATATCTAATCTTGACCGTCAGCCACTTTGGAAATTAGGGTTAGGGATTTAGCTTAATGTAAATTCGTAAAAGAAAGGCTAGGGGGAGAGAGAGGACACAACATACAGTGGCACTAGCCTCAGGAGGAGAAAGAGTGTGATACACCAAAGTGATAGGTCTGAGGAAGTACACGAGGGAGTGTGGAGATCCATATCTTCCAAGGATATGGAGAATTGTTCTAGGATAGATCTATTGAATCAGATCCAAGGAATTTTTATTTTCTTAGTTGGGAAATTTTCCCAAGATGGGAACCCAAGTAATTTGCTAGGTTATTTTAGAGAATAATTGTGACTAGGAAAAAATATTTATGTCATTGTGATTGATATCGTTATATTTACTTCCATTGAATTTTATTGTGTTAATGAACCTAACTATTTATTTATTCAATAGATATGTTAACTATGTTATGGATTAAATGTGTGGTGCCAGGTCTATAGGAAAATTAACAATAAAGGCTTATATTTCAAGTGTGTGACCCAATAAATAACCTTGGATGTGCTTGGTAAACTTAAATACATTGATAGGGATTTTGGGTTATAGAAAAATTCATATGGTGTCTCATATGGTGTCACTTTGGTAGTGCCATAAGAAGTGGTATTGTACCAAAATTCTATAAAGGTAACCACTATGCCCATTGGTATCGAATTTCTAATGCAAAGCATATCAAATAGGCGTCGAGGTATTTGTTAACTACTTCTATTTGACCATCATTTTGGGGATGATAAGCGGGGCTCATTTTAATATATTACCTTAAAGTCTAAATATCTCTTACCAGAAATGCTAGTGGATGTGAGATCTCAATTTGACACAATAGAAGTGGGCATGCCATGTAACTTAAAAGTTTGGTCCATGAAAACTTAGGAAAGTATGGAGGGTGTAAATGGGTGCAATTGGGCACAAAGGATCCTATTTGACATGGCGGTTGACATCCTCCATGATGAGAAATTGTTCTCTTGCTTTTGGAATAACCATTATAAAATCCATGGAAATGTTAATCTAAATAATTGCTACTAACTATAGCGGTTGCAATGCCACATGATTATTCACAATATCACATTTATCCTTTGGAAATAATCAATTGTAGCTACATAAACATGGATGTTAATTTTCATTCCTTTCCAAAAGAAAGAACGCTTAGCTCATTCACAAGTTTTATTAAACTCAAAGTGACCCATGGTACATGTGACTCCTCTAAGACCCATTTTTTAAATAATTTTTTTTAACCATAAAAATGCACCCTTTATTTTTCAAGGTATGTTGTTCCCATGTAAAGATTTTAGTGGGTTTTGGATCCTCCTAAAACCTTTGTATGCGTTGAACCATCATGCCATTTTCTAGCCATTCTTGATCCTAACTTTTAGCGAGCTACTTAGGTATGGGTAAGGATAAAAAAAGAATGAACCTTACTAATCAGATTTCAACATTAGCCACAACAGTATCTTTGTGTTTCTTATATATGTTCTATACTCATGCTTAAGCGCTCAAGTATCTTAGTGACCTAATTGTGCTTCCCTAAGGATGATAACCTTTATTCCAATAAATACTTCAAAGTATGTGTTAGGGTCCTATAATTTATAGGATCACAAGGTGATTGGATATTTTATCTTAGCTATATGACATTGTAAATAATATTTCAATTTTCAAATGATTTCCAAAAATATATAATAAAGAAAATGAAAGGAGGGAATTTGAATAAATATAATGAAGATAAAGAAACAAATTAAAAAGAAAAGAAAAAAAAAACAGAGAAAGAATAAGAATAAAGATGAAGACCCCATGAAAAAAAAAAAATAGAACTGGAAGTGTTGCAATTTTAAATGCCACTACTTGATAGATAATTTGATTTGGTTGCATAAATTGGAGGTTGTCTGCGGCTTTTTCAAAATGCCACAATCCTTACTCATTCTTTGGATCATAGAGTTTAATCATGGCCAAACAAGTTTCAATTTTGTCAATTAGATTAGGTAATAAACCTAGCCAAGCTGTCTAATATTGGCTAAAATGTAATTTAGGTAGATGAATAAGGTTGATTCAAGTGTTTAAGCTGAATCAATGAAACAGTAAGTGGATAGAATAGAGTAGGTATTTGTTTTTTCAAAAGAAATAAAAAAGGTTCTGCAAGTCCAAATGCACCCTTAGGTCTGATAAAAAAGTTAGTCTTAGGATTAGGATAAAGTTGAAGTCAAAAAGGTTCAAAGGGTAAAAATGTAGGTTTAACATGATTTACACTATTATCCAAAGTTTACAAGGCAAATGTTTTTATCCAAAGTTTTCTACCCATGTAATAAAGTTTTCAAACGACAAAAGGTATTTGTCGGGTAGTGTTAAGACAGCTCGATCATCACTAGCTCATATCAATGGTCCACAACCCTTTTTCGCACCACCCTATCCATCTGACCTTTACCGTAGGAGAGGTGGGGGGGGGTGTCCCAAAAGTGGTTTCCTCCCCATCGGTCCCACGCAACATGTCAACCCCTCATTTTTTTGCACCCCCCCCGAAATCTGCAAAACCAACCCATTTTACCACTCTCCTTCCTTTGCGCTCCCCTCCACTCTCATCCCGACAGGTGGCCAAAACTGATAGTTTATTGAATGAGTTCCTGGGCTAATTTTTCAAACTTCTAACGGACCCATGCCCCTAACGAAAACATCACCACCACCATAAAACCCCTCACACCACCATTTTTCTCTTATTTTTTCTAGATTGTTTCAGTCCACCTTAGTTTCCAGAGTTCATACTCCCTATGAATTTCTTCAATCGACCAAGCACCTAATCGAGCACAAGAAAAGCCCAATTTTATTACCATTCTGCTATAAACCGGAAAATTTTCTTGTAATTATTCGTCATTGCCTCATGTATTTGTAATTTCTCATTAGTAGGATGCCTCCAAAAAAGAAGAACACTGAAGACTCTGTCAACCCAATGTTGCCTCCCCCTATTGACCTCGATCACATTCTGTTTGTAGAAAAAGATTACAAAATCGTAGAGACTCATTGTGAGTTTGATCTTTTCGAACTCTACAATTGGCTTAAAGACAAATTTATTGACAAATTTGATAAAATTGGACTCTGGTAGTCTAATCTACCTCATTACATTTTTCCCGAGACCCTTCGCTTCCCAGAGTTTATTAGAAAATGTCAGGCTTGTTACATACCAAACCAGAGAGACATTATAGCCCCAATTGGTGAAGTGTTATTCACCATCACCTCTAAAACCATTGATCAGATGATGCAGGACCCTCTTGTGGAAACCACTGCCCCTTTTTATGTAGAAACCTTGACTGAACACTACCAGAAATTAGATTTCTCCAAGAGAACACATATTTTTGACATTTTCTTGCCTGAATATGCCCAATTTCCCTGGAAAAATACACCTTATCCCTCTTCCATATTCCCTAATCAAGCCAAAAAAATCACTTCTGTGTTTTCCCTATTTTTAGGCTATTACTCTGATGAATGGATAGATAAATCCCTGTTAGTTTTATTTTCAATCTTCTCTACAGACCATAAGCCTTTAGTCATTTTTAATTTTAGTCAATTCTTAGCTGACAATATACATGAGAAACTCCTTAAGTTACCAAGTGAAGGAGTATTTAGGTATGCTTCCATTCTTGTTTATATGTTCATTTATTACCAAGCAGACATATTCCAGTTTTCATTGCAAAAATTGGATTAGGAAGGGAATCCACAGTCAGTAATTTTTTGGACTTCCCTGGTGAGAAAATATTCAGAGGAGTACACATTAAAGGAATACATAGAACAATTTATTCATCCAGTGATGATATTTTTAACTAGTAATTCAGAACCAAGAATTAGTGAAGAAATCAAGAAGATCCTGCATTTGACAGAGCAATATAAAACCGGTGATTGATACATATACCAAAATTATATAGAGATCAGAGTGTATGGGTGTGAATTTCCACCATACAAGCTGCCCAAATACCTCCCAATAGAGTATTTTCCCTGGATTACATAAGACAAATGATTAACTTTGATGAAATTCATTTTGTCCCAGCAAAGAAGAAGTCCTAGTTTAAGATTAAAACAAAAGTGGCCCCTTTGTTTGCAACAACATGACAACATGAGAAGAAGCAGACAAGATTCTTAAATAAATGAAGTTTGATATAAGTTTTACATGGTCGTATGATCCTCTGGGCCTAGTTTCCAAGTTAAGGGTGGAACACAAAAAAACTCCTTATATCCACACTCAGAGGCCAGAGATTGAGAGGTATATGAATTAATTGACATGGACAGAGAACACTTTGCAAGAAGCTAAAGAATATATTGTGCCCACCTCAACTTCATAGAATCCTACTCCTCAAGAGAAAGCAGGCAAGAGGCAAAGAGAGGAATAATAACCTTCATTTACAGATAGTGCAGGCAAAGAATTCAAAATCATCTATAGAAAGAGGACCAAGATGAGTCCTAAAATAGATTTAGAAAGGAAGGCATAACAAGGAGCTACCATGATCATCAAAGAACCACTATCTTCGGCACAATCAGGTAGCAAATTTATAACATCTCCAGCAATGTCATCAGTGTCACAGGGTCAGCCAGATACACCCCAAACCTCTAAGCCCATGTAGGGAGAAAAAGAGAAAAGTATCTTTGATAGGTACAAAGAGAATAAGCTCAAAAATGAGATTCTCAAGAGAAGCACCTACACAGTTCTAGAAAAAAACTTGCCAATTCACAAAGAAGGATTATATCAGCCTTTGATTCCGAAAAAGGAAGGATGCATATGGCCTTCGAAGAGGCTCAAATTCCAAAGCCAAAGACAACAACAGACTACAAAAAGAGACCCTTTCAATTTGAGACCAAGGAGATTCATCCCATTGATCAAATGAATATGCATAAACAAATTGGGGAGACAATTTTCTCTACACTAACCAACACAACCATGAATGTGTTAAAATTGGAGGCATCTCTTTCAAATACTCAATCCCAGCTGAATATGGAAAAGATCTCCTCTCCGACTAAAGACACAAGGATCAAATCATTGGAAGATCTGGGTATTAAAATGGGGTATGATGTAGAGAATGTGAAGGTAGCAAAAGAACTAATTAAAAATAAGAATGATGATATTGCAGCACTGAGGAAGCAACTAAACTGCCAACAACAGAAGATCCACAGACCAAGGATATAGAAGAGTCTGAAACACAGAAGGAAGATATGATAAAATTAATCATGGATAAAATTGCACAAATAAGGAAAATGGAGAAGTTGATTAAGGAGAAGGAACAAAATCCACAGGTGGCCATAGTTCCTTTGGATGCAGTACACCTCACAACAATCCCCACTACATGTGCTACAACATCAACAATGCCTCTAGCGCAACCTTCAGATGCTACTGAAAAAATGATTAAGGTCGTAGAGAACATGTCAATACAAACAGAAGAGATAAAGAGACTACAATAGCAAGTAAAATCTTTGTAGGAACATAACAATAGAAGTGAAGCTTCACACTTGGCTAAAGTAAAAAGATCCCAAAGACTACTAGAAAGGATACAAAAAGCAGAAAAAGAATCAGCCATTGGCCAAACCTTGGCCCAATCCAATGAAAACATATGGACAAGAATTCTCAACTCCATGAATGAGAGTTGGCCATCCATACAAATAATTTTTGAATAGAATGACCTAATACAAAAAGCTACAACAACGATTGTAGACATCAAATAGGAGCTCGGTGACATGCCTATTGAAGCGGCTAATATTATAAAATTCCTCAATTCCAAGAATAAATATGAGTTGGAGGAAATAAGAATTGAGGATAGAACTGAAACTATCCTAGAAGTCAAGAAGGTTTTGACCAAAAATAACCTCATTCTGCAATTAGAAGAAAAATGCCAAGGACTGGAAATAGGTGTTAACGGGTTTTTCAACAAGTTTGAAGTGCTGAAAAAAAAGGGATTGCTCGGTGTGTTTATGATCAATGAAAAATCAATCACACAAGAGGGCAACAAAAAGAAGTTGTAAGAAGTGGCCAAAGACAGCTCCAAGTTCGCTAGTATAAAGGGAAGTTTGACAGGATCAACTTTCCTTGAAGTAATAGGAAATGACTTTTACATACAACATGAGGTGAATCATATTTTTGTGGTAAAATCCACTTTTTCCAAATATACTGGAGTAGATGAAATTTATAGGAGGGTAACAAAGTTTTCAATTCTAGATGAAGAAAGGTGGGATAATTTGTGTGATTTACTAGAGTAAGTGGATAACTCCTAATGCAGCTAAAAGATCAACAATGCAGCAAAGACAGAAATGACAACTCCGCAACAACTTCCTTCAAATTAGGGCCACCTCATGAGCAGTTCCAACCTATCCTATTCATTTGCAGAAAGATAATTTGTTTTATATTTGACTAAATATACCTTGTTCAGTTGTGATATGAGTTTTTTGTAAATATTAGTATAAATACTTCAGACTTTGAAGTATTACGGGTTGATTGTTGATTCTTTCTTTCCATAAGCTATTGTACTTTTTCTAGTTGATGGACTGATCGTCTATAAAAGGAATTCTTCACATGATTCATGTGTTGGAAAAATTGGTGAAGTGATTCTCATCGTCTATGTGTTATTTCCTTGTTTCCATTATTGTGCTTTCTTAAATCTGAATTACTTTACAGAAACTGTGATGAACAGAATTTGTTGAAACATACACTTTGATTCTGGTTGTGGGTAATTTAAATGTTTTCCTCTGATATCAAGTTAAATAATTCTTAATTGATCTTTAGCTTTAACTGGATATTGCTTTTTCTTTTGTTACATACCATTTTAAATCTAAAAAATTTGATTAGTTCACCTACCTTTCCCTATGAAACTCCTTGAAAATTTGATACATATCCATGTTAGTTTATAGGCTCCATAGCCCAATGGAAGTATAGGTGTTCAATAAACCAAATCAATTACAACAAGACACAATCAATCAAACCAACAATTACACAATCATAACTAGCCTAAAATTCCCAAGAAACAAACCTAAATCTGACAGAGAGATACCTCTCTGAGTTTAGAAGGGCTAGCTTCTAAAATTAAAAGTGGTTTTGTGGTTACCTCTGTGTTTTCTTCCACAACCTTAGAAATTACAGACTGCTAACACTATGATGATCATATTTATTTAGAAATTCCACCTAGTGAGATATGAGCACCAAGTAGGAATTGTTTGAAGAATGATCACCATCTCTTTATCATATATGGGTTTTCCCAAATTTATATCGAAAAATTTGTTACCAGTGAATTCCAAAGGGCACCTTCGTACATCAACACAGCTCTAATACCTTTTTCTCAAAGCATCAATTTCCATACAAAGGCATTCTTATATAGTAGGGTTGTTAAGGGAGTGAAATTTTCCCATAATTCATCACAAACTTCTTACAATAGGTTGCAAGTGCTAAGAGACCACATAATCTCTTCGAAGTCTTGCCATGTGGCTAATCCTACATAGATGTATCTTTCTTCGGATCCACTTGCATCTCTTATTGACTCACAGTGTGTCCCAATTATTCAACATGCGAAGCCTTGAAATTACTTTTGGAACATTTAAGGAATAATGGATTGTTCTATAGGAGTTGCAAGGCCCTATTAATGTGCTCCACATGGGAGTCTCAAGTTTTGTTCTATATCAAGATATTGCCAAAAAAGTATAAACACAAAATTACAAAGAAAGGGCCTAAAATATTGTTTGCGTGGTTTTGAATGGTGGATAGAGCATTTTAGAGTCCAAAGAGAAACATTACCTTCATCTGACCAAACTCATAATGACCTTCATATGCATGGAAGGTTGTCTTAAGAATGTCTACTTTATTTATCCATATTTGGTGAAATTCCGAGTAAAAGTCTAATTTTATGAATAATTTAACTCCATAATAAGCATAAAAAAAATTATCAATAACTTTATAGTAATAATTAATTGATTAAAATATCATATTTATAAAATAAGCAAGTGCTACAACCATGTAACCCGAAGGCATTTCAATTTTTTATTTTTATTCTAAATTTGCAACATTAGGCAACCCCACACGGGCCAACAAATGTGTTTTGTCATCATTACCACACTCGGAATATAACTTTTAATACATAATAATTAAGTCGTGCACTAAGGGAGACTTAGGGAAAAGTTTTTTTGGAAACTTCGATATTTACTGGTCGGTTCATTATTCAAACTATGATTAGCAAACTTTGTTATTTATTTTTTTGTTATTTATTGGTGTCTTGGTTACTCACTCATGAAAATGGGGGTTATAAATTTGATAGATTCGTTTTTTTGTTGGAATATGGTAAAAAAATATTTTAAAAATCAGCATGT
Organism: Pinus albicaulis; assembly: GCA_034641835.2. NCBI lineage: Eukaryota > Viridiplantae > Streptophyta > Pinopsida > Pinales > Pinaceae > Pinus > Pinus albicaulis. The sequence goes on from CM076579.1 coordinate 1,279,535,245, forward strand.
TAGAGTGTTTGAATAGTTTTTTTGATGGTGGAAATGGATTCAACATCATCAAGAACCCCTAGGGCACCCAAAATCCTGAATTTTGACCACTCTAATCCATATTTTCAAAAAAATTTGCCAGATTTTATGGTAATCTTGCTGAAATTTCTATTATTTGTAGGCCTAATTTGTGGGTTTTTTAGACAACGCTCATGAAAATGTTGTCGAACATGCAAATGTTGCGTAGTTTGTATGACATGCTCAATTATTGGACTCCTATCCAATTCATGATTCAACGCCAACGTCGTATGTTATGACGTCAGGAAATTTTGGTTGGAATTCATTGTGGAAGATCTTTAATTGCCCTCCAAATCTTCCATTAGAAACCAACATGACGCAAACATGGAGTATATTTAACAACCAACCACCTTTCTCGTGAATAGTGTCGACCTTTTAGAGTTTATGGCAAAATTTATGGGTGAGGATTTTGCAAAAAAATATAAATGGTGTTAAATTTTGAGATGATTAGACATGTTGTGACAAGAGTACTCAATACAATCATTACATAATAAGACCTGAACCAATCATATTACAGATAAATAAATTTAAATATTAATAAAAAATAATAAAATTCAATCCACAATATTAAACTATGAAAAAGATGCAATTTTTTTTAATAAACACAAAATAATACCTAATAAAAATAATCAAATACATAATGCCATACTTATAACAATTATAATAATCCATAATTTAAAAAATATAAATATTATAATTAGAAAAAAACAAATAAAACCCAATTGATATCTCCATAATTCACTTGACATAAATCATTTCAATGTCATCTTTCTCCACTTCCAATTAATTAAGATAAAGTTGAATTTATGGAGCCATTACCTAACCATGAATAGTATTGATATCATCACCCTTACTTCCCACCAACTTCCCACCAATTAAGGTTGAATTGATGAAACCGTTACCTAACAAAGGAAGGAATGATAAATGTTTCTTACAAAATTTCCCACCAACTTCACTTTTAGAGATTGGAGGGGCAATATTGTTTTTTAAAGATACATATTATCTTCCATAACCAGCCTTTCTAATTTAGAGGGGCAACATCATTTTCAAGGTTTTTAAAGGACAACTGTCAACGTCGAGTCAATTCATTAATGAATTCCATGGCCCCCTTCCTAGTGCTTATAATAATGCTATAGTATTACTTTCTCACTCTACTTTCTTTCTCATCGGAATGTGGTAATTTATTTCTTTCTTTCTTGTCACGTTATTGTGTGCTCTTCATTAAACATATGATTGAAATTTAGGAGGAAACCTTATTGGTAAGGAATTGAACTTTTGATTCGATGGCGAATATATGGTTGAAATTTGTGAGACAACTAATCTTATAAGAAATTGAATTGTTGATTTGATGGTGCATATATGGTTCAAATCTTATTTTGCCATAAGGAAGCCTAATTTTATAAGGAATTGGAATTATTGATTTCATAATTGAATTTTATTATTATTAATATTGATAATAATTATAAGTTTTGTAATTATAATTAAGGTTTATAATGTTAGAGTGATTAGCATGAAATTTTAATTAAAAATATATTTCTAATTTTTTATTGATTTAATATTCATTTTATTTTATATATTGTTAAAATTGAAGAAGAGTTTGGTCAATACAGATCTAGATGTTTGAGAGAGGAAGTTGTGGAGGGAATTTGGAGAAATTTCTATTTATTTTTTTAAGTAATTAAGAATTTCATTAATATAGAAGACTTAGAAGATTGTGTTGATAACTTAATGAGATTACATTAATAATGATCCAATTCGGTTTCCAAAAGACATAATCTAAAATTCATATTTCCCCTTTCTCATTTACATAATCTGATAACTTTGTTTTTCATAAACATAGGGGAAATCCCAACATTGATCCACTCATAAATGCGCCAAAACTAGCCTACCAAAACGAAAAATTTACATATCATTAGATTTCATGTTTTAATGAGAGGCTAATCTTCTTTATGATTGTGTTGATCGACCCTTGAAATGGCCATTTATTGCATCTTCTCCAACAACTTCTTTAATTGTATTCGAATTGCGTCCATTTCATTCTCTATCTTTTGGATTTTAATATGGGATCTTTGGAGGTTCTCCATAAGAATGGGCATGTCCTTCTAAACCTGAATCTATAGCTATTTCTAATTTTCTTCTTCTTCAAAATCCATTAGAGCAGGTGGGTCTAGTTCCCAAACAAATTCCACAGTCCAAGAGGGAGCTAAGACAACAAGTACCACCAAGCCCTATGCATATAAAGGGTTGTTTCCTTAAGAAAGAAAAATAAAGCTAACATGAGAGACTTGTGCCTATACTAAAATGAAGACCATAAACAAGTGGAATTGTCGATTGTCATATAGTTTATCATGCTGCATAAAAAACACCTCTCTCGCATACTAAAGACAAAGTATCTGAAAAAGGATACAGAACCCAAAGATGCATAAGAGAGCTAGAAAAGTATTGCTCTCAGAGTAGACTTTAACAAAGGAGAAAGGAGCTAGAAAAGTCTACTTCTCCTTTCATCCCAAACTGCAATGGTCTGCCTCAGAGAACACTAATTCAATTCTATATCATCAAAAGGATCTGGGGAGGATTGTTCTGACAAGAAAAATACTGACCCAACCTCCACTGAATACAAATTCCATGGAACCCCGCCCACCCAGAGCAACACTCTAACAATGTTCACCATTGAGACAAAGTTATGACCCTCCCATTAAGCAACATTAAGCCCATAGGAGTGCATTATCTCCTCATCTATGATAATTCCTTTCAATGTTCTTCTTAACCCAAAGGAAACAAGATAAGTTTCAAACCTTAAAAAACATTAAAACTAAACTAGACATAAATTAAGAATAAAAAATTCTTACCACAATAGTCCACGTTGAGCAACATCACCCTTCTTTGTTTCAAGTCCACAAATCCAATCAATTTCCAATGATCACTCTCACCTCCAATCCTATATTTCTTCTTTCCACCCTTATACTCACTATATTCTTCCCACAAATCCCTTTCCCTCTCTCCTCAGGGTGAAAAAATAAACCACTAAAAACCATAAGTTGACCATCCCAATTTATCCCCTCACAAAGAGATGGGTATACATCAGCGTCCAACCAGACACCCTCCATAATTTGTAATCCAACTAGCAGAGTAGCCAAAATTTAATAGTACTTAAGATAAACTTTCTCAATACACAATTCATTCATGGAACATATATGCCTCTAAAATCCCTCAATAAACTTCATCTCCCACAGTTCCTTCAAGCCAGTAGACGCCTCCCATGAATTCCCATCTCAATACATCATATCAAATTTAATCCTCCTTCGTTACATCCTTGTTGAAGCACTGCCTATTACTGAGGACTCTTCCACAATCGCCACCATACCACAGGAAAATGATTCCCACATTCTAATTCAAATGCCCCTTGGGGCACTTGCACATCATTGTGATTTATACCCTTTGTTGTATCACTTTCCATGTGGGGCTCTCCCAATTTTTGTAATTTTATGCATTATGTAAACTAAAATAAAAAAATATATTAGGGGAGGGGGTCAACCCCTTTCTCCCCATTCCATTCTAGCACTCTTTTTTAAATTCTATATCCATGACTAGCCAGTAAATTTTCCTGAGTTGTAGTATTTTTACACTTGAAAAACATTGTTTTTTAGCTAAGGATTGATATGAATGATGAATTATTTTAAATTTTTGTCTTAATTTGAGGTTTTGTGGGAGTATTTTTTTTTTGGTAAATTAGGGTAATCTATATTAATTCGAAAAGAGAAACAATACATATGCTACAAGTTGGGTTGGTAAGTTGTGCTTAACCAATCCCAGCCTTAGTTGCACGGTTTCGGGGCTGCCTCCGTGGAGGAAATCAGCCTGGAAAATAATTGAAGCAGGAAATTACAAAATGCGCAACAACGCTAGTGTATCCAGAAATTACAAAATATACAGAAGCATAAGTATAACTTGGAATCTCGTGGTAATAGTAGGCATGAAAAAAACACGGAAGAACTAAGCAGCTTCGCAATCCTTAGTCTTCAGCTTCATCATTACTGTCTAGCTCTTCCTCCACTATGGGGCAGGCATACGCCTACGTAGCCGCTTCCTCTGTGTCAGTGGGTGGATGTGTAGGTTTGGGGACCGGTGCACAGAGGATGGGAGCCACAGGATATTCTAGGTCAGGGATGTGCATCCAAGTACATTCATAATCCATAATCCATACATCTCTATCATCACCCTCATCCTCTTGAGCCGACAGAGGTTCGGTCTTGCGAGGTGGGAGGTGCGCCTGATGCACAATTATAGACTTCCAAGGGCCACATCTACCTCTCTGCGAAGCTTGCACGGGGGGCCTCCTCCTCCTGATCCGAATCGGGGCTCTATCTGGCATAATTTCTTGAGGAGGAGCTTTCCACAGACTCCAGTCAATTATCCATCCCACAGTGGTAACGGCTGGGGAGTGCCCCTCTCTTCCCTCCATGGATGGTTCTTTGGCGCAACCTAGGATCCATGGCCTGTTGAAGTAGAGGAGTGACAGAGATGGAAGGATGCTCAACAGGGGGAGAGGAACGAAGCAGGGGAAAAGAAAGTGGACAGGGGAAACGATAAGTGAGAAAGCACGTCCGGGGACACAGGTTAATGGGTGCGCACAGACTATTGAGACTAGAGGGACAGATGGAGCGCCTAGGATAAGAAGTGTAGGCTGGATAAAACTAAGCCCAGAGATATCTACACAACGCATCTCTAGGAAGAGGGTTGTGTTGCGGGCTAGTGGTGCAGGAGGGCAAGAACATAATCAACAAGAAAGATGGAAGGAACTGACTGTGTGTCTCTTTGCACTGAAGGGCCTTCCTTTTAAAAGGTCTATGACACATGCGAAGGGGAAGGTCATGATTGAGCGTCACACACAGCTGCGTGCCATAACCATTTTCATGAGCAGACTCGAGTGAAGAGTTATGGCCGATTGGCATATCAATCCAAGTAATCATTTAGGATGATTGCTGCAGAGAGGTACCCTGGAGGGGGTGACGCTATCCATGTGTATCTTCATCATGCCTTATCTCATTCATCTCGTGTGGATGGTTTCCGGTTTGAGGATTCGCATTGGGTGAGGACATGCGCTGCAGATCTTCATCCTCATGGGCGTGGGAGAGATGATTGTCATTCGTACTCTTACTGTCACCCTCATCTGAGGATTGTGGGAGTATTATTACATACAAAGGATTTATGGTTATTGTTGATTCTCTTATGAACAATAGATCTTGAATCCCAGCTACACAATTTTCCTTAAACCTTGATAAATATCATAGGATTCAACTTCATTATTTGAGGCATGAACCAACCCCCAAGTATACCTTATTTCTAATTTATTCTTATGGTGAAGAATCACTCCCCCTCCCTCTTCTCCCGCCACCCTATGGTTTCCCTTTATTGCATTATAAAAGTAGAGAATGTACTAATTTTTCTCCCTGATCTAGTGTTTTCATTGATGAAAAAAAGTGTCATTGATGTCAAATGGGACGCCTCACGAAGAAACAATGTTATTCATGAAGCAATATGATATCTTTATCTCTTGCATTCCCTCATCAAGTGAAGTCAAAGAGGCTTGAAGTTGAGTTTCGATCATAGATATGTTGATCTATTGAGTTTATGGATAGTATGGTTGGATAGTCCTCTCCGAGACCTTTCCAACAATATATCACACTGAAAAAATCCTCATGGATGAGAAGTTATGGCCATTTGAATATTAGCATTAGAAGATGACCTAAACTATGGGGTAAAACCCACAAACCCCAAATTAATTAAACATTGCACATGTTCAAGAGAGGATTAAGGTTCCTTGGCAGATTGATGGTGAATAGGGTTACAACCTCCATGAAGTTTAATGATGTTAAGGTTCATAAAACTTTGCATAGATCCAACTGATTTGATAGTCACATAAATTAATGGAAGGAATATTACGTGTCAACATGCATGAAGTTTAACCCTCTTCTCTGGGAAGGTAAAGAAGTGATATGTGGAAGATACCTAGTAGGCTTACATGTGGAAAATTTTGGTTGGTCATAAGAGGTGACATGATAGTAAAGTTGATGTGGTGATAATGTGGCCTGACATGTCATCAAGATGAAGTCATTAGGGTGATGTGTTGCCATCGGGAACTGCCATGTGGAAAGTATAAATAGAAAATTCTAATTGGTCAATCGTTCAAAATGGGTAACATTTGGCACCTCTCATGAGCTACCACATGGCATGATGGTGTCATATTGATGTTATCATGTCAATGACCATGGACCTTTAGGGACCGGGTCATATGGCATTATCACATTGGAAAAATGGCTAAGCACTAATATCTTTGGGCCTTGTCACGATCACATGATTGACAATAGTGTTCATATGGTTTTAAAATTTGGGATTGATGGCATTAAATGTGGACCCAAGTTTGTTGCTCATGAGCCCTGCGACCACTTAAAAAATATACATATACAACACACGCCCGTAAATCAAAAAAACACATTGATTTGGAATAAAGAATAAGTTTGAGGCTCGTCGTTAACTCAAGTTGGCATAAGTTCTTAACTGGTATAAGTTACATTGTTAGCACAAGTTTTCTTAGTCCTATTTTGGCTCAAGATGGTCTAAGTTTCATTTTTGGCACAATTGGTATGAGTTTCTTTGTTGACTCGAGTTGGTCTGAGTTTCATTGTTGGCACAATTGAGCTGAGTTTCTTGTTGGATTAGTTGGTATGAGCTTCGTTGTTGGGTCAAGTTGGTCTGAGTTTCATTGTTAGCATAGTGGGATCGAGCTTCATGTTGGCTCAATTGGTCTGAGTTTAACTGTTCGCTCAAGTTGACCTGAGTTTCATTGTTGGAACAATTGGACTGAGTTTCGTGTTGGATTGGTTGGTCTGATTTTTGTGTTGGATCAATTGGTTTGATTTTCGTTCCCAGCTCAGTTGGTTTTAGTTTCCCTGTTGGCTCGAGTAACTGTAAGTTTCATTGTTGGCACAGTTGGACTAAATTTCATGTTGGCTCAATTAGTCTGAGTTTAGTTGTTGGTTTAATTTCGTCGTCGGTTAAAATATTGCACAATTTTTTTTATGCATAGGGGCGAGAGGCATCGTTGAAATGTCTTGGTGACAATCGGAGGTTATACATTAGCATTCAATGGTTTGTTGATTCATAACGAAGGATTTTCCATGGTCATAATTTAAAGTTAGCTCACTCATAACATAATCATTTTGGGCAGATACTCTTACAAGCGACAACACAAAGCACAGTTGGTATGACACTTGGATTAGATATTTGAGGTCACGAGTTCGAAAGTCCATTGAGTATGAAGTTAGAAAAAATATTTTTGTTTTTCCCCATTCTTTACATTTTTTCAAACAATTAGGTGAGGAGAGGAATAATTTTGTAGAATTGTTAACAAAAAGGTGATTCTTAGAACATGCCCTAAAAGGACCATTTTGTCAAATGGTTAAATATTTTATATGGTTTTTAGGGATTTCTAGACTCATTTCAAAGCTAATCTTAATTTTAAAAGAAGCATGATGATCTAGATTTGGTTGTGAATATATATAAAGGCATGAAAATATTTGATGATTCATTTTTTATGTTTAGAATTAGTTCTACATTTTTTCAAACAATTAAGTGACGAGAGGAATAATTTTGTAGAATTGTTAACAAAAAGGGTGATTTGTAGAACATGCCTTAAATATTTTATATGGTTTTGGGGGATTTCTAGACTCATTTCAAAGCTAATTTTAATTCTAAAAGAAGCATGATGATCTAGATTCGGTTGTGAATATATATAAAGGCATGAAAATCCTTGATGATTCATTTTTTATGTTTAGAATTAGTTCTAATAATGTGTTTTCAGGGCTTATGAGACGATTGTAGTGAGTGTTGTGTATATGACTAGAAAAAGTTTCAGGAAGAGTTTTATGTGACCAAATTGATGAACAAGTTGTAATAGGGTAATGATAGGATATAACATGTTGATGACAACATTGTGACAACAACAACATGATCATTTTTGAAGGCATATTTTGAATAAAGCGTGGATCCATTTTGAAATATTGTGAAAAGTGGTCCATACAAAGTTGAAGAAGGATGTGTGTGTCTCCACTAAGGTAGGTGCCTCAATCAGGTTGAAGCCTACAACCAAGGAAACTTTTACGGATGGAAAATTATTTTGAAGTTTAAAAAATTGGCGAATCTCATTAATCCCTAATATGAAAAATATAAAAAATGTCTTGATGTATTTGTAAAATTCTTCAAATTTATAATGATAATATATATATTGTCTATATAATGTTGGCGATTTTTAAAAGGTAAAATAATTTTATATTGTAAAATTTGGGCAAATCACTTTCATAAAAAAATGGAAATTGGCGAAACTTTTTTTTGGAAAAACCATGGAAAATTAGCCCACCTGCGAATATTAGCCGCTAAAATTTTCCATGCCTACAACAAGTATAAGCTTGAACATTTTGTGGTTGGTGCTGCAATCAGGTTGTATCCTATTGCAAGTGGGTGCTTTCACATTTCAAGGTTGGTGTTGTAGAAGTTATACAATATGCATGTATATATTGGATTCACCCAATCTAAAAATGTACTAAAGTTAAATATTAAATCCCTTCTACAAATCTTTTGCGAAATTATAAACAAATCGCTAATCACATGAACATGAAGAAAGATCAATCACACACAACATAGATAATTTCTCGGGGAAAGCTTACAACTAAAAACCCCTCTATCATATATTGTATATTCCACAAGGAATCATGAAACAATTACATACAATTCTTCTCACAAGAATCCTCATGTATTCAGCTAATTGTCTCACACTCTCTCAAATAAAATTGGGCCAATACACAGCCAATTTTCTACCTCCATATGGCCTGCCTTGCTCATGTAGCTCCTAATGAATGCAATCCTTAATCACAAAGAATTTCAGCCTTCCTTAACTGCGCTAAGTGTCATGGGAATCCTGTGGTGTTTTAACTACACCTGGGTAGCCTGATAAAATCACAACTGATAGCCACACTTCCCTTTCACCTATATCTCAATTGGGTCTCCACTGGAACTGACATGCATGCAGCTAATAATAGTAAATCCTCAGTTGCATGTGAGATCATTGATTGTGAATTAAATAATATTTAATTCACTAGATCTCTCACTAGTGTATCAAACAGTTACAACTAGCACAATTGAGTTTAACTCACTTAACTGAGTTAAACTGATTACAACTTGCATTAACTAATGCACCACTACACTTCGAACTCTGTTACAACTAGAATTACTCTACATGCCTCACCAACTACCTCTAACTCGAAATTCATGAGTTAACTGAGTTTATCACACTCAGTTAACTATTACAAGTTATCCTTGGGAATATATTATAGTTTATTGTCCAACTTAATTAAGGGATAACCAAAATATACATGCACCAAAATAACCCTATGGGCCCCACCCTAGTGTAGATGCTTAATGCATTATACGTGGGTGCTGAATGTTGTTTCAGGATGCCAATTTCATTATTTCTTATTGCAAACTTCAACAGGTGCCTTAATCAGTTTGTAGCCTATTTCAAGTGGGTGCTTTCATATTCTCGAGGTTGGTGCCTCAATCAAGTTGTAGCCTATTGTAAGTGGATGCTTTCACATTTTGGAGGTCGGTTCCTCAATTAGGTTGTATCCTATTACAAGTAGTTGCTTGCACATCTTGGGGGAAGGGTTCTCTTGCTTGTTGGTGCCTGCAAATCTGTGTAGATGAATTGAAGAAGAAGAAAAAGAAAATTGTGGTTTTCTCCTGCAAGGGTTTCCACATAATTTGGTCACATTCTAATTCTTTAATTTCTTGAAAATTGGTGACATGTGGCACCTATAAAAAAATTCCACATGGCATAATGATGTCATGCTGACATCAACATGCCGATGACTAGGGACTAGGTCACATGGCATGGTCATATTTTGAAAAGGGTTGAGAGCTAATGTCCTTGGGCCTTTTCACAGTCACATGATTGGAAGTGGTGGTCATATGGCCTTAATATCTGGTAATTATGGCATAAACCATGGCCCGGTTGGTCCCTCATGGGTCCCAGGACCACACACACACACACACATATACAACACACATCCATGACTCAAATACACACACTGATTTGGAATAAAAAAGAAGTTTGAGGTTTTTTTTGGCTTAATTTGTTCTAGTTTATGTTGTTGGTGCATTTGGTCTGAGTTTTTTTATTGGCTTGAATTGTTTTGAGTTTATTGTTAGCACAATTGGTTTGGGTTTCACTATTGGATCAAGTTGGTTTGTGTTTTATTGTTGGCACAATTGCAATAAGTTTCATGTTGGCTCAAGTTGGTTTGAGTTTCATTGTTAGCATTGTTGGACTAAGTTTCATGTTGGATCGATTGGTATGATTGTATGTTGGCTCAATTGGTTTGAGTTTTGTTGTTGGATCGGTTGGTCTAATTTTCATTATTGCATTGAGTTGGTTTGAGTTTTGTTGTTGGCATAGTTGTACTGAGTTTTTTGTTTGCTCAGTTGGTATGAGTTTTGTTGTTGGCTCAATTGGTTTAATGTATTTATTATTTTAAATATTGCGAACAAAATTTTTATGCACAAAGGCAAGATGCATCATTGAGATTTCCTGGTGATAAGAAAAGGTTATACATTGACATTTAGTGGTTAGTCGGTTTGGAAAAAATTGTAGTCCATGTTCATAATTTGAAGTCAGCTTGCTTATAACATAATCATTTTGGGAAGATGGTATTACAAGTGAAAACACCTAGTGTAGTTGATATGAAACTTGGAATAGATAACTGAGGTCACTATTTTGCACCCCGTTAGGTATGAGGTTAGAAAATTTATTTATATTCCCCCCCACTATTTACATTTTGTCAAAAAATTAAGTGATTGGAGGGGTACATTGTGTAGAACCATTGTCGAAAAGGGTTATCTTGTAGAATGCGCCTAGAAAGTGTCATTTTTTCAAATGGTTAATATTTTATATGGTTTTATATGGTTATTGAGGGTTTTCGAGATCATTTCAAAGCTAAATTTAATTTCTAAAGAAGCATGATGATTAGGATTTAGTAGTGAACATCTTTGAAGGCATGAAAATCCTTGATGGTGTATTTTTTATGTTCAGAATCAATGTTATTTGTTTTGGGAGTTTGTGAGCATATTCCAATGAATGTTGTGTATATGGATAGAACATGTTTCGAGAATATTTTTACATGACAAGATTGATGAATAGGTTGTAACAGGGTATGGACAAGATATGGTAGGTTGATGACAACAAAAACATGATCAATTTTGAAGACCCATTTTGAAGAACATGTGGATCCAGTTTGAAATTGTGAAAATTGGTCCAGACAAAGTTGAAAAAGGAGGTAGGTGCCTTCACTGAGTTTGGTGCATCAATTAGGTTGAATGCTACAACAAGTTGAAGCTTTCACATTTCAAGGTTGGTGCCTCAAATAGGTCGTATCCTATTATAAGTGGGTGATTGCACATTTCGAGGTTGGTGCCTCAATCAGGTTATATCCTAGTGCAAGTGGGTGCTTGCAAATTCTTGAGGTTGGTTCCTCGATTAGGTTATAGCCTATTATAAGTGGTTTCTTGCACATTTTCTAGGTTGGTACCTCAATCAAATTGTAACCAATTACTAGTAGTTTCTTGCACATCTTGGGGGTGGGTCCCTCTAGTAGGTCGATGCCTCCAAATCTATGTAAATGAATTAAACAAAAGTAAAAAAAGATTTTTTTTCCTCCCACAATGATTTCCACATAAATCTTATGTTATATTGTGTTGATGGATTATTCATGCATGGCTCGATTTAATGTTATGATTATTGGCACAAAAGTAAGGGTTGGGTTGAGACCCCAGGTTCGAGCACAGGGGCCAACAAAAGCTTCATTGTAGTCTAGCACAACGCTGGCATTTTCACCTTTTTCATGGTGAATAAGGAGTCTCACATGAGGCACGTCATGACCTTAGTCAGTTATGGGTTGGAATCTGGTATCGTAAGGAATCACATATATTACGTCAATGCTAGTGAACCCAGAACTATGATAGCTAGGAATTGGATTGCAACAGATCAAACACATAGAAAGAATGAATATCATATTTGTGCAATCATATTAAAATTTTAAAAAGAAATATAAAAACACGTAGTACTTTGGGAATCCCTGTAATATTTTTTTCTATTAATCCTTGCAACATTACAACATTACATCTAGCTCAAAATCCTCATAATCAGAACAAGAAACCAACATGAGAGATCAATATATGATCAAGATAACAAGAACCAGTGCAGGCTCAAATAGCTCTGCAACAAAAATTTAGTATCCCTTCTTGTCTCTCCCTTGGTTTTCCCTTCAGACTTCTTTATATCCCTGTGTCTGCTTGGAATACCACACCTCCCTCAGGGACTCTGTCTTCTTCCTATTTCGATTGCTTCTACAACTCAGTTGTCATCATTCTTTTCCACTTGGCTATGGCTACCTAGGCCCAAACTTCTCTGGCCATTATTCCACAACTGTTAGTCTTTGGCGGATCCCTTCTTATTTTCCAGATGTCTCCTCCATAACTTCCCAATATTTATCTTTTGCAAAATTTAATCAGCCTTCCAGTGTGTCGCCTTGGTTCCCAAAATGAAGGACCCAACATGCCTTGACCATTGTCCATTGACTCGTCCATGAGTTAATCCTTTTCCAGTTCTATTGGTGTTTTTTATACTCCTGGTGCTCCTCGTTGTGTTGCTTCCCATTGGCTAGTTGCTTCTCCTTGGCTGGTTCCTTCAAATGAAGAACCCAACTCAAGAATAGATTCAATGGCTACATTTTGAACTGTGTGTACATGTTGAGAGCCGCCTGCCATGATTCAGGTGGATATTGGTGGCCAACTGCCTACTCCACCTAACTGATCCAAGTGGATATTGGTGGCTACCCTCCTATTCCACCTATACCTATAGTCAGTTTCATTAGTTTCCTTGTTTATAGCAACATTTACTATTTTTAGACTTGAACTTCCAGAGCAGATTCGACCCCCTAAACGACTTTTTTTTAGGTTCACAACAAGCCCATAGAAAATCCTGTAGTACTCGGATAGATATTTCCAACGAGGTATAATACGCAAAAAAAAAAGATAATATGACCAAGTTACAACCCCGGGAAGTTGGTTGCCAAACTAACCCAAATGGGGCCCACAAACTCTTGTCGTTCCATCTCCTTTTGTTAGGGTTTTGGTTATTTGTGGTTTTCGCTTGTTGTTAAATAATAAAAAGGCCTTTGAGCCTCATTGTAACACATATTAGAGGCATGTAGCCACAACATCTCTTCTCAGAGATAAAATACCATCGCCAAAGCTATTTTATTTCCATTCTCTATGTAAGCATATTTCAGTTCTTTGATATTAACGAAATGAAGTTTTGTTTCCGCTACATCTCTATGTTTATGTTTATATATGTATTATATTGCGTCCCTGTATAAGTCCACATCATTGTTATAAGAGCAGTATTCTCTTTCTATATTTTTCTTTGCATGTCTCCAACGAGATTGGGGTATAAGGATTTAGGGCTCAATCTAGTTGAACCTTCGAAATATTATCCTTGCAAACCCTAATTGCCTCCCATGGCAGAATAAAAGAAATATGAGGGAGTATGAGATCCTTTCAAAATATTGATCGAGAAGGCCCTCGAGAAATAAAGCAATGTGATGATGGATAAATTTGCCTAGATCCTTCGACGACTACCCACAAGAGACACATTTGCATCCAACAACCACTCTGGAGGTGTCGCTCTTTTTAAGGTACAAGTTAATTTTTACATTCCCATATTTGAAGGCCAGATAGATGTGAATATTTTAGATAGATAGCTAAATGTGTTGGAATGATATTTTTCGGTTCATGAGTTTTCCAATTGGGAAAATATTACTTTTGCACTCCTCAAAGATGCCCCCATGTCAAGGATTGGTTAGAAACCTACTGTGAGAAAAAGGAGGAGAGAGAATCCTCACTATTTCCAACCACACCAACTTGGAATTATTACCAAGACACCATCAAGGAATAATATTATCCTGTCGGAAGCTATGAAGGTAAATACATAAAGTGGACCACGCTCTAGCAGGGCAGGGACCAAGATGTTTCAATGTTCACAAATGGTTTTCATGTGCTTCACAAAAAGCTGAGTATTAAGGATTCTGAACAAAATTTGGTACTCGAGTATCATAGTTGTTTACATAATTAAATCTAGGATGAAATGGAGTTACTTGACATATCCTCACTCAGTGTTGCATATCTATATGTTGTCAAGTTTGAGCATAAGTTTAAATAGAAGAATAGATACTTTACATCTACGAATTTGGAGCAAGGGAAAGACACCCCCAAACCGCAGAATAAAGGAAAAAGAAAAGGTGGGGTGTCTTAGGACAACATGATGAAGCCACAATAAAATAACAACACCATGAAGGCAAAGAAGTACATGGGAAAGTGGTGTGAGTTCCATAAGATCCCCATTCACAACACGAAGAGGGTTGAGCCAAGAAGTCACTGGTGGTTAGGATGAAGGCTTATGAAACATTAATGTTTTGACATTGAGTCATAACCTGACAAGAGGAATGACAGAGGGAAGCACATTATTGATGTGGAGCCTAATTCCACCTTTTTCATCATCCAGAGGAGGGGGGCTGCCTCTTCCACTGATCTAGGAGGATCCTAAAAATTCTTAGAATTTTATGATATCATATGCTTGCAAAATTAGATCCAAGTTGAAGAGCTCGTTGTGTTTATTCTGGTAGTATATTTGGTTTCAAAAATGGCCTCCGTATGAGTGAGAAAATGCCCACTGAAGTTTTCCTCCAATAGGAAAAAAGTGGCCAGAGTAGGCCAAGTGGAAATCTCATATCATGACAAGTGGTAGGTCAAAGTCAATGTAACTGGTCAAATTCAATGCAAGTACAGTCAAAAGGTCAAATAGGTAGGGTCAGGGTCGAACTTGCGACCTCTACCAACATAGTGCAAAACCTTACCAATATGACATGTATTTCATTTATTAAATGATGGGCGCAATTATGTATTTATTGTTTCATTATATGGAAAGTGGGGGTAAGGTTGGCAGAGCCCGCCTCATTTGGCAGCCCTACCAACCCAAATCTATGGTTAGAGGAGTGTTAACAACAATATACATATAGTGGAGTATGGTTATGTGGTAATGGAGTATGGTTATATGGCATAGAGTCAATGCCACGGGGTTTCGCGTTATAGCATCGTCGAAGATATGTAACCATCGAGGAGAAGGTTTGGTTATGATATATGCCACGGGTTACAACCTGTTTCCACTACCGATATGGTTACGATATATGCCATAGATATTTATAATGCCAACCCATAGTCCATAAACTATATGTTATGTACATTAATTAAAATGCACCAAAATTAAACTTCGTTATAACATATGGTTTTTAACCATATGAAATGTGCCATATCATAAAACAATATCCTATGTATTGCATGTGGTTTTCAACCAAGTCCAAGAGGCCCATGGATTTGACCCTGGGACTTTCCCATGACTCTATAAAATGAAATTCCATTGCGCCATCAGCAGAGGAGTTGTATAGTGAGTCTGCAAGCTATTTAATATTTGTGCATGTAAATTCCTTTTTGGGCATAACTTGGCCATTCTTGGGCATTTTTGAGGACGAAGAGATGTGTTACAGAGAAGAGGTCGAGGCCTTCATTTTGATAGTATCCATTGGTGCGTGCATGCACAGTCCAGAATGGAGAAAATGTATGTAAAGAGCCTTGTTGAGCATTCCTATTACAACAGATGTCCATTGGAAGCGAACCAAAGACATAGTCCAAGAGGGGCAAACTTCATTATCAATGTTTATTGTGTTTTCTTCTTATCATGTTGATGTTGATGTTTATTTTTAATTTTTCAAGTTTATGTTTAATGCACTTAAATAATTCAATTTCCTTCATTCATTCACATAAAAGTAGACCTTAGTTAATGTTAGGCGAGATTTTGCAAATAGTCAATCCTGTGTGTTTTCAAATCATATTTTGATATCAGAGCAAGTTGGTCGTGTATAAGTAGGATATTTTCCAATAAGCATGTTGACTAGATCCAGGTTGCGACGTGGAGAAGGTAAACTTGAGGAGAAAACTCCAAATATTGGAAAGAGGAAAGTCACTAAAAATATGGCAGGTGAAAATAGAGGAGAAGCTCCTGAGAAAAAGAGCAAGGAGCAGTTTCAACAAATTTTTATTAATATGCAACGGATGATTGCAGAACTTTATGAATACAAGAAGACTAGAGATGCAGTGTCATAATCTAAAGGCAAGAAAAAGAAAAAGGGAAAGGAAAAATATTATGGTAATGAACCTCCTTCTTCTCCATCTTCGTCTTCTAGTCTAGTTCAGATTCAGAGTCAGATTCAAAGAAGAAAAATAAATCTCATTTATTGAAGCTTGATGTTAAGTTTGAATTGTCGATATATGATGGTGAAATGAATCCTGAAAAGTTAGATAATTGGATAAATCAACTTGAAGTATATTGTAGAATTAAAAAAAAAATTGATGAATATGAAAAAAATTCATTTAGCTACACTTAGAATGGGGGGAACAACTTTGATTTGGTGGGAAAGTAAAACTCAATCATATTTGAAGAATAAAGGGAAATTTATCTCTTCATGTTCTAATTTTGTTAAAACACTTAGAAAGCAATTCTATCCTTTAGGATATACGCAACAGGTTGTAATGGATTAGTAACATTTAAGGCAAGGAAAAGGACAGAGTGTGCAATATTTTACACAGGAATTCAAGAAAAAGGAATTAGCACTTAACATTCCATTAGACACGCGAGAAAATTTGTTAAAGTATATTGGAAGTTTGCATTATTATTTGCAACATACATTTCTTATGTTTAATCCAACTCACTTTGATGAAGTGTGCAAGCCATTCATGTTGAATCAGGTGGCAGGCAGTTTCAGTCAAACTTTTCAAAGAAACCATTCAAGCATTCATAAAACAAGGATTCCAAAGAAGGCAAACGGAAATAAAAATCAAAGGGGAGGAAATCAACAAGAAATAATAAGGAAGGAAAAAGGCCTACTTGTACTCATTTTCAAGGGTTGGACATGATGACTCCAAGTGTTGGAAGCTTCATTTGGAACTCAAGACAAAGAAATTCCTTAAGAATAAGGGTGAAATGAAAGCTAATGATGCAGTCCAACAAGATTTGGGATTTGACTTTGGTGATGAAAAAAGATAACCGATATGGGTCTGACATGTAATCCTTCTGAATCTAGTTCTAGTTATAATTGTTTTGCAAATTCTTCAAAATCTAATGATGTGAATGAATATAAGAAGAGAATTTAATTATTTCACATAAGGATAGTATCCAAGCACACTAAGATTGACACATTATTTGATAGTGGATTGCCATAAAACATAATATATGAGAAATTAGTAAGGAAATTGGGATTGGAAACTTGGAATCATCCAAAACCTTACCCTTTAGGATGGCTAAAGGAAAATACTCATATGCATGTCACAAAACAGTGTCGATTAAGGTTTGCAATCACAACTAATTTTGTTGATGAAGTTGATTTAGACATGATTCTTTTGGATATATGTGGAGTTGTGTTGGGTAGTTCTTATCTTTATGATCAAGATACCATATTTTACAGAAAGGAGCATAAGTATCATCTCTTTAAAAATGGAATTGAATATGTTGTTAGGGCACATAGACTTAAGACAAACTTGGATTTAATCAATGTTAGTCAAATGCAAAGACTCATAAGTTCAAGTAAAAAGTACGTTCTCATGTTTTTTACGGAACAACCTAAAGATAAGTATGATGCTTTTCAATGATATGATTCTTAGTTTATAGACAAATTGGTTGAAATAGTATATTCTTATACATAATTGTTTAAATAACCAAACGTTTACCTCCAAAACGAGAAATACAACATGAGATTCAATTAAAATCTGATGACCCTCTTTCGAACATTGGCATGTATCATATGTCAGTCATATAAAATGAAGGAATTAAGAAACAAATTTAGGAGTTGGTTGATAAAGGTTTCATTCGACCTATTTCTTCTCCATGTGGATCACCGATCATATTAGTACATAAGAAAGACATAACTTGGAGAATGTGTGTTGATTTTAGAGCCTTAAATAAAATCACCATAAAGAACATGTATCCTCTTTAAATAATAGATGATTTGCTTGATCAGTTAAAAAATGTTGTTTACTTTACAAAACTAGATTTAAGAAGTGGTTATCATCATATTTGTATTGCAAAGAATGATATTTGGAAAACTACATTTAAGACTTGACATGGGCTTTATGAATGGTTTGTTATGTCGTTTGGTTTATGAAATGTTCCAACAAATTTTATGAGAGTGATGAATGATGTTTTTCATCCTTTTATTGATAAGTTTGTCATAGTCTATCTGGATGATATTCTTATCTTCAGTTCAAGTTTGGAAGAACACGTAAAGCATGTTAAAAAAGTTTTTGATGTGTTGTAAAGAGATAAATTGTATCTCAAACTTTGTAAGTGTGAATTTGGAAAAACTTCATTAGTTGATCTTGGTTACATAGTTGGAGGTGTTTATCTTATTATAGATCCAACTAAAATTGATGTTATTGTTAAGTGGCCAAGACCACAGAATGTGACAAAAGTTAGAAGTTTCTTGGGTGCAATTCATTATTGGAGGAATTTTATTTCTCATTTCTCTTTTATTGCATCACCACTTCATGCTTTAACTAGTTCTAAAGTTTCTTTCCAGTGGGGAGGAAAAAAACAAAAAGCATTTGACACTTCAAAGCATCAAATTGTTTCGGCTCCAATATTATATTTACCAGACCTTCAACATCCATTTGAAATAGAAATTGATGCTAGTGGCTATGTAATGGGTGCAGTATTATTGCAGAAAGGAAAGCCTATTTTTTCATTCAAAAACATTTTCTAAGGCAATTGCTAACTATCCAACATAATATAAATAATTATATGCATTAGTGGAAAGTGTTAAAAAATGGAAACATTATTTAATGGGAAAATAAATAGTGATTCATACAGATCATCAGTCACTTCAGTACCTTCAATCTCAAACTAAGTTGCAGCGATCTCGACATTATAGATGGATGGTTTTTTTGTAGCAATTCCACTTAGTAATCAAATATAAGAAAGGTACTGCCACAAATGTAGTTGATATGTTTTCAAGACCTTCTTTGAATACTTCAGTTATTTTGCAAAACTGTTCTTTAGCACATGAACGTTATATAGAACAATATGTTGCAGTTACTGATTTTAAGGATATTTATGAATCACTAACTCATGGTGATCAGGTGGAAGAAGTGAATTATCATGTTCATGATAGGTACCATCTTTGCAAGTTGTGCATAATATAGGGAGAAAAAGTGCATGTCATCAAGGAAGCACATTATTCTCATGTTTCAAGGTGTTTTGGTGGAGGTAAGATAGTGGCACAATTACAAAGGTTTTGCTATTGGCCTCAGATGAATGAAACTGTTCATAAGTTTAAAATGTGTCATGATAATAAGGTCCACATTTCCAAGCATGGAGATGTTGAGTATCTTCGAGTGGGACTCAAAGGCATGAATCCAAGCAAAGAAAGGTGGATGGAGATCGGAAGGGTGAGGGAGTTTTTCCCTCACCTCATTTCTGCTTAAAGAAAAAATTTTGGTGGTCCAAAAGCTTCCAGTGGATAGGAATGATCCAGAAGGATCCTCAAAATGCTCAGAATTATATGGTCTCATATGCTTGTAAAATCAACGGCAAGTTGAAGAGCTCATCACGCTGATTCCAATAGTATATTTGGTTTTTTAAATGGCGTCCGTATGAGTAATAAAGTGCTCGTTGATGTTTTCCTCCAACAGGAAAAAAAGTGCCAAGAGCAGGCCAAGTGGAAATATCATATCATGACAAGTGGAAGGTCAAAGTTAATGTAGCTTGTCAAAGTCAACGAAGGTACAATCCAAAGGTCAGATGGGCAGGGTCGAGGTCGAACCCGCGACCTCTGCCAACATAGTGAAAAACCTTACCAATATGCCATGTATTTCATTTATTAAATGATGGGTGCAAATATGTATTTATTGTTTTGTTATATGGAAAGTGGGGGTAAGGTTGGTGGAGCCCGCCACATCCGACAACCCCGCCAACCCAAAGATATGGTTAGAATGGCACTAAAAATAGTATACATATAGTGGAGTATGATTATGTGGCAACGGGGTATGGTTATATGGTGCAGATTCAATGCCACAGGGTGTCACATTATAGCACCATCAGAGATACGTGACCATTGGGGAGCAGGTCCGGTCACATGCCATGAATATCAATGGTAATTCCATGGGTTACAACATGTTTCCACCACTGATATGGTTACGATATGTGCCATATATATTTATAAAGCCAACCCATAGTCCATAAACTATATTCTATGTACATTAATTCAAATGCACCAAAATTAAACTTCGTTATTGTTAGCACAAGTATATGCTTAGTCATGAGTGTGTTATAAATATTTTTTTTTTAGGATAAAATTTTTAAATTTACAAAAAAAATTAGAATGCTACTAGAAGTTTCGGTAGCCTCTGTTTTAGCCCTATCAGATAGTCTATTTTAATTCTGTTTTATATCTGTTTTTCCTCTACCTGATGCTACCGAAAGTTCTGGTAACCTCCCCTCTGTTAGCCACCTACAATATTTGTTATACCAAAAGGTCGCTAAGACTGTTTGAGCCTTCAAGGAAAAATTTCATGACTTAAAATTTTTTGGCTCTTGAAGACTCCTGAACGCCTCCTGCCTTTCCCCTGTCCCAAGCTTCACTGATATTCCCATTTTACACTTGGAAAGCCTGCTGATTTCCAAGCCAGATTACTGCTACAAAGGCCCTTTTTCCTCCTCCCACTACAAAACTAACCTTCATTTGTTTCCCTATTTCTCCATAACACTCCTTTGTTTATCATGACTTCTCTTCTTCCACTCATGAAAATCACTTTCACAATGTTAAAGACTCCCTCTTTAACCTTTACCGAAACCCCCAAATCCATTGAAAACCTTGAAAAATTTCATAAAAATAAGGTTTTATTTACTATGGTCTTAAGCCCCCGGGCTAAGTCCTAAACCCCTTTACCCATTAACCCTCATGCACATCACTTCCCATGCGCTCGCGGCCCCGCGGTCGGGTGCCAGACCTTTTTATTATATGTTTTTAGCCCCACCCCTCTTAAAACATTTGTTTAAATTTAAACCTTGGGTTTTAAAAATTATATACATTTTTCCGCCTGTATCATTTTTAAACCGTTCCGCACCGTCGATCTGATCTACAGATCGGACGGTGCATAGTTTGTCTCCCGTGATCCCCATCGTCCATAAGCCGATTGCCCGAAACCGACAGTATCCATCGCACCACCTTTGGGCGAAAAGTTGTTTTCCCCTGATTGCCATCGATTCCATACATCGCGTGACACGCGTCCTGGAAACTATCTGGAAAACCGCCGTCCATCGCGCGTTATCGTTCAGACGGGGACGCCCAACGATATCGCCATGGACCGTCTGATCTCAAGCCGCCCATCCAACGACTATTGTTCGCCGAAGATGCCCGACACTTGACGTGGTTCCCACGCGGCATTTAATCAACCTCCGCCATCGATATGATCTGCAGATTGATGGTCCACATTCCATCGCCCTATTTCCTCCGTTTGACTTTCAACCTCTGCCCACGACCGTCGATCTCTGCGTGATCGACGGCTCAGATTCAATCTTCTTCCGCCCATTCTAAGATCTCTCCCTATTAATCCTGACCGTTGAATGATGCCATCCAATGGCCACGCTCCCTCCACACGTCCTTTGAAGTAGTCAACCTACATATGCATGGATTTTATAACATTTTTTGTATTTTGCAGGGTTTTAAGTGATTTTCCGCCATAACCGAAGAAATGCGAAGGAGAAAGGTGACGATCCTCCCGCCTTCGACTCACCAAGGGAAAATCATTCACAGGTGTCAAATTTCACGTTTCATCAGTGTTTCTACAAGCATTAATGCCACATGACCCTGCGCAGCCCCACACACCAGCAGAAAAATATGAATCCAACACAAGGAAAGAGTATCAGTGACAAAGATCAAAATAAACCAGAACAGAGGATGGAAGACATAATTGTGGGGATCATGGCTAAGAATGATTATCAAAAGCCTAATCCCCCAAATTAAAACACAAGTTAAAGGAAAACCTACGGTGTTCTATCGACAGGAATGCCTCCACTGCCACATCTGAGGCAAATTGATTCCTCTCATCTACCACAGTGCCACCTGTTCCTCAAAGTACTCAATCAGAGGCCGAAGTTATTGATCAAATGAAGATTTTCGCCTCAACGCAGCTAGAGAGTTACTTCTGCAGCGAATATTAATGCAAATAATATCTGCAAAGTAACCCCGACATCACACAGAGCCTCAAAGGTCAACAAAAGCTCCCACAGAGCTTAATCTTTATGTAAGATCATTTAATACAAAGGATATGTATGTAGGTTTCTTCATTGAGCCCCTCGAAGGCCCAGAAACCATTTAAGTCTGTATTAATTGTAATTGAGATCTTTTATTAGATCTCACCTCCTCTTCCTTCTATATATACTTCTTCAGAAGATGAGTGAGGGGTTGGTTGTAGAAATTTGATATACACTTGAGCTTAAATTTCTGATTGTACATAGTATTCACTGGCTCTTGGAGCTCTGTTGGTGATAGATAGGTTAGGCTGAGATGTGTAGATGGTTTCTAAACTAAAGCACTGGACTTAAAGCTGTAACTAGTTTGAAGCATCAATACAAGCTGATTTATGGGATCCTGGTCTATGTTGACGGTGATGTTTCTCTAATTGTTACTTGTTATTTTGTTTCTGTTTTCACTGTGTTTCATTTTCTCTTATAAAGAGCAGCATGCATAGAGTTAGGACCTACTGTACATCAGTAACCTTCTCTGACTGAAAATCTTTATCTGAATGTTTTCTTCTAAACTGTGTTATTTAGGAATATTTAATTCAGTTCAAGCATAGGAATGCTGGCGTTCCCTCGTCTTATTGTATTAACTGAATATTATTCTTAAATGTTATTTCCAGTATATGTTTTTGTGAAGATGAACTGAGGAAGATATGGTGAGCCCTGGTCCTAGTTTTTCTCCACAACTATCTGGATGTTTCCCTTTGGAATGTGTTAAAAGTTGGCTAGTTTAAAAGTAATTACCAGATCTTAGGCCATTCTGTGTTATCTTCGTGTTTGTCTTGAAAGTAACTGAGTAAAAAAGAGCTAGGAGAGGATTTGTGGTGAGCCCGGCCCGCTAGTTTCTGCTTCAAAGGTTGTTTCCAAGTTTCCCTTTGTTTTGAAAATGTGTTCTATTGAAAGCATATCAAAGGCTGGCTAGTTAAAAAGTACTTACCAGATCCTAGTTTACTTTTATGTTTTTCTTGAGTCCATGTCAAAGGCTGACTAGTTTAAAAGTACTTATCAGATCCTGGACTGCTCTTGTTCTGCATCTGTTTATCTCTCCTTCTTATTGTATCACTTCATTCCATAAATCAAAATTCAAAGAGATCCTTAGACATAGATGACTTTCCCCATGGACCACTCTTGCCTCTTGCTATTTCAATTAAATCCTATTATGACTCCATAGCCCAATGGACTAAAACCTGCAATTGTCTATCTTTTTGGTCAAAGCTTACTCTGATTGCTTGCAACTTCTTACCTGTGAAACTTTTTTCACTCAGAACTTTCCACCTCAAATAGTAATCATGCTCAACCACCCAAAAAACAAACAAACCCTTGGCCTTCATAACTAGCCTAATATCATAACCCCAAACTTCAAAGACAAATCCATCTTTGTACATATTGGAGAGATCCCTCTCCGGATTCAAGAGGGCTAGATCCTAGAATCCCAAAGTTGGTTGAAACGATGTTGTTTCTGTAATTGGACTCTGCCAATCTTGCTAATAAATTACAGATCCCTAACATTTCTGGTGACTCTGCTGGGGAGGAAATTTTTCTGAGTTAATAATAGTTCAAAACCACATTAAAACTCTAGATAACCCCTGGTTTTATGAAAATTATTCTGTTTGTCAGCTGAGCCACCAGCACCTAAAATTTCTGGCGACTCCACTGGGGATCTCCAAACCCTATACCTTTGTTGTGTTCTCCCACACTCTTAGACAGAGTTTGGAAAGGGCTAGGCAGCCTCTGGATCTCATCCTCTTTCAGGGGTGACATATCTGGTGAAAGCCCTCCCAGTCAATCTCTGGTTTGAGTTCCCTTGAAAACTTCATAAAACCTTGAGAGTAAGAAGCAGCCTTTTCAAGCACTACCAAGTCATGGTAATCATGGTAAAACTTGTTTGAATCAGTGACAAACTAGGCAAGACCTAGGATTCTCTTAAGACTTTATCTAACCTTGAAAGATCAACTGGCTTAGCCATAAGAATAAAATATTTTTGTCTCATAACCGTAGCTGAGTTTTGAAACAAAGTTAGGATATTCTTAAAAACCATACAACTGAAAAATAACTTAGAAAAACCTAAAAAATATTTCAGATTGGTATCCAATAAACATGGTGGTGGACCATAAAACCTTTTATCTCCTTATGAGCTAAAAACTTCCACTTGGCGACTCCACAATCCTTAGCAGACCTTAAGACTCCACTGGGAAGAGCCCTTATCATTATAACATCATTCAAACTCAGTTAGAGGACTATGGGATTAATATTTGTGTAAACAGATTAGTTAACCTCTCAAAGACTGTCATACCTGGTTGAAATTTTCTTGTTTATTTGGGTCTTATAACATAGCATAGTAGCTCCCAGAAAGATTCACACTAGAGCCTATCCTGACCTAGACCCACCTGAAGTAATTGATAACCCAGAAGGTATCCTTAGGAAGTATCCTCAGATTAAATTGTCAACTGTTTTCAGGCCACCTTTGAGAGATAGTTCAGTTCCTGAAAATCTTTCAACTCTACAACAGTCTCAAGTTGACTTAATAAATCCGTTTAGAACTAGGTCTCTTGGTGATTTAGATCAGTCAGTTTCTGAGTCTTCACTATCATCTCCTAAAACAAGTGAACCTCTTGGTAGCAGAGAAACAACACCTCCTGATTTACATTTCCTTCACAATTTAGGTGTCTCTCATCCAAGATCAGCTCAGCAGTCTGTTCCTGGTCCATCCACTTCTGCTCACCCTACATCCACTGTTCAAACCACCCCACTTCAGCCCACTATTCCTGTTGTTAATCCGCTTCTTGTAAATCCTCCTCCACCACCTATCATGGTAGCATGGTATGCTCCCCTAGTCCTTCCTGTACCACTAGTCAATATTCCACATGACTATCAGTCCAAGATTCCATTATATGATGCTAGCAATGCTACAACCGCATCACAACATGTAGATAAAATGAATGACTACTTTGACAGAAATGAAATTGATGATGATTCTGTCAATCTTAGGTTATTTGCTCAAAGCTTAGGGGGCGAAGTGAGAAAATGGTTTAAAGTTTTAGCCCCCCATAGTATCAATGATCTCCAAGGCTTCCATCAAACGTTCTTAAATAAATGGGAAGTAAAGAAGAATCCCCTTCAAGTCCTTTCTGGTTACAAGAACCTCCATAGAAACACTGGGGAAAGTGTGCAAGCTTACTGCACTAGATTCAAGAGTGTGTGCAATGCACTTTCCCCAGAACTAAAACCTCCACAAGGCTCAGTGTTAAACAAGTTTCCTGAAGGGTTTGACCCTAAGATGGCCTATCAACTGAGAGAAAGAGATTTTGCAACTCTTGAAGATATGCAAAGGGGTGCTCTTTCTGTGGAAGTCAATTTAATGGAGAAGAGAGCAAGAATGAAAAAATGAAAAGAGAGTGTCTTTTAGAGAGGAGAACACACCTTCTACTTCAAACTCAAAGATGGAGAGAATGATAGAAGAGATGATGAAAGAGATGAGCATAATTAAGAGAGCACAAGCAAATCAAAACCAAACTTCTCCTCAAAATAGAAATCAGAACTAGAACCAAAATGTTAGAAGGAACCAACCTCCAAACAGGCCTAGGGAAGATGATCAACAGATCACTCATCCCTTTCATCAAAACTATGTGAGTGAGGTTGAGGAAACCGATGAAATAGTAGAGGAAGAAGATATCAACATGCTGGGGGTAGACAATGAATACTTTGAGATTCATTATGATAGAAAACAAGGTCTATACACACCTTATGATGACAAAAGAGATGATGATGGAAATTGTTATCAAGACATGGAAAATGTCATCATAGAGCCTCAAAGAGAATACGACCTTAGAAGTAAAACTAGTCAACAACCCCCCAACAACAACACCTTTGACGAATCTTCACAAAAAAACACTGTAATCAAGCTTAAAAGGATTAAACAAAAGGACAAAACAGTGGCTGTAAATTCTGATAAAGGAGAGAGTAAGAGCACTCAAGACAATGAAAATTCAAGTGCAGACCCTAGTAGTGCTAACGCTTCAGCTAGTACTCCTGCAAAAACAACTGTGTCAAGTGTAAATAAAACAAAACAATAAACTGACATTGCTGATAAAGTGACAGCTAATAAGGCTGAAACCAACACTTTTAAAAGCCAAATTCCTTTCATCCTGGAGCAAGAAATTTCAAAGATCAAAATCTCTGTTCCCTTGACTGAGTTAGAGGCCCAACATGTATATAGAACCCAAATTTTGAAGGCTTTAAATATAGAGGAAAGTGGGGATACAGTCAATCTTAATGATGACCAGCCAGAGCTTATTTTTGGTCCAAATATTGAAGGTAAATATCAAGAAGGACTTGTTCCTCCCTTTTATGTAAGTTTAAACGTTCATGAAAATTTTTTACACAACACTATGCATGATTCCGGGGCTTCTCATAATTTAATGCCTAAAGCTGTGATGGAGAGCCTTGGTTTAGAAATTACCAGGCCATATAAAGACCTATACTCCTTTGATTCCAGCAGAGTAAGGTGTTTAGGATTAATCAAAGACCTCTGTGTTAACTTAGCCCAGATTCCAACCAAATGCCTAGTTATGGATATTGTTGTGGCTGATGTCCCCCCCAAGTATGGAATGTTATTATCAAGGTCTTGGGGGGCTAAGTTACAGGGGACTATGCAGATGGACATGACTTATGTAACTATCCCTATTTTCAATCAGAATCGAAGACTTTACAGGGAGTCTCATATTCAATACACGGTTAGAAGTCAAGACAGACCGCAAAACTCCCATTTATACTCTATAGATACCGGCCTTGATTCTTTTATCCTTTTTAACGAAGAAACATTAGGTGAACAAGTCACTTTAACAGGATTAATGGCCAATAGGGAGGAAGAGAAAGACAACACAGAGGTGTCTAAACAGTTTGTTGTATTTGAAAACATTAGCAAACTAAACACAGGTCTTGATTTACAAGTCATGAATCCATCGATCTTAAACCTTGGCAGTCAAGAAATTAGGCCTCAATCCAATGAAAAACTTGAGGAGTTGAAACAAATTCAACTAAATGTTGATTTCCAACGACAATCAGAAAGCACGATAGTTAAAGAGGATGCTGACCAAGACAAAACTGGAAATAGTTCTCTGTGGAGTATGTATTTTGATGGTTCCTGCACTAATACCAACACTGGTGTGGGTGTCTGGATTTCCAATACTGAAAATAACCACATAGAAAGCACTTCCTGCAAGTTAAACTTTCAATGTTCCAATAACATAGCCGAATATGAATCCCTTCTCTTAGGCTTACATCTGTTGAAAAAGTTAGGAGCCACAAGAATCAATGTGTATGGGGATTCAGAGTTAGTCATTAGGCAAGTCAATGGGGAGTATAACACAAATCATCCCAGACTTAGAGCCTACCGAAATGATGTCATGGACCTCTTGACAACCTTTGACGAGTCCAAATTGTTTTTTGTCCCAAGAAAGAAAAACATTGCAGCCCACAATTTAGCCTTTGCAGCTAGGACATGCTTGACACCATATGAAACCAAAGACTGTACAACTGAGATAAAATTTAGACCAGCGGTGCCTAATAATGAAAAGTATTGGCAGGTGTTTGACAGTGATAAAAAAATAGAAGACTTCATGCAATTCAGAAATGAATTTGAACTACACAATTCAGACTCAGAGTATGATACAGATTGTAGTGAAGAAAATTTCCTTGGTGAAGAGGAACCATCTCCCGAACCTACTAATATAAACCTATTATCTAGTGAACTTGAAAATGAAACATAATTGAATGCAGAGGAGTTAGAAACTCTGCACTCTAAAGATGGAAGTTTGCCAAGCGGTCTAGCACCTTTAGAGGAGTTGTTTGATTTTAATGATGTGGACAAGAAGCCAAATCTGGAACCTGTAGAGGCTGAAGTAGAAGAGTGCAATATAGGCAGTGAGGAGAAATTGAAAATGATTAAACTGTCCAAAACTTTACCAGCTCTCATTAAACTCAAATACATAGAGCTGTTTAAATAGTTTTCTGATGTTTTTGCGTGGAGTTACAAAGATCTTAAATCCTATGACACTGAAATAATACAGCACAAAATCCCTCTCAAGGGAAACCAAAAACCATTCAAACAGAAACTACGCAGAATAAACCCCGTACAACTGCCTTTGGTTGAGAAGGAGATTAAAAATATGTATGAAGCTGGTATTATTGTTCCTATCAGATATTCTGAGTGGGTACCTAATCTGGTGTCAGTTAGGAAGAAAACTGGAGAAATCAGGCTTTGTATAGACTTTAGAGACTTAAACAAAGCTTCATTTAAAGACAACTACCCTTTACCAAAGATGGATCAAATTTTACAAAGGGTGGTAGGGTCTAGAAGAATCTCTTTGCTGGATGGCTATTCAGGGTACAATCAGATCTTAGTTCACCCTGCTGATCAATTAAAGACAACCTTTACTACACCATGGGGCACTTTCATGTATGTGAAAATGCCCTTTGGTCTAATGAATGCTGGAGAAAATTTTCAAAGATCCTTGGGCATAGCATTCTCGGAGGAACTGGGCTTTTTCATCATTATATACCTTGATGATGTCACTGTATTTTCAAAAACATATGAAGAGCACTTAGAACATTTAAGAAAAGTCTTCGAGAAATGCAGAAAGTTTGGGATATCTTTAAACCCTAAGAAGACACTATTTGGTCTCCAAGAAGGTAAACTTCTTGGGCACATTATTTCAGAAGAGGGTATAAAGATAGACCCAAAGAGGATTGAGGCCATATTACAAATCTCTCATCCTCAAAACATCAAAGAGTTGCAATCTTTCATTGGAAAGATTAACTTTTTGAGAAGGTTCATCCCCAACTTGGCTGAGCTCCTTAAGAATATCACAAACATGTTAAAGAAGGAGCAAGGGGTAAAATGGACCTTGGAAGCAAAGAAGTCCTTTGAACTGGTGAAACAGGCCTTAACCAAAACTCCGGTTCTAATAAGTCCTGATTTTTCAAAGGATTTTTATATCTTTTCATTTGCATCAGAACATACTATAGCTGCTGTCCTTTTACAGAAAAATCCACAAGGGCAAGAGCAGCCTATTGCATTTTTTAGCAAGGCATTGAGGGATGCCCCTTTGAAGTATAACATCATGGAAAAGCAAGATGTTTCTTTGGTTAAAGCTTTGAAAGACTTCAGAGTGTACATCCTTCACTCACACATCATCGCCTTTGTCCCAAACTCAGTTGTTAAAGATATTATAATACAGGACCCAGATGGTAAGAGAGGTAAGTGGATTGCTATTATTCTTGAATATGATTTAGAGATAAAGGCCACTAAGCTCATCAAAGGCCAAGGTATAGCTCGATTAATGGCTGAATCAAACTGTGAAGTTCTTGATATTAATATGATTAATGCTTTGGATAACCAAGAAGAATTCTCAACTCCTGATGTTGAAGATCATTTTATGAATTCTCCTTGGTATGCTGATATTATTTATGTTTTTCTTAAATTGAATACACCTCCTGGTTTGACAAAAACAAAGGCAAGGTTCCTAAAGTTAAAAGCTGTAAACTATTGCATTATAGATAAACACCTTTATTGGAAAAATGCAAGCGGTCTATTGCTTAAATGTTTGCCTGAGTTTGATGCAGAGAAAGTTAAGTACCAGTTCCATGAAGGAGATTGTGGAGGTCATTTATACTGGAAGACAACAACCAACAAAATTATCCTATTGGCCTAATATTTTCCATGATGTGCACAAAATTATCCTAGCCTGTCATAAATGTCAACTTTTTGAAGGCAAAAGAAAACTGCTACCCCTACCTCTGCATCCAATCACTGTTGAAGCCCCTTTTCAACAGTGGGGACTTGACTTCATAGGAGAAATCCATCCCCCATCTTCCGCTCAGCATAGATGGATTCTCACTGCCACAGACTATTTCACTAAGTGGATAGAAGCCATACCTTGTAGGCAGGCCAACGATTCAGTTATCATAAAATTTATGGAGACTAACATTCTCTCCAGATTTGGTTGTCCTACCAAGATTATCACTGATAATGCAGCAACATTTAGATCAAACAAGATGGTTGATTTCTATCACCGATATCAAATAACGTTGGGACATTCCACGGCCTATTACCCTCAAGTTAATGGACTCGCAGAATCCTCAAACAAAATTTTAGTGAAAATAATCAAGAAATTGTTGGAGGACAACAAAAAGTCTTGGCACACAAAGCTGGTCCATGCACTTTGGGCTGATAGATTGACTTTGAAGAAATCCATTGGTA
This sequence comes from Pinus albicaulis, assembly GCA_034641835.2. NCBI lineage: Eukaryota > Viridiplantae > Streptophyta > Pinopsida > Pinales > Pinaceae > Pinus > Pinus albicaulis. The sequence continues at coordinate 1,279,566,078 of CM076579.1, forward strand.
TGTCACATTTTCAGCTGGTGTACGGTACTGATGCAATTTTTCCAAATAGCCTTGGTGTTCCAGTGATGAATTTGATTCAAGATTTACAAAATGAAGAAAATGACATGATCAGAAGGGTGAACCAGACCATTCATCTTCAACAAACCAGAGAGGAGGTGTATAACAAAGCATTGCAGAAGCAAGACAGCATCAAAAAGATTTTTGACAGAAGAACAAAGGCCAGCAATTTCAAGATTGGGGACAAAGTTTTAAAGTGGGACTCAAGAAGGGAAGAGAAGGGCAAGCATGGAAAATTTGACAACCTATGGCTTGGCCCTTACTCTATTCATTCAGCTGCTGGTAACAATGCATTTTTCTTGCAAGAGTTGAATGGAGCATAATTGTTTGGGGGTCCTGTCAATGGCAGGATGCTTAATCATTACTTCTCTTAATCCATGATATGTTTTAAAGCCTTTTTTCTTGTTCCATTATAAATATCTCATCCACCATTGCATTCAAAGTTGTAAAATAAAAAATACAAAAACAATAAAAAAAGAAAAAGAAAAGAGGGTGGATTATGAAAACAAGAAAGGTATAGCCCCATACCAAAAAAGAAAAACAAATCTGAAAGTGTGCAAGCTTAAACGCCACTCCTACAGAACACACTTCTAGTTAGTCAGACTGTTTAATCTTGACTAATTATCTTTAAATTTTCTGCTGATAGGATAGTGAATTCAATTTTCCAAAATGTTCAAACTTGGCTTATCAGTAGATAGTTTAGGATACAAATTAAAGGTTCAAACATGTTCAAAATCTGAACCTAAGTTTCCAAAAATTAATGACTCGAATCTGTTCTATTTTTCTGAGTCAAAGAGATGTAGAAATCTGGTTCTAATTAACTCAAAATCTGAACCAGAGGAAAAAGAAGAAACAACTCAAACAAAGTTAAAACAGAGCTGTGAAAAGAGAAGGAAGTACTTTGAATTTTCAGATCTTAAGCCTTCCATTTTGATTTAATTTTCTGTAAAATAAATATCTATGTGCAGCTTGTTTTTATGCCATAGACTAGCATCAAGTTAGGCCGTTCAATCCTGACTTGAGTGCTTTTCAATTTTTGTTGTAGAAATTAGAGAATGAAAGTCTGTTGGACAGTTTAATCCCAACAGATAGTAGAATAGGCAGAGAAGCATCTAAACTCAACTGTTTAATCTGAGTTCAGGGAGAAATAAGAAGTAGAAATAGATTAGATTTCCTTCTTTCAAAGGAATAAAATGTTTTGAAAAGAGTTTTCCAATCCAAGTGCACTCTATTGGAGAAAAAATGTTAGATCAGTAGGATTGGGTAGGTAGAAAGTTTGTATTGATGAAGATCCATTGATTTTATGGCTACCAATATGTTTTTCAGAGCACATTATCCACAGAAAGAAAGGTAGACCAATGGATTAGGTAGCTGATCAACCTCCCAGAGAAAATCAAAGGATCAGGCACAGGTCAGCCTCCTAGAGAATGCAGGTTTGAAGTTATTGATGCCTTCAAGAAGGCACCATCCCCAAGTGGAGCCACTGTTAGCCACCTACAATATTTGTTATACCAAAAGGTGGCTAAGACTGTTTGAGCCTTCAAGGAACAATTTCATGACTTAAAAATTGTTGGCTCTTGAAGACTCCTGAAGGCCTCCTGCCTTTCCCCTATCCCAAGCTTCACTGATATTCCCATTTTACACTTGGAAAGCCTGCTGATTTCCAAGCCAGATTACTGCTACAAAGGCCCTTTTTCCTCCTCCCACTACAAAAATAACCTTCATTTGTTTCCCTATTTTTCCATAACACTCCTTTTTTTATCATGAGTTCTCTTCTTCCACTCATGAAAATCACTTTCACAACGTTAAAGACTCCCTCTTTAACCTTTACCGAAACCCCCAAATCCATTGAAAACCTTGAAAAATTTCATAAAAATAAGGTTTTATTTACTATGGTCTTAAGCCCCTGGGCTAAGTCCTAAACCCCTTTACCCATTAACCCTCGGGCACATCACTTCCCATGCTCCCGCGGCCCCACTGTCGGGTGCCAGACCTTTTTATTATATGCTTTTCGCCCCGCCCCTCTTAAAACCTTTGTTTAAATTTAAACCTTGGGTTTTAAAAATTATTTACATTTTTCCGTCGGTATCATTTTAAAACCGTTCCGCACCATCGATCTGATCTGCAGATCAGACGATGCAGAGTTCGTATCCCATGGTCCCCACCGTCCATAAGTCGATTGCCCGAAACTGGTGGTATCCATCGCACCACCTTTGGGTGAAAAGTTGTTTTCCCATGATCGCCAGCGATTCCATACATCACGTGACACACGTCCTGGACATTGTTTGGAAAACTGCCGTCCATCGCGCATTATCGTTCAGACAGGGACGCCCAGCGATATCACCGTGGACCGTCCAATCTCAAGCCGCCCATCCAACGGTTATTGTTTGCCGAAGATGCCCGACACTTGACGTGGTTCCGGCGAGGCATTTAATCAACCTCCGCCGTCGATCTGATCTGCAGATCGACGGTCCACATTCCATCGCCCTGTTTCCTCCGTTTGAATTTCAACCTCCGCCCACGACCGTCGATCTTTGCACGATCGACGGCTCAGATTTAATCTTCTTTTGCCCATTCTAAGATCTCTCCTGATTAATCCCGACCGTTGGATGATGCCATCCAACGGCCACACTCCCTCCACACGTCCTTTGAAACAGTCAACCTACATATGCATGGATTTTATAATTTTTTTTGTATTTTGCAGGGTTTTAAGTGATTTTCCGCCATAACCAAAGAAATGTGAAGGCGGAGGGTGACGATCCTCCTGCCTTCGACTCACCAAGGGAAAATCATTCACAAGTGTCAAATTTCACGTTTCATCAGTGTTTCTGCAAGCATTAAGGCCACATGACCCTGCGCAGCCCCACACACCAGCAGAAAAATATGAATCCAACACAAGGAAAGAGTATTAGTGACAAAGATCAAAATAAACCAGAACAGAGGATGGAAGACATAATTGTGGGGATCACGGCTAAAAATGATTATCAAAAGCCTAATCCTCCAAATTAAAACACAATTTAAAGGAAAACCTAAGGTGTTCTATCGACAGGAATGCCTCCACCACCACATCTGAGGAAAATTGATTCCTCTCATCTACCATAGTGCCACCTGTTCCTCAAAGTACTCAATCAGAGGCCGAAGTTATTGATCAAATGAATATTTTCGCCTCAGCGCAGCTAGAGAGTTACTTTTGTAGCGAATATTAATGCAAATAATATCTGCAAAGTAACCCCGACATCACACAGAGCCTCAAAGGTCAACAAGATCTCCCACAGAGCTTAATCTTTATGTAAAATCATTTAATACAGAGGATATGTATGTAAGTTTCTTCATTGAGCCCCTCAAAGGCCCAGAAACCATTTAAGTCTGTATTAATTGTAATTGAGATCTTTTATCAGATCTCACCTCCTCTTCCTTCTATATATACTTCTTCAGAAGATGAGTGAGGGGTTGGTTGTAGAACTTTGATATACACTTGAGCTTAAATTTCTGATTGTACATAGTATTCACTGGCTCTTGGAGTTCTGCTAGTGATAGATAGGTTAGGCTGAGATGTGTAGATGGTTGCTAAACTAAAGCACTGGACTTAAAGCTGTAACTGGTTTGAAGCATCAATACAAGCTAATTTATGGGATCCTGGTCTATGTTGACGGTGATCTTTCTCTAATTGTTACTTGTTATTTTGTTTCTGTTTTCACTGTGTTTCATTTTCTCTTATAAAGAGCAACATGCATAGAGTTAGGACCTATTGTACATCAGTAACCTTCTCTGACTGAAAATATTTATCTGATTGTTTTCTTCTAAACTGTGTTATTTAGGAATATTTAATTCAGTTCAAGCATAGGAATGCTGGCGTTCCCTCGTCTTATTGTCTTAACTGAATATTATTCTTAAATGTTATTTCCAGTATATGTTTTTGTGAAGATGAACTGAGGAAGATATGGTGAGCCCTGGTCCTAGTTTTTCCCCACAACTATCTATATGTTTCCCTTTGGAATGTGTTAAAAGCTGGCTAGTTTAAAAGTACTTACCATATCTTAGGCCATTCTGTGTTATCTTCGTGTTTGTCTTGAAAGTAATTGAGTAAAAAAGAGCTAGGAGAGGATTTGTGGCGAGCCCGGCCCGCTAGTTTCTGCTTCAAAGGTTGTTTCCAAGTTTCCCTTTATTTTGAAAATGTGTTCTATTGAAAGCATATCAAAGGCTGGCTAGTTTAAAAGTACTTACCAGATCCTAGTTTACTTTTATGTTTTTCTTGAGTCCATGTCAAAGGCTGACTAGTTTAAAAGTACTTATCAGATCCTGGACTGCTCTTGTTCTTCATCTGTTTATCTCTCCTTCTTATTGTATCACTTCATTCCATAAATCAAAATTCAAAGAGATCCTTAGACATAGATGACTTGCCCCATGGACCACTCTTGCCTCGTGTTGTTTCAATTAAATCCTATTATGACTACATAAACCAATGGACTAAAACCTGCAATTGTCTATCTTTTTTGTCAAAGCTTACTCTGATTTCTTGCAACTTCTCACATGTGAAACTTTTTGCACTCAGAAATTTCCACCTCAAACAGTAATCATGCTCAACCACCCAAAAAACAAACAAACCCTTGGCCTTCATAACTAGCCTAATATCATAACCCCAAACTTCAAAGACAAATCCATCTTTATACATATTGGAGAGATCCCTCTCCGGATTCAGGAGCGCTAGATCCTAGAATCCCAAATTTGGTTGAAACAATGTTGCTTCTGCAGTTTTAGTCTTACCAATCTGCTAAAATTACAGATCCCTAACACCCTCTTAAGAAAAAAAAAAAATCCATCCGCTTTTGTGTTAGCCATGTGTTCTCGATATCAACAAAGTTTTAAATATTTTATCATGAGCCATGTCACGTGATAGGAAAGTTTTACATTTCAGTGATGTCGAGTTAAGTTGTGGTCATGCGTAGAGGAGTTAGGTTTCAATCTATAGTTATGAAGCACCAACCATTGTTTGTCTTGTCTGTTAGCCTGAGTCGTTATATCCACATGTCAAGGTACGTATCTAGTTTCAAGTTAAATTGTGGATCTATGATTTAATGTGGTGACCGTTTGGTTAATAACGCATGGATGCTGTCGAAATTTTAGGCCTGCCATAAAGAATACGATGGAGGTGACTGCCAAATCCAACTCCGTTCATCTCTAGCCACCTGTTGCGGAAAATCTGAAACAAAGCAACCAACTAAAGTTAATCATGAATATCACGAGGTGTGTTATACGGTTCAGGATATTTCCCATTATGAAAAAATATCATGCATGGATAAGTGAACCAACATATCATTTTAAATCACCAAAAGAAATGGAAAGTAATCAGTTTTTGAATTTCGTTGTTGGTGAATGATAAATTCCAGTGAGCATCTTGAAGTAGGAGACTCAATTTATAGACAGTCTGCATTAAGAATTCAACAACACATGTTAAGTAAAATTTTCTAGTCTTGGCACCTATCAGATTATAGTAGACAACCTTATTTATTGATGAATATGTCTAAAAAGGGAGGAAAAATTAAGCGTATTGAACCTCAAGGGGTTGATTTAATAGATGCTAATGTGAATGTGAGGAGGTTTTTTGTATAGGCTGGGTGGTATACATTTTTTTCAAGGTTAGGAGGCTCTCATCTAGGAGTAGCTAAGGAATTTTCCCTCTCATTCGATGGACAAGAAGAAAATGTCTATGGCCTCAGACTATAGGTATCAACATAATCCATTGCTGAAGCTTTCCACCTCCCACAGGAAGGAGATAAATGGTTCAAAAGCCAAGTTATCACTGGAGGAGACCTCAATAACTTCAACAAATATGAATATAGAGACCCTAAATGGTCTAAAGGAATTCCTAGAAGTTATATCAAGGATGAATGGGCTGAAATTTTCAAGCTCATTAAGATCTACCTTACTCGTGAGAGGAGGTCTACTGTTGTTTTTCTGTATCACATGAGGTTTTTGTTTCACATTGCAGGTATGAAGACCCTCAACCTACCTTTCCTTTTGCTAAAAATCTTGACTAAGATGTCAGCTAGGATATAAACCCATGCAACAGCTTTAGAGTGTAGCATCTACCATCAAGCTCTTATCAAGGTGCTGGTTGTTGAATAAATCAGAAGAAGAAATTAGACTTGGGAGCACTTCCTATTTTATAGGGCAGGCCAACCTGCACCTACAAAAAAAATTCCTTCTTAGTAATTGCCAGCCTCACAGCAACATTCTCAACCTACCAAGCAGAAGGGAAAATTTTAAAAACCAACTACTTCATCAGTTGGTAAAAAAGGACTAAGAGGAAAGCAAAGAAAGTGAATATCTACAAGAAAGCTACGGGAAAAAAGGAAAAGGCTCCCCCAACCAAAGTTGAAGAGAAGTTGGAAAAAGGAGAAGGTTCATCTACCAACAAGCCCAAATCAATGAATATTGTGCCTCCTATTTCTCCTTTTCCCAAGGTATATGCCAGAGAATGAAAAGGAAATTCTGCAATTGCAGAAAAATCAAAAGAACAGGTGCTACCGGAAGTTTCAGAAGAAAACATTCAGCAAAAGGTTTAGAAGTATTCGCAACTAACCAAATCAGATGAGGAGCTCCTAAAGGATGCATGGTATGATATCAACAGCAATAAAAGACAAACAAGACAAGTTTTTGGCAGCAGAAAAAGACACACAAGAGCCAACAACAAATTCTGGTTGAAATCGAAGGCCCTGCATAACCCAAGCTTAATGAAAAAATTTATAGATGCAAAGAGGCAATCTGAAGGGTTACAGACTGTAACTCATTCAATTGCATAATCTAGTGGGTCCAAGAAGAAATATAAGGGTAAAACCCCTTCACACTAGCAGATCCTCTAAAAGAATACAAATCTAGAAGAGTTCATAAGAGAAAAAGGCCATTGCAAAAGAGACAGCCACCAGGACCACAAGGTCAAAATCAACAGTTGACAGAAAAAAAGATTTAGACAAGCTTGCATAAGTTGCAGCTCATATGGAGGAGAGGTAAAAGGATGTCCTAGTGAAATACCTTTTTGCCTACTAGTTATATTATTGAATAACTCAATTTTCAAAATGTTTAAAGTCTACAAAGAAATTTTCAAGTATCTTGTTATGCATTTTTGAAAAGGAAATAGAGCGTTACAGGAATTTCCAGTAGCATTATAGTTTTTCCACAGTTACAGGTTTCTACCGGAAGTTCCGATAGCATCTGTTTTAAATTATTTTTGATAGCTATCAGCAGAATTTTTGAGCTAGTCTAAGGATGACAATTAATCCTAATGATATGGGCATGTCACGTGATGGTTGATAAGTGGTTTTGAGGTTGTTAAATGACATGTTTAATGAAGCTACATGGGTTTTAAAGAACAAAGATGATGGACAGACAAATCAACAGAAAATCATGGAGGTTTCCAACACACTCAACAACACAGTTCGAATTGTTTTCTTTCTTCCTATCTACACTTGTCCTGTTAGTTATATTTCGATAGGATATGTCTTTAATTTCCTATAAATCCTATGTAATGTGAGGAAGAGTGGATCCTTATTTTTAGGAGAGATGGAGTTGGTGCCTCTCTCTATAAATATCATTTTTAAATGTCATTTCAGGGTTGGATTTTGTTCAACCTGATGACTTTATCATAATAAAGAGAACTCCTTTTTGCACTTCATGCTGGAGGACTTTGTGTTTCAAGGAATATCTAATGTTTGGTGTGTTTCTTTTGTTTTTTTATTCATCTAATTTATGAGTTGCAGCAACTATCAAAGTATGAGTAAGAGAACTGTTAGAGGATATAATAGTTAATTATCTATTATTTAGTCTTCTGCAAATCATCTATATTTTGTGTAGAGCATGCTAGTGAAGTTTTCATGAAGGATTTATGAGATTCTTTATGCATGTATTATGCTTTCTAAATGTTGTTTCCTTTAAATAAAATAGTGTTTATGTAAAAGGCCACTCTTTTAGCTATGTGACTGATTTAGGATATGCATATTTCTTAGATTGAGTACCAGCTATAAATCACCTTTAATCTATTATAATATTCTCCCCTAAACTACAAATTTATCCGTACAATTTATACTTACCCAATGCATGAAGGTATAAAAGAGTAGAAATCATTTCAAACTCTTTAAGAAGTCATAACACCATTCAAAACCTTTTACATTGAAATGAACTATGATGTGTAAGGCTTACTCCTTTGCAGTCAAGGAGTGACTCCTTGCACTAACAATTATAACATATGGTTTTTAACCATATGAAATGCGCCATATCATTAAACAATCTCCTACGTATTGCATGTGATTTTCAACCAAGTTTGGGAGGCCCGTGGGTTTGACCCGTGGCCTACTTGTGACTCTATAAAATGAAATTCCATTGCACCATCAACAGAGGAGTTGTACAGTGAGTTTGCAAGTTATGTAATATTTGTGCCTATAAATTCCTTCTTGGGCATAGCTTGGCCATCCTTGGGCCTTTTTGAGAACAAAGAGTTTAATTGGAGAGAAGAGGTCGAGGCCTTCATTTTGAAAGTAGCCATTGGTGTCTGCATGCACAATCCAAAATGGAAAAAAATTATGTAAAGATCCTTTTTGAGCATTCCTAATACAACGGACGCCCATTGGAAGCGGACCCGGAGACGTAGTACAGGAGGGTTGAACTCTGTCATCAATGTTTGTTGTGTTTTCTTCTTATTGTGTTGTTTCTCATGTTTATTTTTCAGTTTTCAAGTTTATGTTTAAGGCAATTTAATAATTCAATTTCATTCATTCATTCACATAAAATTGCACAAATAATCAATCTTGTGTGTTTTTAGATCATCCACTCACAGATGTGGGTGAAGGGTTCTCTACTGCAGTTCATTTTCGATAGCGGGAGCCAAAATAACCTCATTTAATAAAAGGTCATGAAGCGGCTAATCCTACCAACCACAAGACACCCACAACCATACACCATTGGGTGGATTCACCAAGGACGAGCTCTTCGCATCAGCCAACAGTGCTGCATCCCCTGCAAGATCAACCCCTTCATAGATGAAATATCATGTGATGTTTCTCCTCTTGAATTTTTCATTTATTATTAAGCCAACCATATTTTTGGAAATAGCATGTCGTGTATGAGTCTAGGCCTCACACTATTATTATTACTTTGGGAAATAAGTTGTACATGATACAAGAGGTAGCACCACCAACCACCATCTCTTTGATCACAATGAAGAAATGCAGTAATATCATTTCCCAAATGGGGAAATTTGTTTTCCTTATGATTCTCCCTTAGGGAAATAAGAATATTGAGACCACGACATAAATAGATGGACAAGGTCATGGAGTAGTACAAGGACATATTCACCTCACCCATAGGGGTACCTCGACACTATCAGGTTAAGCACTCCATTACCAAATGGATCGATATATCGACACTCTATTACGAAGAATGATAAAATCAAGAGGAATATTCAATATTTGTTGTCTAAAGGGCACATTAGGCCAAGTTCATCACCCTGTGGGAGCCCAATCATGTTGGTGTAGAAGAAGGACGGGACCTCGAGACTTTGTATTGACTATCAGGTGTTCAACAAGATCACTATCTGGAATAGGTATTTGATTCCATAGATTCATGACCTTTTGAACCAAATCAAGGGGGCCAAATGTTTTAGAAAGATTTACTTGAAGTCTGGTTATCACCAGATACCAATCAAACCCTCCGATGTGTTGAAGACTGCCTTCAAATCCAAGGAGGTCCTTTTCAAATAGCTGGTCATGCCTTTCAGGTTGACGAACACCCTTTAAACCTTCATGAGGCTGATGGATGACATCTTGCGACCCTTCACCAACTCATTCATGGTGGTGTATTTTGATGACATCCTAATATTTATCCATATTTGGGAAGAACACCTCCACCACATTTAACGGGTCCTCCAAACATTGCGGAAACACAAGTTTTGTGCTAATTTGGAGAAATGCACTTTTGGAATGACCCAGCTTCAATATCTTGAGTACATCATTGATGAGCAGGGTGTGCATGTGGACCCAAAAAAGATATAGGTAATTCGAGATTGGCCAAACCCAACCACTCTAATAGATCTCCACAACTTTCTGGGTCTTGCCAACTTCTACTGCAGGTTTGTGTGGGGGCTATCTCATATTAATTGGATTTTGAGTGAAGTCACCAAGGGAGGAGCGAAAGCAAAGTTCTTTTGGTCAAAATACCAACACAAGGCATTCATTGAGTTGAAGCATCACCTCTGCTCTGAACCAATGTTCAAATTACCGGACTTGCAACAACCATTTGAGATTGAGATAAATGCCTTTGACTATGCCATTTGTGCAGTTATTACTCAGCATGGGCATCCAATGGCATATAACAGTGAGATACTTTCATAAAAAATTTAAAGTATCCCACCTGTGACAAGGAGATGTATTCCATTATGCAGGGCTACTGATAATGGAAACACTACATTCTGGGAAAGGAAACATTCATCCAAACATACCACCGAACCCTGTAGTTCATACAAACATAGGGGAAGTTGCTAAAAAAATTCTATCAGAAATGGTTAACATATCTGCAACAGTTCCATTTGAACATTAAGTACAAGAAGGGAAACACCAAAAATGTTGTAGACTACCTCATTCGAGGTGGGCAAGAGAATTTGGGGTGGCCCTTTTTTACAAGAGAGATCCAGAATTAGGAAACACATACCATACGTTCCTGAAATGCAAGAAAGTTCCAAATTTTCACCTCCAAGATCCACTGTTATGCCACTTGGGACACCTTTTTGTTCCTTCAAGCAAGCATGCCAAGATGATTTTGGAAGCGCACTATAGCCGGGTCATTGGAAATTTTAGGGTAGAGAAAATAGTGGAAGTTTTGCATAAGTATTTCTATTGTTCGAGCCTTCGATAGGATGTTGAGAAGTACATCAAATATGGAACTTCATGTGCCATTTCGAAACCAACCATCAAGAATCAAGGCTTATATACACCATTTCCTACTCCTATTCGACCTTGGTAATCCATCTCCATGGATTACATGTAGGGCCTTCCTTATACCAAGCATGGAAACCATTGTGTTTTTGTGTTTGTCAACAGATTCTCTAAGATGGAAATTTTGGTGGCCTGCAAGAAGAGTATCACAATAGAAGCCACTGCTAAGATCTTACTTGAACACGTTTTAGTACACTTTGGGATCCCACATTCCATTATCATATATTGAGACAATAGGCTCCTAATTACATTTTGGTCAAGTCTCCGGTCAATGTTGGATACCAAGATCACTAAGTCCACAACTTTCCACCCCCAAACTGATGGCCAAATAGAGGTTGTCAACAGGATGATCATACACATTCTGCACATGTACAACTCAAGGCATCCACGCACATGGGATGAAAACCTCCCCTATGTCCAACACAGCTACAACCAAGCTCTCCATAGCTCAACTATCTACAACCTCTTTTAGGTGGGGTTGGGATTTCAGCCACTATGTCCCATTGATGTGGCCATACCATTTGCAGCTACTCAGGCAGATTCAACTCATCTCCAGTCTGAAGTTGATAGGGAAAAAAAAATTCATTGAGCACATTAATTATGTCTACTAATAGGTCCATGACATATTTCATAGACCCAATTCTAAGTACAAGAAGCGACAAGATCAACATCAAGTTCCACACAAGTTCCAGGTGGGCGACAAATTTTCGCTACATTTGCAGAAGGAGCACCTCGCAAGGCCCCACCACAAGGTTCGCCTGTTATGATATGGGTCGTACACCATCACCAAGGCTATAGGGGACAATACCTCTAAGGTCATCATTCCAACATTCCTTGGTATACACCAATTTTTCAATGTGGACTACTTTTTGCCATACTTTACACCATTATTGGCCACATCTGACATTAAATAACAACACACCAATGGAGTTAAACCTATACTACATGGAACAGGCCACAAATGATCGGATCATGGACATTCACATCGAGAGCACATGCCAATAGAGGATCCAACTATATCGAGTTTTCAAAGCAATCCAACTCCTTCACCAGGGTAAGTGGTTCACCATGGACCAAGTTCAATAGAAATTTCCTCACCTCATGGAGGCTCTCCACACAATGGGGACCATTGCTTCCTAAGGAGGGAGGACTGATCCAGGTGGATATTGGTGGCCACCCTACTATTCTATTGGGTGTGGAGCCTGATTATCTTGTTTATTTTGTATCACAACATTGGACCCATGTACCTTTATGGGGTGGCAACGCTGCCCGTAATTAAACGCTACCTCGGGGGTCCAGGGGGGGGCATGGAGGCCCCCTCTGGTGGGGGGTTTCGGGGGCAGTGCCCCCGAAGCTAAGAACAAATGTGAAATTTCCTTGTAAAAGTATAGTAATTTCTAGTCAATCTAGGACGTTCATTAGGAATATGATCTAACGATAGAATTTATGTTTAGCTTAGGGTGCCCTAGAAGGCAACCCCTTGCATGCATGAGGGTATTTTATTATGACTATGTATTCTCAGAGCGAGAAAAAGATAGGGAGACTGTGAGAGAGAACAAAGGATATTACAACAGATCTCATGTAGGTTGTGTCTCTTCATATTTCTGGATAATAGAAACGAAGGACTGGCTATTCGGGGTGGACGTAGCCCAAAATGGGTGAACCATGTATATCTCCGTCTCTCTGGTTTTATGTGTTTTGTGTGCTTGTGTTTTCCGCATATTTTATGTGTTGCATTGCTCTGTAATATATAATTTTCTAACATATTCCACCTAAACTATCAAAGGTGGACATTGGTGGCCACCCACCTATTCCCCATATACCTCCAGTTGGTTTCATCATTTTCCTTGTTTATAGAAAAATTTACTATTTTAGCAGTTTTTCGGGTCCCAAACTTCTGGACCATTTTTGAACCCCTAAACGATGTTATTTTTGAGGTCCCCAGTAGGCCTATGGCAATAGGTAGGGGCCTACATCAAGTCCTATAGTACTTGGAGATATATATCCAACGAGGTATCCTACGTGCCAAATGGAGTTAATATGACCATTTTGCGGCCCCAAGAAGTTCGTTGCCTAAAAGTCCCTTAAGCCTCATTGTAACACAGTTCAGATGCATGTAGGTGCCACATCTATTCTCAGAGATAAAGCTACCATTGCCTGAGCTAGTTTATTTCCATTCTGTATGTAAGCATATTTTAGTTTTTTGGTATTAATGAAATCAAGTTGTATTTTTATTGCATATATGTTTTTATGTTTATATATGTATTCTATTATGTTCATGCATAAGTCAGGATCATTCCATGCGCCTGTGAGGGTGTCTTCCTGAGAAACGAACTATTTCGTGAGTTCATTAGTAGGGTAGGTCGGGCATGTCATTAGTAGAGTATTCCATTGTGTTTTGGTTTCTTTCCTTGGCCTCGGTTTCCAAATGATCCTATTTTTGTGGTCAGAGGTCTCCGAGTATATGCTTGGCCTTAGCTAATACATCTTCGATGAGCTATATTTGGGTTTCGAGGTCGTTCACCTGATCTAGAAGTTCCTTCTATTGGTTCTTGTCTCGGGTACCCATGGCTTGGTTAAGCAGATGATTAATGCAGTGGAACAGAGGGTAAGAAGGTCGATTAGTCCTTTCCATACAGCTAGACCAGTCATGAACGTGTCACAAAAGGCCTTGAACTTATTACGTAGCATTAATGATCGAGGATTTTAGATCTGCTGCATCTGCTATTTTCTGCTCAATCTCCCCTGCATAATGGGTGGTAGTATCTGGTAATTCCATGTGGGTGGTATCAAGGTTTCTCTTAAGCTTTCGATTTTTCGAGACCAGATCAGCATAGGCTTATTTTATGTGATCACAACATTCAACAAGGGTGTAGGAAAAGAAATCATTTGGGGCATCTAGCATGATTTTTGTGACAAAGGGCCATAGTACCTAGAATTTTTCAGTAATATGGTCATGCTAACCTTGAATATTCTGCTTCTCCTAGAGGATATGATTATGTTCCTCTATAAGGGAAATAATCTGTTGTTGTTTCTTCTCATGTTTAGTAACCAAGACATTGTGCAACGCCTCTGCTTTGCATGTAGACTGTTGAATAAAAGTTAAAATTTGTTATGATGACCAGGCATGGAGATTCTTGGGGCTCATCGTTAATGATTCAAAAAAATGACTCTGCAATAGATGTCCATTGGAAACTGTTTTCTCAAAGTGCCCCTGGGGAGATGTTGCTCATTGCGAGTGTTTAGTTTTCTATGGATCAATGTGGATGGGAGTGGGGTGGGATGGTAATGAGGATATGGGATGAAGGGGAAGCAGTAATGCATATAATGTTGTTGGAAGGGGAGAGGGAATGATCTATCCTATGTCTATGAGTAGACCCAATTCAAGTAATAAATATAGCATGAAATTATGAGCCATATTTGTGTCAGTAATTTCAGTAATTGACTAGATAAAAAAGTCAACCTCCATTTTCATTTATGTACTTGGCATAATTCCAGAAGGCATGGTATCTAAGATGGTGGTGGAAGTGGATGTTGTGCGAAGTGGTGGATTGTGTGATTGGGGTGACGCAATGGATTTGGAAAGTAGATTTTACTCGATAATGGGTGAAGTGGTATGCTAATGGGGTTCTTCATTTGTGAGATAAACAACTAGGGTGGAGGTGGTCATGGTATTTTTCTTGGACCTAGCTAGTGGTTTGGCAGTGATAGGTTGGGGATTCATAATTGTGGGTTCCAACTGAGAGTGGGGGCCACTACATGGATCAAATCAGTGGGGGGCTACAAATCAAATAATCAAACAGTCAGGGACTTTTACATTCATAGAAAGTGGGGAATGGAATTACTAAGGCGTTGATATTCACCATAGTCTCTGGAATGGACTGCAATTTCATCTTGAGCCTCTTGATGACTAGTTCCAACATCTCCTCGACCATCTACTTCCTTGATGTCGTAGGTGTTTCTCCCAGTAGTGGTTGGGGCACCATTCCTCCAAACAAATATTTATGTCTCCCCTTAAAAATTTCTCCAACAATCCCCGGCTAGGAAGCAACTTCAGTGTGAAAGGATTATTTAGAAAATATAAAATTTTGGGGTTCCATTTGAAATTCGTCAGGATGGACACACTTCGGTTGTATACAAGTGTTTCCATGACTAATTTCGAACCATATTTCCTGTGAGTATTCATCTAGTAGAAATATTCGGATTCTTTGTGTGGCCTTGATGACTTCCAATACCTTCTTATACCATCCAGTAAGAGATGTATCATTGATTTCTGTGTTGTTGGGGTCCCTAGAGGTCCGCCTAGAACGCACCAGAGAGAAAGTGGTCGGTCTTTAGTAATTGGGGCCATCTCCTGACCCTCTGGTGGGAACCATTTCGACATGGCCAATGTAACAGAAATATAACCATAAAAGAAATGGGTAGCTCTTTTATATACATCCTCACAAGCCTCAAATAGTTCTTGGAGAAAAAATCTACACCAATTCAATTGTGTGCCCTGCACACAGGCCTCCGCAACTAAAATAGTGTCCAACGTGCACTCAACTATCAAGAAATGGCACATGAGCTTCCCAAAAATTATGTAACAGGTTATTTTGGTGTTGGGATTATTAATTGACTCTATTTGATCACCCTTGCCTCCTCATTGGGTGTCATACCTGTTATATTAATTGTCATCCCTAGTTTTCTTCCCATGTTTGGAAGTTGTTTAAAATGCAGTGAATACATCAGATAGAATTGTGAGTTTCTTAATATCAACATCATATATCGAATATTATTTTTCAAGACATAACAAACCTCCATGAATCCTACTGATGAGGAGTTTCATGCACTTCATAGCATCTCATGTCGTCCTGAATACTAGAAGACTCCTCAAATTTAGTAGTTTTGACATTTGAATTCCCATGAACTCTTATGTAACTTTGATTAATTTACTTCCATCAGCCTTGACCCTTGGTTTAGTGTAGACCTCTCGCTTAAGTTTTGGAAACTGGAATGAGTCAGAGAGGTCATTGTCGAGGAGCACAACTTTATCATATTTCCTGTAGAGGTGCTCTTTCTTCGTGATTCTTGAATACAAATATACTTATAGAACATAGACTACAATATTCATCATTTATATAGAGTAATGTTGATATTAAAAGAACACAGGGGACTTGAACTTGGGCAAGGAATAGGGAATATTAGATACAGAATCCATACTTGGAAATTTTACCACCTCGGCTCTTGCTTGCGAGAAACTTATCGTTGTCATAAAAATTAAATATAAATCTCGACACAATGTTTTTTATTAGACTACTTAACTAATTAATATGGTAACTTTACCCATTCAGTCCCAACCGTGGCAGCATTGACTATGACTGAGCTGGACCTAACCTGGATGATGCAAAACAGGAAAAGGAGGGTGGAATTGATGGGTAATTATGGTGTTGTGATAGGAGGCACCTATAATTTGAAGTCAGATATTATGGGAAAGATTTAACCCAAATTCAAACTGACACAGGGAATTATTTCCTAATTATTATGGATATGAATCTTGACACATGTGGATCCCGGACCACAAGTAGTTATGGTGGGGTGGAAACACCTCCGCAACTAAAAGTCCTGACGGAAGTTTTATTTTGGATCGAATTTGACTGGAATAACTTACCAACTAAATTAACTAACACAACTAATATATGAAAAAGAACTTACTGACTCTACCTAATCCTACCTATGATCCCCTTTCGAAGATTCAATCAATTTGATGCAAAATTATTCAATCCATGGAAAGGTTTCACACATGCACCATTCACCCATACCGATAGTAAGACACCATTCAGTTGGGCAATATTGACAACTATTAATTCTTTCACTTCCACAAAAATGAAGAGTCCAAACCAATTCTTTTTCCACTTCCCAGGAAACTTTAATAATTTATTGTCATATCGAAAAACATGTCCCCCAACTATAAAATATTTCCTCTTGATGTTCCTATTGTGCCATGCTTTCTTCCCTTGATTTTTGATAGTTTGGTGGAAATATTCCAGAAACCTAGCCTCACAGAGTTCTGAAAGCTCTTGCAGCTGATTCGGAGTTGACTCTTCCTCCATGATGTGAGTGGTATGTGCAATGAAAAGGATGGGGATAGTGAACTTAGTGACTAATCTAACTTCTCATCCACATACTAATTGGAAGTGCATATATATTTGTAAGCATTTGACAATTGTACGATATGCCCTTAGAGTATATGGCACCCACTCATCCCAATTGTCTATGTTGGCAGAGCATATCTTGGTGAGTCCTCTCTCTAAGATTTTGTTCAAAGCTTCCATAGTAGTGTTTTCTTGAGGGTGACATGTGCTTCTCTTATGGTTATGTACCATAAAGTTCTATAGTAATGAGGAAATTGTTTCATTAATTAAATGGGTCCCTTGATCAATTATAAGGCTTCAAGGGCACCCAAATCAGGTGATGATATTCTCGAAAATGAATATGGAGGAAATTTCTATAGTGTAATATTTTATTGGTATGGCCTCATCCCATCTAGTAAGGTACTCTGTGGAGGTTGTTACACCATTTTTTGGTTATCTAACCTATTATCATTAGATGGACCCAAGTACATCATGTAAGACCAATTTTACTCCAAGTAAAATTGCTTTCACTATGAAAATAACTTAGTAAATCACCTTCCCCAGATGCGGGTGCTGGCAGCGTTAATGAGGATGATGGGACGGAGGTCAACCGGACGGGAGGCCACCTGCCTTCCCGCATGGGACCAACGAGCCCACCTAATCACAGTTAATTCACCCCGCTTGCTCTTTATGGCATTAACCATGGAGGCACATTTCGATATGAAGGTTGGCGCTCGAGGCAGTCTCGATTGCAGCAATAGCGTTTCGTATCAGGTTAGCTGGTTCGGTCATTCAATGTTGAGGTCAGATTGTTGCAGGGGTAAGCTGTTATATGTTATGGCTCCGCTCTCCCCTGTGTCGGTGAATTGGTGGTGCAATTCTGTTGCAGGAAAATCCAGCGAGCGCACCACCACTGGGAAACGTAGTCGCAGCACCTGCTGCTTGGAGCTTGATGACAGTCTACACATCTCTCTTTTGGGTTCTTGCATGTCGGCCACGGTTGTTCTGAGCATTCCTCCTTCGCTGCACCCTGTCAACTCTCCGGCTCTCCAGAGCTCCAGTTCTAATTCGGCTGCAAGCATGCCTAGGCTACGACAGAGGATGCATTGCAGACGGGGGTCCTCTCGCAGTGCCAGGAGGTGTTCGCCCTCCTCTTCCAGGTCGCCATCCGAAATCTCTTCTCCCTCAGAGAGCCTCCCTCGTCTCCTCCATGGACGCCTGCTCCGTTCTGGCCGCAGGCTTGACTCTCCCTCTGGCGACGCGCTGCCTGCACAGTCCCACACTGCTCTCTTCTCTTTTGATTGCGCGCTCAACAGGCCGAGAGTCACTGTGGCCATTTCTGCTGTCTTTTTGGAGGAGCCCCAGCCTGAGAATCCGTCGGAAGAACAGGGTCCTGTCGAGGGCGCAAACGTGGACGCAGCGCAGCAAGGTTCAAGGGGCCAGCCCAGCGGGAGCAAGGAGACTCTGCAGGAGGATTCGGGTCGCGATCAGGAAAATCTGATGGAAACTCCTTCAGCGGTCCACTCCAACGCAGAACACTCCAATGATCGTGGCGAACCGGAAGATTATGGTTGCAGGATCGAGGAGGTTGCTCCTGATGAGTAATTCGGCCCTCTTTTTATGTTTCTCATGCTATTTCTCTGCCCTCTCTGAGGGAGTGTTTTGTTGTTTTAATGTTTACTACTGTTATGGTCCAGTTTTTTTCATGGTCCAGTTTTACTGTTATCTACTGTCAATGTTCCAAGTTTTTGTCAAAGACAATCTAGTTCGATCCCCTGCGTGGGATTTTTTCAGTTGGTGGCTCTTCAGGCTGGTTTCCCTCCCGCAGGGCAGCCAAAAACTATGCTCTGTCTGTTTAAATTGCCTCCACGAAGGCACTACTAAGGCTTTAGCCTGATGTACTATATTTTTACTGTTAATATATTACTTTAACTTAGAAAAAAAAAAAAAACTTAGTAAATCACCTTTATGTGATCTAAACAGGAAACCCCATAAGGAAATATTAAATAAATATATATTTGTTTGATTTTCCTCAAGAAATAATTAGTTAAACAGTGGTTTAATTAATATTTCTGGTTATATTTAACCCAAAACAAAGAAATTAATTAGATAAATCATTATTTATCTTATTATTTTATAAATAATAATTGTTTAAATCTTATTTAAATAATATTCTTTGTTAAATATGACTAATTCACCCTTAAATAATTAAATAAATCATTATTTATTTGATTATTACTCAACCATATCCTTAAAATGATAAATAAATCATTTATTTATTTATTATTACTTAATCACACCCTTAAAATGATAAATAAATCATTTAATTATTTATTATTTACAAATAAGGGGATTTGACTCAAGTCAAATTCCTTTTCCCTCCAACAAATATAATAAAATATTCCATAAAAGTTGGATCTAGATTTGGTTAATAATATTTTAATTATGCACCAATCTCTAGAATAACTCAATATTTTGTTATATATAGAAGGTTTTTTCTATTCATTTGTCACCTTTTGTTGCCTAAACATCACTCTGGATCTCAACTCTTCGTCTGGCTATTGATCCATTATCATAGCCATATTTTTCCATTTTTGTCTGGGTTTTCTATACCATTGAGAGAGAGGAATTATAAATCTGAAGTGTTGAGGACTTACAAGAACCCATCCCATTGAGGAGAACAGGGAACACCCTCTTGTGTTTTCCCAGGTGCCCATTAATAAAAATTTCATTGGATATATTCTTGTCTTGTCTATTGGATCTATGGAGTAAATCTTATTTTTCTATTGTTTAATGTCTTCTAATGCATAGATCTAGATTTTTGCAGCATTTGTCTTGATCATCTAACTGTAGATATGAAGATATTAGTAGTCATTTATGCTGTTAGGGTTGTTTGTTATGCGCAACTAAAGTGGTCTTTTTTCGAACACCTCGAATAAAGATTCATACTAACAACTGGCGACTCCACATGGGTTTACCATTACGACCACTGTCGTTTTTCTAATCCTTGCATATCCAGCTGCTTCAAACCCTAGGATTTCTCTTTAGCCCCTTGTTTTTCTTATTCTTGATGTTGTTTTTAATCCATAAAACCCTAAAATGATAAAAATTCTAGCTTTCGCGCGTTTTTGGACCCATTGCGCAGGTGAACGACATCAGCCGCAGTTGAGACGACAAATTTTTCTGAAACCTGCCGCCGAGAGTGCCAGAAGTTCAGGTCGCACTTTTCTACCCAAAACCTGTGACCTGGACCTCCAGGGCTCATTTTACAGCAAAAAAAGTGCGACCTTGCTGAAAACAGGCCAAAAACTGCGACCTGTACTTTCTTCAAGAATTTTTCTGAAAGTTTTCTGGGTTTTGCTGAGCCTCTGTTCAGGGTTGTCTGACCTCCGTCTCCGCCTGTTTTGGACCTGTACTTGTTCTATTTCTCTCAACTAAGTGGGAACCTAGCCCCCTAGGGCTTCAGTACCCTCCATTTTTTGTGGAAGAGTGTTTGTTGTTGTAGCTTGTTTGAAATTTGAGAGTCTTCAGCCATTTTTTTTTCAGATCTGATACCTCATCTTCAGATCCACTTCAGATCGGCTTGTTATCCATCCAAATATTCCCATTTTTCTTTGTTTGGGTTTTTCATGAGGGGGCACTCTGCTTCCCTCTTGGAGATAGCCTTTCGCCACCTCTTTTTACAACAATTTTCCTCTGATTTGTTGTTGTTTTCTGCACCACTTTCTAGCAGATTTTGTCTTTTAGATCTCTGTCCCTCTTGACCCAAGATCTATTAGCCCTTTTTTAGTGTGTTTAGATTAATTTTTGCTCACCTATAGACTAATTGTTGAGAGATACACCTCCTTGTGTTATATTATTGCATTATTAGCTGTTTATTTTCTGTTTTGCAGGCCTATATACTGTCATTTGCAGGTTTATTTATAGCTATACAACAACAATTTTTCTTTTTCTCTACAAATGTCTAGGTTTAAAAATTAAATTTTACACACTTTTACACACACACCCTTAGTGAAAAATGTCTTGGTTAACACCGCCAAGCAAAGACTCTAAAACATTGAAATCACTTGATCCTGCACCTCTCTGCCCTTGTTTCGACATTGTAATCGGTTAATCCTGAACCTCCTTGCCCTTGTCGGTCTCTTTTTCCTTTGTGCCATGTTTGTGTCGTCACCATTGCATCACCAAGGCATTCATCCCTGTTGTCGACAATTATTGTCTACCCTAGAGACAACCTAGAGTTGCTATAGACCAGTGCCTAGGACATCTTAGCATAGCAAGGAGCTCATAATATATCTTGGGTTGTCAATCCAAAAGCTCTCTTACTATCTCTTGTAAAACAAGGAAATTAGTTTAAATGGAACCAAACTCTCTCAGAAGCTGATACAAAGATAAGAATAATGTAGGATCAGCATGCAAAACTCCAATACAAAAGCATCAGACAGTTAAGAGACAGCTTACTGCAAATAGGGCCAGTTCAAATAGTATGCCACAGAAATCAAATATCAGAAAGTGGATGTAGTGAGGAAAACATGAAGGAGATACTAGTTAACATGAGGCTGATACCCAGATACACAACAAAACCATATATGGGCTTATCCAACTAAGAATCCATACATGACAATGGCGTTTTAAAAGCACCCTCCTCAAGTAACTAATATAGTAGAAAATATGAATGAAACGAACATGGAACAGTATATCATGACTAGGCCTATTTAAAGCGCTTGACTAATCCAAGTATGGGCACCAACTAGGATGAATCCTTACTTAAGATCAGTGAGCCACTCGCATTCTAGAACATGATACAAGAAGATAAATACAATGAAATGAGATATTATATTAACACATAAGAAAAGATTACATACTGTGGGATACCCAAGACCAGAATCCTCATTACAGTTATAACTCCTCCTCACTGAGACCCTACGGGCTCTGAGCCTTCATACAGAAACTTTACAAGATGTATAAAAAGCCTTTCACTGCACAGTTTGCTGATAGAAATCTGGAACCCTTACAAGGTCTTTCTTCTTTGTTTTTATAGGAAAGACTGAAAACTCTAGAGAATGAGGTAGGTAATGTACATTAAATTTACTCATTAAAACCAATTGGCGAGGAAAAACCCGCCTATGCTATTTGACGGTGCTGAAATGGTGCAAGTATTCTGCTGCTACTTCATGGAATAAATGCTGAGGATGAAAATCTACTCTTAACAAGACACAAAGAATAAAATATACAAATGTTCTGTACTTGATTTGGAAGAGAAAAATATACTGCAATAAAACCTTGAGGTTGCTTGTGTTTGTGCATGATACTCCCGGTCTTCCAATCTTTGAATTAAAATTCAAAATCATAAGGCTGGGCACTGGCTTTATCGATTTTCACTGATATTTCATGCTGCCCCATTAATGTTCTCGCCTACCCAAATCTATCTCTTGATTTTCTCTGGAGGGTTCTATAGATTCAAATCCTCGCTTTCTTTAATGGTGGTCACATCATAGCAGCTCCCTGATCCTTTCCCACCAACTCTGCTCCTGAAGCATAGTCCTGTCGTGCATTTTCGGCCTCTGTAATGGCAATGACGAATCATGATAATCTTAGCCACGGTGATCCTGCGAAAACAAAAACTCGTTAAATAAAACTAATCAGAGGGATGGCGGACATCGTGGGGTTAATGGAGATGGTGGAGCAGGTTTACAAAGAGGTAAAACAGTGCAGGGTGGCGGAGAGATTACAGAGAGGTTTTGGTAAACAGATAGGATGTAAGTTTTCCACATAAAACATAATGTACAAATAAGAAACGATGAGTATGGATGCAGCGCATGTATATAGGTGGCGATAATGGAAATGCGATGGGCGCGCGGGGTGATGACACGTAGGCGTACGAGCAACCAAGGGGAACAGATGACATGGCGGACGACTTTTTCAAGCGGGAAAAATGCGGGTGATTATGGGCCACACGATCTCTGAATGAGATCGATGGTTAGAATGAGCCGGAGGGAAATCAAAGGTGGGCCAGGGACGCGGTTGACGTAGGTTAAAACACGTGCAGCTTTAGAAGATAAACACCGTTGGATGAAAGGCGCAGGATCAGACGACGATGATTGATTCCGCTGCACATCCTTTGGCCGAAACTTAATGCGCGGGGAGAGCGGAGGCCTGAGATAAAGCGCGTGCATCTTCGAGGCACGATGGTCATCGGATAGAGGCCCCGAGATCTGACGGTCGCCATTTATTCCGCTACCCGACCTTTGACTGATCATTAACGTGCGAAATGGGAGCGGTTTCGGGCCCGTACAAAAGACACGCGGCGCACATTCAATGGAATCGCTGGCCCTGTGGAGAATACCGCCCTATCGGCAATGGTGGTGTGGAATAAACCACCGGTTTTTGGGCGTGGGGACCGCCAGGGGGGCATGCTATGGGACCGTTGATTTGTGACTGATCGGACGGTTTATGGTGCATCCGATGACTTTATATGTAGAGCGCCTTTGTGATTAGTGCTCGGTCCTAGGCTATGGTCACGTAGATAAATAGAATATGGGGGCTAAGGCCAAAAGGGGCTGGGCCTGATATAAATTTTTATTGCGGGTTTTAACCTTTGCACAGTGTATTTTATGGGCGGAAAGGGGAGTGTTAAGTAGAAATATGGAGGCTGTAGGCCACGGAAGAGGTTCGAAATGGATTCAGAAGAGGCTGCAGGCCAAAAATTTATATGTAAGGGCTGACATGTACAACATCGGCTCCATCTGGGGACGGTGCGTTCATTTTTGGACGTGCCGAGATCCTGCAGACCACTGATCATTTCTCTGTATACCTTGATCTTCTACTTCCTTTAGCATTTTTCTTCATAATTTATCAGCGCACCCATAAAACCAAAACTGAAGCAAAACATATATATAGTATGGTACATCAGGCTTGTTCTGCCTGAATCAGAATTGAAAGTAGGGCTTAAGAAATTGGATATTTACAGGGGCGTCCAGCAGATCACCCTGCAAATTTTCTAAAATAAATGTATTATTACCTTTTGGCTCCATAATCTTAAATGGGCCAAACCAAAGTGGATCAAATTTAGCATGTTTTCCCTTTTCAGCCCTTCGGATATCCCATCTGAGAACCAGATCACCAATTTGAAATTTCCTGTCTTTTGCATGCTGATCAAAGATGTTTTTCATTTTCTCCTGATACTTCGCTAATCTCTGATTAACTTGGCTCCGTGTTTCCTCCAATTCTACCAGTTGGTTAATTCTTCTGACCATGTCATTTGGTTCTTCCTGACTTTCCTGCATGAAACGTGCCACTGGCAAAGCCAATTTCACAGGAAACATAGCTGCTCGCCCATATACTAATTCATAAGGAGATTTCCCTGTTGCTCTCTTGCTGGTTACCCTATTTTCCCATAGAGCAAACTTCAATCGGGAATCCCAATTCTTTTGATTCTCATTAATTGTCTTCTTCAAGGCCCTCACCAGAGTTTTGTTGGAAGATTCTGCCAAGCCATTCCCCTGTGGATAGTAAGCTGTGGAGTGATTCAATATAATGTTATACTGCTGGCAGAAATTTACGAATTTTGCAGACTTGAAGGCCTTTGCATTATCAGTTACAATTCTAGCTGGACAGCCAAACCTGGATATGATGTTTTCTTCCATGAACTTGATTATTACAGCATCTGTAGCATTCCTTGCAGGTATGGCTTCCACCCATTTTGTAAAGTAATCGGTTGCAGTCAATATCCATTTATGCTGACCACTTAATGGGGGATGTATTTCTCCAATAAAATATAATCCCCATTGCTGAAATGGTTCATCTATATGAACTGGAATTAGGGGCAGAGCGGGCAACTTTTGTCTCTCAGCAAATTTTTGACATTTATCACATGCTCTAACCCAATTGAGAACATCTCCAAATAATTTAGGCCAATAAAAACTAGCTCTCAGTATTTTATGTGCTGTGGCCCTCCAACTGTAATGACCTCCACAAATTCCCTCATGAAACTCCACCATTATATTTTCTACTTCATCCTCTGTGAGGCACAATAATAGTATGCCTGAAGGATCTCTCCAATATAACTGACCATTGGCAACTATATACTTTTGTGATTTCAGCCTCAAAGCCCTGTATTTTGATTTGTCACAGTTGGGTGGACAGCTGAGTGTTACAAGATATTCAACTATTTCTTTGTACCAAGGACTAGTGAGATATTTTATGTGTATCTTTTGAGTGGCCATCTCTAGTCCATGTTGCTCTTCTCCTTTCTCAGACTCTTCATTCGCTATCATGGACAAATTTATACCTAGAGCCTGATGATTTGATTCAGACAAAATTTTGGCCAACCCTTGTCCTTTAACCAGCTTAGTGGGTCTTATGTCCAAATCATACTCCTGTGTTTTTGCAATCCATCTTCCTCTTTTGCCTCCACTATCTCCTTGAACGAGAATATCTTTGACAGCTGCTGTAGGAACATATGCATTAATGTGGGACTGCAAAACATATGTTCTAAAGGCTTTGAGGGACTTCACCAGGGCATATGCCTGCTTCTCTAGTATATTATAATTCAATTCTGCATCATGTAATACCTGACTGAAAAAGGCTATTGGCTGCTCATATCCTTCTTTATTTTTCTGCAACAATACTCCAGCTACAGTATGAGGTGAATCAAATGAAAAGATCATAAATGGCTTTGTATAATCAGGCCCAGCTAGCACAGGAGCTTCAACAAATGCCTGTTTTATTCTGGTGAATGCATCTCTAGATTCCTGAGACCATTTTACTTCATTATTCTTTTTCAACATATCAGTTATATGCCTAACTATCTCAGCATAGTTAGGAATAAACCTTCTCAGGAAATTGATTCGACCTAGAAACACTTGCACTTCCTTCTTATTCCTGGGTAAAGGAATACTGTTTATAACTTCAACTCTCTTAGGGTCTATTTTCATGCCATCTTTAGTGACAATGTGCCCTAAGAGTTTTCCCTCATCTAATGCAAATAAAGATTTTTGAGGATTGAGGGAAAGACCATACCTTCTGCATTTTTCAAAGGTTCTCTGCAAGTGTTGAATGTGTTCAGTATCATCCTTTGAAAATACTGTGATATCATCCAGATATACCACCAGAAACTTGTCCTGCTCTCCAACAAAAGCTATGTCCATTGCCCTCTGAAAAGTAGCTCCTGCATTAATTAGCCCAAATGGCATCCTGGCATACATAAATGTTCCCCATGGTGTTGTAAATGCAGTTTTCTTCTGATCCTCTGGGAACACAGCTACCTGATTATAACCAGAAAACCCATCCATCATTGACATTCTGGAGGCTCCGACCACTTTCTGCAGAATGTGATCCATCTTAGGCAATGGATAATTATCTTTTAAAGATGCTCTATTTAATTTTCTGAAATCTACACACAACCTTATTTCTCCATTTTTCTTTCGAACAGGAACAAGGTTTGCTACCCATTCTGAGTATCTCAGTGGCATAATTATTTTGGCCTTCAGCAACTTCTTGATTTCTTTTTCAATAGAGGGAAGCAGCAGAGGATTTATCTGCCTGAGCTTCTGCTTATAAGGCTTTGCATCTTCTATCAAAGGAATTTTATGCTGCATTATATCAACACCAAAAGTTTTAAGGTCTTGATAAGACCATGCAAATACATCCTTATATAACTGAAATAATTTCAGATATTTCTCTTTATATTCTTCTGGGACCTTTTTGGATAATTTGACAATTTTGGGCTCAGCATCAGTGCCCAGATTTAAATCTTCTACTTGTTCTTCTTCTACTGTTTTACTGTGCTGCAATGGAACATCGTTTTTATCAAACAATCTTTCTAGAGGTACCAGCCCTCTAGGTATGATATTTCCTTTCAGCTGCAGCACTTTATTGCCTGCTATTTTTTCTTCCCATTTGTTTTCTACAACATTTTCAGCTTCCTCTTCTTCATTATCATCAATCTCCATAATTGAAAACTCACCCACTGTCTCCAGGAATCTCTTCATCTGTTCATCATCTTCAAAAACCTGCCAATGTTTAACATTATCTGGGATTGATGGTCTGTATCGTACTTCAATTTCATACCTCAAAAGAGGATTCTGTGGAGGATGAAATGTGCTAGCAGCCACAGCAAGAGAATCTGCCATTCTGTTCTGCTCCTGGGGCATGAACTGTATATTAAAAGCCGAGAAGAAATTTTCCACCATGTCCCATACTTCATTTCTGTAGGCTCTCAGTCATGGATGCTTAGTTTGACATTGATTTCTGACCTGCCTTACCACCAGCTCAGAGTCTCCCATGACTTTTAAACTTTGTATGCTCATATTCTTGGCTGTCTGTAATCCCAACAAAAGTGCTTCATATTCAGTTACATTATTGGTAGCCTCATATTCCAATTTAAAGGATAGTGGGACCCATTTGCCTATAGGAGAAATTAATAATACTCCAGCTCCATTGCCTTCTCTTGAATTTTCCCCATCAAAATGTAAAGTCCAGATTCCAGCTTCATAATTTTCTGAAGGCTGCTCATCCTTAATTTTGAAGGAGGATTCATGCACATAATTTTGATCTTCTTCTAGCATAAAGCATGAAAAATCTCCTTCTTTACTATAGACTGGTGAATTTTCAGAGTTATCAGCCTTAGTAACTACCTTGACAAATTTAGTCTCTCTGTATAACCTCCTCTCCTGTCCACCAAAAACTAGGATGGTAGCATATGTTAAATCCAGCTTAATTGACCCACCAATTTTTGTACCCCAGGACCTTGACAGCAACATGCCAAAGCGGGCTGGGATATCAGCCACCACAATGTCCATGACCACACTCTTTGCTGGAATTTGGGCCAAATTGACCACTAAATCTTTAATCATCCCCAAGAATTTAACTCTTTTGGAATCAAATGAGTAGAGGTCTTTATATGGTCTTGTAATTTTCAGTCCTAGTTGTTCCATGACAGACAGAGGCATAAGATTATGGGAAGCCCCAAAATCTAGCATACAGTTGTGTAACAGCAGGTCATGGATGACTAAAGACACGTAAAAAGGAGGAGTAGAAGGGTCTATCTCCTCGACATGTGGGCCAAAGACTACCATGGGTCTTTCTTCTTGAAGGTTTAGACTATCAGGCACAATTGATATTTCAGGAGGGAGCATAAAAGAAGTAACTTGAGACTGATATGCAGGTTGTTTTAGCAGCTCGGTCAAGGGGACTGGAATTTTAATTTTCTCAAGTTCTTTTTGCAAAATAAAAGCAAGAGGGGGATTTTCTATCACAACTTCTTTTGACTCTTTATTTTCAGCTGAAAATTTAATTTCTTTTGACACAGATTCATCATTAGGAGGACTGACTACTTTTGAAGAAGAAGGAATTTAGTCATTAGGCTGCAAGGGAGTATTTAGAGGACTCTTACCTTTTTCTGTGTTTCTCTTTTTTGCTGATTCCTTCTGAGAAGGTACCTCCTTCTGAGGTGGCTCCTCTTCTTGATCTTGAGTTCGGGTCCTCTTCCTTGAAGATCTGAGATCATATTTTCTATTGAAGTGTGCTTGCATGAAATCAGCAAATTGTTTACAATAATGATCAATCTCTGCTTCTTCTTCTTCTTGCGACGGGCATTCCACTTCATCGTTGTTTGAGAATGAAAAATTTGAATCTTCTAGTTCATAAGCAGCGTCTTCAGTGGAGTCATTTGTTGGACCTTCCAGGTACAGTGGGTGTGGTACCTGATCTGGTTGCTCTTTTGCTTCTCTTGGCAATATCTGCAGAGGTGGATTTCTATATTGAGGATTGTACCCTCTTTTTGGAGCATTATAAAAGTTCTTGGGAGCTGCATTTTTAGCCTCCAACTCAAGCTTGACCATCTTCTTAACCATCTTACTTATTTCATCCATCTTATCTGCATCCTTATCTTGATTAGAGGTGGAAACCTCTTCTTTGCCTCT
Source organism: Pinus albicaulis (assembly GCA_034641835.2). Lineage (NCBI taxonomy): Eukaryota > Viridiplantae > Streptophyta > Pinopsida > Pinales > Pinaceae > Pinus > Pinus albicaulis. The sequence continues at coordinate 1,279,595,154 of CM076579.1, forward strand.
CCTCCTAGTTTCTTGTTCAGCTTTTCCTTTTAATTTTCCAGTGGAGGAAAAGTTTGCTTCTAATTCAAGAGCATATGACTGAGCATCATATAGAGTGGCAGGTTTTCTTTCCCTCAAAGAGAAGCCAAAATCTGAATCAAAGGCTGCTATGAAAACTACTTTAGCAGTAGTCTGGTGAGGCTTCATCTCAGGAGGCAGACTCAGATATAACTTATTAAATCTCTTAATAAACTCCGACACCCCTTCATTATGTCTCTTCTTGAGTGTATTGAACTCAGTGAGACACTATCCATGATCTTTCTTTTCTCCCCATTTCCTGAGAAAAGTATTCTCCATGTCATCCCAGGTGGTTACTGAACGGTTTCCCAAGGTCTTAAACCATTTTCTGGCTTCACCATCCAAATATTGCACAAATAATCTTAAGACCACATCTAAATGTTCAACATTAAGGTTCTATGCAAAGGAGCAGAAAGTTTCAATATGTCTCTGAGCATCAATTTCATTTTCACCATTGAATCTAGGAAAAATCTTCAAATAATCCTGTGGCATATCATTTAGCACTTGTGGTAAGGCCAGTGGAGCGTATTTGTTCAATAGGAAAGCTGGTACATTAGCCATTGGAGGAGGTGGGAGAGGAGTATGTATAACAATGGGAATAAATTGCACAAAAGCTTGAGGTGTATATGGGAATAGTTCACGGTTAACAACAGCTACTTATGTGACTTCTTTAACTTCTTCAGCCTCAGGGGTAGAATGAGGGTTATCTTTGGTTCTAGCACTTCCCCTGGGTGGGCTATCTGAGTAATATTCAGGATTTTCCTCAGTGGAGTCAGGATTTTCCACTGGGATTTCTTGAGAAGAAGAGGATGGATGATCTTCTACAGAATATTCAGGGACTTCAGCATGGGCTGATTGTCTTTCTTTCCAACTTCTTCTATGAATAATATTCTCTGGGTCAGATACAGAGGATGTCTTTAAATTAGATGAATTTGACCTCAAATGTGGCTTTCGAGGAGCCGGGACTACCAATAGATTTATCAAATAAAGAACAGTGGAGTCGCCAAGGTGAGAGATACAAAACTCTTCAACTCTCTGTGCTCACCTGATTAGAGAGTGAATATGATTTGTCGAGGCCCAGGGAAAATGATTTTCTTGAATTCGTTCCCTGGCAACGGCGCCAGAAATATGTTGTCGACAATTATTGTCTACCCTAGAGACAGCCTAGAGTTGCTATAGACCAGTGCCTAGGACATCTTAGCATAGCAAGGAGCTCATAATATATCTTGGGTTATCAATCCAAAAGCTCTCTTACTATCTCTTGTAAAACAAGGAAATTAGTTTAAATGGAACCAAACTCTCTCAGAAGCTGATACAAAGATAAGAATAATGTAGGAACAACATGCAAAACTCCAATACAAAAGCATCAGACAGTTAAGAGACAGCTTACTGCAAAGAGGGCCAGTTAAAATAGTATGCCACAGAAATCAAATATCAGAAAGTGGATGCAGTGAGGAAAACATGAAGGAGATACTAGTTAACATGAGGCTGATACCCAGATACACAACAGAACCATATATGGGCTTATCCAACTAAGAATCCATACATGACAAAGGCGTTTTAAAAGCACCCTCCTCAAGTAACTAATATAGCAGAAAATATGAATGAAATGAACATGGAACAATATATCATGACTAGGCCTATTTAAAGCGCTTGACTAATCCAAGTATGGGAACCAACTAGGATGAATCCTTACTTAAGATCAGTGAGCCACTCGCATTCTAGAACATGATACAAGAAGATAAATACAATGAAATGAGATATTATATTAACACATAAGAAAAGATTACATACTGTGGGATACCCAAGACCAGAATCCTCATTACAGTTATAACTCCTCCTCACTGAGACCCTACGGGCTCTGAGCCTTCATACAGAAAATTTACAAGATGTATACAAAGCCTTTCACTGCACAGTTTGCTGATAGAAATATGGAACCCTTACAAGGTATTTATTCTTGGTTTTTATAGGAAAGACCGAAAACTCTAGAGAAGGAGGTAGGTAATGTACATTAAATTTACTCATTAAAACCAATTGGCGAGGAAAAACCCGCCTATGTTGTTTGACAGTGCTGAACTGGTGCAAGTACTCTGCTGCTGCTTCATGAAATAAATTTTGAGGATGAAAATCTACTCTTAACAAGACACAAAGAATAAAATATACAAATGTTCTGTACTTTATTGGAAGAGAAAAATCTACTGCAATAAAACCTTGAGGTTGCCTGTGTTTGTGCATGATACTCCCGGTCTTCCAATCTTTGAATTAAAATTAAAAATCATAAGGTTGGGCACTAGCTTTCTCGATTTTCACTGATATTTCATGCTGCCCCATTAATGTTCTCGCCTACCCAAATCTGTCTCTTGATTTTATCTGGAGGGTTCTATAGATTCAAATCCTCGCTTTCTTTAATGGTGGTCACATTGTAGCAGCTCCCTGATCCTTTCCCACCAACTCTACTCCTGAAGCATAGTCCTGTCGTGCATTTTCGGCCTCTGTAATGGCAATGACGAATCATGATAATCTTAGCCACGGTGATCCTGTGAAAGCAAAAACCCGTTAAATAAAACCAATCACAGGGCTGGCGGACATGGTGGGGTTAATGGAGATGGTGGAGCAAGTTTACAAAGAGGTAAAACAGTGCAGGGTGGCAGAGAGATTACAGAGAGGTTTTGGTAAATAGATAGGATGTAAGTTTTCCACGTAAAACATAATGTACAAATAAGAAACGATGAGTATGGATGTGGCGCATGTATATATGTGTCGAGAATGGAAATGCGATGGGTGCGCGGGGTGATGACACGTAGGCGTACGAGTAACCAAGGGGAATAGATGACATGGCGGAGGACTTTGTCAAGCGGGAAAAATGCGGGTGATTATGGGCCACACGATCTCTGAATGAGATCGACGGTTAGAATGAGCCGAAGGGCAATCAAAGGTGGGCCAGGGACGCGGTTGACGTAGGTTAAAATGCGTGCAGCTTTAGAAGATAAACATCGTTGGATGAAAGGCGCAGGATCGGACGACGATGATTGATTCCGCTGCACATCCTTTGGCCGAAACTTAATGCGCGGGGAGAGCGGAGGCTTTAGATAAAGCGCGTGCATCTTCGAGGCACGATGGCCGTCGGATACAGGCCCCAAGATCTGACGGTCGCCATTTATTCCACTACCCGACCTTTGACTGATCATTAACGTGCGAAATGGGAGCGGTTTCGGGCCCGTACAAAAGACACACGGTGCACATTCAATGGAATCGCTGGCCCTGTGGAGAATACCGCCCTCTCAGCAATGGTGGTGCAGAATAAACCATCGGTTTTTGGGCGCGGGGACCACCAGGCGGGCATGCTATGGGACCGTTGATTTGTGACTGATCGGACGGTTTATGGTGCATCCGATGAATTTATATGTAGAGCGCCTTTGTGATTAGTGCTCGGTCCCGGGCTGTGGTCACGTAGATAAATAGAATATGGGGGCTAAGGCAAAAAAGGGCTGGGCCTGATATAAATTTTTATTGCGGGTTTTAACCTTTGCACAGTGTATTTTATGGGCGGAAAGGGGAGTGTTAAGTAGAAATATGGAGGCTGTAGGCCATGGAAGAGGTTCGAAACGGATTCAGAAGAGGCTGCAGGCCAAAAATTTATATGTAAGGGCTGACATGTACAACAATCCCGGAGACTTCTTGACCTTCACCCTCAGTTTCCGGTAGGGAGACTTACTCCTCCATAGAGGATTCAAGTTAGTCCTCAACCGAGTCTGCACTTCGACTCTTCTTTTGGTTCTTTGGGTTCTTCTTCCAGTTTTGCATTCGGTTCTTCCCCTGTCACCTTCACCATGTCTGGTGCAGGACCTAGCACTGGTGGTAAGCCTGGACCTCCCGCCGGAAATACCGCTAGTGGGACCGCAACAGACACTACCTTGGCTGTACCCTCGCTCCCTTTCATGGCAGGCCTCAGCCTCCCTGATTTCGACCAGTTGATAAACAACCCTATACACCATGACGCTAAATGGCCTGCTATGCCAACAAAGCTCCCTTCAGATATCCCAAAGTTTGAAGGTCTTGCTGGAGAATATCATTCAAATCATATTCGATCTTTCCACATGTGGTGTTCGTCTAATTCCATTACCGATGACTCTGTTCGTCTTCAGTTCTTCCAATGAATGCTTATAGGTGAAGCTTCTAAGTGGTATGTTGATCAAGCCCCTTCCTCTCATACCACCTTTGTGACTCTGGCCCGGGATTTTTTGTCTTATTTCCAACTTCCCCTTCATTACGACACTGGTACTGAGCTCTTGACCTCTTTCCGTCAATCATCTGCGACCCGCCTATCTGAACATGTTCAGGAATGGCGAAGAAGAAGGAGCCTATGTCGAGCCCCTACTTTCGAAGACCACGTCTACATGGACTGGGTCCTTAGGACTCTATTTTCGCCTATCAGGAAAGACGTAGCATCACAATTTCCTCAAATCGAAGAAGCCGCTCTCTAAATTGCATTAAAATATGACCTAATCTACGCTCATTCAGGTTATGTTTATACCGTCCTACCTGATCTTCCTAGACCTGGTGGTGCCAATGCACCGGGGGAGTCTCACGCCGCCGACAGTATCGTTGGAGCTCTCTTTAATCCGTATGCTCAACCTCCCATGGGCTATGGTTTATCTAAGGGAGGGGCTAGCTCCTCCGGCACTTTTCCCCCTCCCGGTAGCATGCATCCAGGATATGACATGCCTCCTCCTTTTGCCCAACCTCCTGTTTACCACACTGCTACCCAACCTCCTTATTATCGGTATCCATAGCTTGGTGCTCCAGCTCCTACAAAATTAGCACCTCCTCCTCCCTTGCCTTCTCAACCCCCGCAACAGCAGCCACCACCCCCTCCGGGGCAGGTGTACGCACAACAGGGCACGACTAATCCTCCTACCCCAAAAAGGAAGAGGAAAGACAATCAAAATCAAGCTGCCTCTGGTAATATTGGACCTAATTAAGGTAATGCTCCTAACACTACTCAACCCAAGCAGGATAGGCCTCGTCGTACGAACAAGCCCTATTCTTGTTGTGGTGTTTATGGTCATTATACACATGATTGTCCTCTTCTGCCACAAATGTGACAGCTATGGGAATCTCAAGCAACATTGAGAGTACAACAAGCCATCCCTTGCGTTCCTCCTATTCCTGCACCTAGTCAGCTGGCTGTGCTTACGGATCCTTTCCCTCAATAGGGATTTGTGGCTACCCAACCACCCGAAGGATAGGTGGCCACTCAATCTCTCCCATCTGGTTCCCCTGATTACCAGATTTTCATGATGTCCTATGATCAGGCTTTTGAACCTTCTTCTCTTGGCCCTTCACTTTCAGTTGGTACTCATGACCCCCTTTACCCTCTTGGGGTGGTTCCTCCTGGCCTTAACCACCTTGGCGCCATTGCACCTGGCCATTACCCCTCTGGTCAGATAGCGTTCCTAGCTCCCCCACCAGGAGTGTACACGGTACCTATTATGGCCACCCTCTATCTTCCTAACCTGACCCTCGGGATTCCTGTCTGGTACCTCAATCCTCTAGCCGCTACCTCGTCTGGTCAACATAAACCTTATCTCGCTTTGAACTCAGTTCAACCAGTCCCTATGACTTCTCCCGCTGCAATAGTGCCTCATTCACCTCAACAGGAACCACCTTCCGTTGCGACCATTTCGGGTAAGAAGGGAAAATCTCGCAAGGGGGCATCAAAGGATAAGGCTACCCCGACAAAACCTTCCCCCTCTTGACCTCCAAAGCGTACCATGCAGTGTGCTTTGTGTGACAGTGTCGGCCACGCCACCCATACTTGCCCAAAATTTCCTCACCCCAAGTCCATGATCAATGAGTCATTTCCAGAATCTGATATCCCAGAGGTATATGTCACTATACCCGATTCAATCCTGAAACTCAAACCATTGTGCACAAATCACCCTTGTGATTTATGTGATTTCCATGGCCATTACACTCACCTGTGTCCTCGCCTCGACGAGTATCATTCCTCTTTAGAATCCTTACTCCAATTCGAGGCCAAGTGCCATGAGTCACCCACTCCCTTATTTTCATATCTTGCTTCGGCAACACCCTAGGACACAGATGCTCCCATTAAATTTTCCCCTTATGATGTTGAGATAATGGGGCCTTGTTCGAAAGTTCACGATGAGAACTCCCCTAATGTTTCACCTGAACTCTTTTCAGCCCCCTCCCTAGTCTCAACATCAGTGGATCCTTTGTCTACTCACTCTCCCACTACCCCTTCTGACGATGCGCATACGAACCTCTCCTCTCATGATGAGGAGTAAGGTTGTTTCGTCGAGTCAGGTGGTCTTTCTTCCATCAGTCACCCCATCTTCTATTACGATGATGACATTAAGGAAGCAACGACCACTCTTGACTTTAGCTACCCCCCTTACATTGAACTCATGCATTTGAACCACATGCACAGTGTGGCCATTACATTGACACCCAATGTTTGGGTAAGGGGGGGCACTCATGTTGGCGAGACCAGGAGAAGCAGTTCTTCAACACTCTCCTAGTGAATCTAGTCATGATGACTCTAGTCCCATTATTCTTCCACATTTAGAAGAACTTATAGAGTCCCATATCACTTCTAGATCACTCTAGGAATGATACCCCTCATCATTCCTTCATTTTTCATCAGCAAACCAGTCTCATAGACATTGTGGTTGACCAACCTATAGGTTTTCTAGGAGAACATCAGTTCATTATCCCAAATACTATCTTTGGGGTATTAACACCATGTATTCCAACCTAGAAACTTAAATGCCATTTAATTCATATAGGCAGTACCAAAAGAGATTGGTAATCGTCTATTTCCTTTCTCAAACGGTGTAACCATACCGAAAACAAATGGCACACCACATCATTAAAATGTGTTTAGATTTCCTTTTTTTTCTAAATACATTTTGGCATGTCCACAACATGCTTGGGGGCACCTATGCCCCTCAACCATAAAAATCCCAGATCTCAGCCAAAAAACAACACTGAAAATCCCCTTTTCTGACAGGTCGCACTGTTCAAGTCATTTCCTGGACAGGTCGCATTTTTCTGCCCAGAACCTGCTACCCAGGTCACAGAACAGATGCCAAAAAGTGTGACTTGGCCTGTTCATGAGCTTTGGGTACCTAAACTGAACTTTCAATCCACTGAAATGAAAGAGTAGGATTAGGCATCTTACCTACAACTCATGGATCTCAAGTTTCAATGGTTGGTTTGTCTGCTACAATCACCACAAGATTTAGGGCCTCCTCTCCTCATTACATTCACCACAACTCCATGAGTGAATTTGGAAGGAAAATGCCTTATTAAAAGAAAACTCCTGATTTTTCTTTTGCTTGCTGCGGTCAAACCGTAGCTCAGTTTGATGAATCATCTATACCATTGGAATGATCTCTCCAAGCCCTCAAAGGCGTATCTATTAGCCTTTTTGTGATTCGATACTTCACCAGGGCACATTTTATCCAAGAAGCGCCACTTCACCCTTCCTCAAAACTGAATTTATTCACTTGCAACACTCGTACTAGGGGCATCATGTTGCCTCCATACTTGTCAACGCTTGTGTCGACTTTAGTTATGAGCTACCATCTTGTAGTCATGCCTTTATGGTCCCCATTGGCCCCTTTTTTTGTTTGGCAGCACCATCGAGTCACCCTTGTTTACAACATCTGAGTTGAGTCATCATTGCTTTCATGGAGTCTATCCCGAGTCCCTTTGCACCCCACTATAGTCCTCCATCCTTCATTGCTTGGTTTCTCTCTCGTGTCGCTCATTATGGCCTTCAGTACCATTGTCCTCTATTCCCCATGATATTGTGTCAGTCACTGCCAGTTCATCCATGTCATTTATGCTCTAATAGGGGAATTTGTCAGTTTGCTACTCATCTCTCCCCATTTCATCATCATCATTGGTGTCAGTCTGTCAGTCGCTTCACTATTTTCTCTTGTGCCTTAGTTGAGGATCCCTTATTGCCTCACCTAGGGCAGACCTCCTTCTGTCGACATCAACTCATTCATTCCAGAACACAGGTCTAGAGGGCAGTGTACCTTGGTTCCAGCTTCCATTTTTGTTCGGTACCTCGGATCAAGCAAAGGGACTCCTCATTTCCCTTTGACTTGATTTCTTCTTAGCTCCAACTCCTTTCAGCATGATCGAGATTTGTATACTTGATGGTTCGGTGATGCAGCAACTGACATCGATGATTCTCAGGTGTGTGTGAAATGTCTCAGTCCTCATGAGGGGATGGCCCTACAGGTAGCCCCCCACACACTCGGATGAAATCTTCATTACAACCTTCGATGTATCTCCATACATTTGATGATGTTGGCCTCAGCCGCTTGCAGCACCTTTTTGTTTGCATGTATCAGTCAGATTTTTTAGAGCCCTTTCCTGTTTTCAGGGGCATTTGGGTTGTATTTATATCTCATGTACTTAGATATTATTTTACAAAGTCCTGGCTATTATCCTAGGCACAATATGTATGTGGGATTCATTATTGTGTTATTTATCTGGCTCATGTTTAGGCCAACATATTATTGCGTTCCATGGTTTTCCAGGAACCTTATTGTTTGTTGTATTGCCTTGGCGGGCATAGGTATGCCTCCCCCACCGCCTATAGCAGGTACTCAATCATAAAAAAGAATTTTCACACCTGCAAGTCACCTCTTCAGGGTCTAGTTCTTTCAGCACTTTGGTCTACCTTACAATCCTCTCTCTTTGACTTCTCCTTGATTGTCTAGTGATTGAGTTCTTACAACGTACTTAAGTCATACGATTAGCTCCTAGCACGCTGGGGGGAAATCTTGCATGGGAATGGCATGCTGACGGATTGATAGGTCCTAAAAATTCGATTTCCCATTTCTCAAAAGCCTATAGTTCTTGTATTGGTTGCAAAGGAAGTTCATCCTGGTGCGATAACATTCCAACTGTTTGGAAAATGCCACACCTCTTAACTTATTCCTTTACATCTTGAAAAATTGTGGGCCACAAGAGCCCTGCTTGTAATAACTTCCTTTCGGTGGACTTCCCCCCAATATTCCCTCCCACAACTCCTGAATGACACTCCCACAATACATCCTGTCTCTCGTGATCAAGAACACATCTATGCAATATTTGATCAAGGCCCCACTTGTACAGTTGTCTTGTAATCAACTGATAATATGCATCGCAGACTACCATGTTGTGTACCCCTTCGGGCATTTACTTGTGGTTATAAATGTTGTTATATCCTCAAAGTAGTTTGGTATGGCTTCAACTCAAAACATGTCAACATCTGGCAGTTGATCATCTACTGACCCTCCATTTTAGCCTGAATACAATCGAGAAAGGTGATCAGGCCTCACATTTAGTTGACTTGGATAGAAAATTACTTAAAATGTGAATTCCTGGAACAACGAAAGCCATATACTAATCCTACCTTCAAGTACAAGCTTTTTCACTAAGTACTTCAGGGTAGAATGATTAGTGAAAAACTTGAATGGAACTGCTAGAAGATAGTGCCGAAACTTTTGAAGTGAATACACTATTGCAAACGCCTCACACTCAGTTTTGGTATAATTATTCTATGTCGTGGACATTTTTCTACTAGAAAAATAAATGGCGTGATCAATATTACCATCCCCGGGTTGAGACAGGATGGCTCCCAAGGCAATGTCTGGGGCATAAATATAATCTGTATAAACCAGGATTGGTGCAGTTACCAATTTCTTCTTGAACACTTTGAAATTACCATCACATTCCTCCGACCACTTGAACCATTCGGATTTATTCAACAACTTCTCCAATGGTGCATCAATTGAGGCATAGTTGTAAATGAACCTCTTGTAATATCATGTGTGGCCAAGGGTGGATCTCAGTTGTTTAACACATTTTTGTGGGTCCTTTTTCAGGATTATTGCAAATTTAGTCAACTCTACACATACTCGCTCCTTGTAGACTATATGGCCCAACAACATTCCAAAAGGAACAAAAAAATACCCACTTTTTCAAGTTTAGTGATATTTGTAGTTCTTTATATCAGTCGAACATTATGTTTGGTCAACTTAGTGTGTCCTAAATTGCTACATTAATTTGTCAATCCGGGATTCGTAAGCTGACGAAGTGTGGCGCACTGTATGTGCAAGATAACCTATCTCTTACTTTTTGTCGTTTTTGGGTTTTTTATTTATCTTGGGGGTTTTTATTTTGGTTGGTTTCCTAATGTGAGATGGAAATTCTAAAAGAAAAGTATGGATATAAATGTTCAAGGCAATGATGTCCTTTATAATGATTTCCCAAACTTCAAACTTCAAAAGGGTTTTAAACATGTAATGACAAAATTAATTCCTAAAAGAAAATGAAAATGTGCCACTATACTAGTCAAACAAACAGTGAACTATTGATCATGAAACCCATTACCCTTGCTGCCGTCTAAATACAAAAGAAACTGTGCTCAAAGAAATCCAAGAATTGCAAGCAAAGTAAAGCTAAAATCAAATTACATCAACTCATATTCTGACCCCTCACCATTAGTCTCGCTATGGCTTTCAGAGGTAATCATAAACAACTTGAGCAATCTGATATCTAATTTGCAGAAAAAATAAACTAATATCAAATTACACACTCATACTTCAATCCCTCACCATTAGTCTCGTTATGGCTTTCGGAGGTAACTGATAATGACATGAGCAATTTAATATCTAACTTGCAGAAAAATAAACTAATATCAAACTACACACTCATACTTCAATCCTTCACCATTAGTCTCGCTATGGCTTTCGGAGGTAACTGATAATGACATGAGTAATTTAATATCTAATCTAACTAATAAAGCAAATGTACAAAACTGAAATAAATAAAACAGTGCTGGAATTAAAAGCTAAGAAAAATAAATCAGCAGAAGGACAAGACTGATTCCATGTCATTAGTCATTGTAAAACTATGTGCAAATGCCTGGGCTGCCTACTGTAATTTGGAACAAAGACACTAATCAGTTAACAACAGTATAAAGCATGAAAAATTATGGACATAAATAAAACGTTAATACCATAAGAGATGTAATATATACACGTGAATAACTATGGCATAATGAACGTAAGGAAATAAAACATGAAACTATACAACAATAAACAAAAACCTCGGCGTGTGCAGGGGTCCTCTGCACAATCCTCGGGAAACAAATATTAACCACGAATTATGCTTATGAACAAAGTCTTCTCATGTATTCAAAACACAGTCATAACAAGGAAATAATGTCACGAAATAGTGGGATTTATTTACAGCAAAATTACATTACAGAAGCTAGCTACTATGCGTATGAGAACGCATTATTTATAACAGAGGATGACATAACTACTTTCCTACAATCTGCGCTGATAAAAGACACGTGAACAACCACGTCCAGAAATCTAGCATTATGGCTGCCGTGAAGATTAAATCTATGGAGGGTGGTCGTTGGATTCAGCTTATGGAGCAGTTCACAGGTGTTGATATGTCCCCTGAGACTTAGGAACGGCCACGAAAGTCTTCACGTGGTGAAAAACAGAGTTCTGTCACCGTAGGAATCTTAGGTTGACCACCGCTTGACTACCTTTGACCATGACCTTCTTTGGTGAATTCGACTGAGCCAATAGGAATCGGTCCATATCCATGTCATTTCCAACTTGCCCATGTGGCTTGATTTTCCTGAAGACACCTGCAATATATACTTTAACAAAATGGCTGCGGAAAGTTGAAGCAGCTGCGGAAAGTGACAAGATTCCGCAGCTCAATGAGAAGAAATCTAATTCAAACAACAAACACAAAACATAGTTAAAAACCACTTTAAATGCTCTTTTATGATTAATATGCAATGATGTTGATGACTTAGGAGGTCCAGGTAAATGGAAAAAGTCTAGAAAGGTGTATAGGAAAGATGCAAGCTTAGGACTCAGCATACCCCCACTGTGAAGGTGTTGCATGTCCCCATGCAACCAAAATTTTGATCATCCTCCTTCAATTCATATGCCCTGATACCTCTGCCAATACATCCAGTCCTCTTCTCCTCTTTCTTGGTGCTGCTAACATCCTGGGCTTCTTCATCAAGCATCTGAATTTGAGATTAATCAGTGCTCTACTTATCTTCTTGCATTTCTTCTTCAATTTCCTTTTCTTTTTGTGCCACAGTCCCAGATGTAGCATAGTGTTGTCATGAATGATCTTGTCCAATCTGCTTTGCTCCTTTAATGCTCCATTTTCATTTTTAATATGTCTATTTAAAACCTCCAACTCAAAGACTTCTTGTTTCAACGATTGGACTAGAGCTTCTTGTGTTGTGTGAGGCTGAGTGGATGAAGTGCTGGGACCCGTGGCTGTTCTTTCTAAGGATTCTATGTAATCATACACCTCTTGCTGCTTTGGATCTATCTCGGGTGTCGTTTTCCTTGGGCTTTCCCCAAAATGCCGTGGAGGAGAATTGACTTCAAAATCTGGCCGAAAAGGACTCATGTCAACATCTTGAGGACTAGTTTCAACGTTTGGCTGAGAATGAGGTGGACTACGGCCAGCTGGAGTTTGTTCAGGTGTTCCTCCTCCCAAATCAATAAAATGGGGTCCTTTTTTTTGTGCTTTCCTCCACTTTCCTTTAAGCCCGGTGCTTCTTCTTACATGTTGTGGACTACTGTCTTTTTCCTTCTGTTTTTCTTTTCCTTTCTTTTTGGCCATAGCTGACTGTTCCTGAAGGTGAATTAGTCTCTCAGAAAATACTTGATGCTCTTCTTCTGAGGAAGGGGTTTGATGCACAGCCTCAATGCTTCTTTTCTCTTTTGATTTTGTTGGCTTTTTACCCTCAGTCTTTTCCTTCCTCCTTTTAGACAATCTTTCTTCTCTACTAGTTCTTTCAACTGTGTTAGTAGGAGTGCTTTGAGTTTTATCACCTGTTCTCTTTCTTCTACTTCTTTTTGATGTACTGCCTTCAGGGGTTTCTTGGGGTTCTTCAAAGAAATTTCTAATTAAAAACTGCTCCCAGGTGTCCTTTCTCTCTTTTAATTGTTTTTATATCAAGATTTTCACGAGACCATGGTGATACAAATGTGGTTCTACATCCCCCAGATGCTTTTGGATGGTTACATACATCTTTTTCAAACTGTTTAGTAAAAAGTATGGCAGATTGAGGGTCTGGTTGTCTAGGAAATTCATCAACAGTCGGGTATGATACATGTACATTGATCCAAAACGTCCCTCACAGGTGATAAACTTTTGAATAACCAACAGTAAACTGGCCCACTCTTCTTTTAAAGCATGGACATGAATTCCCTTTTTGAAAATGGTGACATCCATACCTAGGTTACGTAGGATCACTCTCCAGGCTTCCTCGCCAATGCTCTTTTTCTTGAACCAGCGTTCACCTTCTTGAGGGAGTTCTGTAGCAGTTGTTATGGATGCCTCAGTCACTGTAAATTTGAGGTCCCCAATTTCCACCTCCAGACCGTTGAAAGACCTCGCAAAAGCTTTTGTTACCTCTTTATTGTAGCCTTTAAACTTTTGAATAAACCGAAGCCATTTTTCCTTTTTCAATATGTCTTTGACTTGCGGGTATCCTTCCATAAATTTGGGTCCCTCTGGTTCTGCCCTCAAAAACCGACCCATCCTTCCTTCTGTTGTTTAAAACTCGTCTGCGTGAGGAGGGTTTAGCGGATGTAAGACGACCGAATTAGCAGGAATGAACAGGGTTTATGAAGGAGACCAGTGATTGTAAGCGGATATTAGAGAATAGGTACACAGAATGAAGTGGAGCAGAGAAAAAAATGGGGTGAAGGCTTATATGAACACGGTGGAAATGTAGCCGTGAGGTCAATAGAATAGTAGGGGGAGTAAAGTGCATCCGGCAGTATTTAAAATTGGGTGGCTGCAGAGTAGACGCAAGCACGTTTATGAAACGGCTACGGATTTTATGCGGTTGAGAGAAGCCATAGTCAAATCAACCACGTTCCATAATTACAGGTGGAGTATCAAATTATAGCCAAACACGAGTGAAGACCGGAGGCTTGATTATGAGGCCGTTTAAAAATGAATGCAAGGATTGTGGGGGGATCGTATAGAGATCGTGGAACGATTATGGAGTTATCAACGCAATCATTGCATATAATGGAGCTATGGTTTATGACTATGTAAAAATGTGCTTGAATGCCATTTGAAATAAATTTCTACTCATACCTTGGAATTCTTGCCATTTTTCATTAGTCTTCAATTAGTTGCTCCTCGTTGATGCTTTTGAATGCCTCATGTCTTCATAATATGTCCTCATACCTGCATTTGATTTCATGATTATTGAACTAACATCTGATTGTAAATTTTTGAAAATCAGAGTGGTGGCTGCAGAAACCGCTTCTGGCTGCGGAAACTGGTGTCAGCTGCGGAAAGTGACACAACAATTATTTGGGTGAATGGAGATGGATAGATGATAATTGACTGAATTAAAAATTGTCATGAAAGAAAAATTTTATTGGTGAAATGAAATGAAATAGATGAAATGGAGTGAAATGGAATGAAGTGGAGTGGAATGAAATGGAGTGGGTTGTCATAAAACTTGTGAAATGAGAGAGAGAGAGAATTTTTTTTGGAAAATATAGGGTGTGAGGTGTTCCTGATTTTCACCCTACATTTTCTGTATAAGACTGCCAATCAGTGATTGGTTTTCAGGCTTATACAATTTTTATTTTATTTTTATTTTATTTTTTATTTTTTATTTTTTTTATTTTTTTTATTTTTATATTTTTTATTTTATTTTTGAAACTGAAAAGAACAAAGGCTAGGCTGGTGGAGAAGAAGGATTCTTCTTCACCAGCCTTATTGCAGAATTATCTTGAAACATTTTGACAAATTCCTCTTTTGAGAGTGGCTTATGATAGATATTTAATCTGTGGCCATTCACAATAAGAGGAGTTTGAGATTCATCAATGGTCTTGATTCTTACCGCTCCATTGCTAAATATCTTGTCAATCTCATATGGCCCAAGCCAATGAGTCTGAAATTTTCCTTTAAAATCTTTAAACTTGGAATCAAATAGCAATGCCCAATCTCCTTCTTGAAACTTCTTCTCTTTGATGTATTTGTCATGCCATTTAGCTCTTTGATATTGAACTAGATCAGTTCTTAGAATTGCTTCTTGTCTGATCTCATCTAGCTCATTCAACTGCTCCATTCTATGCTTTTAGGCTTCTGATAAGTCCATCCCCAACTGAACTGCTATCTTGAAGGTCTTGACTTGGAACTCAATGGGGAGCAAGACTTCTTTCCCATAAACAAGTTCATAGGGAGAATGTCCCGTTGTATTTCTCCATGTAGTTCTGTAGGCCCACAAGGCTTCAGGAAGCCTTTCTGCCCAATCTCTTCTATGTAGATGAACAGTTTTGGTGATGATACTTTCAAGAACTTTATTTGTGGACTCCACTTGACCATTTGCTTGCGGATGGTAAGGAGTAGATCTTCCGTGCTTGATTTTGTATTCTTCCATCAACTTCTCCACCAAATTGGATGTGAATTGGCTCCCCTGATCTGTCACAATTTCTCTTGGAACACCAAAGCGAGTAAAAATATCCTCATAAAGAAATGAACAACTGAATTTTCAGTAGCAGATACTAATGCTTTGGCTTCTACCCATTTAGTAACATAATCAGTACAAACCAATATATACTTCTTTTGCTTAGATGGTGGATTAATAGGTCCAATGAAATATAAAGCCCATTTTTCAAAGGGTTCAATGAGTACCTGTGGTTGCAATGGAATTTCATTTGAAAGGGTAGGTTTCCCTACTCTTTGGCAGCTGTCACACCTTTTGACATATTGTTTTGCATCTTTGAAGAGGGAAGGCCAACAATATCCTAAAGAGAGGATTTTATAGGTTGTCCTTTTGTCAGCAAAGTGTCCGCCGCATGGTTCATCATGACATGCCTTGAGGATATCAGGCATTTCATCCTCCCTGACACATCTTCTGATCACAAGATCTGGCCCAGTTTTAAACAATTCGTTAGAAATCCATGAATATTTTGAACTCTCCTGAATAATCTTTCTTCTTTCACTTGGAAATAAATGTGGAGGCAGTTTCCCTGTAACCAAATAGTTAGCAATATCTGCATACCAAGGGGTCTTAGTAGTTACTGCAAACAAGTATTCATCAAGAAACTTATCCTCTACAAGAGAATCTTCTTTAGTATTCTGAATCCTAGACAAGAAATCAGCTACTGTATTTTGTTTCCCTGGTCTATCCAACACAGTAATATTGAATTCTTGTAAAAGTAAGAGCCATCTTGTCACTCTGCCATTAGTAACAGGTTTTTTCATTAAATATCTAATTGCAGAATGGTCAGTATGAATAAAAATTTCATAGCCTGTTATATAATGTCTAAACTTATTGATTGCATGAACAACAGCTAAAAACTCTTTTTCAGTCACAGTATAGTTCAACTCTGTGGGAGTCAAATTTTTACTGGTATAATAAATGGCATAAGGAACTAAATCTTTTTGACCCAACACAGCTCCTAGAGCTGTATCTGAAGCATCCGTAGAAATATGGAAAAGGAGTTTCCAATTTGGTCCTCTCAAGATAGGTGCTTCAGATATTCTTGTTTTCAAAGTTTCAAAGGCTGATTGACAATCAGGATCCCATTTGAATTCACAGTCTTTTGTAAGCAGTTTGAAGAGTGGAGATGCTATTTTAGTGAAGTTTTCTATAAATCTTCTATAGTATCCAATAAATCCTAGAAAACTTCTAACATCTCTTTGACAATTTGGAATAGGCAACTTGGAGATGACTTCAACTTTTGATCTATCAACCTTAATCCCATCTCCTGAAATATGATGCTCCAAAACAATACCTTCAGTAAACATCATAAAGCATTTTTCATGGCTTAATGAAAGGTTTGTTTCTTTACATCTTATAAGGACTTTTTCCAAATTTTCTAATGCCTCTTCAAATGAATTTCCATAAACTGTAAAATCATCCATATAAACCTCTACACAATCATGGATTAGATCAGAAAAAATTCCTAGTACTGCTCTTTGGAATGTTGCGGGTGCATTACATAACCCAAAAGGAAGCACTCGATAGGAAAAATTCCCCCATGGACAGGTAAATGTGGTCTTATCTTGATCTTCAGGTACTACCTAAATTTGATTATAGCCACTAAAACCATCCAAAAATGAAAAGTACTTTTTACCTGCTAATGTATCTAATACCTAATCGATAAAGGGCAAAGGAAAGTGATCCTTCAAAGTTGCTTTGTTCAATTCCCTGTAATCAATGCATACCCTCCATTTACCATTCTTTTTAGGTACTATAACCAAAGGAGAAACCCATCGGCTATCCGAAATTGGATAAATGAAGTTTACATTGAGAAGTTTTTGGAGCTCTTCTTTCACTATCTCCCTAAGATTTGGATTCATCCTTCTTTGAGGTTGTCTGATTGGTCTACTGTTTTCCTCAATATAGATATGATGGATGCAAGTCTTAGGATCAATACCTTTCATGTCAGTATACTCCCATGCAAATGTAGTAGAATGTTTTTGTAAGATTTTGGTTAGTTCTTCCTATTGTGACTTTTCTAAATTTTTGTTGATATTCAATGTTTTTCCTAGAAAAATCTCAATGGTAGAACTACCGAACTCTTCCATAGAGTAAAGAGACATTTGTCTTGATGATAAATATTCTATGTCAGATTCCAACTGAAATTGTGTGGGGTCATATTCTAAAGATGTCTCAAAATTTTCTAATGTGTTCAGAATTTGACTATCCTCACTGATTTCAGAAATGGTAAAGACAGGTTGTATAGTGTCCTCATCATCAATCCATTCATTGTCTCCTACTTCTGTGATTGCTTTTGCTGGAGGATACAAATTGAATTTCTTTGTCGAATTACCATTAGAAATGTACATATCCCCAGATCTATAACTAATGAAAGCATCAGTTGTGGCTAGCCAAGGTCTTCCTAAGATAAGTGGGTGCCCTCCTAGATTACTCTTGGGAGTCAAAATCATAAAATCTACTGGATATTCCCAAGAATCTAAGGAGACTGAAATATCTTCTAATACACCATCTGGTTTGATAATTGATCAATATGCAAGTTGCAGTAAAGTAGGTGTAAAAAGAAGATTAGGAAGTTTTAGCTGTTCCATAGTCTGTCTACTCATAATGTTGATAGCAGCCCCTAAGTCAATCAATGTGTTTGGAATTTCTATCCCATTTATATGTGTCTTGGAAATTGGACTACCTGGATCTACATACTTCTGCATGGTAATTTTTCCCATCATGATATCGGCAATTTTTCCTACCAGGTGGATTCTTCTTGTATCTCTTGGTTTCCTTCCTGGTCTTTTGAGACTCAACTCCTTTATTGTTTTTGCTAGAATAGGAATCTCTATAATGGCTTGTAGCAAGGAAATCTTGATACAAACATTCTTTAATTCATCTAGAAAATCATAGTTAGGCAACAAGATTTGTTTTTCCACCCCTCTATCAATTTGTAATCTTTCAGGGAAAGGAGGTGTGGATGAAGATGCAGGTTGCTCAACTATAGGAGTTGTGGGGGTTAAATTTTCTTTCTCTTTTTGAATGTTTGAGTTTTGAAGAGATGCTTCCTTAGAACCGTTATTGACTTTAAGAGAGTCCTCCTTAGAGGTATCTTGCTCTTGGACATCTATAGAAGGTTTTTCTAAAACTCTACCAGACCTGAGTTGTACATCATTGAGAGGAACAATCATATAGGTAGGAAATTGTTGTCCTTCTATCATGTAAGTATTCTAAGGATTTTTATTGTTAGGATTTGGAAATGGCTGAGCTGGAAGTTGATTTGTCTTTTGTTGGAATGGAAGCATGAGTTGAGGATTTGGATTTTGTTGAGAAGGTTGTTGTTGTGGAAATGGCAATGAAAGTTTTAGATTTGGGTTTGGAAGTTGTGGAGCTTGTTGATTTTGAAAAGATGGAGGATATTGATAAAATTGAGTAAATCTCCCATAAGGATTTTGCATACCTTGTACCCATGACTGATATGGATTTTGAGGTTGGGGCCAAGGTTGTTTCCAAGGATTCCAATTTGGTGGGGGTTGAAAATTCATAGGGTTGTTAAACCCTTGAGTTTGTTGCCCCTGCCAAGGTCTTCTTGCAACAAAACAAAGAGATTCTACTGAATTTGGATCTTCTTGAAAGACAGCTTTGAGTCCAGGAATTGAAGGACAATCCTTGGTCTCATGATTCTCTGAGCAAATCATACATGTTTCTACAACTTTTGCATCCAAGGGACATTCCCTTAAAGCATGTTTCTTCCAACATTTCGGACAAAAGATGGCTAGAGCATCAGTTTCTGCTTTCTGTTTGTTTTGAATTTTAAGGGTGTCTAGTTGTTCACTAAGGCTCCCTAAGATATCAGTTTTGAATTCATCAAGCATATTTCCAATCTCTGCCCTACTTACTGATCCAGTTGCAGATTTGTTTGCCCTGATAAGAGAAGGATCTCTAGGCCCTTTTCCCGTTTTAGATTTTCCTCTTGAGAGATGGACACATAGTTCTGTTATGTCACGAAGTGGAAGTTGAGAAATGTCTCCTTTCCCCATCGTGTTTAAAATATCTATCCATTCATCTCTGATGGCTTTTAATAGAAGGGCTTTCAAAGTTTCCTCATCTAAGTTGCTCATCTTTGCTCTTTTTAAGTTGTATTGAAATCTTTCAAGTAAATCCTCCAAATTTTCATCTTATTTTTGCACCATTTTGAATACCTCATCCTTGTGATTGGTGGGCATGCAATAGTCCAGGTATCTATCCAAAAATGTTTGTTTCATATCATTCCAAGTCCTAATAGATTGGGTGACTAATCCCATGAACCATTTCAAAGCATCTCCCTTCAATGTTTAAGGAAACAGTTTGATTTTTTGAGAGTCTTCCATATAGTCATAGGTTCAGCACACGACTTTAAACTCAAACAGAAATGTTTCAGGATCCTCACTTCGCAATCCATAAAAGTTGGGGAGGACATATGGTGAGATGTTTTTCATCGCTGTATGAGTTTCCTCATCAACTATAGGGAATCCAAACGAGTTGTCTCCTTCCCTATTTCTTCCATTATTACCTCCACCTCCACCATTGTTGCCTCCATTATTTCCTCCTCCTCTACCTCTACCTCTACCTCCGAATCCATCTACTACTTCCTCTGTCATGATAGTTTCTTCAGAGTCCTCAGAGTCCTCTGGTTCTTCTATCAAGGGAGGATGATAGGGAGTTTATTCCTTTTCTTCTTCAGGTGATTCTGCTTCTTTAATTACAATATACTCTCCTGTAGAAGTAAAGAAAGGGTCTTCTTCTAAATGAGATTTGGTAGATGGTGTAGGAGAATCCTCTAATTCAGTTGCTCCTTGAATTCCAGGAATATTAAGGCTAGGGATAGATGGTGGTGAATCTTGTCTATGCCTTGAAGAAGATGGAGTTGTGAAAATCAAACTCTTGGCTCTAGCTATAAACCTTCCCCTAGAATCTCTTGCTCTATGCATGTCATTTTTTTTTATTTTTAAGTTGGGCTAATAATTCTCTTTTTGATCTTCCAGGTCACACTAGGTGCAAGAAGAGAGCATACTTAAGAAATTATGGAACCAATAACTCTCTTTTTTGATCCTCCAGATCACAATAGGTGCAAGAGGAGAGCATACTTCAAGAAGTTATCAAATTTTCCCTTCTTTTTATTGTTGTTTTTTTTTAAGATATTGGCTACCTAGTTACACTTCCCCGGAAACGGCGCCAAAATGTTTGGTCAATTTAGTGTGTCCTAAATTGCTACATTAATTTGTCAATCCAGGATTCGTAAGCTGGCGAAGTGTGGCGCACTATATGTGCAAGATAACCTATCTCTTACTTTTTGTCGTTTTTGGGTTTTTTATTTATCTTGGCGGTTTTTATTTTGGTTGGTTTCCTAATGTGAGATGGAAATTCTAAAAGACAAGTATGGATATAAATGTTCAAGGCAATGATGTCCTTTATAATTATTTCCCAAACTTCAAACTTCAAAAGGGTTTTAAACATGCAATGACAAAATTAATTCCTAAAAGAAAATGAAAATGTGCCACTATACTAGTCAAACAAACAATGAACTATTGATCATGAAACCCATTACCCTTGCTGCTGTCTAAATACAAAAGAAACTGTGCTCAAAGAAATCCAAGAATTGAAAGCAAAGTAAAGCTAAAATCAAATTACATCAACTCATATTCTGACCCCTCACCATTAGTCTCACTATGGCTTTCGGAGGTAATCATAAACAACTTGAGCAATCTGATATCTAATTTGCAGAAAAATAAACTAATATCAAATTACACACTCATACTTCAATCCATCACCATTAGTCTCGCTATGGCTTTCGGAGGTAACTGATAATGACATGAGCAATTTAATATCTAACTTGCAGAAAAATAAACTAATATCAAACTACACACTCATACTTCAATCCCTCACCATTAGTCTCGCTATGGTTTTCGGAGGTAACTGATAATGACATGAGTAGTTTAATATCTAATCTAACTAATAAAGCAAATGTACAAAACTGAAATAAATAAAACAGTGCTGGAATTAAAAGCTAAAAAAAAAAATCAGCAGAAGGACAAGACTGATTCCATGTCATTAGTCATTGTAAACTATGTGCAAATGCCCGGGCTACCTACTATAATCTGGAACAAAGACATTGATCAGTTAACAGCAGTATAAAGCATGAAAATTTATGGATAGAAATAAAACGTTAATACCATAAGAGATGTAATATATACACGTGAATAACTATGGCATAATGAACGTAAGGAAATAAAACATGAAACTATACAACAATAAACAAAAACCTCGGCGTGTGCAGGGGCCCTTTGCACAATCCTCGGGCAACAACTATTAACCACGAATTATGCTTATGAGCAGAGTCTTCTCATGTATTCAAAACACAATCATAACAAGGAAATAATGTCACGGCACAGTGGGCTTTCTTTACAACAAAATTACATTACAGAAGCTATCTACTATGCGTATGAGAATGCATTATTTATAACAGAGGATGACATAACTACTTTCCTACAATCTGCGCTGATAAAAGACACGTGAACAACCACGTCCAGAAATCTAGCATTATGGCTGCTGTGAAGATTAAATCTATGGAGGGTGGTCGTTGGATTTGGCTTATGGAGCAGTTCACAGGTGTTGATATGTCCCCTGAGACTTAGGAACGGCCACGCAAGTCTTCACGTGGTGAAAAACGGAGTTCTGTCACCGTAGGACTCTTAGGTTGACCACCGCTTGACTACCTTTGACCACGACCTTCTTTGGTGAATTCGACTGAGCCAATAGGACTCGGTCCATATCCATGTCATTTCCAACTTTCCCATGTGGTTTGATTTGCCTGACGACACTTGCAATATAGAATTTAACAAAATGGTTGCAGAAAGTTGAAGCAGCTGCGGAAAGTGACAAGATTCCGCAGCTCAATGAGCAAAAATCTAATTCAAACAGCAGACACAAAACATAGTTAAAAACCACTTTAAATGCTCTTTTATGATTAATATGCAATGATTTTGATGACTTAGGAGGTCCAGGTAAATTGAAAAAGTCTAGAAAGGTGTATAGGAAAGATGCAAGTTTGGGACTCAACACATTACTCGAAGAAAATTGGAATGTATCTTTAGTAAATTTTAGATAGTCCAGTCATCCATGTAAAATTTTAGGAACCCATGAATATAATATATGAAAACAACAATCACAATTCTTAAGAGCACCACTAGTGCATTCTTGAGTCCAAACGACATGACATGGTAACTATAATATCACCATTCCATGGTGAATGAAGTTTTCTTCTTATCTTCTTCTGCAATTGGGAATTGATGATAACCAAAGAATCCATATGTAAAAGAGTAAGCTTCATTACTCGCCAAATTGTCTAAAACTTCATTTCTGAAAGGGGTGGGGAAAGGACCATGAACACATGCATTGTTCAGACTCTGGTAGTCCACACAAACTCAAATTTCATTGGAATTATTTTTATTTTGTATAAAAAATTGGCTAACCCATTCCACTTCATCAACTAGGAAGATAAGCTCTGCTGGCAACATGTTATCTATTTTTGTCTTCACCTTCTCATTAAATCTTGGGTTCAGTCGGTATGGTCGATGCTTTACTATATTTTAATATGTTTTAAGCGCAATCTTCATCTCCCCTAATTCTCCCTTAATTCCCTTATTTCCACAATATATGAAGGGAAAAAGTCCTCGTATTCCCTTAAGAGGTCAAAGATTTATTTGGTGGTATTCTCTTCCTTGTAATATCCAATCGAGGCCAACTTCGACTTCTCATCCATATTGATGTTTTGTTTCTACAACTTTAGAGGTAGTAGTTGTGTACCGTCAATCACAGGCCCATCTTCAACACTTTTTTCCCCCTCAATTTCCTTGAATGTCATATGTCGTAATTCCTTCAGATCATATATTTCTAGTAATCTATCTATCTTTCCACAGGCTACAACCTCATAGAATCTCGATTCATATATATGATCCAACATGTTCTAATGTATACATCCCTCCGTCAACTTCCATGTCATAAGCATAAATATCTTGAAATCCTACAAAGCATTGGCCATCCTTTCATCACTATTCGTGAAGGAAACGTTATTGATGTATTGATCTGTTAGGCAATCCCAATCACTAGTATGTCTCCCTATTTATTCTTTCACATACCATGCCTTCGTAAATGTCCCCAGGGTGTGTAAAAATATATGCACCCATAAGTACTTTTGGATTCCTTCCCTGGTCCATCTACTCTTACAATCTTGTAGGTGTTGCCGAGGATCAGAGCCCCCCTCGCCCCCGTACTTCACGAAGTCTTGTGGGTAATCCATTGAATGCCCAAATTTGACTTTCATCATTTTCTTAATCTCTTTCCAATCTCTAATATGGTTGTGGTGAGATCCCCACCACCATGATGGTGTCGCTTGTAAGGAAACATCCATCAAGGGAACTTTGTCTTCTTCAGATACAGTTGCATCCAAACTCTACTAAGAAAATCAGTAACCAGATCCATTCCACTGAAAATATGAAATTATTGTACCTTAGTACCCATCCCGTTTATAATATGGATTATGTCGCAACGCCTGGTTTTGATCTCTTACCTACCCTACTACCATTTATCCCAAGCAACCTCACATATGACGTCTGAACTCTGAATAATCCACTAATTGATCAATCCTTCTATTTTCAGATTGATATAGTCTTCTCTTCTCCCCGCTCTCAAGCGGTACAACTGATCCAATAGTTTGTTTCTTCCCTGTCATCAGTTGGCTCTGTGAACCTTGGTCCTTGGTATGGGTCTAGGGGCTGGATCACTCTAATGCCATCAAATTCAAATTTCATCAATTCCTTCTTTAGATCAATTATCACGTAATTTTGGAAAGCCCAGTCTATCCCAAGTAGTGTTATATAGGGGTATTTGTCCCCCATAATGTTTATTACTTCAAAGTAAACATAATATTTCACCCCCACTATGTCAACTTATACATCCTCCAACCTTCTGAACGAAAGGATACAATATTTAATTTCCGTATGTAGCTTAATTGGAGAAAATGCTAACTTCGTCCTTCCCAAGTCTTCTTTGGTAGAATATTAATATTTGAGCCCAAGTCCAACATTGTATCCTTAATCTGAAACCTCACAATATAATTATCGATCCATAAATATCTTCATATTCTCTTCTTGGTCCTTTGAACCCTCATGGAGTGTCTCTTAGGTATGTTGGAAAAAATGAATCCTCCCTCAGCTACTCCATCCTTGATAGAAGATTTAAGAATTTCCCACAAATGTTTGAGCATCTGATCATCATTCACAATTTGTAAAAACCATTGAAAATTTCTTCTATGGGTCAAGAATTGGATTATGGCAGGTATGGACTCCTATATTATAGAGACCTTGACTTCTCTTCTTGAGGTCTATCGCCTAAAGTTAAATTTTTAAAAGTATTTGTGACTTCTTTGTAGTACTACTTCTGTTGTTGAGGATCATATGAGAATTTTGGTGAAGCCAGTCTTATAATTATGGGTTTTTCAGTGTCTCCCACATCAGCTCCATTATTATTCCCTACATGAGTGAATATGTTAATGTTTTAGAGGGAAAATGTCTATGGCATCCTCGGCTAAGCATTGATTAAGTTTTCTACCCTTTGGAGGTTTCACTCTTCCCATATAGAAATCAACTCTAGAAAATACTTCGTTGCATGTGTGTTAACCCTACACTGAGAGCACCAGGGTCTTCTGGGTAGCAGGTAGTCTGTTGCAACATGCCCTTCCTGATCACAATTGTAGCAAAAAACCGTGCCTATTCCTCATGTTCTCTCCCCCCCCCTCTTGTTCCTCCACCTCCTCATCCTCGAGGAGTCTCATTGATTCGATATGTCAATCGATCTAATCAATCAAATACGGCATCCAGTGCTCTACACTGATTAGTATGGTGAGTTGACGAAGCACAAAATTCAAAAAATTTATTGCTTGGAATTTTGGAATACTTCTAAAGAATTATACAAAGATGAGGGTGATTCCCATATGTTCTGAATATCTCATAGTATTCGGTTGTTGTACTTTACTGGCTTGGAAATGCATGAAATTGAGTGTGCCCTCTGTATAAACCTTGTGTCCTTATCTGTGCAACCCTTGCAACGGGTAAAAATGTGGATGGCCCCACTGGTGTATACATAGTTTTTCGGCCCACAACCTTGGGTACTCCATAGCATGATGTCCCTCGACAAGATAATTGGTACACCATACATTGAGCTGCACAGGTTGTGTCGATTGCAAGTCCCTCAACTTCTCTATCAAGTATAGAATTTGATGTTGTAGACCTAGTATGGATGGGTCATATGAGTTTTCTCTCACCCCCCCCCATTGTTCATGTGGATATCCAACCATAGCCTCAATTCAAGTCACCTCCTCGAAATAGTATTGCAGCATATCAATTTTCTGTTGAGTCAATATTGTGCGATTAAGGGAAAATAACACTTTAATGAACCAACCTTGTTTGTTATTTGGTTCTATCACATACTTGAACTTGCCAATCACATCCTTAAACCTATGAATTAGCTCCCAGGAAGTCTCTCCTTCCCACTGCTTCATTTCCCATAAATCGGAAAACCCCTGTTTGTTCTTCCGAGGAAGCTTAAATTCCTGCACATATTCTCATTTGGCAATGTCTATTGTTGGATTTTGGTGCAGTTCATACCACTTAATAAACGATTTCAATGCTCTTTCATGGAGAGTGGTTTGGAATTTGGTCAAATTTACAACATTAGGTGTTGGAATTATGGTACATGTGTTGGCCTTGATGGAAACCCACTGATAACTAGATGTGTTCACAGATCAGTTCAAAGGTGACAAAATGATGGGACATAGGTTTACAGGTCATAAATAGAAGTTTGATAAAGGTAAATATTTTAAGATCTATACACAGGTTAATCAAGGCAAAGTCGTGTACACACGTAGGTATGAAGAAGCCAAGTCACGTACATGATTTTTCACTAATTTATTAATACCAACGGTCCTTACCATGGTATTAGCCCACAATATTGAGCGCAATAACGATTATTTGATCCTGTCCAAGATTACCATCGACACTAGTGTGGTTTGGCTCATGGTATTGGCTAAATATATAACTATATAAGGAGGTGAAGATCAAAGTGCTAAGTGTGCATGAGTAATGGTTTTTGATGAATACTTCAATCTAAAGTTGCAAGGGCTATAATTGACACGTTGATCTGTAATAATAATGCACTAATGAATACAACGCTGGATCAAGATCATGAGACCTGAAATGAATTTCCATTGTATGATATGCTCATGGATTGACTATATCTAAGTACTGACGCATTCCTTTATCTTTGAATGTTATGATCTGGGTCTTTATGAATTTCTAAAGAGCTGCACAATTTTAGGTCAAAATTTGTAGATATGTACACAGGTTGGTCTCGCCGAAGTCGTGTATACACACAGATTCATTTCATCAAAGTAGAGTACATAAAGGAAGGGTTTATGCTTATAATATGATTGATCAGTTTGATTAGTTCTGATCTATTTCTGTTGTCTGTCAATGATGTCTTCATGTTGATTTGGGTTTAGCGACAATGTCTGAAGTAGATCTGTTTGAATGATGTAGTTGAAATTGGGTGCATGTTGATTGGTTGAAAAGGATAGTTAATGTTGATAACTGTATGAGGATTCAAAGATCTGTAATATAACAAGTTATTTAATAATGTCTCTATCCAATTCAGTGACTGATTCAGAGTAACAATTTTCAGTACTTAGTATATTGATATATGTACATAGGTTGCAGTGAAGAAAAGCGTGTATACACATGGGTTACCTTAACTGAAGTAACATATAAATTTTGATATATGAATGTTTAGGGGTTGCGATTGATTCGGTGTGTTGATACAACATTCTAGGTTCACTTCTGGTAATTTGGTCACATTGATCTCTCTGTTCTGTTTGATTTAAGTTGATGATTGGTTAAGTGATTGTTTTCTTGAGTGGTTGGTTCAGTATTTGCATGATTTAGTGATTGATTGGTTCAGTGGTTATTTTCGATAATTGGGTGAATTATTTGGGTAAAATGATCAATTTAAGTTTTGATATTGGGATTATACGATGTTAGTGGGTGGCCTACAAGTTTTGATGTATTAAATCATGTGGACCCAGTGTGAAAATTTATGAAACGTGGTCCACAGATGGTGCTGAGGGTTGGAGCTTCCTGTAATATTCCCAAATGGGGAAGCAACAATATATGAACACAATAATGGAAATAGAAGTGAATGACATTACACCAAAATGGATGAAAACCATAGAGCCATTTTATTATATAAATCAGCAGCAAATATGTACAATAGAAGTGGGCACAACTCAAATAATCAAGGCAAAAAAGCCTCCCATGAATACATATGCCAAAATTGAAATGTTGCTACATAGCAGAATGCTCAAGAACAAGAAAAACACATTCATAGATGGTGCACTGCTACTAGAAATGTACAATATGTTAGATCTACAATATATGGCTCATACAATGTTTGGAGTGAAGATCTAGACTCCCAAACTCAATTTCAAGACAATCCGAAAAGGATTTCCTGAAATATGAAAAAAAGTGCAAAATGCCAGAATACAGTCCTAGGACTAAATATCAGCTGAAACTCACTAATTGGATGGAGATGGCTGAAGATGATGCATAATATGAATATACCTCCTCCAATGGATCTTCCAAGTGAAAGGTTGATCCTAACACTGAATATCTCACCCTCTGATCAAACACTACAACCCCTCACTACAAATACTCATTGAAATAACGTAGTCAAGGAGAGGTACTGCACTGTAGGTGATGGAAAATATGTTGGCCAAGTGGCAAGATGTGAAATAAGCTCCAGAATATTCCTCACTGATCTCCCAAAGGAAAGAAAGCTTCCTCCTCTAAAAAACTAGCTCTGGAAGTGGTGTTCTCAACCCTCCACTCCAACACCCTGCAACACAACCCAGCTCTAAACAGAAACTGCGTTGTAGCTGAAGGAGGTAGCTTGGCCTCAATCCTGAATGTGGAGAAATGAAGTGCAAGCTCCCTCAAGAGGCCTCTCAATAAATGATATGGAATTCCTAAACAGGAATACCGTGTGCTAAGCAGCACAACAATCTCAACTAAACAACTGAAGAATGCACAATAGTCACATAGACCACAAATCAATAATAAATTACATGCCTTTCTATGGCTTCCTTTCCCTCCTTATAAAAATGTGTGAGCCTTCTTACCTTAGGTCCCACACATTAGGGTTTCCTCTAGCAAGGAATATTCCTCCCACTATCACTGCATTGTCTCCATAGATGATCCCCACTATTCATTCCAGCGCTGTTGACTTGGTCAAACGTGACCTTGTCCACATGTATTTTCCCCTATTCACACATGAGGGTGAAAACTACAGCTATTATTATGATCCCTTTTCACATCATGAGGGATTTTATTCATATTTTATAAATTTATGGCCATCCTTACCCATTTATTCATCTACTAGGTGTTAAAAGCAAAAATTTATATTCCTATTAGCTGCATGCTAATTTAGGAATATTACAGTCCTCCCCTCCCAAATGTTGCTTGTCCTCAAGCAACTGCAAGGATAGAACTGGAGAGCCTCCTCTCCTCCTCCTGTAGCATCCTCATATGATAAACTTCCCAAGGAACAAGATGATGTTTCATCAATACATCTCCAAGTTTCCCCTCCCAAGAATGCAAGCTAGCTTTTGGTGAGCATCCCAAATAGATATCATCATGTAAAAGTAACACATCCATGGAGGCAACAATGGGCTGTCTAAAGGCCCTCTTGAGGCATGAGATCTGATATAGATTGGGATTTATCATCCCCATATGAATCTCCCATCCCCAAGCTATCATACATACAAGATGAGCCACCCTCCAACATGGTAACTCATGAGAATTCTCTTCCACCTTTGGCTCCCGCAATGTAGGTGGGCTGAATAACTGAACATGGTAGAAAACATAGCCTACCCCATGTTGTCCTTATATCCACTTATGATAAGTGTAGATTATCTACTGATCTTGGGTTGCAATAATGTTTCCCTCAAGTGGAAAGAAGAAGACTAGATCTCCAAATATCCTCTCTCCCATGTCATGAATCATGCTGGCCCAAACCATCCCATACAAAATTAATGGCACATCATCACCATATGGCATCCAAATCAGAAAAATGTTGAAGGTTATGTGCAATTTTGGATGATACCAATGGACTCTCAAGTGGATATAGTGCAGTCTTTCTAACTGCTGTGTTAGATCATCATGTAGCAAGTGGTCCTCCAACAAGATAACAGCTCTGCATGCTTTCTCATCTACCGTGAGGTGGTAAATAGCATTATATATCAGCTGATTACAATAATAATGACAACACACTTGTCCAAAGTCATGTATAGAAGGGTTATCTCCATCATAAATGTTGGTTCTAGAATGACCATGAAACCCAGAAATAATCTTTCCCTCTTGTGGAGCAATGCACTGTACATATATGGTGAGAATATGAAAATACTCAATAAAATAATAAATAAGTACAGAAATACATTTCTTACCATGCATAGTGAGTGGGCTAAAAGTGTGTTCCATGGATGAGTCCTCCCACGAGAATATCCTCATAAAAGTCTGCAAAATGAAGAGATGCATACTCCCCTTGGAACACTCCATCAATAGAAACATACTCCCAAGTGACAACGTTGTTGGCCTTAGTGATAAGGCTCTTGTTACTCCATGACTTACTCCTTTGACATAACATATGCCAAAGTCATCCACCATCATGTTGCTATATGGGGAAATCTCCTTCCTATGTGGAATCCCCTCCTTATCCTCCAATGCTGAAGGGTAGCCTTTTTTAACTTTGATTGTGCCATCCCTTTCTTCAGAAATATCATGCCAAGTATGGGAAAAATTCTGCCCATACTCTCCCAAGAGTAGCCACAACAACAATAACTCTTGCTGCCCCCTCACACCTCCATCATACAAATCATGAGGTGAAGATATGATGATTGATATGAAGAATATCATATCAACACAATGCACCCAAACTCTTTGCTGCCATATGATGCAAGTGTCCTACCAAGTTTCCTCCATCAACATACCCTTTGGAGAAGGATATGTCACATGATAAACAAACTCTTTCAAGAGTAGCCAACGCATCCATTCCTCCTACTACCCGGTGCCATAAATATGCAAGTGGCTCACCAACCTCTTGCTCACCATCCACACCCATTCAACCACATGTGGGTGTCTCCCACCATGCTTCATCTTGGTACTTCTCCAATGAAGACTACCATCCTCCCAAATCAGATTTCTTCCTTTTCATTTCATGGCATGTTGAAATGCAACCCCTTGGAGATCTCCTAGAGAAGATCTCACACCAATGACCCTCTTGAATCCATTAAGATCCACGTGTGCTGGAGGTAAAACCTCCTCATTGCTGCTTAATGACAGCGTTGTTAATCTCCTCAATGGTGTATTTTTTATCTCATGTTCAAGATCAATGCTGAACATATAGTCAAACATTGGACTATTTAGGAAAAAACTCATCCCATCCTTCAAAAATCCACACCCCAACCTCAAGTGTTGTGTGCAACTCAAAAATGACACATGAGGATGATTAGTTATCCCTTCTGTTGTAACTCCTAGAGACAGCCTTGAGTTGTATAAAGACCAGTGATAAGGACATCTTAAATGCAAGGATCATATGACTCAACTGATTACAGTTGACAATGTTAGGCTCTCATGCTACAATCACTCAGATGAATGGTTTTGATAAGGGTGGAACCAAGACCCCAAAGTTAAACACAACAATTAGGAAAACTACAGAAAATGAGTACAAACCGCAAATAGTAAATGCATCAGACAACTTTAAATCAGAATGCTGTAAAGGGGGCCGACTTCTAAAATGAACACACATATATCAAGTTATATATGTGAGTGATGACTATGACATAAAATGGAATAAGATACCAACTATAACCGGGATTATTCAAAGGTAAGAGTCCATATATACTGGGCCTATGCAAAGATAAGAATCCATATATCTGGGCTTGTTCAAAGACAAGAATCCATTGTAATTAGTATCAGAAGAATGGCGGTAGAGATAGGAAATGAAACAAAGTATCCTGCCTGAGCCATATTTAAAGCACTATGTATGAGTAAATATGAGTATCTGTAATAATAAATTCACATTTAAACATGGGAGCACTCGCATTCCAGAGCATGAGATATAAGAGATGTGGAGAGGTACGAAATGAAAATTTATATTAAAAAACAAAGAGGAGAATTACAAACTGTGAATCATCCAGAGTGGAATCCCCAATTCCAGCAAAGCTTTTTATTACCGAATCCCTACGGGCTCTTCTAATATCTACTATCAGAGTTCACACAAAATGCATACAAAACACTCGAACTAGTGAGTCCTTTGGAAAATATGGAACCTTTTGTTAGTGTTGTCTTCCTGCTTTTATAACCTCTGATTCCTATACAAGAGAAGATATTTTGGGAAAATATCTTCCCCGCATGCTTGTATGCTGTTGCAGGTCTAAATCAAAATTAGAAATGATGATGAGGTAAAACTGCCTCTCATCTTCTTACAACGCCGGCCTAAAGCCATTTCTAACTGAAATATGAACAATATGCTAACTGGAAGTAAAAACTGCAGGGGTGAATCTGAAGATTTCACCCGAAATGACAAAGTGAGGAGAATATAAGGTAAAAAAGGCCACATAGGCCCTATCATGATTTATCATTTTTGTTTGATGAGGAGGAGCCCCTATTGTTGCTGGCGAAGGAAATACCGTTAGTCGTGGAATAGCTGGCCTTATGAGCTGGAGAATGCGGTACTACTCGTAGTGGGAGAACTAGCCTTCTGTGCTGGAGAATGCAATACTGCCAGTAGTGGGAGAACTGGCCTTATGTGCTGGAGGGTCCCATAGAATGGAAAATGGTCATGATCCATTGATTTGGACGTGAAATCAACCCTCTGCATATTTTTCTCTACTTCCTGGGCGTGGAGGATCATCATCCTCGGCCTCGAGCCACTGTAATTGGCTATGAGATGACCTGTGTACATTAAAAGGCCATCAAAACCTAAATAGACAACAAAATAATTAAATAAATCCTGCGATGAGTGGTTGAATACTTTAGAAGGCTTGGGTGAAGGCGGAAGAGCAGTGTGGAGGTAGTGGATGCAGTGAAAAACGGCCTCATGGCGAAAAATCATAAAAACCAGTGTTCAAAACTGAATTTGGCGCAAAGAGGTGCAATGGTGGTTTTACGGAAAACTGGAGTGGTTTTCACACAGGCGGAAGGTGGTAAGTGGTAATGGGCCAAATGAATGCGATGCAGTTAGGTGGTTGACATGTGTCTTTACAAAACTGCCCATTTTGTGTTGAAAATGGGTTTTGGACAGCTATGGAAAGATGGGCGCGAAAATGCCTGTGGGCCATTGGATCTAGGGGGGGGGGGAGTAGATCAATGGTGGAGATCATGAGGAAACATGATGAAAGGTCCCAACATGGTCAGGTAGGACCAGCAGGATTATATGGAAAATTGAAAGAAATTACGCATAGCGAGGGCACTTGAGGTACATACAGGTTTGCGGGTCGGGTGCCCCCGTAGTAAATTTGGACCGTCAGATGAAGATATCCCATAGCCCGAGGAGTCAACTGCAGGGGAAATCATATGGTTTACCTTTGTGCTGAAAGTGCCCACAGGTGGAAGAAGAGGTGAATCAACGCGGGCCGTCGGATCTGTGAGATGGACGGCGGAGAATGCATCACAAGATCAGTAATCGGTTGAGAAGAGGGTCCGGGAAGGAAGAATTTAGAGGTTGCGATATGCCGATGGCCAATGGAAGAGCAAGTGCCGATGAGTGATGAAGTGATGGAATGATGGAGAAATGAGCGATGGATGGGGGCCGCGTGATGGAGCGAGGACCGTTGGATTCAGGGAGAGATCAACGACTAGGATTCCATCGGCGGGGGATGATCATCGGAAGAGAAGAAGAGGCAGAAGGGAAAGGGCGAACCCTGATGCGATGAGTCAATGTGATGGAGTGAGGCGATGCCCGTCGGATCTTGGGGAATGGATGGTCTAGATCATATCGGGGGATCGGCCATTGGCGAAACAGAAAACTTAGAAGCGAGAACTTGGAAAGAGCAACGTGCGATGGCCGGTGGGCTTAGCGCTCGATCACAAGGACCGGTCTCATGCCAGAAAAGGGGCTCAGGCTTAAGCAAAGGGGGCTTAGAGGCCTGATATGTAAAAATGAGCACTTTTAGAGCAAAAAGGTGGATTTTAAGCCCTTTCAAGGGTTTCGATAGGTGAAATTTGGGCTTTGACATTCCTTGCAGTCCTTGTTGTATTTGCTTTGTACTATAAGGCTCCTTGTCATTAGACATTCCAGCTCTGTGAGGGATGTCATAAAAACATTGGCTCCACTTGGGGACGACCCGTTTGTCCTCGAATGCATCGAGAACTTCACAGACCATCTGTTAGCCTTCTTACTGTGAACATAGTCCCCTGATGCCTTCTCTTCTTTCTTTATGACAAATCAAAATAGCAAACATCATAATGAAAGAAACTGAATAATGTACGATATCATAAAGCAGACCTCTCGGCCTGAATCAATACTAGAAAAATGGTTTTAATAATTTCCCATTCACAGGGGCTTCGAGCAAATCACCTTGCAAATTTTCCAGTCTGAAGGTATTGTTTCCTCCCTCTTTAGCAATTTTGAAAGGTCTGAACCATAAAGAATCGAAATTTTCGTGCTTTCTTTTTTCAGCCCTTCTTACATCCCATCTTAGCACCAAATCTCCAACCTGCATCCCTTTATCCTTAGCATGCTGATCGAACAGGTCTTTCATTTCCTCTTGGTACTCAGTCAACCTCTGATTTACTTGACTTCGAGTCTCTTCCCTCTCTACTAACTGATTTATTCTTCTGGTAAGATCGTTTGGTTCCTCTTGACAATCCTGCATGAATCTAGCCACAGGTAAGGCCAATTGTATCGGGAGAATTTCTCCTCTACCATATACCAATTCATATGGGGATTTTCCTATTGACCTCTTACTAGTGATTTTGTTGGCCCATAGTGCGAAATTGAGCTGTGAATCCCAGTTCTTTTGGTTTTCATTTATGGCCTTCTTCAATGTCCTTACCAAAGTTTTGTTTGAGGATTCTGCCAATCCATTTCCTTGTGGATAATATGCAGTAGAGTTTCCTAATACAATATTATATTGTTGGAAAAATTTGAGAAATTTGAAAGACTTAAAAGCCTGAGCATTGTTTGTGACAATCTTAGCAGGGCAACCAAACCTTGAGATGATGTTATCTTCTAGAAACTTGATCACCACTGTGTCTGTAGCATTCCTTACTAGCACGGCCTCTACCCATTTAGTGAAGTAATCAGTGGCTGTTAGTATCCATTTGTGTTTCCCGCTTGAGGCATGATGAATTTCGCCGATGAAATCAATTCCCCACTGTTGGAAAGGTTCTTCTATGTGTACCGAGATCATAGGCAGAGGTGCAAACTTCTGCCTCTCAGCAAATTTCTGACACTTTTCATAGGCCCTTACCCAAGCATAAACATCTCTGAAAATTCTGGGCCAGAAAAAGCTTTCTTTCAGGATCTTGTGTGTCATGGCCCTCCGGCTATAGTGGCCACCACAGATGCCCTCATGGAATTCTACCATCACTTCTTCTACTTCATTTTCTATGAGACATAAAAGTAGTATGCCCGATGGGTCCCTCCAGTACAGACACCCATTTGCTAAGATGAACTTTTGAGATTTTAGCCTCAGCATTCTATACTTTGTCTTGTCGCAGCTTGGAGGACATCTAGGAGTCAAGAGGTACTCTACGATTTCTTTGTACCAGGCACTGAGAAGGTACTTCATATGAGTCTTTTGAGTAGCAGTTTATATCCCACACTACTCATCTACTCCTCCAGGCTCTTCATTTGCTACCATAGACAAATTTATCCCCAAATCCTGACAGTTTGATTCAGAAAGGATCTTGGCTAATCCCTGTCCCTTTATTAGCTTAGTGGGGCGTATCTCCAACTCATACTCCTGTATCTTGGCTATCCACTTGCCTCTCTTTCCTTAACTATCACCCTGAATCAATATGTCTTTTACAGCCACTGTGGGTACAAATGCAGTTATGGCTGACTGCAATACATACATCCGAAAAGCCTTGAGGGACGTGACCAAGGCATAAGCCTATTTCTCTAGGATGTTATATTTTATCTCAGCATCGGGGAGCACTTGGTTGAAGAAGGCGATAGATTTCTCATGCCCCTCCTTGTTCTTCTGCAATAATACTATTGCAATAGTGTGGGGAGATGCAAATGAAAATATTATGAAGGGTTTCGCATAATCCGGTCTTGCTAATACTGGGCTTCTGCGAAAGCATTTTTTATTCTGTTAAAAGCATCTCGTGACTCAGTAGTCCATTTTACTTTGTTTTACTTCTTCAGAATTTCAGTTATGTATCGAACTATCTCTACATAGTTCGGTATGAATCTTCTCAAGAAGTTGATACGTCCAAGAAAAAATTGGACCTCTTTCTTGTTTCTGGGCAAGGATATACCATTTAATGCCTCTACCCTTTTCGGGTCATTTTTTACCCCTTCCTTTGTTACGATATGCTCCAACAGTTTACCCTCTTCTAAATAAAACATATATTTTTGAGGGTTTAAAGACAATCCATACCTGCAGCACTTGTCAAAGGTTCTGCGCAAATGCTCTATATGTTTAGCATCGTCCTTTGAGAAGACCGTGATATCATCTAGGTAGACCACCACGAATTTGTCTTGTTCCCCCACAAAAGCAACGTCCATCGCCCTTTTAAATGTTGCCCCCACATTGATCAATCCAAACAGAATTTGAGCATACATAAATGTTCCCCAAGGAGTGGTGAATGCTATTTTCTTTTGATCCTCCGAAAGCACTGATACTTGATTATACCCAGAAAAGCCATCCATCATAGACATTTGTGAAGATCCTACCACCTTCTGCAATATATGGTCCATCTTGGGCAGCGGAGAATTGTCTTTCAGAGATTCTCTGTTCAAGTTTCAAAAGTCGACACACAATCTTATTTCCCCATTCTTCTTTCGGACTAGGACCAAGTTGGCCACCCATTCAGAATATCTTAATGGCATAATAATCTTAGCCTTCAACAGTTTTTTGATTTCCTTTTCTATGGAAGGGAGGAGTAAAGGATTAATCTGCCTTAATTTATGTTTGTGTGGCTTAGCATCTCCTTTTAATGGAATCTTGTGCTGGATAATGCTTGTTACACCATTTTTTGGTCATCTAACCTATTATCATTAGATGGACCCAAGTACACCATGTAAGACCAATTTTACCCTAAGTAAAATTGCCTTCACTATGTTAAATAACTTAATAAACCACATTTATTAGGTTGTTTATGGTCTAAACAGGAAACCCCCAAAGGAAATATTAAACAAACCTATATTTGTTTGATTTTCCTCATGGAATAATTAATTAAACCATAATTTAATTATTATTCCTAGTCATGTTTAACCCAAAACAAAGAAATTAATTAGATAAACCTTTATTTATCTTATTATTTTCCAGGAATAATTATTTAAATCTTATTTAGATATTATTCCTTGTTAAATATGACCAAATCATCCACAAATAATTAAATAAATCATTATTTATTTGATTATCCTTCAACCACTTCCTTAAAAATATAAATAAATCATTTATTTATTTATTATTGATAAATAAAGGGATTTGACCCAAGTCAAATACTTTTTTCCTCCAACAAATATAATAAAATATTCCATAAAAGGTGGATCTAGATTTGGTTAACATTATTTTAATCATGCACCAAGATCTAGAATGACCCAATATTTTGTTATAAATAGGAGGGTTTTTCCTACCATTCTTCACCTTTTGTTGCCTATTAGATCACTCTGGATCTATACACTTAGTCACATTTTTCCATCATTTGCTGTGTGAGCTCCCATTGAGCTCTATTCTTTGCATTGGGTTTTCTACACCAACAAGAGAGAGAAATCTTAGATCTGAAGTGCCGAGGACTTCCAAGAACCCATCCCACTGAGGAGAATTGGATACGCCTTCTTGTTTTCCTCCCAGGTGCCCAATTAATATAAAAATTCTTTCAAAAATTGTTCTTGTCTTGTCTATTGGTATATGGAGTAAACCCTTGTTTTTACTGCTTAATGTATTTCCATGCATAGATCTGGTTTTTTGCAGCTCTTTTCTTGTTCAACTAACCGCATATCTGAAGATATTGGTAGCCACTTTTGTTGTTAGGGCTATTAGTTATGCGTAGCTAAAGTAGTCCTTTTTCGTACACTTCGACAAAGGATTCATACTAACAAATGGCGACTCCACACGGGTTTTAAATTACGATCGCTGTCGTTTTTCATATTCTTGCATATCCAGCTACTTCAGACCCTAGGGTTTCTTTTCAACTGTTTAATTTTCCTATTTTTATGTTTTTTTTCTCACATAAAACCCTAAAACATTAAAATTTTTAACTTCCGCGTGTTTCTGGCCCTACTGTGCAGGTGACTGACATCAGCCGCTCCTGAGATGGCAACTTTTCCGAAAATCTGCCGCCGAGACAACCGGAGCGGGGGGTCGCACTTTTCGGCCCAAAAAATGCGACCTGGACCTCCAGGTCGCACTTTTCTGCCCTTTTTCTACGACCTGCACTGAAAACAGGTCAGAACCTGCGATCTGCCAGTTTTTCAGCTGTTTTTCTGCACTTT
Organism: Pinus albicaulis; assembly: GCA_034641835.2. Lineage (NCBI taxonomy): Eukaryota > Viridiplantae > Streptophyta > Pinopsida > Pinales > Pinaceae > Pinus > Pinus albicaulis. The sequence goes on from CM076579.1 coordinate 1,279,633,573, forward strand.
TTCTGGGTTTTTATGAAGCTTATGTCAGGGTTTTCCAGCCTATGTCTCAGCCCGTTTCGACCTGTTCCTGATATGTTTTGCTCACCTAAGTGGGAACCTAGCCCCCTAGGGCTTCAGTACCCTCCACTTTTGGTGGAAGAGTTTTAGCTGCTTCAGGCGTTTGCTTTTTCAGAGTTTCAGCCTCCCCTTTTCCAGATCTGATACCTCCTTTTCAAATCCTTTTAAATTAGCCTTTCTTCCTTTCAAATCACCTCTTGTCGTTTTGTTTGGACCTCTCTTTAGGACCTCCTCCCTGTCCTTTCCGCTTTTTGCTGATTTCCTCCCTTTTTCCAGCCACCTTGCCTCTGTCTCTTGGTACCATGATCACTTCCTCTTTTAGTGACATCGCTGAATCCTGTCCCTTTTGACCTTAGATCTATTGGCCTCTTTTCTGTGTGTTTTGCCTAGATTTTTCCCCTTTTTTAGATTAGTTTTGAGAGACCCTCCTTCTTGGGTTAGATAGATGCACAAGTAGCTGTTAATTTTTTGTTATTTCAGCAATTATATAATATTCTCTGCAGATTTATTTTCAGTTACGCAGCACACTTGTTTCTTGCTCTCAAAACGGAAAGGGTTTAAAAATTAAAATTAACACACGCCACACACTGACCCTAAGTGAAGAAGCGCCTGGTTAACACCGCCTGGAAAAGACTCTAAAATCAATTGTCACTGCACCTTTTCTGCCCTTGACCTCACTTGACTCTGTCCCTTTCTGCCCCTGTCGGTTTCCTTCTTCCTGTCATCATTGCGCCCCCAGGCGCTTTCCGGAAGACAACGCCCTTCACCCTCAGTTTCCGGTCGATTGACCTGCTCTGCCCCGCCGTCGTCGAGCCAGTCCTCCTTCGAGTCCGCACTCCGACTCCTCTCCTGATTCATTGGGTTCTCCTTCTCCTCCTGGTTCTACCCCTGTCACCTTCACTATGTTTGGTCCAGGGCCTAACGCTAGTGGTGCTCCAGGCCCTAATGCCGGACCTACTACTAATGGAACCGCCACAGGAACTACCTCGGCCATACCCTTGCTGCCGTACATTGCAGGCCTCAGCCTCCCCGATTTCAATCAGTTGATCAATGACACTATCTGCCACGATGTTGGTTGGCCTGCTATGCCAACCAAGCTCCCCTCTGACATCCCTAAGTTCGAAGGCCTTGCTAGAGAAGATCCAACCAATCATGTCCGATCTTTCCACATGTGGTGTTCCTCTAATTCCATTACCGATGACTCCATCCATCTTCGTTTGTTCCAACGCACGCTTACCGGCGAAGCTTCTAAATGGTATGTAGACCAAGCCACCTCTTCCCATACCACCTTTGCGACCATTGCCCAAGCCTTCTTATCTTACTTCCAACTCCCTCTTCGATACGATACCGGTACGGAGCTCTTGACCTCCTTTAAGCAAACATCTTCGACCCGCCTTTCTACCCATGTTCAGGAATGGCGATGGAGACCCAGCTTATGTCGAGCTCCCCCCTTCGAAGATCGGATCTATATGGACTGGTTCCTTCGCTCCCTCTTAGCACCCATTGGCAAAGATGTCGCCTCCCATTTCCCTCAAACCGAAGAATCCGCCCTCCAAATAGCCTTGAAATATGACCTTATCTACGCCCAGTCTGGTTATGTTTATATCGTCCTTCCTGACCTCCCCAGGCCCAGTGGCGCGAACACCCCGGGGGCATCTCATTCCACCGCCAGTATCGTTGGAGCCCTTTCCCATCCGTATGCTCAACCTCCTATGGGCTACGGTCTCCCTCCCGGAGGGGCCAGCACCCCTAGCACTCTTCCCCCTCCCGGTAGCATGTATCCAGGATGGTTTTTTAAATCTTCCGGCCTGTAACATAAATGTTTTCACTTCACCGAACATCCTTATCTTGCAGCCCCTTGTGCCATCTCCTCCGTTTGTACATTCCCCACCCTCTTTGCCTCCCTCAACCCTATCAACATTACCTCTTGATCCTCCAGGCTGGGTTTTGTGACCGTGATGCTAATTCAATCCTCTCTCAAAGAAGGCGGAGCGACAATCCAAACCAGTACGCACATTGCTCATGGACCCGATCACTCAAGGTTTGACCTAACAACGCTAACCGGCAACACGGCACTCGGCCCGGCCGGACGTGCCTCTTAGGCCCTTGAGAAGCCTTGTTCGTGTTGCGGTGTTTACGGTCATTACACCCACGATTGTCCCCTCTTACCACAGATGCGGCAGATGTGGGAGTCTCAAGCCACATTGTGAGGACAACATGCCTCCCCTCATGCTCCCCCTAATGTGGCCACTACTCAACCATCTATGTTTACTGATCCTTTCCCTCAGCAAGGATTCATGGCTACCCAACCACCTGATGGGCGGGTCTCCACTCCCCCTTCCATTTCTGGTTCCTCTGACTACCAGATCCTCATGATGAATTTCGATCCATCCCCCACCGTCGACCTTCACCTTCAAACTCGGTCTCGCCAGTACCCCAAGCCTCCTGCTCAGTCTGCCCCCGAGCCTCCTTCTTCAGGTTCTACAGAGCCTCTTTCGACATCCAGTGGCCCCTTACATATCCCTCAACCCAAAGTTGAGGTTCATATAGATTCCTAAGGGACCATTACGCCGAAATGCTGCTTCTGGTCGAGCTGCTCATTCGTATAGCATAGTAGATGATTTGGCGCAATCTCCTGCTGCCATTTACACACTGGAACTCCTCCAGTCGTGCCCTTCCCAAAAGAAGGCTTTACTATCTACCGTGAGAGCTGTAGATCCTGATGATGACCAAATGATTGTTTTCGACGCCACTCAATCAGACCATCCTCCTCTTCCTCCTTCCGTCGCCTTCCAAATCCCAGTCAAAATCCGGAACGCCAACGTTTCCCGGTGTATAATTGATTAGGGGGCATCCACCTGCGTGACGTCCACTTCGGTTTGGAAGCAACTCGGATCCCCTGAGCTGGCCCCTTCCACAATCACCCTTCGAGCGTGGGACGGTCATGCCTCCCAGCCCATTGGCCTGTTCCGTAATTGTCCTATCACCCTCGCTAGTAAGACTGATTGCGTTGACGTCGAAGTCATAGACGCCCCGCTAGACTACAACATTCTATTGGGGCGAAGCTACACCTATGTTATGTCTGCTGTCCCATCAGCGGTTTTCCGCAAGATGTCTTTCCCTCATAATGGAAAGATAGTCACCATTGACCAGTTGATATATCATGAGCCAAAATCTCAGACCTCACCTGAGATGATCATCTCTTCTGTAGCCAACAAGCAAACCGTCGATTCCTTGACCAGTGTCTCTCCTGGCGTCTACAAAGACTCCTCTTTGCTCGGAACCTTCCCTGGTCTTCCTCCTCCTCCTATCTCTGACCCCAGCTCATCGAATGTTTGCATGATGCAATCGTCTCGGGCTGCTCTCAAGCAACCTGCTTCGGCTAGTCAGCAACCTTGCCCTCCGCAACCTGCTTCTAGCCCTTCACCTGCAGTTGGTAGTCATGAGCCTCTTTATCCTCCTGGCATGGTTCTTCCAAACCTTAGCCATTTAGGAGCCGTCCCACCTGGCCATTACCCCTCTGGTCAGATACCGTTCCTAGCTCCCCCACCAGGAGTTTACACGGTACCGGTCATGGCCACCCTCTCTCTTCCTAACTTGACCCTTGGGATTCCCGTTTGGTACCTTGATCCTCCAGCCCCCACCTTGCCTGGTCAACCCAAACCTTATATTGCTTTGACCCCGGTTCAACTGGTCCCCATGACTTCTCCCGATGCATCAGTGCCCCAGTCACCTCAACAAGAACCACCTCCTGTTGCGACCGCTTCAGGTAAGAAGGGCAAAGCTCGCAAGGGGGCATCATAGGACAAGGCTGCCCCGACAAACCCTGCTCCTCCTCAGCCTCCAAAGCATACCATCCAGTGTGCTTTGTGTGATGTTGTCGGTCACGCCTCCCATACCTGTCCTGCATTGCTTCATCTCAAGCCCATGGTTAATGTCACGTTCCCTGAGTCCGCGGTCCCAGAAGCCTCTGTTCCTTCTGCGACCGCGGCCAAGAACCCCAAGAATATTCACACCAACCACCCCTGTGCTTTGTGTGATCTCCATGGCCATTACACCCATCTTTGTCCCCGCCTCGAGGACTTCCGCACCTTTATCGCCGCGGTCCACCAATTCGAGGCCAAGCGCAATGAGTCCACCTCTCCCCTATTTGCGCATTCTGCTTCAGCATAACTACCAGATATGACTGCTCCCATTGACATTCCCCCTCCTGATGTCGAGATGACGGAGCCTTCGTCCAGCATTTTTTACCTATCATCATCCATGAGACCCTCGAGGAACATTCCATCTGAATCCTCCCCTGTTGTTTCGCTTGACCTTCCTTCAGCGATCATCTTGGGCTCAACATCAGTAGATCCTTTATCTACTTACTCTTCGGTCACCCCTTGTGACGATGCGCATGTGAACCTCTCTTCTCATGATGATGATTCAGGCCGCTTCACCACGTCAGGTGGTTCTTCTTCCACCAGTCACCCCATCTTCTATCACGATGGCGACATTATGGAAGAAATTTCCACCCCTGACTTCATCTATTCCCCCTTACATCGAACCCATGCGTTCACACCACATCCACCTTGTGGCCATTACATCGAAACCCAATGTTTGGGTAAGGGGGCACCCACATTCGAGAGACCAAGAGAAGCCATTCTCCACCACTCTCCTAGTGTATCTGGTCATGTTGACTCTAGACCCAGTATTCTTCCACATTTAGAAGAACCTCTAGAGTCCCATATCACTTCAGATCACTCTCGGGACGATACCCCTTATCGTTCCCTCATCTTACATCAGCAACCTAGTCTCTTAGACATTATTATTGACCAACCCATAGCTTTTCTACGAGAGCATCAGTTCATTATCTCCAAATCCTCCTTTTGGGATAGTGACACCAGGTATGCCAATTCGGAAACTTAAAGTCCATTTGATCCCTATATGCAGTACCAAAAGAGATTGGTAATCCTCCATTTCCTTTCTCAAACTGCATAACCATAACGAGAACAAATGGCACACCACATCATTAAAATGTGTTTAGATTCCCCTTTTTCTAAATACATTTTGGCATGACCACACCATGCTCGGGGGCACCTATGCCCCTCAACCATAACCCTCCTCACCTCGTTTTTGGAGAGGAGGTTGTCTTACCGATCGAGTGTGAAATCCATTCCCTTCATCTGGTTGTTGAACTTCTCCCCGACACCCAACCTCTAGAACAACGACTTATCATGTTTGAGCGTGCCTCTGAAGACTGCCGTGTTGCATTGCAAACCATGGAAGCGGCCTAGAAATGCACCAAAGCTCAATATGACCGAAAATTCCAGCCTCGTCCTTTTCACGAAGGCGACCTTGTTCTAGTATATGACCAGGCCCATGATGTCCTTGGTCACGGGAAGTTCGACTCATTATGGCTAGGCCCTTACATCATCAGTAAGGATCTTGGTAAGGGGGCATACTTTTTAGAGGACTTCGAAGGCAATCCTCTTCCTAATCCTCGCAATGCACTCTATCTTAAGAAATATTACCCTTAGCATTTCCCTTCTGAGATGCGTGTTTTATTTTCTGTTAGATAGCCAGCATATTTTTTGTACTTTCATCCTTTGCCAGGACCTATTTTTTCCAAGAAGGATCACTTCACCTCTCCTTAAAATTGAACTTCCTCACTTACAACACTTGTACTTGGGGCACCATTTTTCCTCCTTACTTGTCTTTGTTCATGTCAATTTTCGTCATGAGTTACCATCTTGTACTCATGTTTTCATGGTCCCCCATTGGGCCTTTACTGTGTGGCAGCACCATCGAGTCGCCCTTGTTTATAGCATCCAAGTTGAGTCATCATCGCATTCATGGAGTCTATCCCGAGTCCCTTTGTACCCCGCTATAGCCCTCCATCATTCATCGCTTGGTCTCTCTCTTGTGTCGCACATTATGGCCTTCAGTCCCACTGTCCCCTATCCCTTATGATATTACGTCAGTCGCTGCCATGTCATTCATGCCCTTTATGCTCTACCAAGGGAAGTCGTCCGTTCGCTACTCAGTCCCTTCCATTTCACCATCATCATTAGTGTCAGTCTGTTTGTCGCTCTACTATTCTCTCTCGTGCCTTAGTTGAGGATCTCTCCTTGCCTCACCTATGGCGGACCTCCTTCTGTCGACATCAGCTCATTCATTCCAGAAGCCAGGTCTCGAGGGCGGTGTAACTTGGTTCCAGCTTCCACTCTTGTTCGGTCCCTCGGATCAGGCAAAGGGATCTCTCATTTCCCTTTGACTTGATTGTTTCTCCACTCCAGCTCCTTTCAGCATGACCGAGATCCGTATACTTGATGGTTCAGTGATACAGCAGCAGCTCTTGATGATTCTCGGGTGTGTGTGAGATGTCTCAACCCTCATGAGGGGGTGGCCCTGCAGGTAGCCCCCCACATGCCCGGATGACCTCCTCCTTGCAGCCTTCAATGCAGCTCCAGATATTTGATGATGTTGGCCTTAGCCACTTGCAGCGCCTCTTTGATTTGCATGTATCAGTCAGATTTTGCGAGCCCTTCCCCATTTACAGGGGGCATTTGGGTTGTATTTGTATCTCATGTACTCGGATATTATTGTATAAGTCCTGGCTGTTATCCCAGGCACAGCATGTATGTGGGATTCTTCATTGTATTTTTATCTGGCTCATGATTATGCCGGCTGTACTTTATGGTTCGGTCCCTTGTTTACTGGACACACTATTCTTTTGTACTTTGTCTCGGCGGGCATAGGTATGCCTCCCCGCCGCCTTCAGCACAAGTACCCTCTCATAAAAAGAGACTTGTTGCACCTGTGAGTCTCGTCTCCTCAGGGTCCAGTTCTTCATCACACTATCTACCCTTCACACATTTCTTACTCCCAGCTTCCCTTTTGTTGTACGGTAGTTGAAGTTCTTTGCGCATGCTTGGTCCTTAGTTTTCTCCAGCACTACTTTGTTGAGCGATGTTGTTACACCATTTTTTGGTCATCTAACCTATTATCATTAGATGGACCCAAGTACACCATGTAAGACCAATTTTACCTAAGTAAAATTGCCTTCACTATGTTAAATAACTTAATAAACCACATTTATTAGGTTGTTTATGGTCTAAACAGGAAACCCCAAAAGGAAATATTAAACAAACCTATATTTGTTTGATTTTCCTCAAGGAATAATTAATTAAACAATAATTTAATTATTATTCCAGGTCATGTTTAACCCAAAACAAAGAAATTAATTAGATAAACCTTTATTTATCTTATTATTTTCTAGGAATAATTATTTAAATCTTATTTAGATAATATTCCTTGTTAAATATGTATTATCACCTAGTAATTAAATAAATCATTATTTGTTGATTGTCTTTCAACCACTTCCTTAAAGATAAACTAATCATTTATTTATTTATTATTCACAAATAAAGGGATTTGACCCAAGTCAAATACTTTTTCCCTCCAACAAATATAATAAAATCTTCCATAAAAGGTGGATCTAGATTTGGTTAATGTTATTTTAATCATGCACCAAGATCTAGAATGACCCAATATTTTGTTATAAATAGGAGGGTTTTCCCCTACCATTCTTCACCTTTTGTTGCCAATTAGATCACTCTGGATCTATACACTTGGTCCCATTTTTCCATCATTTGCTGTGTGAGCTCCCATTGAGCTCTATTCTTTGCATTGGGTTTTCTACACCACAAGAGAGAGAAATCTTAGATCTGAAGTGCTGAGGAATTCCAAGAACCCATCCCATTGAGGAGAATTGGATACACCTTCTTGTTTTCTCCCAGGTGCCCAATTAATATAAAAATTCTTTCAAAAATTGTTCTTGTCTTGTCTATTGGTATATGGAGTAAACCCTTGTTTTTATTGCTTAATGTCTTTCCATGCATAGATCTGGTTTTTTGTAGCTCTTTTCTTGTTCAACTAACTGCAGATCTGAAGATATTGGCAGCCACTTTTGTTGTTAGGGCTATTAGTTATGCGTAGCTAAAGTGGTCCTTTTTCGTACACTTCGATAAAGGATTCATACTAACAATGATAATATCAAAAGTCTTCAAATCTTGATAGGACCAGGCAAAGACATCTTTATATGTCTGAAATAGCTTCTAATATTGCTCTTTGTATTCTTCAGGTACCTTATTAGACAATTTCACAATCTTTGGATCGGCCTCAGTTCCGAGGTTCAAGTCATCTACCTGATTTTATTCAACAACCTTACTTGGTCATATTGGGACATCATTCTTATCAAATAATCTCTCTAAGGGGACCAGTCCTCTGGGTATTAAATTCCCTTTGAGCTGCAGCACCTTGTGCCCAGTGACGGTATCTTTCCATTTATTCTGAGGAAGGTCTATAGTCTCTTCATCGCCAGCATCTATGTTCATATTGGAGAATTACCAAACAGTCTCCATGAATCTCTTGACTTGCTCTTCATCTTCAAACACCTGCCAGTGTTTGACATTGTCGGGGATGGAAGGACGGTAGCGAACTTCTACTTCATACCTCACGAGGGGGTTCTTAGGTGGTCAAAAAGTGCTTGCAGCTACTGCAAGAGAGTCCGCCATTCTGTTATGGTCTCTTGGCATGAATTGAATATTAAATGCTAAAAAGAAATTCTATACCAAGTCCCATACCTCATTTCTGTATGCCCTTAGTCTGAGGTGCTTAGCTTGACATTGATTTCTCACATGTCTCACCACTAGTTCTGAATCTCCCAGAACCTTCAAGCTCTGAATATTCATATTCTTTGTAATTTGCAGACCCAGGAGCAATGCTTCATATTCAACCACATTGTTCGTGGCTTCATACTCCAATTTGAAAGATAATGGGACCAGTTGTCTAGTAGGGGAAATCAGGAGAACCCTAGCTCCATTCCCTTCTTTTGAGTTGGCTCCATCGAAGTGCAAGGTCCAAACCCCACCTTCTTCATTACTTAAAGACTTCTCGGTCTTTACTTGACAGAAATATGGCTCCTGCAAGTAATCTTGGTCTTCCTCAAGTATTAGACAAGAAAACTCACCCTCCTTGTTGTATACTTGTGAATTCACTGAATTATAAGCTTTAGTGACCATCTTCACAAACCTTGTTTCCCGGTATAATATTTTTTCTTAACCTCCAAACAAAGGGATGGTTGCATAGGTTAGGTCCAACTTTATAGATCCTCCCATTTTTATACCCCATGATCTTGATAACAACATCCCAAACCGAGCTGGGATGTTGGCCACTACTATATCCATTACTACGCTCTTCACTGGGATTTGGGCTAGATTTACCACCAAATATTTGATCATCCCCAGGAATTTGACTCTATTGGAATCAAAAGAGTAGAGATCTTTATAAAGGTGAGTGATCTGCAACCCCAGTTGTTCCATCACTGACAGGGGAAGGAGGTTATGAGATGCTCTAGAATCCAGCATACATTTATGCAATAATAGGTCATGAATTACTATGGAGACATAGAAAGGAGGAGTCGCAACATCTAACTTCTCGACATAAGGACCAAACATGACCATAGGCCTTTCTTCCTGAAGGTTTAAACTATCTGGGATTGGGGCTGCTCCTTGAGGAAGCATGAATGATGACACCTGAGCTTGATAGGTTGGTTTCTTCAGGAGTTTAGTCAAAGGGACAGGGATTTTTACTTTTTCAAGCTCTTTCTGAAGGCTAAACATAGGAGGAGGCTTCTCTACGAGACTTTCCTTTGGCTCTTTACTGTTGGCTGGAGGTTTTTCTTCTTTTGGGATGGGTTTAACATTTGAATTTGGATTAGAGGCCAACTTAGAAGAGGAAGGAATGGATTCATTAGAATGTAAAGGTTCAGTTATAGGTCTCTTACCTTTATCTTCAATTTTCTAAGCGACAGTCTCCTTTCGAGGCATCTCTTCTTCTTGCTCTTGTGTGCGCGTCCTCTTCCTAGAGGATCTGAGATCATATTTTCTATGAAACTGTGCTTGCATGAAATCTACAAATTTTTTACAGTATTCATCGATCTCTGGATCTTCAGCAACACCTATTTTTTCTTCTTCCTCTTGCAAGGAAAGCTCCACTCCTTCACTTTCTTGCAAAGAAGACTCAACTTCATCACCATTTGAGTAAGCAAGATATTGATCATCTTGCCCATATGGAATGTCTTCAGCAGGGCCATCCATCTGCCCTTCCAGATACAATGGAGGTTGTATGTGGTCTTGCTTCTCCTTCTGATCTCTTTGCAATATTTGCAAAGGAGGCTTTCTTTATTGTGGGTTAAATCCTCTGTTTGGAGCAGTTTGGAATGGCTTGGAGGATGTATTATTTTCCTCGAGCTCAAGCTTCACCAGCTTGCTTGAAAGGTTCTTGATCATTTTTCTCATCTCCTCTATTTTTTAATCTGCTACCTCTCTATCTTGACCGGAGGTAGATGCTTCTTCTTTCCCTCTCCGTCTGGCATCATGGTGTGACCTCCCTTTTGATTTACCCATAGAAGAAAAGTTGGCTTCCACTTCCAATGCATCGGTCTGGTCCTCATCTAGGGTAGCAGACTTCCTTTCTCTTAAAGATAATCTGAATTCTGAATCAAAGGCTGCTACAAGCACCACTTTAGCAGCAATCTGGTGAGGCTTCATTTCGGCTGGGAGAATTGTATATAATTTGTTAAACCTCTTGATGAATTCGGACACACCTTAATTATGTCTCTTTCTAAGTGCATTGAACTCTGTAAGATAGTATCCATGGTCCTTCTTCTCTCCCCATTTCTTGATAAAGGAACTCTCCATTTCCTCCCAGTTAGTAATGGAGCGGTCCCCCAAAGTCTTGAACCATTTTCTTGCCTCTACATCTAGATACTGGAAAAATAACCTCAACACCACATCCAGATGTTCAACATTGAAATTTTCTGTGAAGGAACAAAAACTTCTAGGTGTTTTTGAGCTTCAGTATCATTTTCTCCATTGAAACGAGGCAGGATCTTTAAGTAATCTTGAGGCATATCATTTAGAATCTGAGACAATGCCAGGGGGGCATATTTGTTCAATAGGAAGCCAGGAATATCCATCGAAGGTTTTGGGGGTGGCAGGATATTCTGATGTGTATTAGGAGGTGGTGGAGGATTAGTATGTATGACAAAGGGGATATATTAAACAGAGGCTTGAGGGGCTGATTGAAACGCTGGAATATGAGCAGCAGAAACCTCTGTGACTTCTTTAGCTTTAGGAGTGGGATGCAAAAAGAAGCTCGTGGTGTCTACAGACTCAGCCTCATCTTTTACTTCAATATTTTCTAGCGAGGGGTTATCTGAAGTATAATCAAGGGTTCTTACAGTAGAATCAGAACCTTGATCTTGAGCTAATTAAGAGGAGTATGGAGAGTCTTCCAGGGAGAATCTAGGAATACCTGTATAAGATGGTTGTATTTCTCTCCAACCTCTTTTGTGCAAAATATTCTCTGGATCATACACTGAAGGTGTTTTCGACTGGGATGTATCTGACCTCAGGTGTGGCTTTCGGGAAGCTAGGACTGCAAATGGATTTATCCTTTGAATGAAAGTGGAGTCGCTAAGGTGAGGGATCTACAACTCCCAACCCTTCCTGCTCACCTATTCTGAAAGGTGGATGGATATTTGTCAAGGCCCAGGGATTTAGTTCTTTAAATTATTTCCCCGGCAACGGCGCCAGAAAGATGTCGTAACTCCTAGAGATAGCCTTGAGTTTTATAAAGACTAGTGCCTAGGACATCTTAAATGCAAGGAGCATATGACTCAACTGATTGTAGTTGAAAATGTTAGGCTCCCATGCTACAATCACTCAGATGAATGATTTTGATAAGGGTGGAACCAAGACCCCAAAGTTAAACAAAAAAACTAGGAAAACTGCAGAAACTGAGTACAAAACGCAAATAGTAAATGCATCATACAACTTTAAGACAAAATGATGTAAAGGGGGCCGATTTCTAAAATGAACACACATATATCAAGTTATATATGTGAGCGATGACTATGACAGAAAATGGAATAAGATGCCAACTATAACCGGGCTTATTCAAAGGTAAGAGTCTATATATATTGGGCCTATGAAAATATAAGAATCCATATATTTGGGCTCGTTCAAGGACAAGAATCCATTGTAATTAGTATCAGAAGAATGGCGGTAGAGATAGGAAATGAAACAAAGTATCCTGCCTGGGCCATATTTAAAGCGCTATGTATGAGTAAATATGAGTATCTGTAATAATAAATTCACATTTAAACATGGGAGAAATCACATTCCAGAGCATGAGATACAAGAGATGTGGAGAGGTACGTAATGAACATTTATATTCAAAAACAAAGAGAATAATTACAAATTGTGAATCATCCAGAGTGGAATCCCCAATTCCAGCAAAGCTTCTTATTACTAAATCCCTACGGGCTCTTCTAACATCTACTATCAGAGTTCATAAAAAATGCATACAAAAATCTCAAACTAGTGAGTCCTTTGGAAAATCTGGAACCTTTTGTTAGTGTTGTCTTCCTGCTTTTATAACCTCTGATTCCTATGCGAGAGAAGATATTTTGGGAAAATATCTTCTCCACGTGCTTTTATGCTATTGCAGGTCTAAATCAAAATCAGAAATGATGATGACGTAAAACTGCCGCTCATCTTCTTACAACACTAGCCTAAATCCATTTCTAATTGAAATTTGAACAATATGCTAGCTAGAAGTGAAAACTGCAGGGGTGAATCTGAAGATTTCACCCGAAATGACAAAGTGAAGAGAATATAAGGTAAAAAAGGCCACACATGCCCCGTCATGATTTATCATTGTTGTTTGATGAGGAGGAGCCCTTGTTACTGTTGGTGAAGGAAATACCGTTAGTCATGGAATAACTAGCCTTCTGAGCTGGAGAATGCGGTACTGCCAATAGTGGGAGAACTAGCCTTCTGTGTTGGAGAATGCGGTACTGCCAGTAGTGGGAGAACTGTCCTTCTGTGCTGGAGGGTCCCATAGAATGGCCAATGGTCATGATCCATTTATTTGGACGTGAAATCAACCCTCTGCATCTTTTTCTATGCTTCCTGGGTGTGGAGGATCGTCATCCTCGGCCTTGAGCCACTGTAATTGACTATGAGATGGGCTGTGTACATTAAAAGGCCATCAAAACCTGCACAAACAACAAAATAATTAAATACATCCTGCGATGAGTGGTTGACCACTTTATAAGGCTCGAGTGAAGGAGGAAGAGTCGTTTGGAGGTATTGGATGCAGCGGAAAAGGGCCTCATGGCGAAAAATCATAAAAACTAGGGTTCAAAACTGAATTTGGCGCAAATAGGTGAAATGGTGGTTTTGCGGAAAACTGGAGTGGTTTTCATGCAGGCAGAAGGAAGTAAGCGGTAATGGGCCAAATGAACGCGATACAGTTAGGTGGTCGATGTGTGTCTTTACAAAACCGCCCATTTCGCTTTGAAAATGGGTTTTGGACAACTATGGAAAGACGGGCGCGAAAACGCCTGTGGGCTGTTGGATCTGGGGGGGGAGGAAGTAGATAAATAGTGGAGATAACGAGGAAACATGATGAAAGGTCCCAGTGTGATCGGGTGGGACCAGTGGGATTATATGGAAAATTGAAAGAAGTTACGCATAGCGGGGGAACTTGAGGTACGGATAGGTTTGCGGGTCAGGTGCCCTCGTAGTAAATCTGGACCGTCAGATGAAGATCTCCCATAGCTTGAGGATTCAACTGCGAGGGCTCTCATATGGTTGAACTTTGTTCTAAAAGTGCTCGCGGGTGGAAGAAGAGGTGAATCAATGCCGACGGTCGGAACTATGAGATGGATGACGGAGAATGCATCGCAGGATCGGCAATCGGCTGAGAAGAGGGTCCAGGAAGGAAAAATTTAGAGATTACGATATTTCGATGGCTGATGGAAGAGAAAGTACCGATGATCAATGAAGCAATGGAGCGATGGAGCGATGAGCGATGGATGGGGGCCGCGGGATGGAGGAAGGACCGTTGGATTCAGGGAGAGATCAACGGCTAGGATTCCATCAGTGGGGGATGATCATCGGTGGAGAAGAGGAGGCGGAAGGGAAAGTGAGAACCCTGATGCGATGCACCAATGCGATGGAGTGAGGCGATGGCCATCGGATCTTGGGGAATGGATAGTCTAGATCATATCAGGGGATTGGCCATCGGCGAAACATAAAACTTAGAAGCAGGAACTTGGAAAGAGTGATGTGCGATGGCTAATGGGCTTAGCACTCGATCACGGGGACTAGTCTCATGGCAGAAAAGGGGCTCAGGCTTAAGCGAAAGGGGCTTAGAGGCCTTATATGTAAAAATGAGCGCTTTTAGAGCAAAAAGGTGGATTTTAAGCCCTTTCAAGGGTTCCGATAGGTGAAATTTGGGCTTTGAAATTCCATGCGGTCCTTGTTGTATTTTCTTTGCAGTATAAGGCTCCTTGTCATTAGACATTCCAGCTCTGTGAGGGATGTCATAACAACACCTTCCTTGAAAAACTCAAGATTTCACAGCGCAGTGAAAGTCTGCTGCTCCAGATCAACAAACTGTTTTGACCCTTTGTCATGCAATAACATATTTCCACAATTTTCCATAAGATTTGTTGAAATAACAGAAAGTGGAAATTTAGGCATACCTTGGGGGAACTTGGGAACATATTGTATGGATGCAAGAGTTCTTTCCTCCAATGTGTTGGCTCCCCCAACTGCTGATGATGATGGTTGCTCCTCCATAGTTGAATCAGTGCTGGTACAAGTATCCTAAAGTTGTGGTGAAGGCCTTTCCTCATTTGATTTCTTCTTGTAAAACTTTCTGATCAACCTTTGAGTGAAATCTGCAAAAGCATTCACTCTTGCATGACTCCAATGGCTTTACCACCAAATGATTGCTTCACCCTCTAGGTGCAGAGCTGCAATATCAACAACCTCTCTTTCCACTACTGGATGTAGTAGGAAGAATGCATATAGCTTCCTTGCCCAAGCCTTTGTTGTACATGTGGATGATCCATCAAAAGTAGACAATAGAAATCTATTTCCATTTATCCTCCTATTGCTGCAAGGTCTCCTTTCTTCTTCAGGCTAAATAAACTATGGAAGAGTTAGATTTTCCTTGAAAGCTCTAGGTTGAGATTTATATTCTGCCAGGAATCCACTTAGGATCTCATGTTCCAAGTGCCCTCCATCTCCATGCTTCTTGTCTTCTTCCTCAAAATAAAAGGGCATAGCGGAATGATTTGGAGCTCTCTGCAACACTGGTTCTCTTTTCTGATCATAGGAAGTACATGGGCCTTCCTCCTCTTGAAACCCTCTAGAGGTCTCACTGTAAATTTATTCTTTCATTTGTTTAACCTCCTTGGAGAGGTTCTTCATAGATCTGAAAAATAATGCGACAAAGCTCATTTTTTCGTTCATTTTGATATTTTCCTTCTTATTCTTATTCTCCTGATAGCATAGTGGTTGAGATCCATAGGCTGAGCCAAGATTATGCTCTAATACCACTGTAATATTCCCAAATGGGGAAGCGGAAATATATGAACACAATAATGGAAATAGCAGTGAATAACATCACAAAAATGGATGAAAACCATAGAGCCATAGAGCCATTTTATTGTATAAATCAGCAGCAAATATTTACAATAGAAGCGGGCACAACTCAAATAATCAAGGCAAACAAGCCTCCCATGAATACATATGCCAAAAGTGAAATGCTGCTAAATAATAGAATGATCATGAAAAAGAAAAGCGCAGTCATAGATGGTGCAATGCTATTGGAAATGTACAATATGTTAGATCTGCAATATATGGCTCATACAATGTTGGGAGTGAAGATTTAGACTCCCAAACTCAATTTCAAGACAATCCGGAAAGGATTTCCTGAAATATGCAAAAAATGCAAAATGTCAGAATGTAGTCCTAGGAATGAATAGTAGCTGCACCTCACTAATTCGATGGAGATGGTTGAAGATGATAAATAAGATGAATATACCTCCTCCAATGGATCTTCCAAGTGAAAGGCTGATCCTAACACTGAAGATCTCACCCTCCAATCAAACACTGTAACCCATCACTGCAAATACTCATTGAAATAACGCATTCAAGGAGAGGTACTGTGATGTAGGTGATGGAAAATATGTTGGCCAAGTGCCAAGATGTGAAATCAGCTCTAGAATATTCCTCATTGATCTCCCAAAGGAAATAAAGCTTCCTCCTTTGAAAAACTAGCTCCGGAAGTGGTGTTCTCAACCCTCCACTACAACACCCTGCAACACAACCCAGCTCTAAACAAAAACTGCACTGTAGCTGAAGGAGGTAGCTTGGCCTCAAGCCTAAATGTGGAGAAATGAAGTGCAAGCTCCCTCAAGAAGCCTCTCAAGAAAGGAGATGAAATTCCTAAACAAGAATACCGTGTGCTAAGAAGCACACCAATCTCAACTAAACATCTGAAGAATTCACAATAGTCACACAGACCACAAATCAATAATCAATAACATGCCTTGCTATGGCTGCCTTGCCCTCCTTATAAACAAGTGTGAGCCTTCTTACCTTGGGTCCCACACATTAGGGTTTCCTCCACCAAGTAATCTTCCTCCCACTATCACTGCATTGTCTCCATAGATGATCTCCACCATTCATTCCAGCATTGTTGACTTGGTCAAACTTGACTTTGTCCACATGTATTTTCCCTGTTCACACATGAGGGTGCAAAATCTAGCTATTATTATGATCCATTTTCACATCATGAGGGATTTTATTCCTATTTTAGAAATGTATGTTCCTCCTTACCCATTTATTCATCTACTAGGTGTTAAAAGCAACAATTTATATTCCTATTAGCTGCATGCTAATTTAGGAATATTACACTTTCAGTAAGGAAGTCAAAGCTTCTTGGCAGTAGTAACTAGTGATCATATTAGGGAGTTGAAGCTCCCTTCAGCTGGGTGTTGGTAAATAAGATCATGGGGTTTAAGCTCCCTTCCAGTAGGATTTGGAGAATGAGTGAAGGTTGTAGCCTTCAACAGGTGGGTGCTTTCATACTAGCATGAGTCTACACTAGTACAAGAATGTAAGATTTTTTTGATAATATTAATATTGAAGACTAATATGACAACAGTGGTGGTTTTCTCCCACATTGGGTTTCCACCTTAAATCCTAGTGTTCATGTGTGTTTCTTATATGTGATGCTTTATTCCGTTCTTACTGCACATGCTTACTGCTTATCAAATTTCTGATGAAATTATTACATTTTGGTTTAAGTTAAACAGATAAATAATTAGCTTATTTATAAGTTTACTACGCATTCACTAGTTTCCTGTATAAGAGTCGCGTACATATGCTAGTTTCTTGTATAAGAGTCACATACATACGCTAGTTGGATTCAGTAAAGTCGCATACATAATTCAGAAAAGAGAATATTATTGTGATATTTTGTTTTTAAATACTGATTCACCCCCCCTCTCAGTATTTTTCCCAACATCAAGAGTCTGGTGGGCCCTCGAGATGGCTTCACACAGGTACCAACTTTTCTCTACGTCATCGTTCCCGCTACTAGAGAACTCAAGATATCTGTTGAAGGATCTTTCCATATTTTACTGAAATTGTGGAAGGAGTATAAATCCCCATGACCCAGACTACAATGGTCCTTTAAGGTTTGTACTACTGTTACTAGTTCTACAATTAATGACACTATATTTGTAGGTAGCATGCACATTTTTGAAACCTTATGACTTTTATCAACTTAGACAAAAAATTATTAGAATTGTGATAGAGTACCAGGGGATGTTGGGGAGATACTACCTGAGTTATAGGGAGGAGAATAATTGTTTATGGGGGACTGTTGTGTAGGTAAATCCCCTCTGCCGATAGAGGTGATCCCTCTAGCCCTAGGGTGGGTCTAGCAGCAAGAAGACATGTTAATGTGTCAATTCCTAGTTAATGAATGAAATGAGTCGGGATAGATTGTCCTACCTATGATCCAACGTGGTTGTCATAGCTATAGTAGCGGTCTCCTGATCCTTGTCCGACACATTGCGATCCTTCAGCAATGGTACTTAGATGCTTGCACAAATATCAAAGGACAAAAGCAACATACAAGACAATATTTCCATTCATAACTAGCTAATTAGTCAAGGAGAATTAAACATATTGCATAATATAAATCAAATCAACACAAGACGGGAACCAAAACATCATTCATTTATATATTAAGAGAAAGAAAGAGATTACAACCGGAGCCTTGATGTCACAACCTCCTTCAGCGGGTCTAGTCAAAATGCGTCTTGAGCATTTGTCGGGGAATTTGGATGTGGCAAGGCAATAAGCCTAAGCTCTCTCTTGACAAGGGTCTCTCTCTTTGCTCTATCTCACACCAGCTATATCAGACTGTTTCAACAAAATGTTCAGCAATTCCTATTCAGCTAGCTGCATCTATGTGAGAGAGATGTATTTATAGAAGGAGAGGAGGAGGTTTGGATCCCTCAAATGGTGGAAGGGAGGCCTTATCCTTTTGGAGGTTGCCCCAAAAGGAGGAAACAAGAAGCCAGAGGAAGGTGTTTGACCTTATTCAGTCGAACAACCCAAGTTGACTCACTCACGAAGTAGTTAGCATGGAAAATTCACTTCTATATTTAAAAAAATTTCCAAAAACAGCTTGGCACGGGTAGCTCATTAAGACAGAGCACCAATGGGTGCGGGGCCCAATGTTAATTTCCCTTATCAGCACGAGGTCATAACTGCCTACCAGCACCAACCCAAAATCGTGTGTTTTTTTATGGTCTGTTCCAGGAAATGTCAATAGAGGAAACATTTTTCTCATGGCAAGGGATGCAATGACACTTTTGAAAAACATGACACTTCATATAAGTCACATAAATGTTCCTCCAGTGTGTAAGATGAGGATTGTAGGGATGGTGACAAAATTTTGTGTAATAGATGCCCCCTAAAGCATGAGGTTCGAGAGAGAGGGAGGAGTGAAATGATTTACGAGAACGCATTTGAACCAAACACCACTATTAGAGGACTTGCAAGTACAAATACAACTGATATCTCTGATACATGAACATGTGGTATGGGCACATCCATCCATAATATAGTACATAAAAACTGAGATTTGAGGTATGGACGCAGCCATCCAGTAATAAGGATCAACAAATAGACTCAGGTATAGTCGCAACCATCTAATCAAAAGAGTCATGCATATAGTCATGATAAACCAAAATATCTCGCAGTCTAGATTTTATCAGACAAAACCTAGGGTCTTGCGCTCCATCTCGACCTGAACAAGTACAAATTCAAGCATTCAAATATGTTAGTTGAAGTCGAACATGCAAGAAAGTTACCTGATTACCAGCGAATGATGAAAGTTGTTAACAGGCACGAGAGAAACCACCAATAATGACAATGGCTCTCAAGGTACAACTAGTGCAATCCATGAAATGTGAAAAGTGATCTGGCATCGAACACCCGCAGAATCACTCGATCGAAGGACAATGATGTGGACCTATCGTCGAATGCGAAGAACTTGCCATTGAGGAATGAAAGCTCCAAGGTACTAGGGGCCTGTTGGGTGCAACCCAAATTGGTCCATTTTTTGTCAAAGACTTCGCATATTGAGGAGAAGAGTGCATGGTACAGTGAAGCTAGATATAACACGTGGTGTCTAGGGGCTTCGGGCTGGGTCGAATCCCCTCATTTTGTAATGGGTTTCGGGCTTTAGCTAATTGTTTTCTCAGAGCCCATGGTATGTGGACAATGGTTTTGTGTCTATGTAAATCTATATTAGGCAATGTAATGTTCTGTCGAAGTAATAACATACATATTTGATGAGCAAAAATTGTTGTATTTTCTGTCTTTAGTCTGTTTTGGCCCTTAATCGAAGGCTCTACAGCTAAGTGCACAAACCACTTCCGGCTATTTGCATAGGTCTAAGAATTTGTATGCATTGAATATATCCATCTTAATAAAATAATATTTTTTTGCATATTTTGTGTTACATGTGATGTGTTTTCTTTCTATATGTTTATGTGAAGTAATGTTAGTGAAGTATATTCTGTATTATGAAATGTGTTTATTTTTATTTGAATGATGCGAACTAATTAATTAATCTATATCGCGTAGTAATAATATACATGTTAGATGATTAGTTAAGTGCAGATAAGTGAAGTAAATCCACCTCACGCAATCCCTCAAGGTTGTAGAAACCTGTTTCTACAACCACCCATAGCCACCTCGGGTGAGACAACTATTTTCTTGCAGGTCGTTGCCAAAAGGGCCAATGTCGGAGGTTTTTGTTGGTGCAAAGTCTAAGCTGAACTTGGGTCAAGCCCAAAAAATCCAACATGAAGGCATTGTTTTCCATTCAGTTTGAATATAACACCCTAATAATGGAAACAAAATTGAATTTTGACATCGCCAATCCTCAACAAGAGAGGCTGCAACAACTAAATTCTCTTGATGAACATATATTGTAGGCCCTCATTCATATCGAGGTGATCCAATTGTAGAGGAATATTTGGCATGAAAAAAACATCAAAGAAAGGACCTTCCAATAGGGTGATTGGGCCCTTCTATATGAATCAAGAATCAAGGACCTCAAGGGAAAGTCTAAGAAAATATGGTTATGCCCTTATCTAGTGGAAAAATGTCATGAAAATGGTTTTTTCCATCTCAGAATGATTGATGAAGGAGAAATTCCACTTTTATTCAATGGCTACCAATTGAATCTCTAAAAAATAACTCTATCAAATGAGGAAATTACCAACTCAATAAGGAATTATATGAATGTGATTTTGGGTCTCACAACTCTCAGTTCATGCAACCTCTAACCAGCAGAAGAAGAAAAAGAAAAAGAAAAAGGAAAAAAAAGTGATAAGAAGCCAAGGTGAAAACCTCCTTTGAGGAACCTGATGAAAAATCTAGGATTGAACACCTCTATGAGGTAGTCCAAGGGTAAAAAAAGAAAAAAAGAAATAATGAAAATATCCTTAAGTGAAAACCTCCTTTGAGGCACCTCAGGCAGCCCTGCAGGTTGAAAACCTCCTTTGAGGCAGTCTACAAGTCTCAAAAAAAGAAGAGAGAGAGAGAACAAAAAATAAAAAGAGAAAAAGAAAAATAATAGAGGAAAGGAAAGGAATCCCTTACATTACTGTTGCTAACATATTTTTTTGTACGGATCTAGTGACAACCCATAGAGGACAACAAACAAGGAAGACAACTTCAAACTCTACATTTCCATCCACACAGCTGGCTCTATACCTATCCTCCATCCTTTCACCACCTTCCCCAAGTTCCTCCATCATCAGGTCCCCTATTTCACTAAATTATAACTCAGGCCCAAAGTGCTACAAGATTGTCCTGAAGTGCTACATGATTGTCTAGAATTTCTACAAGATTGAGATCAACATAGAAATAGGGTTCAAATTTTATGCTTTTCATGGAGAAACAAGAGGAGGAGTCCACCACACCCTCATCATCCATCTTCCATTTCATTTAGCTTCTTATCCACCCAAATATTCATATTTTTCCATCGAAAACCCCATTTTCACCCCTTCTTTCATTACTTTCACAACAACTAGTCCTTATGATCCTTGTCCATGGGTTGAACATGAATTATCAATGTTTTTAGGAGCATCATCTGAAGGATATTGTGGTCATACAGGGGTCTTTGTGACTGCTACAGGAAATAATAAAATCCTGTAGCAGTCTACACAAACCCTACAGGACCACAATTGGGAGCACTTGGAAGCACCATAATGGATAATAAACCACCATGGAGGAATTGAGGAATCATTTACTTGATCTTGGGAAACTACAATACTTTTGCAGAGTTGATATAGGGTCATCGTTCATCTCTAACAATAGCACTTGATCCACCATCAGTAGGACCTGTGTTGACAAGCCTCGATCAGGCAAGTTCATATCAAAAAAAATTATACATTTTTTTTTTCAAAACAAATCCAATGCATGGAGAAACAAGTATGGGAAGATGACACCTCAAGAAGCCAATAGATTACCCATTACTTTTGAAGCAACATGAAAACATAAAGCATTTAATAAAAAGGTAGATATCCTTAATTAGGAAAAAGCATGAAATTCCTCACCCCTTCCTTTATGCACATAATAGTTCAAAAATGTTTATAATGCATGAGGAAAAATATTTTTGTAGGTTGAAGGTGGCCAACAGTTGCATCCATACTCGAGCAATTAAGTGAATATTAAATCTCTCTCTCATCAATCGTGGAGAAAACGACAAAAATAAAAGAGAGTCGTGATTTCAAGGAGTGGGGAAATGGTTCTATGAGGAGTTTTCAAAGGCGGTAGTTGGGGGCCAGCTAGCATAGTGTGCTGAACCCACCACCAAACCACAAAGGGGATAAAAAGCGGGCCCGAGCCTCACTTATACCAAGAGATTCATTCCAAAAATGGTAAGAGGGGCCCACAACATTATCTAGATTTGATATAGATACCACCAGGGGTCCCATAGGATACTACAGAGGTTCTACAAGTCCGAGTACTAGCTGCTACAAGATCTAGACTTAGGGCTATAAGATCTAGGTTCAGTGCTACAAGATACATAAAAGGTGCTCCAAAATTGTAACCAATTGTTACAAGATTGGCTTGAGAGGTGGAAAAGGGCTCGAATGTGTGCAAATATTCCTCCAAAACCCAAAATCCATGAAGGAGTCTCCAAGGGATGGGTAAGTAGTGCATTTTCCTCACCTTCCATGCACAAAATTTCGAAAATTTGATTAATTTATGTCTCTAGAATCATCCTGTAGAAAACCCATGAAAATTGAAAAATTTTAGACCCTATTATTTTCTTGTTTAGAAGACATGTTATCAGAAGGGTAATTTTTTTTTGAATTTTGCATATAACTTTCCCACCTCGAATCAAAATAAGGAAACCATTCCTCTCATCTTTGTTTTGAAACCTTAGCTGGCTCCTCATAAATTAATCGTTGACATTAAAATTCTTTGAAAATCTTGAGAAAGCCTATAACAACCCTAGGTTAAAAGTTCATGTAATAAAAGTTAATAAAGGTAAAATAATAACACGAGAAAGGGACACTTATTCCAAGCTAAATTTTGGGAAAAATATCCTAGTGGTCATAAATTGTTGTGTTTATGGCTAAGGGAAATTGACAAAGGCAATGTCTAAGGCTTTGGAAAGGAAAAAAAGGTATTTTTGGCACATTATTTATGCAAATAAATGAAATTAGGAGAAAAGGAAGGTGAAAGGTCACGGGTTGCATGTGAGGAGGAAAATGAAGGAAAATAATGGAAAATTGAAGAAATTAAAGGCCTCGTCAATAAAAAGATGACAGAGCATCAATTGGTAGCCTTTTGTTAGTTCAGTTTTAGAATTAGTCTCATAGAGGAGAGAGAACCAAGAGAATAAATAAAGAAATCAAGGAAAGGAAGGACAAGGAAAGGAATGGAAAGGAAACTAAAGTAAAAGGAAATCAAAGGACACCAAAGAAGTACAAGAAAGAAAAGGAAGGCAAGGGTTAAGCAGTTTCAACATGAATAATTATAGGTAACAAGTTTCATGTATTATTTCTTAGTTGGTATTGACATCCATGGTATGTGCATGTTAGTATTTGATTCTTTTACTGTCATTGGCATGGGTTTTGTCGGGTTTATATAGTGTATTTTATCCTAGCTTTTCCATTTTCAGATAGCCATGGTGTGATGGGATTGTTCTCGGTTTGAGTTTTGGATTGTTAGAAGAGTTTGGATCCGGGTGTAGTGCTCTCAGGAAAATTCCGAAAGGCATAGGAATCCCTTGAATGATAATGGAGGGATACACAGTAAATCCTATGGGTGGAGACGAGGAAATTCCTCAAGGTATTGGTGAAGAAATTCTGAGGCATCCAAGATCGGTTTGGTTTTGTGATCTCGACATCTATTTAGGTGATATCACTGTATGGTGAGGTTGTACGTGGTTTAACCTCTAGATTCCCTTGGTTTTTCTTGGATTATTTTATCCCATGAGATCCCACATTCGTGCTTGGAATATGGAATGAGGGTGATTTGCTGAAAGAAATAATTAGTTCATCCAATCTATGATTGGGTGGAATGTGGAAGTCTCGAACTTGGTCAGTTTTTCCTATGTTATTGAAATCTAAGTTTCTCTTGAGTTGATGATGAAATGTACTTATTATTATGTGACTTTAATGGTTTTTTATCTTATTTCTATCTATATGGTTATAAGTTGGTTATAAGCATGGTTTTATGACCGATATTTGTCATGGTTATTTCCATGTTTTTTGTTGTAACTGAATGAATAATGAATGAAAGACTTGATTGGTGTTATGACAGAAAATGTGAGAAGTAAGTGACCCTTATTGTTAAACCTCAATTGATTTTTTAGTCCCTAATGATCAGGCTTGCATTAATGACCTGTAGGTTTCATATTTACCAAGTGTTTGACATAATGCTAGTCACGGTTGGGGATGGTCAGGTCAAGTTTTGGTTTTATTTTTTAGTTTGTAATAGTTATTTCTATGTAATTTATCTTCTTTGGGAGTTTCACTGAGTTTTAGGTAGAGACCTGAGTCCCGGCCCTGAAAATGTGGCACACAATTCGGAATCGCTAGCATAGAACTAAGCAGAAAATTCCATAGTCACATCGAAGTAAGAGTATGGGAACGACTGGGGACCCGTAGTTGCATGGAGGATTTGGAAAGGGAGTGAATGGGGCTCTAGTTCAGGGAAAAAATTAGTTGTCTCAGGGGTTGGACACCTGGAGGGGTTGGGTTACTTCTGGAGGCCCTGTGGCACCTAAGGGAAGTCAGTATGGTATTAAGTTGTTGAATCAATTTCCCTAAGGTCGCATAGGGGGTTGAGTCTTATCATAGTGACCCTTAGCTCATGCTTACCCCAGTCAAGCTAGTGAAAGTGGGTAAATGTGGGAGGAGGCATTACAGGGTGGTATCAAAGCATGGTTTCACTCTCTTTGGGTAATATCTTATGTCACAGTGTGGTATCAGGGTAAGTTTCACTCTCTTTAGGTAAGTCTAATATTTCAAGGTTATGGTTTTCATGCATGGGGTCATGGTATACAGTTGGTATAGTCATGCATGTTGTTGTTATGTTATTATTTTATTATATGTATATGCTTATGATTATGCCTGTACATGATAATGTGGACTGATCTTGCATATGAGATAAGACTCATCTCAACATCACTAAGGTATGGATTTGATTTTGGTATCTATTTGGTTTATCTCACATGGTATACTTGCAAGGAATAAGAGAATCAAAGATGACAAGAAAAAACGTAGACTATAGCTCTCGTGACTCTCCCTATAGATCAGATGGGCAGTAAGGAGAAGGGTATTCTCCTGGTATATCATATACATTGATGAGTTTGAGGGAAGATATCAAAAGTTGAAAAGAAGAAAATGACAAGTTGGTTGAAGCCTAAGAAAGACTTGCAAGGGCTTGTAAGAAGCAGGTAGTGGTTAAAGAAAAAATACTCCAGAGCTTGTTAGAGTTTCAAATCAAACAAGGGAAATTGAGGATTAGTCAAGAGAAATAAGAGAAAATTAATGGATCTTATGGTAGAAGATATTGGTTTGGATACAGGATGGATAGAGGGGACATAGTTATAGGTGTTAGATCACTAGATACACCTTACAGGAAGACTGGTAGTATGGGCTTCGTTCTAGTTCCTCATCGAGGAGACATCATCTCAGTCATTATCATCACCATCCTTATAGTAGGAGGGAGTATTTTCCTGAAGAATTCAAGAAAGTGAAGCCTCCTAGATTTGATGGGGAGATGAATAAGTCAAAATATGCAGAGGCATGGTTTCTTGGGATGAATAAATTATTCAGATTGCATAACTACTTAGAGAACATGAAAGCCAATGTATCCACCTTTAGTCTCAAAAGGAAAACAAATATATAGTGGGAATATGTAAAGAATGTCAAGGGAATTCAAGAGGAATTCTTGATTTGGGATAACTTCAAGAGGATCTTCAAGAAGAAGTAGTTATCATAGAGGTACTATGATTATAGAGCTAAGGAGTTTTATGAGCTACATATAGTTTCTATGACAGATAATAAATACACTAACATATTCTTGGAGATATTGAGGTATGCTCCATATCTCAAGGAGGAAAAGGCTAAGATTCAGAGATTCATCAGCGGATTTCAAGAAACATATAAAGATTAGACTGAGTTTTATGAGCCTATGTCATTAGAGGAAGCCATTTAGAAATTGAAGCATTGTTATGAGTAGTCAAAGCATAAATCTTAGCCTAAACATGACTTGAAAGGGAATGAGAAAGTAAAATGAAAATGGCCACCGAAGCGGGAAGACATCAAACTACAGGTGAGAAAGAAAATGTTTCTCTTTACAAGAAGTTCAATATAGTTGATAAGGGACACGGGTCATATCTTGGACAAAAATAGACTAGAGGTGATGGTAGAGCACCGTTGTAGTGCTAGATATGTGGAAAGGATCACCATAAGAAAGATTTTCCATTGTACAAGGGAGGTAGGCGTTAGATATGTAGTGCTCAGGAGGCGTAGATAGTTGGCGATGTTGGTCACAGTATTCCTCAAATTTATGCAACTGTGGACAGTAGGCAGGAGGATCACCAAAAATCCATTATTGAGATGGACGATAAGCTTTGTGATAAGTGTACCTTGAGAAAAGGAGTGCATGTAGATTCTTGGTTAGTATAGTTGGATACATGTACTAAGAAGAGACTTCATCACTGGGTAAGAGCTTGTGCATTTGAATTGAACGGTATGCCTACAAAAACACATTTGAATGTATTGCAATTGAGATCATATATTTTGATTTTGGGAATGGAATGGTTATATTTGCACAGGACCAAGGTGGATTAATATGACAAGGCTATTGAGTTCCTGGATGATAATGGAGAAAAAATAATCTTTCAGGGAAAGAAGAAGCCAACATCAGTGAGGATGGTCACATCTAATCTGAAATTATGCAGGAATGCAATAAAATATAGAAATACACACAAACGTAGAGATGATGCACAAATAAAAATTCATTTCATTAATATCAAGTAACTGAAATATGCTCACAGTTAGAATGGAAATAAACTAGCTAGGTCGCTGGTAGCTTATATCTGACAAGAGATGTGGAGGCTATAGGCCTCTGAATTGTGTTACAATGAGGCTCAAGGGCATTTTTTTTATCGAACAACATAGGAAAAGCATAAAAATCCAAAACCCTAACCCCAGGAGATGAACATCAAGCGTTTGTGGGCCCCATTGGGGTTAGTTGTGCGGCCAACTTCTCGGGGTCGTAACTTGGTCATATTATCTCTATTTGGCACATACCATATATCATCAGAAATATATATCTGAGTACTACAAGTTTTTCTATAGGCTCTTTCCTATGGCTATGATCCTACTGCAGACCTAAAAAAATCGTCGTTTTGGGGTTCAAAACTGCTTTGGAAGTTCAGGACCCGAAAAAATTCTAAAAATAGTAAATTCTCCTATAAAAAACAAAATTGATGAAACTGAATGGAGGTATAGGTGGAATAGGTGGGTTTCCACCCATATCCACCTGGATCATTCCTCCCCCCTTAGGAAGCAATGATCTCCATTACGTGCAGATCCTCCATGAGTTGAGGAAATTTATTTTGAACCTGGTCCCTGGTGAACCAAATGCTCTGGTGAAGGAGTTGGCTTTCTTTGACAAATCAATATAGATGAATCCTCTACCGAAGGGTGTTCTTGATCTATGTGTCCATGATACGATCATTTGTGGCTTGTTCCATGAAGTCTGGGTTTAACTTTGTTGGTGTGAGTTTTTCTTCCATGTCAGATGTGTCCAGTAGAGGTGGAAAGTAGGGCCGAAGGTGGTCGACATTGAACACTCAGTGCAGACTAAGGAATGGTGGAATACTGAGCTCGAAATCATTGTCCACTATAGCCTTGGTGATGGTGTATGGTCCATATTAGAGTGGGAGAAGCTTGTGGTGGGGTCCAGTGAGGCGCTCCTTCTACAAATGTAGCCACACTTTTTCGCCTATCTGGAAGTTGTGTGGCACCCTATGTTGATCATTTCTCTACTTGTACTTAACATTGGCTCTATCCAATATGTCATGAAACTGTTGGTGGATTTGTTGAATGTTCTCAATGAAGTTCTTCACCTTGTCATCTTTAGATTGGACATGATCTGAATCTGCTTGAGTAGCCGCAAATGGCATGACTACGTCAATGGGACATAGCGACTGGAATCCCAAGCCCACCTTAAAGGGGTTGTGATTGGTTGAGATGTGGAGAGCCTGGTTATAGTTTTTTTGTAAATAGGGGAGGCTCTCATCCCATGTGCATGGATTATTTGAGTTGTACATGCACATAAAGTGTATGATTAACCCGTTGATGACCTTTGTTTGACCATTAGTTTGGGGATGGAAAGATGTGGACCTGCTGAGCTTGGTTTCCAGCATTGACTAGAGGCTGGACCAAATGTACTAAGGAAATTTTTGGCCTGATCTAATATGATAGACTATGGGATCCCAAATTTTACCGACACTCGTTCAAAGAATATTTTAGTAGTGGCTTCTACTGTGATATTGTTCTTGCAGACCGCCATAATGGCCATCTTTGAGAATTTGTCAATGACCACAAAAACACAGTCATTGCCATGCTTAGTAGAAGGAAGGCCCGACATAAAATCCATGGAGACGGATTCCCAAGTTTGACTAGGGGTAGGCAGCAAAGTATAGAGGCCTTTCTTTTTTATGGTCGGTTTGGAAATGGTGGAGGAAGTGCATGATTTGATGTACTTACCGACATCTTGTTGAAGGTTCAGCCAATAAAAATACTTCTGCAGTACTACCAATGTTTTCTCGACCTCGAAATACCCAACGACCCGACTTTAGTGTGCTTCCCAAATCATCTTGGCGCACTCTATTTAACGAACACAAAGGTATCCCAGGTGACCTAGTAGTGCATCCTGGAGGTGAAAATCTAGAGCTTTCTTACCCTCTAAGAGCGTCTTGTATGTGTGGTCAAATTCTGGATTGCTTTTGTAGAGAAGCGGCCAATCGAAAGTCTCATGCCCACAAGAGTTGAGCACGGTGGTTAGCTCTAAGATCGATAGTTGGCTAAGTAAGTATACAAATTTTTGTAGGTATGTGGACCACTTCTGATGGTGATCGTTTTGCAACTCCCCTTGTGTCTGTATGAACTATAGGTGTTGGTGGCCTGTGTGGATGACTGTTTCCTTCCCCAAAATGTAATGCTTCCATTTTTAGAAAGAATGCACAATGGAATACATCTCTTTGTCATAAGTGGGATACTTCCGAACTGCATCAGAAAGTGTTTCACTGTGATATGCCATTAGATGCCCCTGTTGAGTAAGAGCTACCCCAATATAATAGTCATAGGCATCTGTCTCCATCTCAAATGGTTGTTGAAAGTATGGTAATATGACCACTGGTGTAGAGCAGAGGCAATGTTTCAAATCTACGAACACCTTTTGTTGAGATTCAGACCAAAATATTTTTTCTTTCGCTCCTCCCTTGGTGACTTGACTTAAGGGAAATGTGATATGAGAAAATCACAACACAAACCTGCGGTAGAAATTGGAAAGACCCAAAAAATTGTGGAGCTCTATTAGAGTGGTTGTGGCTTGCCAATCCCAAATGACTTGGATCTTGGTTGGATCTACATGAATCCCCCCGCTCATCAATAATGTATCCCAGATACTGAACCTGGATCATGCCAAAAGTTCATTTCTCCAAATTGGCACACAACTTGTGTTGCCGTAGTGTTTGGTGGATCTATTGGATGTGGTGGAGGTGTTCTTCCCAAGTCTGACCGAAGATCAGGATGTCATCCAAGTAAAAAACTACAATTGAGTTGGTGAATGGCCGCAATATGTTTTCCATTAGCCTCATGAAGGTTACGGGAGAATTTGTCAACCCTAAAGGCATGACCAACCATTCGAAAAGGCCCTCCTTGGATTTGAAGGCAATCTTCCACACATCGGAGGGTTCGATTGGTACCTAGTGATATCTGAAATTCAAGTCAATCTTGCTGAAATATTTTTACCCCTTGAGTTGGTCTAGAAGGTCATCAATCCATGGGATTGGGTACCTATTCTGGATAGTGATCTTGTTCAATGCCTAATAGTCAATATAGAGTCTCCAAGCCCATCCTTCTTCTACAACAACATGACCAGGCTCCCTGCAGCAGCTCCTAAATCTTCCTCTTGATTTCGTTGTTTTCTAGAACAAGGCACTGATAGATTGGTCCAGTGGGTAGTCGCACATTGGGGGTTAGATCGATATAGTGCTTGACCTAATTGTAGAGGCACCCCTATGTGTAAGGTGAAGATGTCCCCATACTCCTCCACAACCTTGTCCATCTATTGTTGTCATGAGGAGGAGCTCTGTCTAGAGTTCGTGGCCATAATATTATTCTTTCCTTGACAGTGGGTCATTAGGAAGATAAATTTCCTATTTTTGGAAATGAGCTTATTGCATTTTTTGGAAGTAACCAAAGATATGGCGGTAGGCAATGCAACCTCTAGTATCTTGTACGACTTATTTCCCAAAGTAAAAATAACAGCACGAGGCCTGGATTCATACACAACATGTCTCTTCCACAAGTATGGTTGGCCTAATAATACATCACAACATCAAGAGGAGTAATGCCACATAATACCTCATCTGTGAAGAGCTTGATGTTGTAGGGAAGGCGAAACTTCTAGCTGACACAAAGATCACAACCTTGGTGAATCCACCTGATGGTGTATGGCTATGGGTGTGTTGTAGTCAGCAAGCCCAACTGCTTCACGACCTCTGCTGAAATGAGGCTCTTTTAGCTCCCACTGTCGACAATGAACTGTAGCGGGGAACCCTTTACCCACATTTGGGAATGGAAGAGGCACTCCCCCTCCTCTGGATCTTCTGGTTCCTCCTTCTGGATATTCATGGTGGAAACAGTGGCATTACACTCTGCATCGATAATATGCTTCCCTTTGTCATTCCCATTTTTGGGTTCTAATTCAAAGTTGGGGCATGCATCCAATTCATAAGCCTTCAACTCGGCCACGAGTGACTGCTTGGCCCGACACTCACTTTTGTTGTGAGTGGAGCTCCTATGGAACTCACACCACTTTCCCATATCCTTCTTTCGCTTTACGGTGTTTTTCTTTGCTTACGTCTTTGGTAGGTTGTCATGGGCTGCACCGCCTTGGATTTTTCCTTTATTCTTCGATTTGGGGGCACCTTTCCCTTGTTTCTGATTCGCAGATCCAAATTATCACTTATTTTATTTGAATTTCTACATAATCTTGGAATCATACCGATATACTGCACCAAGTGAGGATATTTTGAGGAAATCCATTTTCTCCTGAATGTATTTGTGCAAACAACTATGATACTTCAGCACCAAATGTTTCTATGAATATTTCACACCCAACTTTGTGCACAAGGTATGGAATAGATTCGTCATATCATGCACATCTTGATCCCTTTTCTTTCGTATTGTAGTCCATTGTATGTACTTATCCTCATAACTCCCCATGGGATACTATTGTTCCTTGATGGTGTCTCGGAAAGAATCCCAGGTGGGTACGACCAAGAAAAAACAGGTTTACCTCTTGTCCTTTTGCTCACAGTAAGTTTCCCATCACTCCTTGACATGGGCGGTGGCTTTAAGAAGTGAAAAATTAATCTTTTCCCAATTGGAAAAGTCATAAACTGAGAAATATCCTTCTAATAGATTCAACCATTTATCTACGAAGTCTGCATCTATTTGGCTCTCAAATATGGGAATTTCAAAGTTTACTTGTACCTTAAAAGGAGTGGCGCCTCCAGAGTGGTTGCTGGATGCAGAAGTGCCGTCGATGGGTAGCCATTGAAGGATCTATGAAAAGTATCAATGATAGCGTTCCTTTTTTTCTCGAGGGCCTCCTCGAGCAATATTTTGATAGGATCTCCTGCTCCCTCGTATTTATTTTCTTCCCCCATGGGCAGTCGTCTGGGTTGGAGAGGCTAACCTTGTAAAGGTTCAACCAGAGCGACCCCTAACTCCTTATAACCCAAACTCATTAGGGACATGAAAATAAGGATCGAGAAAGAGCAGACTTCTCTGATACCACTGATCTAGATTTATGTAGGAACACAATAAAATACATAAATAAACAAAAACACAGACATGCAGAAAAAATAAAACTTCATTTCATTAATATCAAATAACTGAAATATTCTTACAGACAAAATGGAAATAAGAAAAATAGGTCGTTGGTAGCTTATATTTGATAACATATGTGGAAGCTACAAGACTTTGAACTGTGTTATAATGAGGCTCAAGGGCCTTTTTTGTTGGAAATACTGAGAGTGGAGGGGTTTCAATATTTCTTATCAATTAGCACTTTTAAATATTTTCAAAGCATTTGTTAATATTCAATTATTCTTGATGTTTATCCATTAACAAAAATAAACAATAGAACACAATAGGCACATGAATTTTAGGTGGAGAACCCCCTCTGGGTCAAAAACCACCAAATGCTTTTCTAATACTTTTTTAATCTTCAGCCCCAACTAAAATGAAAGGTACAACTTCCTAGAATTCTAGAAAATCATTCTTCTCCAGATCCCACTGGAAGGACGCCCCAACGCCCTGGTTTCTTTAGTAGTCAATTGAATGGATGCCCTGACATCATAGATCGACCTACCACCCTAAAGTGTTCACAGGCTCCAACTTGTAGGTGACTTCATGCTTTATACTAGAACCTCCCTGCAACCCTATAATGATAATAAATAAGACAACAGTGCGGAATCCCGTACCAGGTAAAATGATCCACGATATGAAATGATTCACAATGATTTTCTTGAACTAGACCAATCACACTATGACCAACAGCCCAACCATTACATTATCCAAAAATGAGACTTATACCTTCCTCTCCAACTCTAGGCAGATTGAATCTTTTACAATAATGAGTCTTTTACAATTTACAATGATGATTGTTACAATACTGACTTTTGACGCGACCTGATACTTGAATTGACACTACTTATTTGAACACTAGTAGCTACTGAGGTATTGTTGTGCTTGCTTCAAGTAATGGCACTTTGGCACTGCATTGTCCTTCTAGTATGTTTCTGAGTTGTCCTATTGTGTCCTCATTCATTATGGGAATTCTGAGGTCTAAAATGGGCCTCCTAAGGAAATTATGAAATAATAGTGGAAATAATAAAATAATATTTGATTACATCATCAAATTTTAGAGGAAAAAAAGAAAAAAACTACTTTTTCAACTCGTATTTTCAACTTATCTCTCAATTTTTTTACTCAAATTTCGAGTGGGAGTACTTGTTGGATGAAAAATTTAATTCCTCATCCAAGGAGTACCCATGTTGCATACTTTTGATGGACCTCAAAGTTTCCCTAATGCCTTCACATGCATTAATGAACAAGACCCAAACCAATATACAAACAAAATACTTACACTTTCCTGCAAACCATATGTCAGAGAAATATTCAAAATTCAAATGTAAATATGTTCAACATTTATGAACGAAACCCAATCGAACATACCTACAAAATACTTACATTATCATGTAAAAACACGTGTCATAGATGATATTCAAATTAAAATTCAAACACTAATCATACATACCTTGTTGTATCAGACTTACCCTTGACTGTTGTTGTGTTGTCCTTACTGTAGTGATCCTGGAATGCATATTTTTTCTTGCCTTCTAGAAGCTCGATATTGAATCTGCTATATCTATGTAATTTCAGATCTCCAAGGTTTAAAATTTCATCTTGTGGTAGCCCTCTGAGTCCTCTTTCCAACCTCGTAGGTATTATCAATATTGTATTCTTCAAGAAATAGTTATGCCTAATCTCCTATGATGACCTGATTATAGAATGGTTCAGTAGAGAAAACTTGTTGGAAGTTCCACGTGTCATTGTTTCAACCTTTGGCCCTAAAAATGATAATGAAAAAAACACAATCTGTCCTCTTTCTGTCCCTTCTTACAAAATTTTAATCCAATGCTCAGAAATAAATTTATGACAATTTTCCCAAGGTCACCTGTTTGATAAGAAATTCGGAATTCTACAAAAACCCTAACTTCCTCAAATCATATCTCTGAAAATATAGTGAAGCAATATATGAAATATGGGCACGCTCTTCATCAGGAGTTTGTCTCAAATGGGTTTATTTTTTAGCATCTGAAGCTTCAAAAAAAAAAATTATAGTGATAATTCCATGATGACCTGTTTTAAGTAGCGTAATCCTTGCATCAGAAGGATATGAGGGTCACAATTTATATTAATTATTAGGTTGAGAGGGTCTTCAACAAGTGAACGTTGGAGGGATTTTAGGAGTTAAAAAAATTATTAATTATTGAATATTTAGTGACCACAACCAATGATTAGTGGCATGCTACAACCCCATGGGGTTTTAGCCTACTAACTAGGGTTACTAACTTCAAACATGAATATCTCTCAAACCATGAAGAATTAAGTGGCATGCCATATATCAATGGAGACATATCGACAAGTAGAAACCATCCAAAATATCCTTGACTCAGAATAGAGTAAGTTGTCAAGTAAAAATTCCCATGCAAGATTGGGGTAGCCTCTAGTGCTGCTTGCGTTGACATCAATGAAAACCACTGATCAAAATTTTTATTATTGAAAAACATAGGAAAAACCTAAACAACTAAAACCCTAACCCTAGGAGATGAAACTCCAAGAGTTTTTGGGCCCTGTTGGGGTTAGTTGGGTATCCAACTTCTTGGGGTCATAACTTGGTCATATTATCTCCATTTTGCGCCTAGGATATATCATCGGAAAAATATCTCTGAGTACTATAGGTTTTACCACAAGTCATTGCCTACAGTTATGGGCCTAATGCAGACCTCAAAAAATTTCGTTTAGGGGGTCAAAACCACTCCCAAAGTTCAGGACCCGAAAAAATGCTAAAAACAGTAAATGCTGCTATAAAAAAGGAAAATAATGAAACTGACTGGAGGTCTAGGTGGAATAGGTGGGTGGCCACCAATATCCACTTGGATAAATAGCTATGAAATCTAAACACAATAAAGGAAATGGTTTGTGATGTTTGCAATTCATATTTCTAATGACAAGTGAAAATGTTGAGGATGCAGAAATATTCAGGAGGTACCTTATATTGCAACAGTTTCGGGATGTGCTTCTAGCAAAGATTCTAGAGTTTCCTCCTCGTAGGGAAGTGGAATTTTTTATTGAGTTGGTACGAAGGGAAGAACCAGCATGAAATACACCTTACAGGATGAGCACACCCGAATTAGTGGAGTTGAAGCTGCAAATGAAGGAAATGCTTGATAAGGGATACATTAGGCCAAGTGTATCACCTTGTGGTGCACCGTTATTGTTCATGAAGAAGAAGGATGGTACTCTTAGATTTTTAATTGATTAAAAGTAGTTGAAAGAGGTGATTATCAAGAATATGTACCCATTTCCTTGGATCGATGATGTGTTTGATAAATTAAAGGGAGCGATCATGTTCTCTAAGATTGATCTGCGATTAGGATATCATCACCTACAAATCAAAGAAGAGGACATATATAACACTGCCTTTAGGACCATGTATGGGCATTATGAGTTTTTTGTAGTTCCATTCGGTTTGACTAATGCTCCAACTACTTTTATGTGTTTGATGAATAGTGTGTTGCACCCTTATCTAGACAAGTTTGGTATTGTGTTCATTGATGACATATTGGTATATTCTAAGAAAGAGGAAGAGTGTGCCGATAATTTACCAGCAGTGTTGATATTTCTAGGACAGCCTCAATTGTATGCTAATCTTAACAAGTGAAATTTCTCTTAGACATAAGTACACTACTTGGTATGTAATATTCCTAAATTAGCATGCAGCTAATTGGAATATTAAATTTTGATTTTTCTTCTTAGTTAGAAGAATAAGAGGGTAAGGAGACCCATAAATCTCCTTAGTAGGAATAAAACCACTCCAAATGTGAATGGAGTGAATTATAAGAGCTGGATAAATATTCCCTATGTGTGAACAAGGGATGAAGCATGTGGAATGGGTCAAATTTGACCAAATCAACAATGTTGGTATGGAGGTAGTGGACATTCATTGAGGGACAACGCAGTTTTGGAGGGAGATCCTTTGCATGGAAGTAGTGCCTTTAATGAGTGGGGCCAAGGGTCAGGAATCTCATCAAGAATATAAGGAAGGGGATGGAAACCATTGTGAGCATGCTTTTTATTATTATTTGATTGTGTTTTGTTAATACTTTTGGCTCTCTTCAGTTGTTTAGCTAAGATTGTAGTGTTGTTTAGCACAAGGGTGTTCCCGAGCGGGAATCCCACCTTCATCCTCAGGGGACTTTGAGTGCCTATTTAGGAGAATTTCATTGAGAATTATTTCCACATTCTGGCATTTGGAAAAGCTACAAATTTCTTCTACAACACATATTCTATTTAGATATGTGCTGAGTTGCAGGGTGCAGTAGTGGAGGGTTTCTTTGGATCATTTCTGAGCTTGTCTTCAGTGGAGGAATATTTCTTTCCATTGGGAGATAAGTAAAGAAGGTCCCTGTGCTTCATATCATATTTTGGCATCAGGCCAAGGCATCATCATCCCCTACAGTACAATTCCAGTCCATGACTGCATTATTTTTGTGAGTTGTTGCAGGGGTAAGTTCAATGCTCCATTTGGAGTGTTTGCTTTCTATTGAAGGGATCAGCCCTTCATTGAGAGAGTCTATTAGAGGAGTGCCATTCAGGTTTACATCAATTTCAGCCACCTCCTCTTTGTGCTTCCATTATAGTGATTCTTCAGCCCTAGGGCTTTAGATTTACCATTTGTATTTTGTGTATTTCTGGAAACCGTTCCTAGGTTATCTAGGAAATGTGTATGGGAGCAAAGATCTCTATTTTTGGCCTTGTTTGAGCATTGTAATAATAGATTCATATATTTACATTTCCCAGGTGCAGTGTTAGTCACTAAAACTGCATTGTACTTGCTTCAGATATTTTTTTTGTAGCAGTTGCATCTCATGTATTGGTGCTTTTGGTTGATGGAGGCTTCTCTTGCCTAGCATGAGGGGTTTTTTCTCCAAGATGTTGTATACATGTGTTATAATTAATAACATGGATATATAATTTGGCTCATATGTAATGTGTTAATACTTGCTGCTATTTTCCATTATTGTGAGCTATATTGTTGCTTTCCCCATTTGGGAATATTACAGTGGTATTAGAGCATAATCTTGGCTCAGCCTGTGAAGACATTACATCTATGTTATCAAAAGAAGAAGAAGAATATTCTCATAGAAAGGAGAAGACTCACAGAAGAGACAAAGGCAAGACTCCATTATTTTGAGAAATGGAGGGAAAGAAGTTTTCAAAACTTCTTCTCCAAATTATGCATGAGATTAACAAAGAAATCAAGGGAATGAGGAGGGAAAGACATGAAGATCCCTAAAAAATATTTACACATGAAGAAAGCTCCAGTTCATCATATTATGGGTGTGATAATTCAACCACACAATGAGATCTACAATGCTCTACCATGCCTATGTTCATAGCAAGAGAGATGGAGGAAGGAGATGTACCAAAGGAGGAGACTCTTGGTGACTATCTTCAAGAGTATGAATCTCAATCTTGGAGGTTCAAATATCATCTAAAATTCCAAGGGTTTTACAATATCAAGGAGGATAGAAGACCTAGAAATCACAATAGAAGCATTAGGTGCAAGAAGCATGATTTGGGTAGATTATTTCTATCTACTTTTGATGGGTCACCTAAATGTATAGCTAGGGCTTGGATGAAGGATCTAGACACCTATTTGCAGTAGCACCAAGTTTCAGAATATGAAGTCATTAGAGTAAAAACGCTACATCTTGAAGGTAAGGCTTATGCCTGGTGGTTTTATGAAACTTCTTCCTTGAATAATGTAAATGTATTTACTTATGAAAATTTCACTAGGAAGTTAGTGAAAATATTTGATGTAAAACCTGAAACATCCTTGGTTGAGCTAGCCAAGCCTAAACAAACAAAACCTTTACAAGAGTTGGAAGGATCTATAAACCCAAATCCATTCCAGAATGCTATTGAAGGGGTCAAAAATGTGCAGAATACCTTGCTAGAGGCAAGCAAGAAGAGCTCTCTTCTCAAAATAAAGACATGGAGATCTCTTTTTCAAAAGAGGATCAAAACAAAAAAACTCTTAATGATGATGAGGTAACTTCCATTCATGATGAAGGGGAAGAGCAGGAGGTAACAACACTATCACATCAGGAGTAGATCTAGTACCTCATGGAGAGGGAGATAGAGAAATTTCTCCAATGAGAGGAGTTCTTGTATCCTTGCAAGAAGTTCCAAAAGATCTAACATGTGGAGATCAGGGCACAATCCATGAGCAACATGTGCCATTCTTGATATATTGTGAGACCTTGCAAGTGAAATAAGGAGATAGGGAGGATGGCCAACATCATATGATTAGGAGCACACACCCATATCTATTTCAGAAGGTTGATGCACAAAAGAGGTAGATTGATTTGCACAGTGAGAGCAAGGAAAAAGTAGTCCACTCATATATGTAGTCTACTCTTGAAATTGATGTCTCATTACATGGAGGCATTCCACCTGGGAGACCACCAGATCAGGAGATGATGAGAGATGCATCACATCTGGTTGCACCACTCATAGATTCCGGAGGGGTGAGAACCTTGGGAGGACTTGACACAACACAGAGAGTTTGGGGTAGGCTTAAGGAGGAGGGATACATTCTCCCAATATCAGTATTACCCACTCTCACCAAACATCTTGCATTGAGAGATGTTTCAGGGATGGATGACACCATCATGGTGCAAGGAGACCACTCCATGGCCTTGGAGAATCAGAAGATACTTCCACATTGGGAGGAATATTCCATATTTGGTATAGGTTGGTGGCCATTCATGCTTACATTGGACAAACTCATAAATTTTTTGATGGGTGATAGCTTTTCATGGAAGTCTAGCCTCCAAAAAGTTCCACCTTCACTAGAGCATGAGTAGCTACAAGAGGAGTAGCAGAGGAAAGATTGCAGCATTCCGGTGTTTGAATTTGGCATGGGAGATGTTGAAGAAGAAGGAATCAACATGACAGGTGCTTCACATGATAGATCAACAATGCTGTAATTATTGATTATTGACCCTTATTAGAGATCCCAGTTGTTAGTGGAATACTCCAAGGATCTCTTTTCATGCAGAGTGCTTAATGGCCAATTATTAGATGGGAGATATGTAGTGAGAGATGGTGTCATCTATTTTCAGAGTAGGATCTTCTTGACTAGAGCCTATAAGCTCAAGGAGATTCTACTACATGCAACATATGAGGGTTTGCTCTCCAAACCCACTGGTTTTATAATAGCATATCGTACTATCCTGGAGGAATTCATTTGGGAAGGCTTCAAAGAGGAGATGCACCATCATATGAGGGGATGCACGGATTGTTTGGGAAATGAGGAGAGACATAACTCTTTGGTAGAGTTATCACAACCACTTCCTTTCTCATTGGGAGTGAGAGGAGGCCCATATATGAGCCACCTTACTAGCTTAAACCAAGTACATGGTAAAGATTGTATTTCGGTACATCATGATTCATTTACTATTTATTTGCATTTCTTTACCATTCATGTGCATGGCATTGCTACAAGAGGAGGAACTCTTTCTTTTAGACTTCATAGTCTAATTAAGGCCATAAAAAATGATTATTATGGCCACTCCCTATGAGATCTTGGGGAGATGATATCTTATTCAGGGTGTGCTGAAATTGCACCATACAACATACACCTTCTCCTAGCATGTGAGAAGATTGGGGCAGCAAACAAGTGGTTGGGAAACCACTCATCATGCCATATTATGAAATAGAGAAAAAAATATGTTAAGGTACAATGGAGGGACCATTGTCTTCTCCAATACTACACATGGTAGCTAGCATGACTTTGATTGTGATCCCATATGCTGATGATGTTCTTATCATTGTTGGGGGCATGATTGGAGAGAAGACACATAGGTTAGATGTGTCCATTGGGAATGAAACTTCCCACACTTTTTCATGCTTCAGGAGGAGCAGGGGACATTAAATGGCTGCTACAGTATATCACTTTTTTCTTTATGAAGTGAGTCATATGATTGAATTGAGTCTTTGGGAGAAGCCTCTCATGAGCATGTGGGAGGATTTTTTCTATGAATTACCATGCTGGAAGGTGATTCATTTTATATGGATGATAGCTTGGAGATTGGAGCTCCACATGGGAATGAAGGTTCCCTACATTTTTCAGATCTATCTTTGCATTTTCTTGAGGACAAGCAACATTTGGGAGGAGAGGATTGTAATATTCGTAAATTAGCATGCAGATAATTGGAGTATTAAATTTTGATTTTGCTTCTTAGCTAGAATAATAAGAGGGTAGGGAGACCCATAAATCTCCTTAGTAGGAATAAAAAAAATCCAAATGTGAATGGAGGGCATAAAAAGAGATGGATAAAGCTCCCCTATGTGTGAACAAGGGATGAAACACGTGGACTGGGTTAACTTTGACCAAATCAACAACACTGGTATGGAAGTAGTGGACATTCAATGAAGGACAATGCAGTTTTGGAGGGAGATCCTTTGCATGGAAGTAGTGCCTTTAATGAGTGGGGCCAAGGGTGAGGAAGATCACCAATAATATAAGCAAGGGGATGGAAACCATTGTGATTATGTTGTAGATTATTATTTGATTGTGGTCTGTTAAGACTTTTGGCTCTCTTCAGTTGTTTAGCTAAGATTGCAATGTTGTTTAGAAAAAGGGTTTTTCCGAGCAGGAATCCCACCTTCATCCTCGAGGGACTTCGAGTGCATACTTAGGAGAATTACATTGAGCATTATTTCCAAAATCCGGAATTTTTCCAAGCTACATCTTTCTTCTACAATGAAAATTCTGTTTAGATATGTTATGAGTCGCAGGGTGCAGCAATGGAGGATTTCTTTGGGCCATTTCTGAGCTTGTCTTCAGTGGAGGAAGATTTATTTCCTTTGGGAGATCAGTAAAGAAGGTCCCTATGATTCATATCATATTTTTTCATTATGCCAAGGAAAAATCATCTCCTACTGCGAAATATTACTACCTATCTTCTTTATTTTAGTGAGCAGATCCAAAGGAGGGCTCAGTGCCATATTTGGGGAAGTTAGATCTTCTTTGAAGGGATCAACCCTTCATTGAGAGAGTCTATTGGAGGAGTGCCACTAAAATCTACATCATTTTCAGCCACCTCCTCTTTGTGCTTCAGTTGTAGTGATTCTTCAGCCCTAGGGATTTCGATTCACCATTTGTATTTGGTGTATTTCCAGAAACCCTTCCTGGGTTATCTAGGAAATGTGTATGGGAGCATAGATCTCCATTTTTGGCCTTGTATGGGCATTGTATTATCATATCCATCCATTTACATTTTCCAACTATATTATTATCCATTAAAACTGTGTTGTACTTTCTTTAGACATTTTGTGTAGCAGATGCATCTCATGTATTGTTTCTTTTAGTTGATGGAGGCTTCTCTTGCCTATCTTGAGGGGTTTGTTTTCCAATATATTGTTTACATTTGTGGTTGTTATACTTAATAACATGGATCTATCATTTGGCTCATATGTAATCTGTTAATACTTGTTTCTGTTTCCATTATTGTGAGCTATATTGCTGCTTTTCCCATTTGGGAATATTACTTGGGACATGTTGTTTCCAAGGATGGAATAGCAGTATATCTAAAGAAGATAAAAGTTATCATGGAGTGGGCAGCTCCTAGAAATGTGGATGAAGTCATATCATTCATGGGGTTTTCAAGTTACTATAAGAGGTTCATCAGGAATTTCTCACGCATTGCATATCCTATTACATCCTTGCAAAGGAAAGGTAAGAAGTTTGAATGGACAGAGGAGTGTGCATCCAGTTTTGAGCAGTTGAAGTATTTGTTGATCACTGCTCCAGTGTTAAACATTACATATCCAGATAAAGTATTTGCAGTGTGTATAGATTATTGCAAGAGAGGACTTGGTGGAGTCGTTGTGAAATAGGGGCAAGTGATATGTTATGAGTCCAGGAAATTGAATGAGAAGAAGCAGAACTACGTGACTCATGATCTTGAGTTAGCAACTATTATTCATGCTTTGAATATGTGGAGACATTATCTTCTTGGCAGGAGGCTTGTATTGATGAGCGATCACAGTGGGTTAAGATATATGTTTGACCAACCAAATTTGAATGTCATGAAATCTAGATGGTTGGATACACTTGGTGAGTTTGATTTCGAGATTAGATACATCAAGGGTAAGGAGAACATGGTTGCAGATTCTCTCAGCACGAAAGTATAGTTGAACCATGTTGTAGCAGTGAGCTCATATGGGATGGATCTATAGGATCGGATCTTACAGGAAGGACAGTAGGATGATAGGTATAGGGAGCTTATGCATAGGTTACAGCAGGGTACAGGTGATCAGGATGTGAACTATAGTCTCACAACAAATGGCTTGGTGAGATTTAGGGATAGGATTTGTGTGTCGAATCACAATGAACTCAAGAATCTTATCTTGAGGTAGTTTCATGTTAAACCATAATAAAGTCACATAGGATATCAAAATATGTCGACAACAGTGAATACTTTTTAATATTGGCCGAATTTGAAGAAGGAAGTGACAGAGTTTGTAGCGAGATGTTTGGACTTTCAACGGGTCAAAGGAGAATGTAAGCATCTAGGCGAGTTTCTTCAACCTATTACGATTCAGGAATGGAAATGGTAGGTCATTTCCATGGATTTCATTATAGCTCTTCTGAGGACATTAAGGTAACATGATTCTATCATGGTTGTGGTAGAAAAGTTGAGCAAGGTAGCTCACTTCATTCTAGTGAAAACTACTTATTAAACTAGTGAGATTGCACATTTTTTCATCAAAGAGATCATGATATTGCATGGTGTTCCAAAGAATATTGTGTTGGGTGTGGAGCTTGATTATCTTGTTTATTTTTTATCGCTGTGCCGTTGGACCCCCGTACCTTAATGGGGCGGCAACGTCGTCGAAATTAAAAGGCCGTCTGGGGTCCAGAAGCACGACTTTATGGAGGCCTCCCGGCGGGGGTTTCGGGGGCAAGACCCCCAAGCTAAAAACAAATGTCAAATTTCCTTGTAAAAGTATAGTAATTTCTAATAATCCGGCCATTCATTGTGCGCATGATCTAATCTCGTAGAAGTT
This sequence comes from Pinus albicaulis, assembly GCA_034641835.2. NCBI lineage: Eukaryota > Viridiplantae > Streptophyta > Pinopsida > Pinales > Pinaceae > Pinus > Pinus albicaulis. The sequence continues at coordinate 1,279,676,837 of CM076579.1, forward strand.
ATGTTTAGTTTAGGGTTTTTTGCCCCAGAAGGCAAAACTCCCTCGCTCGTATGAGGCATTGTATTGTGGATATATTGTGTGTATTCTCATAGCGAGAAATAGAGAGGGATAATGTGAGAGAGAACAGAGGATATTACAGCGGATCTGCTGTAGGTTTTGTCTCTTCATTTTTGCTGGATAATAGAAAGGAAGGACTGGCTGTTCGGGGTGGACGTAGCCCAAACTGGGTGAACCACGTATATCTGTGTCTCTCTGTTTTTATGTGTTTTGTGTGCTTGTATTTTCCGCATATTTTATGTGTTTCATTGCTCTGTAATATTTAATTTTCTAACAACTGGTATCAGAGCCGAAGGTTTATTTGGCTGATAAACTCACAGGAAAGAAGGGTTCCTGGTTCGAGTGGGAGAAATGGTGTAAGATGGTAAATTTAGGGTCGAGAAATTTAATGGCTAAAACTTCCCGCCGTGGAAGATGCAGATGGAAGACTATTTGTATCAGAAAGTTCTGTACCTACCATTTGTTGCAAAATCTGCAAAATAAAGAATCCCATTTACCATGATGCATTTGCACGGGATATTATTGATAGAATGGGCATCTTAATAAGATTTTAAGCAGTTTTGCGGCATTCCGTAGCCTTCAATATTTCGAAGGAAAAAACAGCGCAGGGTTTAATTAAGGCATTGGAGAAACTATATGAAAAACCCTCGGCCTCAAACAAGGTATTTCTTATGAAACATTTATTTAATATGAAGATGTTAGAAGGTGGTTCTGTTGCAGACCATTTAAATGATTTTAATACAGTTACTAGTCAGTTAATTTCTGTAGGGGTAAACTTTGATGATGAAGTTAGGGCTCTGTTATTTTTGTGCTCATTGCCAGAAAGTTGGAATGGTTTAGTTATGGCCATTAGTAACTCTGTCTCTGGATCTAGTACTTTAAAGTTTGATGATGTTGTCAGTGTTATCCTTAGTGAGGAAATGCGATGGAAAAGCTCCGATGAGACATCGATGAGACATCGGGTGATGCTTTGAGTGCAGAGTCCTGAGGAAGAAAAATGGAAAGAGGAAAGAGCTCGTGATATCGCAGTAAATCAAGGAAAGGCCGATCCAAGTCCAGATTAGGGATAGTGTGCTAGAAATGTGGAAATAAAGGACACTTGAAGAAATAATGTACATATCGAAAGGGAGAATGAGACGCACAACAAGAAAACAATCATGTGACAGGTGATGTGTTACAAGATGCTTTGATTCTTTCTTTCGAAAAGGTTACTGATTTTGTCATCTGTGTGGGCCTCATTCCATGCCAGCACCGATAAGAAATATTTACCTATGTTCATGAGATTTTGGACAAGTCCGTTTGGGTGATGATAAACCTCATAAAATTGTTAGAATGGGTAAGGTTCGTAAAACAACAAAATGGAAACCAATGGCTATTAAAGGAGGTGGGGCATGTTCTAGGATCTCAAGAAAAAATATGATTTCAAATTTGGTACAGCTAGGGCAAAGGAAGGTTGTGTGACAACTTTCACAGATAAAACTTAGAAGGTCACCAAAGGAGCCCTGGTAATAGCAAAAGGCAAAAAGGTTGGTACATTGTATTTATGCAATAGTATTTATAACTCTATTAATGCTTTAACTTCCAAAGGAGCAGATGCAACATTATGGCATCATAGGCTCGGACACATGAGTGAGAAGGGGATGAAGATTCCTCACTCAAGAAATTTGTCAGTTTGTTTGAAGAACGTTGATTTGGATTTATGTGAGAATTTCATTTATGGAAAAATAGAAGAGAGTCATATTTCGCAGAGTTGAAAGAAAAAGAAGAGTGAAAATTAGAGTTTGTGCATACAGATGTATGGGGACCTCCTCAGGTATCATCTCTCGGTGGCTCTCGTTATATGTTACTTTTATATGATGAAACTAGAAACATTTGGATTTATTGTATTCAGAATAAATTTGATGTATTTGATACTTTCAAGAAATGGAAATCTTTGGTTGAGATTAAGACAAGAAACAAGTTAAAGTGTCTCAGATCAGACAATGGAGGTGAATATTGTAGCAAAGAGTTTGATAGATACTATTTAGAGCATGGAATTTGCAGAGATAAGACAATTCCAAGAACACCACAAGAAAATGGTGTGTCATAAATGATGAACAGAACAATCATGGAGCGTGAAAGGTGCGTGATATTGCATGAAGGATTGCCTTTACAATTTTGGGCAGATGTTGTAGATACTGTTGTTTATCTAATAAACAAAGGGCCTTCAAGTTCCTTGGATGGTGGTATTCCAGAGGAGGCATGGACAAGTAAAAAGGTAAACTAATCCTTTTTAAAGCCTTTTGGTTGTGAGGCCTTTGTCCATATAAATAAAGAAAATAGAAAAAAGGTTGAGGCAAAATAAAAGAAATGTACCTTTATTAGATATGGTGTTAATGATTTTGGTTATCGCTTATATGATTACGAAAATCACAACATCATTAGGAGTAGAGATGTAATATTCAATGAAAAGGTCTTGTATAAGAATCAGTTATAGGAAGAGAAACATGAAAAAGAAAAAAAATAATACAGAGTTCTTGATGAGATCACAGAAAACGTAAAGGTGCCTGAAACTAATAATAATCAACAGCTAGAACAACAACAACCACCACAACAACAACATGCACCTCAAACATAAAGTGGTGTCAAGCGATCTACTAGGATAAGTAGACCCCCTGAACGATACTCTCCTTCATTATATTATTTATTGTTGATTGATTATAGTGAACCTGAATGTTATGAAGAAGCAATGTAGGTCGAAACCAGGAAGAAGTGGGAGCTAGCCATGAAAGAAGAGATGGAATCCTTAATACATAACCATACTTGGGACTTAGTCAAGTTGTGTGCAGGTAAAACAACATTGCAGAATAAATGGGTTTACAAGATGAAGGAAGAAGATGGAGGAAAAAAAAGGTACAAAGCTATACTTGTGGTGAAGGGGTTTGCACTGAAGAAAGATATTGACTTTGATGAAATATTTTCTCTTGTTGTTATGATGACTTCAATCGGAACTATTTTAAGCCTTGTAGCAGCAGAATATTTACATCTTGAATAGTTAGATGTAAAGATATCATTTCTCCATGGAGATTTGGAGGAAGAGATCTATATGTAGCAACTAGAAGGATATGAGGTCAAAGGGAAAGAAAAATTAGTGTGCAAGTTAAAGAAGAGCTTGTATGGCTTAAAACATGCTCCAAGGCAATGGTATCTAAAATTTGACAGGTTTATGTCTAAACAAGGTTATACTAGATGTCACTGTGATCATTGTGTTTATCTAAAAAGGCAAAATGATGGCAGCTGTTAGCCACCTATGAAATTTTTGTCAAGCAAACAGGTGGCTAAATTGTTTTATGAGACTTCAAGAGATACGTTTCCCAGGAAAATATCTCATCCTTGAAGCCTTTGTGTGTTCATTGCCTTTAAAAGGATCCTCACTGCTGTTCCCATCCAAAGCCTCACTGTCTGTGAAAAATCGTGCTTAAAAGAGCCTTCATCTGCCCTTGTATCTCTGCAAAGTACCCCATTTTGGAATTTTTATTTTTGCAAAATTTCCCCTTTAACCCCAAAAAATCCCTCGTAAGTTTCCCAAACCATCAAATTCTTCCTCTTAAAACCAAGTGAAATTCCTTTGATTGGTTTCTAAATCCCTTTTTCCCTTACCAAAAGCCTCTTTGAGCCTTAAAAACATCACTTTAGGCCTAAGGCCCACGTTCATCTATGACAGGCCAAGCCCCTTTTAGCCATCCCCTAACCACTTCCCCATAGTAAGCTCGGGCGCTAAAACCAAGCGCTAGCCTGCAAAGCGCTAATCGCATTGGAGAGTTAGAGCGGGACATGCCTATTTTCTTTGTAAAGAAAAACTTTCGATGCAATAGTATATAGGGTCTGACGGTTTTGAAATAGTTCCCGTCGTTGATCTGAATAGATCTGACGGCCCTCGCCTGTTCCATCACAACTTGATCACACCCGTTGTAATCCTCCAATGATCTTCTCTGCCGTCGATTCACCTTTTAATCCGACGGTCCTCGTTTCCTCGCTCTGATCCCAATCGCAAAGTTTAGACCCTGACATCCTCCGTCCTTCCCAATTTCGATCCTCTGACGCGATCCTGGCCATTGAATCCACAAGAACCAACGGCCAGGATTCGCCCTCATTCTTCCACGTGTTCCCATTTTTCCTCTTTTGATCTGATCACAGCCGTCGATCTCCTCATGAGATCTAATGGTCTCTATTGAATCACCCTTCGCCCACAACCAGGTCCCACCATATCTGCCCATTTCATATATTTTCCATGCATTTTCCATGCGATTCGTTCAAAGGCCCAAACCTTGGGTTTTACATTAAAATAGCATATCATCCCACCAAGCATTTAATTTTTAATGTTTTACATTAAAGTTTTTCATTTCGCCCGACTTTCATCAGTTCTATTTTCACTATTTCACTGCATGTTCCCACCTCTTTCCATTGTATCCATAGCATTCGCTTCTATTGCGCTACCATCGTCATAGCATTCCACCGTAGCCATCCTCCCCCATGTATGGATTTCTTAACGTATTTGCATGTTTTTGCAGGGTATAGTGGTGAACACTGCCATTGCTCACAGTCACTGTTATAGTGGCACAGAGCGTAGAGAAGGCTAATTTTAGAGCCTAATATTGTAGAAGAGCCTGGGAAGGTGTTAGAACATGATTTTCATTAAAGGACAGAGTTTAACTTTGTAGAGTGCCCCCAACACCATTAGAGTTCCAAATTTCATAGAAAGAGATAGTGATGAAGCAACAAAGAGTATCAGTCGGTAATCAAAGAGTTTAAGGCCCGTAATGGAAAATTTTTAGCTCTGATTCATTGTTTAAAGGGCAGTTGTACCAAATTGAAGACCTCATGATCATCACAGCAGGCCTAAAAATTCCTATAGCATAGAAAAAAATATTGACAATGTTTCACATCGACAGAAGCTTTCTCTTGAGAAAGGACACAATACCTATACTGTCCTTCGTCTACATTGTGTCTCCCAGAAGATCTCCCCTGACAGTAGTCCTAATGCTACCAGAACATTTGTTACACAGTATGGCAGGCCTCATAGTCATTTATCTGCCTTTTTTTTATTCACCAGGGTACTACGAGTACTGCAGCGAAATCACATCAAGAACACACCAGAAGTAAATTGCAGCCTATCGAAGACCACTCTTTCATTCAAAGAGTAGTGAAGATTAATGCTCAGATATTAAAACAGAATGGGCCTCGACCCTCTTCATCTCCTCTGTTTTAATGTTTCATTTAATGTTTCATCTACCTCCTCTACCTCTCTTTCAGCTATAAATCTCATAAAGAAACTCATTGTAAGGGTTGTTGATCAGATATATGTGAATTGTAAGTTGTTTCTCTTGAGATATAGTTCTCTGTGTAAAGTTGTGAGACAGGCTAAGGAAGATGTTTTCAAACTGAATATCAAGTTGTTGGCAATTTTGTACATGACTGGTGTTGCTCTTTAATATGACAAGCACATTTCTTTGGATCCTGATTTAAAGCAGCGGTGATGTTTTTCTATCTCTGTTTTTATTTCTCTTTGTGACTCATCATATTTCATTTCTTCTGGTACGCATCAAAAATATGGCATAGGATTTACCCTCGCATGGTATCCTATGTTTCTACTCTCCCTACCTTCGATGTTTTCTGTTGTATGTGTTATCTGAGTGCTGATTAAAGTTAATTTAACCGGTGTAGTGGCTATAATTTACTGCTAGCTGATGTATGAATTGATGAATCTGTCCTCAAATGTTTTTTTTGGGTTTTAACTGAAGGAATTGGGTTGCTGGGAGTTTAGAACATTGTTTCTGTCTTACTAGGACCCTTCCCGATCAATTGAACCTCTCTAAGATCCCTTAAGCTAGATGTCGAAGCATTGAGAGTTTAAATTCTCTCTCTGATCTCATGTCTTCAACTTTATGTTCGAATCCTTAATGTTCCCTTTGTCTGAAGAGTTTACCCTTTAGGAGTTGGGTCACATGCGTCTAATGGCATGTCTTGTCCCTGGATCTAATTCTTGAAAGGTCACCTCGGAGGTTTCCTTGCCTCTCACCTTCTTTTTGACCATTTCATGCCACACTATCATCTTTAAGATCCAATGCTTTAGATGACTAGCCCAACTGAAAGCTCACATATTGAATAGCAAGTAAACCCTTTCTCGACTCCATTGCCAAATGGTCTTGAGCATTCCCTGAAATCATTCCTCCATGGTTCTGAACCCTCTTTATCCAGTCTTTTCTCACAGTGACCCCTTCGTTCCTGTTTCCCAGCAACCAAACGAACAATAAAAACAAACAAACCCATGCCTATAACTAACCTAAAACCTAAAAATAGAGCTTCAAAGACACATACCCTTGCCTGTCATAGAGAGATCCCTCTCTGGACGCAGGAGGTCTAGATCCTGAGGTTTGAAAGTGGTTCTGATGTTGTCTCATCTTTTGGTATTGCCAAAATTTCCAAAACATGGGAACCCCCAACAACAGCTATATTATATTATTATTGTATGTAGATGACATGCTTGTTCCAAGGTCTAACATGTAGGAAATAAAAGTGCTCAAAATAAAATTGGCAAATTCATTTGCAATGAAGGATTTGGTAGTTGCAAAACAAATCCTTGGTATGAGAATAACTAGAGACAAGAAAAATCACAAATTAACACTGTCTTAGAATGAGTACATACAAAAGGTGTTGAAAATATTTAATATGCAGAATGAAAAACCAGTTAGTACACCTTTTGCTATCCATTTCGAACTTGGAGATGTGCCCCAAGACCTAAGAATAAATGGACTATATGTCTAAAGTTCCATATGCATCAACAATTGGAAGCTTAATGTATGCAATGGTCTGCACAAGGCCTGATATTGCACATGCAGTGGGAGTTGTAAGCAGGTACATGAACAATCTAGGAAAAGAACATTGGATGGAAGTAAAATGGATTCTCAGATATTTGAGAGGTACCACAAATCAAGCATTATGCTTTGGTGGTTCAAACATGGCTATACAGGGATATGTTGATGCAGATATGGCAGGTGACAAAGATAACAAGAGGAGCACTATAGGATATGTATTTAATGTAGGTGGAACAACTATCTGTTGGGTTTCAAAAATCCAAAGTGTTGTTTCACTTTCAACAATAGAAGTAGAGCATGTTGCTGCTACAGAGGCTAGTAAAGAAATGGTTTGGTTATAAAGGTTTATGGATAAAGTGGGTAAGAAGCATGATATGGGCACGTTATACAGTGATAGCCAAAGTGCCATTCATCTTGCAAATAACTCAACATTTCATTCCAGGACTAAACACATACAACTTAAGTACCATTTCATACGGTCAGTATTGGAAGATGGATAGTTGAAGCTAGAAAATATACACACTAGACAGAATCTTGTAGATATGCTAACAAGAGTTGTAACCAGGGAGGAACTGAGAATATGCTCAGTTTCAATTGGTCTTCAAGGATGACAATGAAGATGAGAAAAAACTAGGTCCAAAGAGGAGTCATTGTCCATCAAATGAAGCAGCGGTGGAGTTGCTACAATCAGTCTCCAAGTGGGAGATTGTTGGTTGTGGAGCCTGATTATCTTGTTTATTTTGTATCACAGTGTTGGATACCTGTACCTTAATGGGGCGGTAATGCCGCCTGAAATTAAATGCTGCTTGGAGGGTCTAGGGGGGGCTGCTACGACTTTATGGAGCCCCCCCTGGCGAGGGGTTTCGGGGGAAGCGCCCCCGAAGCTAAAAATAGATGTAAAATTGCCTTGTAAAAGTATAGTAGTTTCTATTCAATCTAGGCCATTCATTAGGCAAATGATCTGATGGTAGAGGCTATGTTTAGTTTAGGGTTTTTTGCCATGGAAGGCAACCCATCGCTTGTATGAGGGTATTGTATTGCGACTGTGTATTGTATGTCTATTCTCGGAGTGAAAAAAATATACGGAGACTATGAGAGAGAACAGAGGATATGACAACGGATATGCTGTAGGTTGTGTCTCTTCATTTTGCTGGATAATAGAAAGGAAGGACTGGATGTTCGGGGTGGACGTAGCCCAAATTGGGTGAACCACGTATATCTGTGTCTCTCTGGTTTTATGTGTTTTGTGTGCTTGTGTTTTCCGCATATTTTATGTGTTTCATTGCTCTGTAATATTTAATTTTCTAACATATTATGTCAAAGAGGGATGCCAAGGTCACTTCCAAGTTTTATAAGGAGTTGTTTGCAAAGTTGGAGACAAAATTGGCCTTCATCACAGCTTATCATACAAATATAGATGGACAGACAGAGAAGGTCAATAGGATATTGGAGGATATGATGAGGATGTATGTCATGCATCAATAGAGGATATAGGAGGAGTACCTTCCATTGGTCAAGTTTTATTACAATAATGGTTATCAGGATTCACTGAGGATGAGTCTATTTGAGGCACTACATGGGCGGAGTTTCAACACTCCCATTAGCTAGAGTGATCAAGTGAGAAAGGTACTTATTGGACTAGACATGTTAGCAGACATGGAACATGAAATGAAAGTTATAAATAAAAAATTTAAGGGCAACGCAGGAAAGGTAGAAACGTTAAGAAAACCAGCACATGGCATTTAAGAAGTTTCAGGTTGGGAAGCATGTGTATTAGTGCATCAAGGACAAGAATCCCTGAGAAATGGATCATGTGCCAAGTTGGCACCAAGGTATTGCGGGCCTTTTTAGATCATTGAGAGGATTGGACCAGTGGCCTACAGACTTTCACGACCTCAAATAGTGAAATTCCATGATGTTTTTCATGTTTCATTTCTCAAAAGATATGTAAAGTATGTTGATTGTGTTATTGAATAGTTTGTATTGCAGGTGGAGAAAGAAGGATAATTCCCACCAGAACCTCAATGCATATTCCAGCAGAAACATATTGTGCTTGGGAACAAATCACTCAAGCAATTTAAAGTCCAGTGGAAGCACTTTGGTCCCGATGAAGCTACATGGGAGATTTGTTATCAAATGTGGGCTATGTATCCTTCATTGTTTGTTGGTGGAGGAAAATGAGTTTTGGTATTTGTACATATTGATGTATGGTTGTTAATGTAAATAACATAATGAGCTATGTTATAAAGCTCCAATAAGTGGTATGGTTATCATGTTTTCATGTTTTACTTGATGGTTTTTCTTTTAAGTAGGATGTTATTTTAAATACTGCAATGAGTTGAGTTATAAATCTCCATTGGCAGTATGTTTTTTCTTTAAAGTGGTTATGTTGGGTATAGGTGTGGCTTAACACCAAGGACAGTGTTCCCCTAAGGGGGAGGGTTCTGTAATAGCATCGGGTTAAAATTTAATGTAATAAAAGTTAATAAAGGTAAAATAATACCACGAGCAAGGGACACTTATTCCAAGTTGAATGTTTGGAAAAATATCCTAGTGGGTATCGCTTGTTGTGTTTATGGCTAAGGGAAATTTGCAAGGGAAATGGATAAGGCTTTGGAAAGGTAAAAAGGGTATTTTTGGCACATTATTTATTAAAAGAAAGGAAATTAGGAGAAAAGGAAGGTGAAAGGTCACTGGTTGCATGTGAGGATAAAAATGAAGGAAAATAATTGAAAATTGAAGAAATTAGAGGCCTCATCAATAAAAATACATGAGAGTATCAGTTGGCAGCCTTTTGTTAGTTCAGTTTTAGAATTAGTCTTAGAGAGGAGAGAACACCAAGATAAGAAAGAAAGAATAAAGCAAAGGAAGTACAAGGAAAGGAAAGGAAAAGGAAAGCAAAGGATGGAAAGGGTCAAACAAATTTAGTGGGAAACTTGTAGGTAACATGTTGCATGTATGATTTCCTAGCTGGTTTTTACATGAATGGTATGTGCATGTTGGTATTTGGTTCTTTTACTCATTGGAATGGGTTTTTCTGGGTTTCGACAGTGGATTTTAGCTTAGCCTTGCCATTTCTGGATAGCCATGGTGTGATGGGATTGTTCTCAGTTTGAGTTTTGGATTGTCGGAAGATTTTGGATCCGGGTGAGGTGGTCTCAGGAAAATTCCCAAACACTAGTACAAAATGGCTAATTAGTTACTAAAAAATGACTAAAATTTGCATATAAACGACTATTTCTTGGTCGGTGACCAATAGTAGCTAATTTACAGTATCTTATAACGTGACCAACTTTTAGTCGTTTTTATCTTAGTCATTAATTAGTTGTCTCAACTTTAGGTCTAGTAGTATATTTAGTCATAAATTTTGTCATTAATTTAGTCATTGATTTATTCATTAATTGTCACAATTAATGACCAAATATATAACAAAATCTATTACTAAATGATCACCCTAGAAAACCAATTAATGACCAAAGAAGTATGACCAAAATGTTGGTTGTGTTATAAGATACTATAAATTGGCTACTAATAGTCATATATATGCACATTTTAGTCATTGTTTGAAACCAATTAATGACCAAAGAAATATGGCTAAATTTTGGTTGTGTTATAAGATACTGTAAATTAACTACTAATAGTCATATATATGCAAATTTTAATCATCGTTTGAAACCAATTAATGACCAAATAAATATGACTAAATTTTGGTCGTGTTATAAGATATTATAAATTAGCTACTAATAGTTGTATATATGAAAAATTTATTCGTCATTTGTAATAAAATATATCATTCGTAGTAGTCATTTATCTTTTTTTGGTAGTTTCATATTCATTATATTAATGACTACTTTAGTAGTTTATATTCATTTCATTTACTTTCATTATCAATTATTATAAGCAACTAATTTAGTCCTATATTCATTTTATTTGTGTTCATTATAAAACATAAACTACTAATTTAATAGTTGTAGATTGATTTTATTTGTTCATTATAAATCAACATAAATTAATTAGTATGATTTTGAAAATAAATTAAAAACAATTGGAATACAATGTACATGTTCATCTAATATGAAAACACAAGGTTACATATGTTAATTACAATACTAAATAATATCAAGTGCTACTATAAATAATTCCAACCACATAAATTATATTATATAAAATATCAAGTATTACAATATGAGTTTCCAACTTAAAATTGGTGGGAGTCAAATTTACACATGAAATATTGTTTCATCACTTCAAAACATTATCATTGTGTTGCCAAGGCATTGCAGGTGATTTCACCAACTCTGAAGACTTGACCATCAATCTCTATGTGTGTCTCTTATGCGGGATATTGAATCTATAGATACCACTAGAACAATTCTCTTCTCTCTCTCTTTAATTTGCATTTTGTCGCTTCAGTGTTATTATTCTCCTCTTTCTTCAATTCCTGCTTCTTACAATCAATACTGAGTTGCTTTTTTGAAAGAGAAATAAGATACAATGCAGAGTATAAGACATGAAATTTGATGAACACTGGAATATAAACTAAAGTAGACTATAAATGATTTATATGATATATTTCTCAACATCAACAATATTGTCAATGCAATTTTCCCTCATAAAAGAAAGAAAATCGAAGTAGTTTTCCTCAGTTGGGAAATAATGGCTTCTCTGTGGCCAAATGAACTATGTAAATAAAATCAAATAAAAAATTACAATAGAAAATAACACCTTATTAAAATTAGTATTCAACATTCAAGGAAATATTAGGCACAATCGTGCCAACTAAGTTACATGATAAAAATATCAAGTTGTAGATTACTTATACAATGTGGGAGTGCAAACGAAAATCCTAGAAATTGCCAAAGATAAGTCTAGAATAAAATGAAATGAAGTAAAAAGTATACAATAATAGGATAGCCTCGTATACGTGTATATAACCAGATAATGTAGAACACTAAGTGAATAAGTACATGGCTAGAGGTTGATGATATCAAGAATTCCCTAGTATGATGAGCATATCTTCAGATAAGAACTACTATTTGGGTCCATTATCACATCTGAGTATGCCAAGTATTCTATATCATATTATTAATTATTTTCTTATATTTATGGATCACTACAATATAAGTGGATAAATTTCAAATACAATTCCCTTCCCATTTTGTTCCCCACCTGTGGTACAGTATATTAGCTATGATTTGGAGAAAATTTATAACATCAAAATATGAAGCGATCACCACTAGTAATCCCCCAAAAAGGTTTATTTTGGAAAGTAACTTTCAGATTCCAATTTCTATATGATTCTTGAATGGAAAATCCACATTGAATTCCAACGCCAAACTTCTAATATGAGGGAACACCTATGGCCATCCTCAATCACTCATAATGAAAAGATAAAATAAGAGTAGTTTTTGATATTCTTTGTAGATTTACATGCAAAGCACCAATAGTTTTACCATATTTACCATACTTGTAATTTCCAATATATAACACATTGATTAATATTTTACAGCAAATACGTGATTCAATACAAACAATAATTTAACATATTACAACAATACCACTAATGTTTGATCCTAAATTACAATACAAGAAAAAATGACATTGGTGAGGGTCAAAAAATGTCACCAAAAGTATAAGTGGTGTGGTGGCATTCAAGGTCCATCACTAATAATGGTTTATAATGAAAGATAGTGACCATCAGTATTTCATATGAACAACATCGATTTATGATGATGGACCTTTCATGATCATCACTATTGATGCATATATATGGTGGCGTTCATTTACCGTCACCATTTCTTATTTTGTTGAAGGTTAAAAAATGTCACCATCAGCTCATTGGGGATGGTCAAAAGAGTCTCTTTCGCTAAATATTGATCGTCTTTATTCCATATAAATATCAGGGCATGATGGAATCAAACTTCTAACCTTCTGCTTGTAAAGTAAGTGCTATTCCATTGAGCTAACACCCTTTAAAGAATTATACTTAAAAAAAATAGATCTTGAAACTTTATAAATTGTAAATTCTACAAATTTTAATAAATTATAAAACTTTGTAAAGTATTGGAAAATATTTTACTAAACAAGAAAAATAGGATCGAAGTTTGTACCTAATGGTTGTGGAAGTTATGAAAAGTGGGTGGAGGGAAAAATAGTCATGTACAAGAGACTGAATATTTTCAATTAAATACTAAATTAGAAGTGAAAATTTAAAGAAATTGATAGGCTATAAATGACCTACAATTATCAAATATGAAATATGCAATTACACCAAAGATTGATTTCTCACCTTGTAAATCATGTAAATATTTTGTGACAACATAAAAATCTGACTCTAAAAGATTGATTTCCATGCCACAAAGCCAAAAAAATGAGTATATATGATGCAATTATAAATAATGAGATAAATGGTTGAATCCTACTAGCTATGGGGTTTAGAAAAATAATTGAGAGCGATTCCCATTATTAATTAGTTAAAGATGTAAAAATAAAACAATATATAACAATGATCTTGAAACGTAACCACTAAACAAATGTTAAAAATTGTAAGTACAAATTTTGGCTAATATATGTTACACCAAAAAAATATCAAATAGTCATTCAGACACTTCCAAATCCACACCAAGCATGAGCATCCAAAGATGTAATTGCATGGATACAAGGAAAGCACTCTCTACCTCTCAATGATAACTATGTCCTCCCACAAGTACTTCAACTAGAAAAGGGGTGTGAAGACAAGCACCTAAAAGAAAAAAAAAAGCTACACATTACAAAAACAGACTTCATCCCCCCTCTACCTTTATAGAATAGTCAATCTAGGGGAATAAAAAAAAGATCCATAGGGAATAGGATTAGAGTGGGAAAAATAAAGATGATAAGAAAAAAATAACCAACAACTAAAATATACTAATTTGAACATGTTTAAAGTAAATTAAACAAATATGGCATCCATAGTGCAATAAAGTGACATTGGTCAATTTTAAACTATCCATAGTGCCACAAATCTAATGAACTGTGATAGGATATTTTCCCATTAATGGAGCAACATGTTTAAATATCACATTGTTTCTTGATAACCATTGTCCTTAACTGACAACCATGCATAGTTCTAGCGCATAACTACAAAACATGGACATAAAAGTGAGCATAAGGTCCAAAAGCCCAATCTACCTTAATGGAGAAAAGAAAGAAATCAAAACTTACGTACAATGTACCAACCATTGAAATGATAGAAACATGAAAGAAATGTCATGATAATTCTCATAAAGGACAAACAAAATCATATCACTGACGACGATGAATTTATAAACCTTTTTCAGAAAATGGTGTTAATACACTAACTATAGTTGGTTGGCAAAAATAAGTCAAGGATATATGTAGTTGGTTGGAAAAAATTCATCCTTGAGGAAACCAAGCATATACTCAAAAAATTAACCATTAGATAATACCATTTAGATATGGGTTTTGTCATGTGGTGGGTCACTTGCACTTAGCCCAATATTTGAGGAAATACCAAACCAATTGAGGGTACACAATTGTTTTCTAATTAAATATATTAAATAGATAATCCAGTAACTTAAAGAATTTCCTTCATCCAACCCATGTATCTTTGCCAATAGTTCTTGAACCTTAAAATCATCAAGAAAATAAGCCAATATGATCATAAAATAATTTTTTAAAGAATCTACCTCATTGGGGGTATAAAGGGGAAACTAGTGCTGCATAAAAAGACCATTACTATTGAAGAACCATGTAACCCCATTGTACTCATTTAAGATACTCCTGTAGTTGAAATTCCAAGCTGAAAATGTGTTTCCCTTTATGTTCAAAGATAAATCTTCCCTTTACAACTCTTTTTTGAGGTAGATATTCATCTCATCACTTCATCACATAAGGCAGAAAGGACACTCCATTGAGCTTTCCAATTAATCTTCTTGCATGTGCATAAATGCAAATCGTATCTCCTCAACCAAGACCTCCAACATGATTAACACACTAAGGTCATAGATTTTCTAAGGGAGACTTTATAACTTATCCAAGTTGATACAAGATTGTTTTAGATGGGTCATAGGAGACCAAACTAGATCTTTTATTGGCAAATTTCCAGAAGCAAATAATTCCTTCAGGGCTTAGGGAATATTGACCTCTTTTTTTCAATTAATCCCAATTCCCGTTATCTATTACAGATCTGCACTTGTTAGCATGCACCTTCCTCCTAAATATATCTATTAGTATGATGAGTTTATTAGACAAAGAAAACTAAGGTGAAAATAAAGAATTCAAGATTACTCTACATCCCCCCATCCCCCACCCAGTCACAGAGAAAAACTAAAGCATAATAAAAACATAAAAAACTGTGTGCCACATATCTGTGGTTCTAACTTATAAGTTTGTATATTGAATTTAACTTTAAGGAATCTTTAAAAAACCCTTGAGATATTATATATTATGTTTTGAGAAAACCTGTTGAACAACTTATAGACAATATACTACAATATTTATTTCAATTTTCCTTTTACTACAAAAAAGGGATATGTAGGAAGACCATAGTTTTGGAATTTCTACTAAATCTCTGCAACATCTCATATATGTTTCCCTCATTATTTTTTTCTAGAAACCTAGTAGTCAAGCATTACCAAAAACGATAGTTTCAATCATTTTGATTATATACTTCTTTGAAGTAAATTTCAAAAATATAGATGTTACCCATTCTATTAGATGGGTGAAAAACAAATCTAGTAGTATTTTATCTATACTTCAACATATGTTCTAAATTTTAACAATATATTCATAGAATATTTCCATCACTGAAAATTTAGAGATGCTCCCAAGTTTCCTACCAATGTAGAGAAACAAGCCTTTTCGTGGATAAAGATATTTGATTTGGGCTTCCATATCATTAGTGAACGATTGTGGCATGGTTTACAGTCTCAAGGTTCAAGAAAAATAATATAATTTTTATCTTTTTCAGTTGAAGAGCACTCCTCAATCATATATGTCATGTTGTAGGAAAATAAATTCCATTTCTTAAAATAACTGGCTTCTATGTCTCCATAAAAGGAGAAGTACAAAAGTTCTTAAAAACCAAACTACAAGAAGGTTATAAGTCACAAATATCTTTGTATATTCATTTGAAAGAAATCAAATATTTTTAAATCCTGGAACCTTAGTATACTATGTGTATTTGAGAAGAATACATAAAGAAGACAAATTGTAAACTATGGTATTATGCTCCTAAGAAGTGAACCCACAAAATAAAAATAAAAAATACAATGAGGGTTTAATGCTCATGGAAAAATACTCAACAAACCATGGGTCATAAATGCATCACTAAAGTGAGCTATCTCCAAATGTGATCAAATGCTTACAATATTTTGGCTACATGCAGTGATTTCTCAATAGTTTATTGGACAAACTTATAAACCATTCTTATGGTCTATGGATATGGGGTGAGAAATCAATCATACTCATTAAAGAAACTTCATGTTCAAATGATGATATCTTCAGCAAGGAAAATTTCCTTCTTGTATAATGTCAAAAAAATATTATGTGTGTGTGAATATGTTGCTTTCCCTCAATAAATTATACTGCTCAAGAATTTGGGTAAATAGATTTGTAAAGAGCATCAAACTCGATGCTTCACTTTAACTGATGCTTCACTTTAACTGGAAACAATGTTCACAAGGAAAAAAACAAATCAAATTTGTAGAAAACTAAGAATAATTAGATTTTACTGAAGGAAACCAAGAGCAATTAATATTTCAATCAAGAAAAACTGAGGCAAAAAGAAATTAGGGATTTTTTTACTGACCACAAAATAATTATTTACAGAAATTATGTAATAAAATTATCTGCAAGTAAAAACATCCAAGATGTAGGGTTTGTGCACGAAACCTTAGTGGGGATATCAACTTGCAATCCAATATGTAGGGTTTGTGCATCGAACCTAAGTGGGGATATCAACTTGAAAAAGGTTTTCTGGATCAAAATCTCCCCTCACCATTATAGCAGCCTTGATGTCTCATTTATTTCAAGATTTCTACTTAAAATCAATGATTTAATCTCTGTCATTTCAAAAAATACAACAACTAAACCTCATGGCATCGTCCTGAGAATTTTATTTTTGAAATCATGACAAAGAAATGAAGTATCATATTTTGTTCTACCTAAAATATTGGGGGTTGTAAGTAGAGACAACTTAAAATAGAATTTTAGATACATAAATGTACCAAAATAATAATACTTATATATGGAGAAACATAAGAAAAGGTTTATTATGTTGATATCGTGAGGGAGAAAAAATATCTTAATTTGAAAACATTTTAATGGACTTCATAGTTTCTAACATCCATTGGATCTGGAATTAAAAAATAAATTCAATGCCCACAAAACAATGAAGAAGCTTAGTAAGAGCGTCAAGAGTTGCCAACATCCACTGGATCTGGAATTCAAAAATAAATTCAATTTCCACAAAACAATGAAGAAGCTTAGTAAGAGCGTCAAGAGTTGCCAACATCCATTGGATCTGGAATTCGGAAATAAATTCAATGTCCACAAAACAATGAAGAAGCTTAGTAAGAGCATGAAGAGGTTTTTGTGTTTTTATAGCTCCGCAAAATATTTAGGAGGGAAAATGGAAAAAACACTATTTATAAAATTTTTAAATAATAAAAATAAGGATTTTAAAATTGGAAGTACATTCATAAAATGTGTAAGGGTTTGCATTAAAAATTTCACTAAACAAGCATGATTATGAGTTTCTAATCTAGTATGGGGTAGATATCCAGTAAAAACTTAAACATGTAAATATTTAACATTTTTTATCTAATGTCACCCTATTTAAAAATCAATCTAATTATTGTTATGTATAAACACACTATAAATTGAAAATATAAAGAGGGTTACAAACACTCAAAAAAGAGGTATGGTAAATAAATAAAAATATAAATAAACTGAGGTATGGTAAATAAATAAAACCTGTTTTAATACTCACTGCAAAGGTATGGAAAACAAATAAAAATATAAATAAACTAAAGGTATGGTAAATAAATAAAACCTCTTTTTATATTTACTCCACAAACCTCTTTATATTTAAGGAAACACAAAAAAAGAGGTTTTATTTAGGTGAAGCCTATGAAAAAAATACCATTTTAATACCATGGGATAAATACCATAGGCCAAATACCATATTTATATGTATGGTAAATAAATAAATATAAAAGAGGTATAAAGAAGTATGGTAAATAAATAAAAATATATCAAATAGGATTAGAAATCAACATCTAATTATATACCAAGCCTATGGGCCAATACCATGGTAAATAATAGAGGTATGGTAAATAAATAAAATATAAATAAACCAAAAATATGGTCAATAAATCAAACATCTTTTTATATTTACTCCATAATCCTCTTTACATTACAAATACTCAGAAAATAAGTTTTATTTAGGTGAAGCCTATGAACCAAATACCATTGGCTAAATTATTATTAATACCATTAAAAAAAAACATTATTAACCCTAATATCAATATTAAAACATTAATATTATTATTATTATTAATTCTAATATTCATATTAATATATTATAATATTACTATTAGTAAATTTAATAAATTTGGATTAATAAAATATTAAATTTGTTATATTATAATATATATTAATATATGATGATATATATTAACTCTAGATATATATGAGAAGGAAGAACAAAGACATAGAGTCATAAAGGTGGAGAGATAGGGGGAGTCACAAGGGAGAGATGGAGATAAACTGAAGGAGAGGGGAGTGAAGGAATGGAGA
Organism: Pinus albicaulis; assembly: GCA_034641835.2. Taxonomy (NCBI): domain Eukaryota; kingdom Viridiplantae; phylum Streptophyta; class Pinopsida; order Pinales; family Pinaceae; genus Pinus; species Pinus albicaulis. The sequence continues at coordinate 1,279,695,550 of CM076579.1, forward strand.
GAGAGAGAGAAAGAGAGGGAGAGGAGTGAGAGAGGTAGAGAATGGTAAGAGAGGGAGAGAGTAATACAAATATGGAAGGGGGAGAGAGAAAAGGAGAGGGGGAGGGATATAGTGAGAGGATTGGAGGGTACAGATATATATATATATATATAGAGAGAGAGAGAGAGCGAGAGAGAGAGAGAGAGATGGGGGAAGATAGAGGGAGGTAGGAGAGAAAGGGAGAGAGAGGAAAGACGAGAGAGAGGAACTAGTATAATTGAATAAATAAGATCTGACCAGATTACTCTATATGGAGATGGGAGATAGGGGCACCCTACCTACCTAAGTAAATTTCTAAACCAAATGTGGTGTAATATTCTGTAATGGTGGTTGATTATATGAGGCGAGGATTTTACGAGGAGGCACTGTATTTTTAATGTGATATGCAAAAAACAAGTACCGAACCTAACCATTCACATTCACCAATGTTCTCTCTGCATGTGCTAATTTGGTATATTTGGAACATGGAAAAGGAGTCTTGTTTTTTGATCACCTCGCATGAGGATTAACCAAATCTTGAGAACACAACACTTGTGGTTGCATCTTCTAAATCATCATCACTTCCACTAACACCTCATCCAATAATGCTAGTATAAAAAGTCTCAGGCTCTGGGTAGCACAAAGGAACATAATGCATGTGCCCTCAATCTCTTTTACATACTTGTATCTCTCCTCCCAAACCAAAGCCACCGGTGTTGTGTGTTCACTTTGCCCTGAATCTTGTGCAAACATCGTGAGGTAAGGAACTATTGCACCAAGGTATGGATCCAGTATTTGTCATATCCACTTAAGGAGAACACGTTCCAAAAAACAGGTAAATTCTCACAACTATCCCTCTGTGGGATGTTGAGAAATTAGAAATTATGCATGCTCATTAAAGAAATCTATAAATTGAGAACCCTCGTATAAGACTTGAAGTCATACTAAACTTGGACCAAAAGGCTCATGCTCTGGGTAGCGCAAAGGAACTACTGCAATATGATTTTTATTATTCTCATCTAGATCGTTTTTCATGGATATATCCTGGAGTTGAAATTTTTATTCGAGGTTCCATATAATATATCCCATGGAAGGCATGTCGATGCCCTTCTCTTCTAAGAAATTTTTGGTTATCCCCTAAATGTTTTCAGAGCACCATGGTTGATGGTCCCAACAAGATGAGGGTAAATGATTTTTTCCAGATTGCCCTTTTTTTGCCAGTGCATTTTCCCTTTCTATATTAACTTATTCTTTGGGAAAAACAAGATTAAGAGTTTCCCTTGCACACAAGACCTCCAGTAACACTACTCCAAAAGAATACACATCAGATTTATCTATCAGTTGATGCCTTCTGAAGTATTCAGGATCAAGGTGTTAGGTCCCTACATTACTAGTGTAGTCCCTTATTATTGTTAGTGTAACCCCCTTATTGTTATTGTTGTACCCATGTAACCCAGATATTTTTATTATTGTGCCTTTACATTATTATTTTATAGTCGGCTAAGATTATATTGTGACCCCATGGAATCCTATATATAGAAGGAGGTTTTGTCATTTCTATCATCTAAGAATTGTTCATCTATGTAATATAAATGAGGTTTCCCCCTCGAAGTGGATTATTTCCAAGGCGTTGATCTCTCTTTTCTTCTATTTTTGGAGTTGGTTTCAGAGTGTTGGATTATAGGGTTTCGCTGCTCCAAACAGGCCATCGTGGAATTTGCGCTATAAAAATTTTTTCTACGAAGGTTTAGAAGTAGAAATTTTTATCACGCGAAGCGGAAATCCTGAGGAATGTCGTGTAAAAATTTCAGAGCTTTGTTTGCAATACTTTCAGAGATATGATCTATGGAAGTTTGATTTTTTTTAGGCTCTCAAATTTCATCTCAAAGAGGTGATCATGGGAAACTGGTCATAAATTTCTCTCTGAGCATCGAATTGGAATTCTGTAACAATTGGACGCAAGTAAACGGACTTTAGTTTCCTGTGCATAAATTTCAGAGCCAAAGGAGGAAACAATGACACATGGCATGATGTACAAGTTCTCTCTACCGAACTAGTCCATAATTAGGTCATTGTGGGAGATTAGGCATAACTTTGCCTTGAAGAATCCAAATCATGTTAGACCTATGGCATTCGAAAGAAGATTTAGAGGGAAACTACGGGACCAAATTTCAGATATTTAAGATCTAAAATCACAACTATAATTTAGTTTCAATATCGAGCTCCTCAAAAGTAAGAAAAATGTGTGTATTTGTTTTTCGAATTGCATAAGTCTTGTATGAAAAATCAGTTTGAATTGATTACAAGGGCATATTGTAGAATAGATATCAGTATTGGGTTCTAAAATTCTCCCTAAAAATAATTCAACACCCACTAAGCCTTCAAAAGTATCTAATATGACTCATGAAGACGAAGAAGTGCAACATGACATATCAAAATTACTAGAGCAAGTGCACCAAATTTCGCTCTTGCAAAGACCAACACAAAATGAAATGGAAGTTTTGAAGAAAGGTGTGGAAATTAAGAGGGATGGTTTGAAGAAAGGCATGGAAGCTAAGATGGATGGCATAGAAGCTTGCATGGAAGCTAAGATGGATGGCATAGAAGCTTGCATGGAAGCTAAGATGGATGACATAGAAGCTGATCCAAAACATTTTTCTTGAGAAGCGTTAAAGAACTACATGTAAAAATTGCAGCTTAAACAAGAAGCTTTAAAGGCATAAACATAAGAAGAGAGAAGCAATTAACATCATGCAAGAAGACACATAATTGATACAGGATTTAATCCAGGAGGGAGTACGTCTCCAGGCCCTCTTTCATTAAGTAGCAGTAAAAATGAAAGTGCAAGTATTAAATGAAAAATTACAGCCTTATACCTTCATAGTTGCAAGTGCCCAAAAATTGGAGATCTTTGATGAGGAAAAGGACAAAATCGTTGCTTTCATGGCACCGAGAGGTGCAGAATCCATATATAATTTTCCTAAATTTGAAAAAGTGAAAATCTGAACCCTCTGGAAAATGGCTCAGATCATGGTTCCGGCCCCCTCCTGTACAACGCTCATGGTTCCGCCTGTCTCGTACTTCGTGCCCACTCCTGACCTGCCTGGGCGCACTACTGGAATGACTGGTTTAAGTACTGAGAGGCTGGGTGGACTCCCCAAGGAGTTCGCTAGCCGAAACAGTTGAGATCCTTAATGTGTGGGAGGGGGTCAGGTGGTCAAACCCCACCCCCTCCGTAATAAGTCTTTTTTGTTTTAACAAACCAGCGTCATTCATTTTTTTAAAGACCTCGTACATATTGAAATAGTACATTGGGTACGTTGGGCGGGGTTGGGCACGCATTGGGTGGCCCACCCCCATATCTCACGTCAGTGGTTTGAATATGTGGCAATGCTTCTGGATTGGGCAGTGGGTTAACAACCCCCGCCCACCCATATTATATATGGTGCGGCCATATTTTGTGGTCCGGTGGTTGGGTTGTAGGGTCACGACCGTTGCCCACCCCCATATAATAATTTTTTTTATGTGGGCGAGGGGTCCGGTGGGGTCATGGCCATCAACCCCTAATATAATATTTTTTTTTTATGTCCATTGGGTAGGGCAGGGGTCATGGCCCGCCCTGCCCTATTTTTTAATATATTTTTTATTTAAAAACAAACTTGGTCCTTTTGAAAAATCCAAAATTTGACAGAAGGAGTCAAATTAATTGTCCCATAATTTCGCTAGGAATCCGGCCAGAGTTGGTCAGGTTTTAGCAAATTTGTTTCCTCCTTAAGCTGCCACATCACCAAGTCAACCCTCATACTTTGACTGCTCCTAACTTATTCATACGGAGTCAAAATTGAGTGACGTATGCACCGTTGGAATCAGAAAGATGAGATCTTCAACTTGACATTAAGTTTTCCACATTGCAAACAATTTTATTTTTGAGCCTTTGTACTTAAGCCACTTGTTCTTGGACCTATTTGATCCACCTAGATCATTCCTTCCCACTGAGGATCTTTTGGACCCCAAAAGCATTAAAACACTCAAAACCACTCTTTCAATCTCCTGCATGCAAAACTGGTACATCATTTGCAAATCATGTATACCACACATGACTCAACAACCCCTCCTTGACAAGAGTTTATAGCACACACTCATCGGTCAAGGATTACATAAAAAAACAATCAATACCTCAACTACTCATAAGGAAAGGCCAAAACATCATCGTTGTGTTTCGAGGTGATGGGAAACACGCCATCACATTTACATTTACCTGTAACGTATGATTTAAAAATGTGGCCATCACACTAAGACCCCTAAAAGAACCATTTTTTACTTAATAAGGTAAATGGGTCATCCCCCTTTGGAGGATTTTCCTGTGGAATAGCTTCGAGGACCAAACTCTATATGGATGCTCTTTCGTCCTGACGTGTTTGACATGCACGCTTCTGGGGTTCACTATGGTTGTGATGATTCTTCCTCTTCCATACCTTCCGTATCACCTTGGAACGCCTCCTCTTAATGTGCCTTCGAGAAGAACCCATGAATCACTCATTGAAACTAAGGTGTGAGGAGGTGCTCTCATCATTAGTTGTTGGTGGGTCGCTGGCTATTTTGGAGATTTCTCCCACTTCCTTCCTGGTGTATCTGAGTCCTGCATGACACGTCAATTCCTCAACTTTTATGGGGTTTACTATGCCTTGGTCATTTATGCTGAGGCCCTTTCCTTGATACCCCATATTCTTCAGCAGTTTGGACCCGATCCTTGTAGTATGTTTTTCAAAAGCAATGAATTCATCATCATGAAAATTATCTGAAATTGAAGGGTTGATTTTTACCTTGGGTTGGTTATGTAGCAAATTTTCCAAGGCCTCATCCTTAGCTTGTAACTGGCATAGTAACCTTTGTTTTTCTTCCCTTTCTTCCTGTAGGAGCCTTCTTAGCTCAGAATTTTCTTCTTGGATACCTTGGTTAATCTCTTCAAGTCCTTGGAACTCTGTCGCAGTAAGTGTCCTTTTAATATTTGGTACAATATCTGTTGATATTTTTGTTTCATCACCTGAATCAAAACCCAAGTCTATGGGTCCTTCTGCTGCGATCCCAAAGGCTGCAAGCTTCATTTCATCGCCGGAATCAGACCTTAGGTCAATCGGTCTACCTCGTGCAAATCTTGCAGCTGTGACCTTTTCATCTTCCTCGGATTCAAAATATTTGTTTTGCTGTATTGTGGTGGCGGTCTTATGCTTCCCATTTTTATCATTCCTCTCAGTTCTCAACTCAGGGTGCACCTTCCAATAATTTTATTCATCATGTCCCTCTTTTTCATAATGTGTGCAAGAGGGATTTGCTCCCCTTCTTTTGGCTGCAGTGCTCCTTTTTGGGTGGTCACTTTTTTCATGCGTTCCCCTGCTTTCTATGTGCATGGAATTCACATTGGCCTCATCGATGGTAGGAGGCTCAAACAAAAATAATGAATGTCTTATGTAATTATGCAGATAACCAATATACTTGGTTACCACTTCATGTGAATCTAATTAAATGCCCAAACTTAGTGCTTGTTTTCTAAATTCCTCGGTAAAGCTTTGCACATTTTTTCCTTTAACTTGCCTTAGGTACTGCCACTCCATTAAGGATTTTTTCTTATAACCAACGAGACAAAATTGATCTTTAAGTCCATCAATGAAATTTGACCATGAGGAAAGAAGGTTACCCAAATTACTGTTGCCTTGAATTTTTCTCTCCCACCAAATGAGAGTGGTGCCATTTAGTCGAAGAGAAGCCAATTGGATCTTTGCCTTGTCCTCCACAATCCCCTAAATCCCGCAGTAGACTTCAAGCTACCTAATCCAGTTGTTAAGTTTCTCTTCATTACTTTCACCATTATACATGGGCAGATCAAATTTTAAATCTATCTTAAAGAAAGGTTTATTAGTTGCATTTCCTAAATTCCTATGATGATGGTGAGAAGAGGAGGAGGAAATTTCACTCGCTGGAGGAGAAGGAGGTGGATCTCCTCTATTATATCCATGCCCTGAACCTTGTCCTTGTGAAGCATTCCCCCCTGCTTTCTCTAGTTTCTCAAGTCTAGAGAAAAATTTCTTGACCTGGTCTGCCATGGTGTAGAAGGTCTTGCAAAATTTGAGCTCTTCCTCATTTATAACATTGTCATCCATGTTCCTTCTCCAATGTGCACGTACCTTAGTGTCCCTTCACCTCTTCGTAGCATGTTTCTAGTTAGCATACAAGCATGTAATTCACATCTACAAACACCTCCTCTGATACCACTTGATCCAAAATATTTTGCTTGAGATGTGTTAAAGAATTACATGTAAAAATTGTAGCTTAAACAAGAAACTTTAAGGGCATAAACATAAGAAGAGAGAAGCAATTAACATCATGCAAGAACACACATAATTGATATTGGAGTTTTTCTAGGGGTGACTATGTCTCTGGGCCCTGCTAAAATAGTTGGGAGGCCCTCTTTCATTAAGTGGTAGTGAAAATGAAGGTACAAGTATTAAATGCAAAATTACACCCTTATACCTCCATAGCTGCAAGTGCCCGAAAATTGGAGATATTTGATGAATAAATAGATAGAACTGTTGGCTTTGTGGTGTCGAGAGGTGCAAAATCCATGTAAATTTTTTCTGAATCTTACAAAGTGAAAATATGGACCCTCTAGAAAATGGATCAGATCATGGGTCCACCTCCCTCCTGTACAATGCTCATGGTTCCATTTGTCTCGTACTTCGTGCCTACTCTTGACCTGCATGGGCGCATTGCTAGAATGAATGGTTTAAGCACTAGGAGGCTAGACAGAATCCCCAAGGAGTCTGCTAGCCGAAACAGTTGAGATCCTTAATGTATCGGAGGGGGTCAGGTCGTCAAACCCCGCCCCCTTCGTACTAATTCTTTTTTGTTTTAACAAACATGCATCATTCATTTTTTTTAAAACCCCGCACATATTGAAATAGTACATTAGGTACGTTGGGGGGTGGTGGGGCCGAATTGGGCAGCCCACCCCCATATTTCCCTGCAGGTGGTTTGAATAATGTGGCAATGGTTATGGGTTGGGTGGTGGGTTAACAACCCCCGCCCATGCATATTATATATGGTACGGGAGTATTTTATGGTGGGGTGGTTGGGCGGCGAGGTCACGACCGTTGCCCACCCCCATATAATAATGTTTGTTATGTGGGCGAGGGTTCCAGCGGGTTCACGACTGCCGACCCCTAATATAATATGTTTTTGTTATGTCCGTTGGGTAGGGTGGGGGTCATGGCCCACCCTGCCCTATTTTTTAACATTTTCTTTTTTTTAAACAAACTTGGTCCTTTTGAAAAATCCAAAATTTGACTGAAGGAGTCAAATTAACCATCCCAAAATTTCGCTCGGAATCTAGCCAGAGTTGGTTGGGTTTCAGCAAATTTGTTGCCTCCTTAAGCTACCAGATACCCAAGTCAACCCTCAAACTTTGACTGCTCCTAACTCCTTCTTATAGACTAGGAATTGAGTGTCATCTGCACCATTGGAATAAGAAAGACAAGATATTCAACTTGACATTAAGTTTTCCACATTCTAGACAATTTTATTTTTGAGCCTTTGTACTTAAGCCACTTGTACTTGGACCTGTTCGATCCACCTAGATCAAAATCTAAGATCGATGAAAAAATGAAAGGCAACATGGAAAACATGAAGAATGATCTAAAAGCATACATGGAAGTTTTGACAAAGTTGATACAAGAAATGTTTCCTAGTGGCGGAAAGATAGTAGAGGAAACTCATGATGAGAAAAAAATAAATGTTAATCGTGATTTCATAAAATCTAATGTTGGATGGAAGAACCGCCATATTTCAAATATGGATATGAGGAAGTTTGATGGCAAGGATCCCGTAACATGGATACTACAAATGGAGCAATATTTTGATCTCAATAATGTGCAAAACACACAAAAGGTACGCATTACAACTTTACATTTAGAACAAAATACATTTGTATGGTATCGATGGCTTTACTCTCATAAAAAAATTGTCACTTGGTCAATTTTTACAAAGGAAATGATAACACATTATGAGGATACAAAGAGAAACACCTTATTTAGAAAATTGATAAATCTCAAGCAAAATGGTTCAGTGGTGGAGCATATTGAGGACTTCTAAAAATTGAATATAAGAGTAACTGATATTCCAGAGGAACATGGGATTGATGTCTTCATAGGGAATTTAAAGGATAACATCCAACATGAGGTTCGCCTTTGGGAACCTGATTCATTGGAGAAGGCATTCAGGTTGGCAAGAAAAAGTGAATGTAAAATTATGGTGACAAGGAAGCCTACCACTCACATCTATAAAGATGGAAGTGTTGCTACTCCTAGATTTCCACAACCTACAAGGTTAACACCACAAAAATTGGAAGAAAAAATATCAAAAGTCTTTGCTACAGTTGTGATAGAAAATACACTAAAGGTCATAAGTGTGCTGAGAAGAAATTATTTTACATAGATTGTGAAGAGGAGGAAGAAAATGAACAAGAAACTTCAAAAGAAGAGGATATACACCAGGAACCAACCCTAAAAGAAGAAGAAATGAGTTTATCCATATCGTGTAATGCATTGGCAGGAATTACTACTCCTAAAACTCTCAAGATATAAGCACATATCAAGAAGAAAAAATTAATAGTGTTTATTGATTCGGTAGTACCCTTAATTTTATTCATTGTAAGGTAGCCAAGGAATTGAATTGTTTCCTATACCCAACACTAGAATGTCAAGTGATGGTTGCAAATGGATGAATTATAAATTGCTCTAGAAAATGCCATAATATCAAGCTAACCATGGGGGAATATCTATTGAATAGTCCAATGCTTTCCATTCCAATGGGAGGTGTTGATGTTGTACTAGGAGTACAATGGTTACAATCTTTGGGGAGGGTAGATTTTAATTTTCAAGAACTTTTCTTGAGATTTTTTTCGGAAGGAAAGGAAGTCGAATTGCGGGGTATGGAAGGGAAGCCAGGAAAGATAATAAGCTCCAATGTCATGAAAAATCTTATGAAGAAAGGACAACGAGGCATAATTTCACAATTATGCTCACTAGAAGTTCCAACATCAAAATAATCTATTTCTCCAGAACTCCAAAAACACTTAAACACTTTTTGGAACAAAGAATATCTTCAGAAGAGTATAAAAAATGGGTCACAAAGATGTTGGGTTATGATTTTGAAATCATATACAGAAAAGGGAAGAAAATGTTGTTGCAGATGCACTCTCAAGAAAGGATGAAGAGGTGGAATAATTTCTTTGTGCCATTTCTATTATCCAAGTATTTACACTTTTGTGCATTATCTCATCCATTTAAAGCAATTACAAGTGCTACTACATTTATGGAAATAATGCAAAAGCTACATGGAAACCCAAAGATTATTATAAGTGATAGAGATCCCATTTTAACTGGAAATTTTTGGACAGAATTATTTTCTTATTTGGGTACTCAACTAGCTCATAGTTCATCTTATCATCCTCAATCCAATGGTAAAACTGAGATAGTGAATAAATGTTGTTAAGGATATCTTCGTTTTTTTATGTCTGATAAGAAAACACAATGGGTCAAGTGGTTACCGCTCGTTGAATGGTGGCATAACACTTCCTTCTATACTGCAGCAAAAATGACCCCATTTATGGCACTTTATGGATATCATCCACTGTCCATCACATCATCTTTAAGAGAAAATTATAAGGCTCAAGAAGTGGAAGATCACATCGAGCATCAACAAGAAGTTCTCCAACTCTTAAGGATAACCTAAATTTGGCACAAAATCGAATGAAACAATGGGCAGATCAACATCGCAGTGAGATAAGTTTTGATGTAGTAGACTGGGTATTTTTATGGCTACAACCATACAAACAAATGTCCCTCAAGCAAGCTAAGAAGGATAATAAATTATCACCAAAGTACTCTGGTCCTCACAAGGTGTTGCAAAATATTGGTACTATGGCATACAAATTGGAGCTTCCTGCTTCTTCACGGGTGCATCCAGTTTTCCATGTTTCATGCTTAAAGAAGGTTATAGGTGACAAACTTCCAGTTCAAACAATATTTCTAGAACTTGATGAGGAAGGAAAAATCATATTGGAACTTGAAGCAACCATAGAAACAAGAACTCGGCAGCTATAAAATCGATCAATTTCAGAGTATCTCATCAAGTGGAAGAACTTACCCACTAAAGATTCTACATGGGAGGATGGTAATTTTGTACAAATGCATCCAGAGCTACTCAAGCGTTGAGGACAACACTTTTTTAAAGGAGAGAGGCATGTTAGGTCCCTATATTACTAGTGTAGTCCCTTATTTTTGTTAGTGTAACCCCCTTATTGTTATTGTTGTACCCCGGTAACCCCAATATTGTTATTATTGTGCCCTTACATTATTATTGTCAGTTCGGCTAGGATTATATTGTGACCCCATGGACTCCTATATATAGAAGGAGGCTTTTTCATTTGTATCATCCAAGAATTGATCATTTATGTAATGTAAAGGAGGTTTCCCCCTCGAAGTGACTTATTTCTAAGGCGTTGATCTCTCTTTTCTTCTATTTTGGAGTTGGTTTCATAACAAAAGGTACAAAAGGGCCAAAACTACCTTTCATTACAGTACTTACATGAGTCTGATCCAGAGTGAATCCAATATTTGAATGTCCAAAGTCCGCCACATTTTCCTGTGAGCTTTTTATCGTGGAGATCTATGACATTTAGACAAGCGCAGAGGAGTCCTGACAAGGGAATCAGATTTCAAGATTGATTAGATACTGGAGCTTCATTGTTATCTCACCAGTCAAGCTATTTTGGAACAAGTCGAGGGAGTCTAAATTGGTGCAGTTGAAAATGAAAGGAAATATTGTTTCGTTGATCCCAAATCCCATGATGTTAAGCTTGAAAACCCTCTCATTATTGCAGGTCACACCTTCGAGCTCCGATATGGTGATGTTGCATGGGTTTTGATCTTGTATCTGATCCATGATCACACCTTCGAGCTCTAAGATGGTGACATTGCAAGGGTTTTGATCTTGTCTTTGGTCCACTGCATGAGCTTGGGTCCATAAACCTGGCACCCTGTCAGGTTAAGGGGAATTATCAGTTTTTCATGAATAATCTTGATAGGGAAATGAAATTCTCGAGACATTGGCTATCATACATCTTTGGTTACCTCCTTCAATGTATCAAAGTTGTCGGTCCTCCAAAAGGAGCCTTCTTCCCATTCTTTCCTCCAAAACCAGGGTTCATTAGTGCTTACATATATGCTAATAAACCCCCTTCAATTTCTCCCCCATCTAGAAATCAAAGTTTTCAAACGCAAATGTGAAGCTCAATCTATCCATCATCGAGGGTTGTATGGCATATCTTGTAATTGTGTAAAGAATCTTGTTTTCAATATATTGCTAGATGGTGGTACGATGCATATATCCCATTTAATGTTTCTCATTCACCTTATTACCAAGCTATGTGGGACTCTACTATAGCTAAAGGAAAGGGCTTCAAAGTCCCTACTATGCATGACTTGAGAGGAGCTCTTTTTAAAAAATATATTTACTGCTTTGATTATTAATCAAATATAAAACCAATAATATTTTTTTATTTAAAGCTTAATTTAATATAATCATGTAAATTATATATTAAATGAAATAAATATATTTGTTGGTAAAATTCTCATAGAAATTGATAAAACTAAACACATTTATCTATTATTACACAATGAACCATAAATATTTTGAATTACATATTTATAATCATTAATAAAGGTTTACAATATTATTAAAAAATTAAATAAAGTTCATACCTAAAAAATTAACAAAATTTCATAATACCATTAAAAATTAACCAAGGTTCATATCAAACAATTAATAAAAGTTCATACACCATTAAAAAATTAATTAAGGTTTATATCTAAATTAAAAAAGGTTCATAGAATACTCTCCGATGGGGGTGAAGTTTGAGAAACATTGGAAGGCGTCTCACATGAGTAAATACAAGTGGAGTGAGGGTGAGGGATGTTACTCTCAGTCCCTTCACCATAACGCATGCAGCGGGAGAGGTACTAGCTTCACATTGGCAATCTGTGTGAAAAATAACTATGCATTGTAGTTTAGAGGTGGTGAAAGGATAAGGCGAGGGAAGATGGGGGAGGCTAGCATTCGACTCGTCACTATGGTTTTGTGTTGGTCCTGGTGGTGGACTTCGGAGAGGAAGCATAAACATCGCAGGAAGGTTTATGGAGGGAGTGGCTTGTGTGTGCTTGTTGTGGGTATTTGTTGGTGCAGTGTGTTCAACCGGTCCTTGTTGCTCAATTTATTAGCCATTATCTGTGCTTGGGTTGAGGATAGGAAGTTGAAGGGAAGAGAGCTCACTCATTTCCATTTTTCTTGGATTTCGGTGAGCCTATTTTTTCGTGCTAAAAAAGGAAGCTAGAATATCCACTCCAGGAAACCTCAAGGGTGGTGGCAGAAAACTAGTTTCTTTTCCCAATTTCATGCCCTCCGATGTGGGTGCGATGGTGTTTGGTGGATTGGTGTGTGTTCTCTGTGTGGATAATTTGGAGGTTGGTCACTGCCTTGGGGGAAGTTATGCTCAGGCATCAAATACTTTGTCATCATTTGTTGTTCAATTTCTTGTGTTGGTTTGGTGGTTGATGGTATTTGGTTTTCCTGGTGGTGGCGGTCTCTACCTAGTAGTGGGAGGTGGCTTTATGCTTCCCTGTTATGGTGGGCGACGAAATTTGGCTCCTTTACTGGTGGTGTTTGTTTTATATGGTGGGGGGTATAGTCTCTGGACTATGCACATGGCGGGGTTCCTTGACCTTGGCTAATTATGAAGCCCCTAGTGCGGTGTGGGTGTTCTCCCTCCCATGTCATCCATGGCCCTATGGGGGTGGAAAACTCGGAAATAATCATGGAATATCCATGTCAGGGTGGCAATACTGCGAGGCGTGCCTCACTCGCTAGTGTAGGTGTGCATGGGGGCAGTGGAAGAGGTAAGAAGAGGGATAGTAAGGGGGTTCGAGGTATCAAAAGCATAATTGTCGAGGTAGAGGATCCTTGTATGGTGGCAAGGGGAACCGTGGGTCTCATTGATATGAGCTAAATGAGGGGTAGGTTATCCAACATTTCTTCCTGGATAACTGTCGTGCACTTATCAACAACCTGATGGAAATATTGGACACAACTGAGAGAGTCTGTTGTGAGGAGCATACAAATAAAATGGCAACATTGGAACGAATGCACTATTTTCAGTGCTAAGTCTGAGAGAGAATGGTAGTTGTTTGGCGAGGCCAAAATCAACTCACTAAGAAAGTAGAAAAGATGGAGACTTGGTTGGCGCACTTTGAAGGGCACATTCAGTCTGACTTATATCCTCCACCACCTCCAGGAATAGCCTCGGACAAACCTGCATCCATCATGTCGGACGACTAGTATGCTATTTGGTGTTCTTTATGTTTTATATGAGTTTTTGTGCCTCTTGCCCAACTCTTTATGGATAATGTCCCTAGTCTCTCTTTTGTATTTTTTTCATCTGGTGCAAATTTTGGTCAACAAACTTGGTTGGGGTGAGACCACCTATTTGTAAGCGACTATATGTCCTCATTTTTTCCTACATGAATAGAACATTGAATTACAAAAAAACAAAGGTCCATACATCATTAAAAAATAAATTAAGGTTCATACTTAAATTAATAAAGGTTCATACTTATTTACTAAATAGGTCTATAAATATATATTTTAGGTTTATCTATTTAGTATTTATCGAATATAAATATGATGATTTAATACTAGATTTAAATGAACTTAGATGTTTAACATAAGCATTGTTATATTTATCTATTTATTAAATGTAAATATGAAGATTTAACCTTAGATTTAAAACAACTCACAATTTTAACATAAATCAATGAAGTTTCAAAATTAAAATTTATGGCCAAAGATTAAATATAAATATAAATATTAATTTAACTATCTAAATATTACCTTTACTAAAAATATAGTGAAGGAATTAGTGTAAATTGATATATGCAATTATTTTAATTGTAGATGAATACATCTGCAATGTTAAACTTTAGAGACAAAAGGGTATTCATAATTGTAACACTATAAATTCAAAGACCCCTTTGTCTCTAAATTTTAACACTGCAGATGGATTTAAAGACACATATAGTGAAATGTAACACTTCGGTACCAAAATTAAAATTTTCCATTTATGGAGTGACACAATTAAAAATTACTGACATAAATGACTAATTCATATACTTGTTGTACTTGTTATTTGGTCATGTTTTTATTCTTGGACTATAATAGTCATTTAAATTAATCATTATTAATTTTTTCACTTATTATCTAGTCATATATTCTAATCCTAGACAAAATTAGTCATTTAAGTTAGTCACTTATTATGTAGTCATATATTTTATCCCTAGACTAAATTAGTAATTTAAGTTAGTCTTTTTTAGTTTAGTCACTTATTATCTAGTCGTATATTTAATTCGTAGATTAAATTCGTAATTTAAGTTAGTCATTTTTAGTTTGGTCACTCAAAATTTCTCGAATTTAGTAGTAATTCACTTGAAATAATTGCGGCGACCAATGTTTTTAGTCACCTAATCATTAATTTCATCAGTTTTTACTAGTGAAAGGCCCAGGAATCCCTTTATCGGTAATGGAAAGATAGATGGTAAGGACAGAGGGTGGAGATAGGAATATTCCTCATGGTATTGGTGAAGAAATTATGAGGCATCCAAGCTTGGTTTGGTTTTTTCATCGCGACACCGATTTGGGTGAGATAACGGTATGGTGAGGGTGGAGGTATTTTAACCTATGGATTCCCTTGGTTGTGTTTGGATTGGTTTATCCCATGAGATCCCACATTCATGCTTGGAATATGGCTTAGGGGTGATTGGTTGAAAGAAATAATTGGTTCATCCAATGCATGGTCAGGTTGAACGTGGAAGCCCCGAACCTGGTCAGTTTTTCCTATGTTAATGAAAACTGATTTTCTCTTGCTTTTATGAGGAAATGTACTTGTTATTATGTTACTTTAATGGTTGTTATCTTATTATTATCTATCTCTTTATATATTGGTTATAAACATGGTTTTATGACAGATCTTAGTCATGGTTATTTTCATGTTTTACTTGTAACTGAATGAATAATGAATGCAAGACCTAATCGGTGTTATGAAAACTAACATGAGAAGGCAGTGACCTTTCTTGTTAAACCTCAGATAAATTTTTAGACCCTTATGATCATACTTGCATGAATGACCTGTAGGTTGCATATTTACTAGGTGTTTGATAGAATGTCAGTCCCAGTTTAGGATGGCCAGTTCAAGTCCTGGTTTCAATTTTTGGTTTACAAGCATTGTTTCTGTGGCATTTATCTTCTCTGGAAGTTTCACTAAGTTATGGGCACAGATCTGAGTCATTAACCTTAAAAAGTGGCACATAATTCAGATTCACTAGCATAAAACTTAAAATAAAAGCCCATATTCGCATGGAAGCAGGGTTATGGGAGCGACTGGGGAACCATATTCGCATAGAGGCCTTGGAAAGGGAGAGAAAGTGATTTAGGTCAGGGAAAAAGTCAATTGTCTTAGGGTTTTGACACCTAAAGGGACTGGGTTACTCTTGGAGGTCCTGTGGCACACGACAGAAGTTAGTAAGGTCTTAAGTTGTCGAATCCATTTCCTTAAGGTCACATAGGAGGTTGAGTCTTATCATAGTGACCCCCAGCTCATGTTTACCTTGGGAAAGCTAGTGAAAGTGGCTAAATGTGGGAAGAGGCGTAAAAAATCCACAATAGAAAACATGGGAGGAGGCTTCAATAGGAGGGAACCAATAGACTCAAAACGAATCCATCAACAACCTCCTATCAAGGAGATATTCACAAACACCAATGAATGGAGTTATTTGAGATAATTAAGGGATATGATGATGAAATTACCTTTGAATTTTCAATTTCCATCCAACCTCAAGGGGAATATAGTGCCATGACCATTGTGAGAGGGTTTCACATTCATTTAAATACATAACTCATTAGTAGGGTGACCACATTGGCTTTAGGAGTTAGGTGGGGAAACGGGGATAGAATAAAACCCATCACAAATAAAATGAATTTCTTCCTCCCTTAAGAAAAAAATTTAGGATTAGAATGGAGTTACAAGGGAAAGCCTACCTTACCCATGGGATAAAGTAGCCTATAAAATCTTATAATATATATCTTGTGAGGGGAGGCTTAGTGTTGTTTATGCATACCAATTTAGGCCACTTTATGAGTTGAGGTTCCAGACCGAATTACCAATCCCAAGTAGACTTAGTATTCCCCATCTCCCTCTTAAGTCCATAGTGGAAATGATCCAAAGAGTGAGAGAAGGGAAGAATCAATTTATTTCTCATAATTTACTCATAAGGCTTATAGTCATGGATGATTTGGGTCATATCAAGAACCATGTCTCATAGGCATAATTTGTACACATGGATATGGAGGACTTCATTGAAACTTAATCCCAAGTTCTGCTAACATGAAGAGGCCATAAAACATAGCTCTATTGAAGAAGAAGTTGGAGACGAGAAGGAGGAAGAAAATGGATAAGAAGTTGAAGAAATAAAAGGAGAGGAAAAACTATAGACAGAGAAAGAGATCTTAGGGAACCTTTTAGGCCTTGAAATAAGAGAAAACAAGAACAAAAAGTAAGGCTTTCAGAAGGAAACACTGAACAATAGGTTTTTTCCACCTTGGAAACCCTTAGCACACTTTTCAAACTCAAAATGATGCAAACAAAGAAAGGTCCCTTGCACTTCAAGAGGAGGAGTACTAGATTCAAACATGGGAAGCCTCAACCTCCCACAACTACCCAAATCACCATTGAAGGATCAAACAATCAACAAGAGGGAGAGATAAAGAAGGGAAGTGAAAATTGAAGAAGTGACCTCCCTCATAGCTAAAGGAAAGAAACCCAAAACCTCCCCAAGAAGGCCAAACACCAAGGGAGATAATATGAAATAACTACAAGAATAAACGTCCATGCTACAAGAAAGAAAGGAAATGATACAAGAAGAATAGAAGCTGCTACAGGATTGGAAAACAATGCTACAGGAAAGTAGAGGAGCACCTCAATATGGAGGAGAAGGACCATGGGAGCTACATCAGCCTAATCCTCAACCATATCTTCGGTCCTACTATAAAATTTATGAACAAGTAAAAATCATACCCACCATATTTTGTAATATCCATCCTACTTGAGCTAGATATAGAAAGAAGTTGAACCCATCAATATATGAAAATTTATAAATATAAGGGAGTCAAGGATGTGGTCCTTTTTCAAGAAAGAATGAAAAATATGGGTGAATAAATGGATGATTTGAGGTTGAGAGAGTTAAACATGAGGGAACAATTGCAAATGGAAAACAATAAATTAAAAGAGTAGTTGTAGGAGAAAGGAGGACAACTTGCCACCATGGAAATCTTGGCCATGGAGGCCACCCAATGCAGACATTCCTCAAAACCATATGCCTTGTTCCTCAAAGAGCAGTGGCTTCAAATTTAAATAAAAACTTTAGCACAGTATGGTTCACTGTCCTTCCAACACTACAAGCAATTTATTGAATTTTGTCACAAGGCGAGTGTGGAAGACTAGGATAATATGGAAGATTTTTACATGCACAACCTTATATTGACTGATATGAACTTCTAGGATCAATGCTAGGATTAGGGATTTGCAACTAATGGAATAAGCCTATTGGTTGACTCATGAGGAGGAAATGGCTGAAGAATAAAAAATGATGATATCCAAGGAGACTAACGAGCCCCTATGGATGAGAGAAGAGTTGAGGGCTCCCCGCCTTGTCATCAGCAACCACGGGCTCATTTTTTAGGATCCCCAATTTGAACCACTTTAAATATAGAGAAAATAGCAAGCCATTCAACACTTTTAGGACATTTTTAGGCTACTAGGGATTGAGGTCTTATAGGCTTGTCAGAGGAGATGGAATTCACTACCCCATAGCTTGCAAATAAGGGAATATCACTTTCCAAAGAGATTTAGGAATGCCTTGGAGAATACACCCTTATATAAGAGGATACTCCAAAGACTGAAGGCCAATTGGATTTGGATCTAGTTCAACCCTCATTTTTTGTTAGGGCTACAGGAAAGAAATGATCAGATTGAAGAGTAGCATGAGTGGGTAGAAATAGAAAGAAATTTAGGGTTCCATCCTCGAGAGGGAAATTTTTAAGAGATACCTTGGGATGTTAGGGTAGCCACTAGGGCTATGAATGAGATGGAACTAAATGGATAATTTTCCCAAAGGGTGAGAAAAACCTTCAACAAGGCAAGTGATGATGGGCCTCATTAATAGGTGTTAGCACTCCGTAATTTCCCTAGGTTGTTGAGAGAAATTCAAAGGTAAAAACAAAACCACTTTTACGTTAGAATCTAGCCATTATAGCCTTGGAGAGGGCTCTCTCTTGTTAGGATTTTAAACTACTATTATGTTAGGCTAGGTATAGTGCTCAATAAGGTTTTATTTTCAAAGTTTTTTTGGTAAGAAAGGAGACAAATCCATTAGGCATGGAGTCATGTCAAATTGATTATTTTTCCAATGATAGGATGAAAAGAGGAGTCTTCTACAAGGGAAAGTTAGTAATTCTTGGTTATGAAATCAAGTTAAATCATTGCAGGAGGATGAGTGTAAGAAAGGTGGAGACAACACATAGAGCATCAAAATTGTAGATGAATTCTTAATCTTGTTTTAAGAAGAAAACATACATTTCTTGGGTAAACTAAATCATAATGCCCTTTAAATGAATTTTGAATTAATTTATGGTTCATCCAAGCATGAAGAAATATATTCAATATGTGAAAATAACATAAGGAAATGTTACAACATTAAGGAAGCACAACACCGTCACGATCTGACACAAGAATCCCTGCAAATCACCTTTTTGTCTTTCATTCACTTGCAAGTATTCAGAAAAATTACAACATACACAAGTTTCCTTCTCTCCAATATTACCAACCATTTTACCATTACATGTTTTCATCATAAAATATAATTAAATTAGTCATTTTACACCTCTAGGAGTTGAATTCTTCATTAGGAATGTTGTTTCTAACTTCTGCAATGAAAATAGAACCCACTGCTAAAGACTAGGGACTGCATAACTAGATATTTCCTTAGGATTTTACATTAATTTCTTATCTCCAAATAGAGCTTATGAGTAACTGAATGCTTTATTACAATTACTGCAACCATAAAAAAAAAAAATAATAAATAAAAAAATAAAAATAAAAAAATAAAAAATTACATCAAATTTTAACTAAGATAACTTGCTCAAACATAAGTTTGTCTAGAAGCACAACATCGGCGTTGCACAACCTCCTAAATCTCCAGAAATGCAGAAACACAACGTAAACGTGCAGAACTTGATGGTTGAGATGATTTTGGTCAGTTCCTGAATTGAATGATGCCTCCAACACATGTAAAAAATTCCACATATGGATACTTTTCCCTCTGTAAATTTTCCTTTACAGTACAAAACCTCAAACTTCAGCAAACTCTTATGTTGCCAAAAATGCAGCACCAGTTTTAGGAGTGAAGCGCCATATTTTTTTTATAGTTTTAGTGGTCAATGATGTTTGTAGACAACCTGCACACATTGAAGCTAATGTTGACACTACAATGATGATATCACATACCCCCTACAATCCTTTCTTCATCAAAATACAAAACAATCATCTCCACGCCCAAAAACCCTAATGCTAGCTTGGGCACAAAATGATATAAAATTTGCTTCTTTAAAATAGCTTTAGAGTTTTGACTAAACGTAGTTGTAAGAGGAAATTTGTGAAATTTTTTATCACTTGGAACCTCAACCCTATAAACAAGCATACTTTTAGGAAAAAGTCAAAAACAAAATTGTGTTACTTCAGCCCATCCAACATCCAAATTTTGGTTGCCTCGGCCAATAGGTATAACTAGCCTCTATATTTCTCCTGCAAATCCGTTAACTTATGTCTAGTGGCTCTTAGTTCTTTCCGCATAGATATATTAGGCCTGCATACATTCTTCATTTTCCTGTGTAGTGGAAGGGATCTGCTGAACATGTATTTGGCATCATCCATGGTTGGTTGATAGATGTCCATAAGATCACTTCATTACTTCCTAGTCATTTCATCTTGTTGCTTGATGATCCAGATCTTGGGGGGAGTCCCCCAAGATCTAAAAAATTGAAATGGATCTTGGGCGTGGAGGCCCCCAAGATCTGAAAAATTGAAATGCTAGAAAAAAAAGAGAGAGAACACGTAGTAAACAAAACCACAAAGAAAGTTTTTTTATTAAAATAGAGAATAACTGTAAAAGCTACATTGTGGTGGACAATTTGTCATTTTACAAAATGTGACTTGGTACTTATAGTTTTTTTTAGTTATAATACCATGGGTAAATTCCATGAGTTGGTAAATATCATGGGTTAATGAATACTATGTGTAGATGACACTTACAATACCATGGGTGGATTCCACTTACAATACCATGGGTATATTCTATGGGTGGATGAATACCCTAGGTGGATGAAAACCTTGGGTGGATAAATACCATGGGCGGATGCCACTTACAATACCATGGGTAGATTGTATGAGTGGATGAATACCATGAGTGGATAAATACCTTGAGTGAGTGAATACCATCAGTAGATGCCACTTTCCATTTGGATCATTCATCCCTCCTTAAAAAATCAATGGTCCCCATTGTGTGGAGTCCCTCATAAGAAGCATTTTTTAAACTTTAAAATTTAGTGAAGAGAATGGTTTTGTGTGGTCAACCCATAACCATGATGAACGAAAATCCGAGGATAGAGATACCCTGTAATGCTTGTGGCCAATTATGAAACTAACAATGTGTAACCTAAAAAATGGACTATGAAGAAGTGTGGGATTTTGGATTACCCATAACCATGAAAAACGAATATATGAGGATAGAGATACCCTATAATGCTTGTGACCAATTGTGATACTAACAGTGTGAAGCCTAGCAAATGGACTTCGATGACAAGGATTTTATGTGATTGACCCGTAACCATGATGCTGACTATTGATGAAGTAGCAGGTGCCTACATTGTATTGAGTGGGAGGGCGTTCATACAAATAAACCAAGACAGATGTTGATATTCTGAAAAGGATGAATGTGAAGTAGGTTCCTAGTAAAGTGGGGTGGGAGGGGGTGTCTCCAAAGGGAACCCGCTCCAAATGTTGTTCCAGATATAAAAACTAACTTAAATGGGGCATAGATCGGTCAATATAACTCAAAATTGTTATTATAACATGTTTTTTTAAGTATATTGACCATTTTTCATCTTCCCATGTAATTGAAATCCCTATCTGGACACTTTGGTAACTCAGATTAGCACTGCAACTGTCTCACCGTCACGAAAATTCTAAAAAAAAAAATTAGTTGATTTTAAATCAACGATATTTCCCTCATCTGAACTCTGATTCGACCAATTTTTTTTTTTAATTGGGTTATTTTTCAAGAAGAGATCATATATGCAATTAATTTTCTGAAATTATGCATATAAAATGAAAAAACTGATAAGATAGCCGCCTTCCACGAATTTCCGTCACGAAAATGTCTGCAACACAACTTATTTTAAATCAACGGTATCTCCCTCAACCGGATTCTGATTCAACTGATTTTTTTTTAAATTTGGGTATTTTTTCGAAAGAAATCCAGAGATATTATTTTTATTTGTAAATTTTTCACCAAAATTTTCATATATGATCTACAAACTCGCTGCCCAAAAAATTCCTGCAAAAAAATTGAAAAAAAATCTTTCCACTTTTCCCTAGAAATCATCGCTCTATGGAGGTCGTAGCACGTGCATGAATTTTGTTGAATATTGTTGCAAAACTTTGAAATTGAAATATGCATCAAACACTCTTTCCCATGGATGTAACTTGAATATAATACCACTGATTTGTGTCTTGGGGGGAGGCTCCCAATATCTAAAAAATTGATATGCCATAAAAAAACAAGAGAACACACAATAAACAAAACTATAAAGAAATTTTTTTTATTAAAACAAAGAATAATTGTAAAAGCTATATTGTGTTGGAAAATTTGTCCTTTTAAAAAATGTGACTTGTTACTTATAGTGTATTTTAGTTCCAATACCATGGGTAAATTCCATGGGTGGGTAAATATCATTGGTGAATAAATACCATGGGTAGATGCCACTTACAATACCATGGGTGGATTCCACTTACAATACCATGGGTAGATTCTATGGGTGGATGAATACCATGGGCGAATTCCACTTACAAAACCATGGGTAGATGCTATGGGTAGATGCCACTTAAAATACCATGGGTGGATTCCACTTACAAAACCATGGGTAGATGTTATGGGTGGATGAATACCATGGGTGGGTAAATACCATGGGTGGATGCCACAATACCATGGGTAGATTCCATGGGTGGATGAATACCATGGGTGGATAAATACCATGGGTGAATGAATACCATGGGTAGATGCCACTTTCTATTCGTATCACTTGAGTTCAGAGATATCTTTGTGAGCCTCCTTCAATTTCCTTCTCAACCTATTAAAAGTGTGTTTCCCCTAATCTAGCTCTATTGTCTCCTCATCTACCTCCATATTCTCCTCTTGGATTTTCAGTTTCCTAGATGAGGATCTAGTATTCTAGCTGTTGGAAATTCTTCCTTCTTAACATATTATTTTATTACCTTCTCTTTTTTATTAGATTTGACAACATCTAGTGTAGCTTTAACCATTGGCACATCATCACTAGGTTGAGTTGTATTTTCTTGAATATCCTTATTTATTTTCCTATTTTCTTGCTGTGACTGTGCAATCATGAAATTTTCCTTTTTCAATTATTCTTGAAATTTTTCAATCTCCCTAAAATTTTTATCAACCACTTCATCTTCTCATATGGTCTCCATGGTATGAAATGTCTTCTTCGAAATTTTCCTTTTTCAATTGTTCTTGCAATTTTTCAATCTCCCTGAATTTCTTATCAACCACTTCATCTTCTCGTATGGTCTCCATGGTATGAAATATCTTCTCCAAGGGCAACTTTTTGGCAGCAGAACTAGTGAGATGTTTATTACGGGCATCCACCACCTCTAGAAAAAATTGTAGCTTCTTTCCTTTCTTCTTTCCTATAGACTTCATTGTATCTTAGGGTATTTTCACTGAGCTTCCAGCTGGTGATTGAATGTCCTTTTCCACTATTAAGGGTGTTTCCTTCTTGCTCAAGGGGCTACTTGTCACATTATTCACTATTTTTGAAGAATCAAAAAATGACTTCCATGATTGTTTTCTTTTACTTAGCTCCTCCAAAAACAAAAACTTAGTTAAGGAAAAGTGGAATAGGCTAGGTTCCAATTGACTTTGTTTTCCTTGTACTTTAACTTCCATCTTTCAAAGACTCCTAAATAGATTAAAGGGAAAATTTAAGGAGATCTTTCCAATGAAATGCATTAAGAGTCTGAAATGGTATTGATAAATCCTTCCAAACCTTCCATCACATGTGAAATAAATCTGAATAGATTTCAAATTATTTATTTTATTTTCCAATAAATACTCTTTAGGCACAATGGACCCATGCTCCTTGTCTCTGTAACTCAGGCTTCAAAAAATCTCTATAGTTGGAAATATCGAGGTGCATGCCCTTTAACCATCGCTCAAACTGGAGGGGAATAATTGTTGCAACTGCTATTGTACCTCTATAACTAGAAAGGTGAGTGTTCCAATATTAGCCTCCAATCCATTAAATTTGTTGGCAAACTCCTTAGTCAATTGTAGATTGTACCCTTGAATCTTTTCAAAAAATACCATCCACCCCACCTGCTCAAAATCCATTCTAATAGTTGGTTTTACGTTGATAAATTTCAGATATTGTGGTTCAAACCGGACAATAAAAACTCCCTTGTTATTTATTTCCTCTGGAGTTGACATGATTTTTATTTTGCAGCAGTGAATAGTCTAGGATTTAATGCAAACTTTTTTTGTGAAAACCAGTGTGAGAGCAATGAAAATAATTACTCCAAATTAAACCGATGATGATAATTAAGAAGGAAAATCTACACAAGAAACTAATTAGCACAATATTCCTTCTGAAAAACCCTAAGACAACATGCAAGTGGTTGTTATTGGTGGCAAAAAATTCAAAGGGATAGGCACAACGCCAAAATCGCAACGCATGTGAAAACTAGTTTCAAGCTCTTCTTAAGCACACAAACTTAGGATAAGGAGTTTCAATTCAGTGTAATGTTTTGGTTAACTTTGTATTGGAGGCTGCAAATCCATTTTTTTACATTTTGGAAAAGGAAAATGAAAAATATGGAGCATTGTTGGGAAACACAGTGATTCAGAGAAAGCACAATGATTGGTAGAAAACACAACGACGGTAAAAATTTGATTACTTGCATGTTAATGTGTTGTTTTATAGCTCATGCATGCAATTAGGTATTCATTCAAGGCCAAGGAACTAAAATAAATTTGAATTTTCACCTGTGAGAGAGGTTTGATCACCGGGTCGAGAGAAACACAATGCTATGTGGAAACGTAGCGCCCTTGCCTCCTTTGTGCACCAACCTAACATGACCACACCACAGGATTCCGATGAGAATGATAAAGAGATTAGTGATCTTGGATGAAGGTAACCATGCAAATAACCTCCCAAAGTGGCACAGAGAGGAGTTGATGGTGACAATCATGATTTGAACTTGAAAAACCAAAGAGAAGCACTTGGCAAAAGCACAACAATTTTCCTTTCATCATTGTCTTGTAGTTGATGTCATGAACAATATTGATGTGACATGTAAACTAACTCAAGAGACCTCCAAATTTGTTCCCATGATGAAAAATCATGGCAACAAAATATTTTTCATGATTTCTTGATGTAACTTGACCTCTAGTCCTAGCTAATTAACTCATGATAATTGAAACTTTTTCATTACATGACTCTTTACTACTCTTTCATGGTGACAAATGACTCCTTATTATTACCCCTTTAATGATGATCCTTCATGAAATTACACTTTTGATTTTAACAAATAGACCCTTTTTGACTTAAAAACCTTACATGACACTAGATCCAAATCTAGACCTATTTAAACCATAATACTCATGAAATCAAGACTAACATTTACAAATTTACCTGAAATGAATAGAAAGACTGAAATGACTAAGATCTCTATAATACAGTACTCTAACAATAGGCACATAATAAGGCCCATGTTGCCTTCCTTCAACCTATATTTACCTCTTTCCTCACATTTAATAAAATATTGTTTGCTATAATGATTTGATTAAGAAGATTAAAGGATGTTTGTCATATCTCGTGCCCTAATGTGATAAATGTGTAGGAAATTAGTACATTTGAGTGCATTTACTATGTAGAGATACATTGGAGGCAGTTGGAGAGACGATATAGGAGGCTTGTCCTGTACATTTAATCACCTAAAACTCAACATTCTCCCTGAATTTACCCACCCACAGTTCGAATATCCATTAACACTCGATGCACTCAAGAATTGTGAGGCTCTCAGGGAGCTAGATCCAAATTTCTAGGGATTTTGGAGGGAATAAACCCTCTTTCCAAGGATGCCTCTCCTCAGTCATTTTTTTATAAATAAGTAAGACCAAGGGCTCATTAGGATTTAAAGTTTTGGAGAAGATAGAGACTACTAAGATCTAGGAGCTCAAACCTGTTATTTTAATTCCTTTGTCATGTACTTTAGCACTATTTGATGTTAATGAGAAATATTTTGTTACCTTCAATCTGAGCTTGTTTTAGAGGGTTGATTCCCCTTGGGTTAGTGCCCAAAACAGAGGCTCTAGTGGCTCTCTTTGTATATTTTGTTCATGCATTATTTTTTCTAGCAACATTTTCTTCCTTTCTTAGCATAATTGTTTTATGAAAAATGATTATATAGGTTTATATACCACCTCTCTTGTGGGAAGTGTGGCTGAAGATAATATATTGGCAAGACAAAAATATATAGTTACATTCTTTTGAAATTGTTATTAGTATTTTTCTTGCATCTTTGTTTTCTGCAAACTAGTGATTGGTTTAGTAGTTTTGTTTGAGAACATGAAGTATGACCTCTTGTGGATGTAGGTCTTGTGTAGATTTATAGAAAGGTTTTATTTCAATAAAATATTTATATTTCCAATAAAATTCAAATCATCATTTTTCATTTCAATTTTCTACAATTTACATTGTTAACATGCTCTAGTTGTTCGGAAAATTTTAGTAACTTTCTGTTGTGTGAAGGTAATACTATTGATTTTAAGGGTTAGCATTTTCATTTACACTTCTCATCCTACCATCATCTCCATTCCTTCTACCTCAAAAGCTCCTCCAAAACTCTTTTCACTGAAAGTACATTTTTGGGTTGTTGAAGGCAATCAAGTGCATTGGTTCTTATGCAAAATGGGCCTTTGAAGGGTACTAAGCTTGGAAAGGGCCTCATACAACCTTAATTAAACCTATATTACCCTTCACCTTCCTTTGTATTGTTGGGATGAAGGCATGTTGGGAAATATCAACAATGCCTTGCGCCAATACATAGATAGAGAAACACTATGTGAATATATGATGCATGCACAAGGATATGTGATGAGCCTCAGTATTGAAATAAGAGTGTTGCAACTCCCAAGGCTACCAACTTTAATTATCAACCCAATGTTTGTACAAACTTAAGAGGTGACAATGTTGTATGCACAGTAGGATAAGCTATACTCAAGTCACTTTCAAGCAATGGACCAAGTCAAGGTATACAAAGACCACTTTATCAATTGAATCTAGATTTGCAAGGAAGGAAATTGCATGAAATGAAAGTTATAACCTACTTGCAGAAATGGAAATGAAGTCTATTTGCAAAAAAAATGGAAATGCTACTTGCTCAAATGTAAAGGCTACACTACTTGCGGAAATTTAAAGGCTATAATACTTGCATAAATGTAAACATTTTATTTGTAGAATGTAAATTTTGCATTGAAAGGAACCCTAGTCTATGCAATGGAAATAAGAGTGCTTGAAATGGAAACCCTAGCTTAGGAAACATAGAACAAGGACAAAAAAACTAATCTACCTTGCATAAATAAAAGAGTATGTAATCAACCTTTAATCACTACAATCCAAATATATTAGATATAGTGACATAGTTCATAAGATGCTTCATGAGGTAATCAAAGAAATCATCATTGTGCTATATTGTTATCCAATTCATAAATATGTCTACTAACCCTAATTGTTGAAATGTGTTGTAGTGGTCAAGAGGCAATTACTAAATGGTATTTATTCTTCCTCAGTCACTGTTTCAGTCCCTAAGGGACATTATTCAACGCTAGGAGGAAAAAATCAAGGTTCAAGGACAATCCTAGTCAAGTTTAGAGGGATTTTACATGGTGCTACATGATTTCTATAGGATTTCCCTATTTTTCTACATGATTGAATTTGTGAGAATTCTAAGAGGGAGAAAGGTGATTTGAAGTTAGGTGATGGAATTTAACACTTATTGGGAGAAATGTAGTAAAACATTTTTTTGGATTAAATTACAGAGTCCATTGATCTAAGTAAAAACCTTGATCTCCCATGAAGTAAGGTCCATTCCTGAATACGAGATCCCAATCCTCCTTCTTTTCAAACAAAAATGTGAAAAAAATCACATAGAAAGCAAAAACAATATGTCATATAACTAGAGGCCTAAATCCTCTCCACCCATCCACTCGATGTCCTTGGAGATAGTTATATCCTCATATACTGACCTACCAAACCTATTTAAACTAAACTAATAACTATTTCTTTGTATTTTCTCAAGAAATCAAAATTTTTGGAATTCTACCTAATTTTTTAACAAACTTCTCATGTCTGGGCTTCACCATTTCACCCTTAATCGAACCAACGAGTTGAAGTCCTTTTCCTCATGGGATATCGGAAGTCGGGAGGAAAATGAATGTGTGAGGTAGGTGGATCCCCCCATGGCTACAACAATAACATGACACCAGGGTTTGTAGAGTGAGAGTTAGAAACATAAATTCATTAATTTTTGGGGCAACTTCTATTAACCTAATTTTAATGACCATTTTTCCCCTTTTACCATAATTATAGATTTGGTAGTTGAACTACTGACTACTAGAAATTATGGGAAATGAATGGATGTGGTACAATATTATTCAGATGTATGGTAAATGTACCATTCTGAGCTCTCATAATGAACTATGAAATCCTAGAAAGACCCTAAGTTCTCAGGTTGGACAGTGTGAGATTATGCATGTGCATAGTAAAAAAGTAAATAAATGAATTGTGAGGGTGGATCGAGAAAAAGGAATTGCAAATAAGTGTGTTTGAAACTCAAATGATATTTGTAATGAACCAAAAAGTGACATGTGGACCCTAATACAACAAATTTTAATGGAAAGTGTTATGCGGAATTATGAATTACGGATAAAAAATTCTTCCCTAAATGTGGTGCTATGCATTTAGAACAACAAATTAAAGACTTTGCAGATACTTTTCCTAATAGTAAATAGACACACATAATAGATCAAGAAACCTACCTAGGGTCCAAGCGCTGCCTATTCTCCTTCTTTCGCTCTTGTTGTAGCTTCAAATCCAAGCTAGATCACAAAAATATTTCCTACAAGAATGAACACTAAACAACAAAGAGATTGCAATATACAGATTCCTATTCAAGTTATTCAGTTAAATAAATGAAACATGAAACATATACATCAGATAAGAATCCATAATATGAAAGACATAAGCTTCTATAGATACATATGTGGGAAAGTAAGCAACAATCTTTATTAATGGATAGAAGGGGGAGGTTACAACCAGTGATTTATTTGATGTCACCAACTCCATCATCATCCCAGCCTCATCATAATGAACATCTCTCCAGAAGCATATCACTCAAATAAAATCCTCAATTGAAATTTCACCAGCATTTCTCTACTAAATTTCTTCCTTCTCAAGCACTAGGATCTGTGCTCAATTTATAGATGAGCTGAAGGTAGTTTTACAATCAATGACTTTCTAATAATAGGCAATTCCCAAGCTCAGAGATGTCAAATGGACATATGGATTCGAAGCTTGACACATATGCACTCTTCTAGAAGGCACTGGACATGTGGAGATTCCGAAACAATGAGATTTTCACTGCCAATTGACCAACACACCCTTGAGTATCAGGAGGTTCTTTGCAAAGCACCCTTGAATGGAGGTGCTTGCATATACAACACACTTAGCCCCTTGAGAGACTGAGTTGGTGAGCTCATAGGTGATATAACATCTTCTTCAAATCTTGGAAACCTTGCAATGGAATTCATGGATGATTTTTTCTTGTTCTTTATCTTAGGGCATGTAGAAACTGAAATTATAGGGAATGATAGACCCTATTGATTGGTTCTGGGGATGATGTCCAGTTTAACCAGGTCATTGGGAATGGTGCCCAAATTGACCTATAACAGAAAGTAATAGAAAATCCTTTTGAGATGTAGCAACCCATGTGGAGTTGTGGTTGCTTGATTGTTTGGGAAGTCATTGTTGCTTCTTTTTGTCAAAGCTAGAGGGCCTGAAGGAATTTTACTGGAATAGTTTGGAAGACATGTTCCCAAGCTCAGAGATGTCAAATGGACACATGGATTCAAATTTTGACACATATGCACTCTTCTAGAAGGCATTGGACATGTGGAGATTCCAGAACAATGATAATTTCTCTCCTAATTGACCAACGCACCCTTGAGTGTCAGGAAGTGCTTTGCAGAGCACCCTTGAATGGAGGTGCCTGCATATACAACACACTTAGCCCCTTGAGAGACTGCGTTGGTGATCTCATAGGTGATATAACATGTACTTCAAATCTTGGAAACCTTGCAATGGAAGTCATGGATGATTTTTTCTTATTCTTTGTCTTATATAATTTAGAAAATGAAATGATAGGGAATGATAGACCCTATTCATTGGTTTTGGGGATGATGTCTAGTTTAACCAGGTCATTGGGAATGGTGCCCAAATTGACCCATAGCAGATTGCCCCCTAAAGCATGAAGTAAGAATAAGAATTACAATATTTTTTGAATGAGATTCTTTACACTGTGATGGGCTGGAGCTGAAGCAGAGTGGCGACCTGCATCAATCTTACAATACATTACATCATGATATATCCACTTGATCACGAATTACTGAGAGAAGGCATTCCCATGCTTAGCACATAAACTATATAATAACATGTACATATTGCAGAAAGTCATCTATATTGGAATGTTGCCCAATACAGACATGCCTATAGATATAGGCCCATGTTCAGATGAAGATTTGTATGTAAGGTAACCATACAAATGATGTGTAGAACAATCTTGAAATCACAACCCGGCTGGCTGAAACTAGATCCAGGGTCTTCTTATATCACTCACTCGATCGTTCAAGTACAAGTCTATCCATGCGAATATATGATTTGTAGTTGAACATGGTAAGACATCATTTGATTACCAGCCAATGATGTGAGCTGTTAAAAAATGCGAGAGAACCACCATTGATGTTAATGGCCCTCAAGGTACTGCAGTACATTTCGTAAGGCGTGAATAAATGATTTAATGTCGAACGCCAATCAAAACCTTCCAATCAAAATTCCAGAAGCAAGGATATTGTCGATGCTATAACAAGCCTCATGGTACTGGAATATGATGTTTCTAAGTGAACTTCCTAGATGATGATTTGACGTCGGCAGGAAGCCACTTTATTGTGAAACGGGAGTTACTGATTTCGGAGACAAAGTATGACTTGATATTGCAATTTTTAGGGATGAATTTCATGAGAATGAAGGTTTATGAGTATTGCAGAAGGATGAGTATTCACTGGATAACTTCTCTTGAACATATCGACGACGCTGAGATGAGTTGGCATCATTGACCCAAAACCTAAGTGAAGGTATGATGAACCATAGGTATGAATGAACCATCAAGAATATTACCCAACCCAAACAGTCACGATGATGGAGTGAACTGTCATGTTCAAGAGTGACCTACTACCGTAAAAATTTCTCTTCACTTTCCCAAACTTTCCTCGGTCATTTGTCGACTAGTACCTCTTTATTTTTTAACAAGCTTGAGGAGGATAACATATGCTTGATCTATAATTCAACCCTTTGGGTTAACAATGTATCACTATTTAATAATTTAACGAGTCTATCGATGAATGAAACTCGATTCTTGCCATGGTTGACAAGCCCGTTGCTATTTTATGTTTTAACATTCCTAACGACAGTGAAAGCCCGGTCCTTTTTCATATTTAGAGAGTTTGAAAAAGAGGACGAAAGAAAACTCCATAAGTACTTTTTCGTAAATTTGTCGCTTAGATCCGAAAAAGTGTAAAATAATATCTTAGAGAACCTCTTAGCTAGGTTCGACTAAGGAATTCATTTTTCGTAAATAATATATCTCAGTCCAGAAAAGGGTTAAATGTATACTGAGTAGATATCAATTCATTTACTTTACGATCTCGAAAAGACGAGTGCTCGGTAATATTTTAACATTATCGGAGTTTGAAAAGAGCTAAACGAAGACTCTAGGGGTTCCTTTTTTGCTGTTATAGAAGCTCGAAAAAGAGATGAATGTGTGCTTCAAGTCCTTTTTCATTTTTAACAGAGCTCGAAAAATAAGGATAAAAACTATGCTTTGTGGTCAAATCATTCTTGAAATAAATCTACATGACTAATTTGTTCATCAGTTGTAAAACTTGTTTAGAACAACATCAAATGGATTAAAAATACATGTTTCATGATAAAAATATAATAAAACCATAGTCACAGCAATAAATATTCATTGCAAATAATCAAATGACTAATAAAAAGAGTTTTACTATTCATTTTTACCATTTGAAAGTTACCATTTTCATTTTGGAGCTCTGAACCTGTTTTTACCCCCGAACTTCAAGCGTTTATTGCATGCAATTAGTAAGAATGTTTTTAATGCCCCCTGCAAGAGCACATGTCGAATGCCCCCTACAAGAGAAGATGTCCCCCAAGCTTCATTTCATTCACCTAAGTAAACTACTGGTTACTAATAGCTGGATGGAATGAAGGTTCATTTAGGAGATCAGATGGAAGACTCGTCATAATTAGGAGAGGATTTGCTTCATTTTTTAATGAGCTTGACACAGGAAAATAACTATGCTCATGACTTGTTTCATTTTTTAAACGAGGTTGACACAATAAAAGAACTTTCCTCAAAATCACTTCTTTCATTTTTTAATGAGGTTGACACAAGAAAAAAGAACTATCCTCATGGGAACATGTTTCATTTATCAAGGTTGACACAGGAAAAGAAATATTCTCATCACCTAATTCATTTTTTAATGATGTTGACACAGGAAAAAAACCATACTCATTGGCACTTATTTGATTTTTTAACGAGGTTGACACAAGAAAAAAGAACTATCCTCAAAGGCACTTGTTTCATTTTTTAACGAGGTTGACACAAGAAAAAAGAACTATCCTCAAAGGAACTTCTTTTATTTTTTAACGAGGTTGACACAAGAAAAAAGAACAATCCTTAAAATTTGTTTCATTTTTTAACGAGGATGACATAGTAAAAGAACCATCCTCATAACTTGATTCATTTTTTAATGAGGTTGACACAAGAAAAAAACTATCCTCATTGTGTAGTTGGACTAGTGAGTGTGCACTGGAAAAGACGTAGTCTAACGAAGTCATCATTTAAGGAGCTTGATGAGCACCACAAATGATAATTTATAACATGCGTTGACGGGTCTTCTCCAGGGTTTTAATTGAATTTTGGAATTTCAGAGGGTAATTTATGTGAAATCACTAGACACCAAGGGGAATAACTGTTGGGACAAACTTGATATTGCACTGAAGATGTGAATAAAGGATCAAGCCGTTCAATACTCATAAGGGAGGAACCATATAGGATTCCAGATGATGGAATGGGTGAAGTCAATGGACAAAACATTGAAGATGAAGCAACAATAGATGTTGTTGTAGCTGAAATAGATGGTTCAGTCTAGGATGTTATCTCATCCATGGTCAAATTACCTATTGTATACCCTATAGAATATATGAGAAATCAAAGTGAAATAGAATCAACAAAAGAAGAGGAAGGTGATTGAGGAAAAGACTCGTATAGGTAAAGCTCCTACTAAAAATGAGTTGGAGTTAAAGGTGTCTCGTCTTGTGGTATTTCTTCAATCGAAATCAAACATGGTGGAAGAACTTCGCTGTCAGGCCCAAAGTATATTTTAGGTGGTTGACTGCGCGATATGGGAGACTCAATGGCTACAATAGATTTTGGAGTGACCAATAAAGAAACAAATTCCAATTGTTCGACTTCGGGATCAAGATTTTCTCCACTTAGGGCGTATAACAACTAAAATATAAGGGGATGATAGACCCTATTTTGTTGGTCATGGGGATGATGTCTAGTTTCACCAATAACAGATGCCCCCTAAAGCACGATGGGATCTGGATCAACTTCCAGTTGAACAACGTCGGGTTCAGGAGGTATGGTCTCACTGATTGGATGGATCGTGACCACGGGTACTTGTGAGGACTCCGTCTCAACAACAATAGATGAACCAGGATTTGTAGAAAAAACTTGTGGTGACTCTGGTATCTGGGAAGATGATGCTTCAACAGAGGTACTGATAGTACTGGTTTCGATAGAGTGATGCCGCCTTCGCCGTCTAGAAGTGACTTCCGGTGGTAAAGGTGGTTTCAATGAAAATATACGCGAATGACGGGGAAAGGGATATTCTTCTTCCATGATGCATGATTTATTTTATGACTAAAATAAAAGGGTAATGATAGGAAAAAGGTTTACCAAGAAACTATGAACTACGGAATACCTCCTGGAAAACCAAGAAGTACGGGCTAGCAATCTCCCCGAATGCTATGTTCGGTACACTAGGTAAAAGCGTAAAAGAGATTCTTTTTTTTCCATCACTCGAGTATGCACCAAAAAAATATTGAGAGACTTCGGTCCTCACAGGCTTTAGGCGATGAAATGGGCTATTCCCGATATATCATATCGGCTGATAAATTCTATCAAGATCAAAGAACTTAATGGGACATGGTTTCTTGAACCATGATATCGGAAGTCCTTTAAGTTTTTTTTGCTCTCTAGGCACAGAGTGGTCCTCGTCCTCTGGGTCCTCGTCCTCTGCCACAGAGCGGTTCTCATCCTCTGCCACAGAACAATCCTCGTCCTCTGGGTCCTTGTCCTCTGCCACAGAATGGTCCTTGTCCTCTGCCACAGAGCGGTCCTCATCCTCTGCCATAGAGTGGTCCTCATCCTCTGCCACAGAGCGGTCCTCGTCCTCTGCCAAAGAATGGTGCTCGTCCTCTGGGTCTTTGTCCTCTTCCATAGAGCGGGCATCTTGAACCATAACCATAGCCAAAGGCTCAGAGCGGTCCTCGTCCTTTGCCACAGAACGGTCCTTTTTAGCCATAGCCACAGAGCGGTCCTCGTCCTTTGCCACAGAACAGTCCGGCCGACTCGGTTCACTATGGATGGATAGAAACCTAAATTTGTCCTCCAAAACATACCTGAAGGTACGTGGAGGCCCAAGTTTGTATTAGCAATGTCTAATGTGAAACCGCACAGTGAGAGCACCCCTTTATACTTTTCGTACTCTAACACCACCCGATATACCCGAAGGTACGTGGACGAGCTATGATATACTTACGTACATGGAGTGAGGTATCACACTCGGAATGTATCGTAGAAAATTAATGATAGCTGCTATGTTTTACGACGCTGGAACACATCTCTAGCCTAGACCTTATAAATGTTATCGTTATGGTTCCAAAGCTTTTTTAGGTAAATTGATGTAAATTTTAAGTTGATCTTGTTTATCAATTTGCCTTTCAAGGTTCACCATGTGATGTAATGGAAATTCCTAAAATGAAAACTAAAATGATAAGAAAACTTTTCAATTTTAGTTTCTTCAATGAAAATCCTAGCTACTAGAGGGAAAGAGAAATCAGTTTTGAGAGCAAACAACAAAGGGCACAAACTAATATGCAACTTTCCTAATTTGTTCCTATGCAAAACACACAACTCACGATATGAAAATGCAGGATTTTCTTTTCAGTCCCCTTAATGTGAATGCATAAAAGGAAACTAAATGCATCAAATCAATAAAAACAAATGCCTTTTACTTTGAGAAATGAGGAATTGAACAACAATTTCTCTTTTTAGGAAAAATGAAGAATTTAACTACAATTTATCCTATAGGAAAAGAAGAATTTAATGACAATTTCCTTTTCAAAAGAAAAAGGATCTAATGCAGTAATGAAAATACTTCGAAATTAATTTGTCAATGATAAAGAAAAACACTTTAAAAAGACATTGAACAAACTTTTCTTTCAAAAGAGGAAGATTCAGGTAAAGTCATTGGTCTCTATGAGGCATCAGGCTCTTGAAAATACAACAACAAAAGGGTGAAAGAAAATGCAATGACAATTTCATTGGTAATTTGGTTGGTTCTAGGGGAAAACACAGTCTCTAAGGGGAGATAGTGCATTGCAAAGCACCCCTGAATGGGAGACAGTGCTCTGTAAAGCACTGTGTCCTGTTCAACGGTGCATTGGGCGTAAAAGAGAGAAAAACTCAAGCTGTTTAACACACTTCTAATGCAAATTTTGATTTCAAAAAGCCTAATATTTGAGAGTAAATGCTATTGGGTGGATAAACAGAGGCAAACACACAAAGGATGAAGGGTAAACTCCCCAACGGAGTCGCCAATTTGTTACGCAGAATTATGAATTACAGATAAAACATTATTCCCTAAATGTGGTGCTATGCATTTAGAACAACAGATTAAAGAATTTGTAGGTACTTTTCCTAACAATAAATA
Organism: Pinus albicaulis; assembly: GCA_034641835.2. Classification (NCBI taxonomy): domain Eukaryota; kingdom Viridiplantae; phylum Streptophyta; class Pinopsida; order Pinales; family Pinaceae; genus Pinus; species Pinus albicaulis. The sequence continues at coordinate 1,279,731,498 of CM076579.1, forward strand.
GACACATATAATAGATCAAGAAACCTACTTTGGGTCCAAGCGCTTCCTATTCTCCTTCTATCACTCTTGTTGTAGCTTCAAATCCAAGCTAGATCGCAAAAATATTTCTTGCAATAATGAAAACTAAACAACAAATAGATTGCATTATACAGATGCATGTTCAAGTTATTTAGTTAAATCAATGAAACATGAAACATATACATCAGATAAAAATCCATAATAGGAAAGACATAAGCTTATACAGATACATATGTGGGAAAGTATGCATCAATCTTTATTAATGGATAGAAGGGAGAGGTTACAACCAGCGATTGATTTGATGTCACCAAGTCCAACATCATCCCAGCCTCATCACAATGAACATCTCTCCAACAACATATCACTCAAATCAAATCCTCAATTGAAATTCCACCAACATTTCTCTACTAAATTTCTTCCTTCTCAAGCACTAGGATCTGTGCTCAATTTATAAATGAGCTGAAGGTAGTTTTACAATCAATGACTTTATAATAATAGGCAAGACATGTTCCCAAGCTCAGAGATGTCAAATGGACATATGGATTCGAATTTTGACACATATGCACTCTTCTAGAAGGCACTGGACATGTGGAGATTCCGAAACAATGAGATTTTCACTGCCAATTGACCAACACACCCTTGAGTATCAGGAGGTTCTTTGCAAAGCACCCTTGAATGGAGGTGCTTGCATATACAGCACACTTAGCCCCTTGAGAGACTGCGTTGGTGAGCTCATAGGTGATATAACATGTTCTTCAAATCTTGGAAACCTTGCAATGGAATTCATGGATGATTTGTTCTTTTTCTTTGTCTTAGGGCATGTAGTAACTGAAATTATAGGGAATGATAGACCCTATTGATTGGTTCTGGGGATGATGTCCAGTTTAACCAGGTCATTAGGAATGGTGCCCAAATTGACCTATAACAGAAAGTAACAGAAAATCCTTTTGAGATGTAGCAACCCATGTGGAGTTGTGGTTGCTTGATTGTTTGGGAAGTCATTGTTGCTTCTTTTTGTCAAAGCTAGAGGGCCTGAAGGAATTTACTGGAATAGTTTGGTTGTATCTATGCATAATCGATCAAAGAAAGATTCCCTTTGAGTTATGCAAGCCTAGTGTGGAAACGCTATGAAATATAACAATGTCTAACTTATTATCTAGGAGACATCATGTTAAATTCTAAGTATGAAGAAGAGTAGCCTTCATGTTCTCTATCCCAATGAATCCTTGACATTACCATAATGAGTCTTCCTCTCAAGGAATTGAATCTAGCTTAGGCATATCTAGTTGCAAGAAAAACCTACAATGTATCTAAGTCTATGATTGGGTGCATAGTTTCTATCCCTTCTTCAATTTTCAGCAAACTTAGGTGAACTGATAAGTGTATTTATCTTCTATATTAATGAAATGAAATTGATGTCCGACGTCTCATAAATATTGTTATTCTGGATATTGGGTATGTTTTAATGATGAAAAGGATCAATGTGAGATTCCACATGTTTACTAGCTATTATTTCTTTATGTATGACTTAAGTGTACAAAAAAATTTCCTTGAATTATATATTTCATGTGATAAACAATAAATTTCATGCAATGGAATTCTTGGGTTCGATGCAGATATGTTTGTTGGTTGATATATGTCAACTGGACTAGGAAAGGGTGTGTGGACTATTTTTAAGTTCTCCCAATGGAGTGTTGGCCTGGTGGTTGATATAAATACTTGTGAGATGATAGGTATATAGGATATAAATAGTGAAGGGAATATTTTTTCTGGTTTTGTAGTGATATGAAAGACTAGGAATATGAAAACATATTACAATGGGGATTTATAGGAAATCCTTGATCCAGATGCAAAGGGGCATTGATATGTCTAGTGATGATGTGGTCACACAATGATGACACATGGAAAATTACTAATGCATGTTAGGCATGTAATGCTAACGTAGTATTGTATGGATGCTAACATAGCACCTTGAAGGTAAAATATTCAAGAGGCCATAAATTTGTGCCCGAAGCTCATATTTGGATGAAATTTATGTCGTTGGAAATATCTTTATGAGTGGAAGATAATGGTAGTATAAAAAATGAATTTAGGGTGGTTAAAGAAATAGAAATTGTGATAATCCCACCTCCTTAGGGTCACTTTGGGGGTTGGGTATGTATATTGAATTTTTGATTTCATAGTGGATATATGGTTGAAATATGAGAGGAAACCTTGTAAGGAATTGAATTTTTGTTGATAAATATTTTCCTCTTAACCAATATTCAAATGTTAATTAAATTAAAAATGACTAGCAACAAGATTTTGAATTGGTGACACATTTCATATAGTTAGTTATCTTGGTTGGCCAAAAATGTTCTTAAAAATAAAAGCAAAATTTCAATAATTTTTTTGAAATGATCAAAATTATAAGTTAAGAGTTGATAATATTATTGAAAGCCATGTTTCTTTAAATGAAACAATGTATAGGAGTTTATTTTATTTTATTTTTAATTTTCTTCTAAAACTAAAACATTTCAAAAGAGTAAGTTATTGTCAATTAGTGTAGTGACTCTAAACCCTTAAAATTGAATTATAAATAACATATTAAAAGAAATATAAATGTAAAAAAAGAAAATAGAAGAATAAATAAGACGGAATATGTGAAATATAAGATTTCAAAAAATGTGGAAAAACTGCATGTTTATTGTTTTTCCTACCAAAAAAGAAAAACACATGAACATTAAGAAAAATATTGAAATTTGATAAGTCATATGAAAGATCTAATAATATCCTCCCTCATTTTTAAAGAGGTGGAACTCCTCTTTCTAAATTTCAAACTTTTATTTTTAAATAAAGAATAATTAAATATTAAACAACAAACATCAATATATTATCAATATATTTTTCAACATTCAAAGATCTTATTTTAAACACAATGTTATCTATGAAGGTTAAGACAATCTTAAATACTACAACGAAGAAAGTAAATATTGTAATATTGTATACCTAACAAAGTTGCTTAAAACACATTATTTTGCATTTTCCTGGTATAATATAAGCACAAAATCCAACATGATGATGCTACAAGATGAAAGAAAAAAAAATTGCTTAGGTTATTCAAAGGACTTTAAAGGGCTATATCATTAATAATAAAACAAGTTTCAAAAGAGCCTTCTACACGAGATTCTATCTATTTAGAACCATATAAAATTATAAGTTTGATAAAAGCTAAATGGAAACTTGAATATCAAAGATTAAAAGAATTTATCAACGCTTGACACTAAAATGAGTTGAATATGGATAGATATATAGTCATTTAAGGAAATTGTATTGCTTGGTTTTAACACTTGTAAACTACTTAGCTAAAAAGCTTTGAAGACAAAGATTTTCGAACGAATTTACTCTGTTACAGGCATACAATGGATATATATAAGGTTGAATGTATATGTGATGGGTTGAATATCTTTGTAATAGGGATTGGCTTAATAAGAGTACATGCAGTGGGTGAGAATATATGCATAGAGGTCCAAATAGTTATTATTAGAGAGATGAATATGAATGTACTTAATCTTTACATGTACACCTCTAACAATTGTTATTGGAGGAAATAATAACATTGATATTGTCAACCTTTTTGAAGAAAGTTTACTTTAACTAGCATTACAAATAAAATATTGATTTTTATAATGGGAAGGGAGGAAGAAGAATGAATTGCATTGTTTATATTTGAACATGGCGTAGTTTAAAATTTTATGTTTTGAAAATTTCTTTGGTATATTTTTGGCCAAATTTTTCTAGATTTGTTGGAATCACAAGTTTGATATCTGAAATATGTACCTTTAGAGTGCTCTAGGAATTTTTTAGGGTGTTGAATCTATTTATGCATTCAAAAAATTATTTTAAATAACAAAACATAATATCCAAACAAACATTATTCTACAAAATGCGAACTAAAAATCCCAAATAAAAGATAATTAAACAAAACCATTGAAAAAATAATCATATCTCATATTATCATTAAATATGAAAAAATATAAATATAAATAGGAAATAATGATATGAGTGCATCATCCCTAATGGGGGTGTCTCATCAAGGAGACAAGTGGTGGCGGTATGCGCGCAGGACAGGCCTATCGCCACGCGCCATCGTGCAGAATTAATCACCCTCACACGAAGGTAGTTATGGCATCTTGGGAAGAGTAGAGGCGCGATAGGAGTCAAAAGCTTATCAGGCATTCAGACAAGGAAAATTGCATAATGTAGTTCTAAGCGATGGTGAAAGTTTTTTGGGAGGTCTCACCATGTGCAATGGCATTGGCACTCAAGCTTTAGCCTTAAACGCAGGATGTGTGTTGGTAGGAGAGGGAGGTGACGAGCTGGGGATGGTGGTGCAAATGCTCATGGGATCCTGGTAGCCTAGTGTCTGAGCAGTAGAGTGTTGTAGTGGAGGTGATTGTAGTTGGGCTGGCAGTGAGGAATGAGCCTAATTTGGCATGCCTACTATGGAATTCTCGGTTCGCAGCGGGGAAGTGTTCTATGGTGGTAGTGGAGGAGAGTAGGGAGCGGTGTTAGGGTGGGCTCAAAGCTCATTTCAGTACAACATCGGTCTGGTGCATGTGCAAGTGGAGGTTCCTCTCTTCCATTGGAAGAAGTGGGGACTTGATCTTCAGAACAGTGGTATTCTCTTGTGAGCCGGAGGGTGCTGGTGGCTGGACGACGGGGGAATCAGTTTGAGACATTGCACTCCAATTCAGAGGGTAGCACTCTGCGCGAGCGACTGGGATTCTATCCAGGAAGAAGTAGGGTGTGATAAGGGCAGGTATATGCCATGGAAATGTGGTCGGGCATGCAAAGGTTGTCTCGGGCGTGGAATGGAGGAGCGAAGGCCAAGCAGGGACTCGAGCTCAGATTCAGAGTCCACAGAGAGTCATCACTCAGTGGTTGCCATGGCGGTCTCTCTATCTAGGTATCCCGGTCAAGTCGATGCTTCGGTCACCCTGGATGATATTTTAGTCCAATTTCAACAGATGCAGCTCAATTTGGACAACATGCGGGAATAGAGGTATGAAGAACACAATGAGCTAATTTCTTACATTAATGAAATTCAACATGTGGAAAATTAAACTCTAGATGCTCTAGAGAGTTTATGCTGTCACCTGCATCATTCCCACGACCACCTACGAGCACTGGAAATTCAAATCAAGCACATCAACTGCCATGTGCACAACCGTGCCGGTATCTTTGCCAAGCCACCAATTGCGCCTCAAAATCCTCCTCCATGAAGTTTTATATTTGCTTATTTTTTTATAGTTTTGTGTCAGAAATAACCAGTAGCACCGTTTGCCTTAACTTGCACCCAAGAAAAGTATGAAACTTTTTGAAACTCAGGTTGCTTATTTGTACCACAACAACATTGTTTTACAATGTAAATTTTAAATTGATAATATAAATCTTACTTTAACCAACGAAACAAATAATATGAATGCATCAAAATAATTAAACATTATTGTCATTATAAATGATTACTTAAATTTAAACTAAAATGTCAAATAATATATATCACGCTTAAAAATCCTAAACTTATAAAAATCATAATTCCCAAAAATGGTTCACAACTTAAAAAAGTTAACTGTCAATATATGTATATACCACAAAGTAGTTTAATGGTTAAAACAAATGAAATATATAATTTTTAATTAAATTAAATTTTAATAAAACTATCAACCACTATTATATAAATGGCAATTGAACCATTCCTATTTATGTGTCCTTTAAATAAAAAACCAGTTTTATGTGTCTTTTAAATAAAAAAACCAGTTTTATGTGTCTTTTAAATAAAAAACCACTTTTATTAAATATTGAAGTGTAAATTATTTTTACAAGCTTGTTTGGGAAATAATACATCCCTTGAATGTACCACGACTTTTTTAATTTAAATCTCAATTATATGAATGAATTCTAAGGGTATATTTTTATGATTAGCCATTATCATATAAGCAAGAAAATTGAGTTAGATTTAATAATTTCCATAATGTCTCCTAAACAATTATGATCATAACTCATAGTTTTAATTTTGTGTAAGGAAATATTATTATAAGTTTGGCTTTTTTCTTGTTTTTTTTTAATTGGGTTGGTCTTGTATTCGTATGACATAGGGTCGATTTCCACTGCTATACTTACATACGTCTTTTTAGTAGGAATAGGTGAATCACGAGGATTTGAACTTCGAACCTCCTCGCACATAATACTTCATTTTCACAATCATCGCCAATTAAGCTATCCCTAGTTTTTTTTTTACTTAAATTAAAATAAGCATTGTTAACAGTGCATTAATTTTACTTTTACAACTAAAGAATAAAAATATAATTGTTGCAACATTACAACAAATAAAGCCATCCAATTGTTGGTATTTTGTTCACTCATCAAAAATATGATGTATCTTTGGAAAATGTGTAGGCTAATGTATATTTTTTTGTTGAATGTTGGTCACTAGTTGAATATCCTTAGGAAACAATGTTTTGTATGGTCCCTGTATAATCTACCATACAAAAACACATTGACTAGGTGCATTTTTGCAACAATCTACGAAGCTAGAGCATAATTTCTTTAAAGGTGCATATGTAGCTAAAAATATAAAGAGAAAACAATTAATTAGCATCATTTATAAAAACTAGTGTATTACAAAAATAGATAGAAACTAAAAAAACACTTATATTTTATGTCCAAAGAAATTCTCTAGCAAGGAAATGAAAATCAAAACGAAGAATGACCAATTTTTCAAATTTATTTGTATTTCACTTGCATTTTTTGTTCTATTTGTATTTTTTATTGCTCAAGCTACCACCATGATACACAACAATTATTATACTTCCTCATTATGAAACCCTATAAGGATAATAAAATTTAAGAACAAAGGTATAACATTTCCAATAACATAACCTTCTTGTTTGTTTCTTGAGCCATGCTACATTCCTCTTAACATGCCAACATTGTCAAATAGAAAAAAGTGTAGCATTGAGAAAAATATAAAATATCAATTAAAAATTATTTTCACACTTATGGAAAACTATATCTACAATTTTATTTAAAAGTTTAGGGTAATTTTCAATTACTTGACCCAAGCCTATGCCTCTCTTACCTATGATTAACACTTACTTCCTTTTAGTTACATATAGAATCTCGAGAAAATTTGGACTAAAGAATGGTGACCCAAGGAAAATGATTTTCTTTGGTTGCAAGTCAAGAAAATAATTTTGGAATATGATTAACATCCACTCATTCCTGTAAAATCTTGGAAAATATAGCCATAACATATTTTGTATAAGTGAAGTGAGATCGTACCAAAGAAAAGACGGTTTGGGTGGGGAATGTGATAGAGAAGTGTTAGCATTTTCATTATGAAAACAAATGCATAATTGCTAAACTCATTCATAGTCTCGTTAGGAAAGAGAATTCTTTTCATAATCACCCAGGGTCGCGACCAAATATAGAGATAGGACTAGGCTCTATTAGACCCATGGGAACATGCATTTAGGGTTGGAGGTGCTAGAGAAACCACATGCTTCCAAAATAAAATTAAGTCTGAGTTTGATTTCTTGAATGACTAAAGCCAACTCTCAAGTTATAGATTCAGGCGAGGATCTAAAACTAGAGTAGTGAGTTATGAATTTCAAACTCGCATAAATTCTTCCTGTGCTTCTAGGTGATTGATATGGTTAACAATGATGCCCCTTTCATGATACATTTGTTCTTTCACCATTATAGATAGATTTTCTTTTCTTGGTATTTAGGTGAGCCAAATGATGTTGGTATTGGTGTTGGATCAATAAATGTATTCAAAATTTCTTTTCAGTAAACAAGGTCTATTGAATCTACTCAAACTATGTACACTCCATCTAGAGTATCTATAATATATATAGTCTAGTCCAGACCATACTCTGTTTGTAACACCCTTGGTAAAAAACCCGTGTAAAAGTTAATAAAGGTAAAATAAGACCTTGGTCATGGGACACATATTCCAAGATCAATGTTGGGAAAAACATCCTTGTGGGTGTTCATTTGGTTTATTAATGGTTATGGAAATTGGCAAAGGCAATCTCAAAGGTTTTGGAAAGGAAGAGTAGCATCTATTGGCATTTATTTATGAAAATAATGGAAAATAGGAGAAAATGAAGGTGAAAGGTCACAAGTTGCATGTGAGGAAGAAAATGAAGGAAAATAATGGAAAATTGAAGAAAATAGAGGACTAATTAATAAAAATGCTTCTAGGGATCATTTTATGGATTTTTTATCAGTTCAGTTTTAGAGATCTCATTTTATCTTTCTCTCTCATACTCTTAGACACTTAGAGTTTTCTTGGATCACTCTTGGATGAATTCTTCTTACTTGGAATTTGGAGCAAGAAGGAAAAGGAAAAGTAGGATATAACAATATGACATTGGGTTTAGCAGCTACAACAAATTTGTCTTGCAAGTACTGAGTTACATGTATGATTTCCTTACTAGTTCTGGAATTCATGACATATGCATGTGGTTATTTGGTTATGATATGTCATTGGCATGGGGGATTTCCTGGATTGACAGTGGTTTTGCCTAGCCTTGTCATTTCCTATATAGTCACGGTGATGTGGGTTTTACTTTTATTTTATGGTTGGTTTTCATGTGCCTTTGGTTGTGGGTTAAGTTATTAGTTCCTGGAACCCTTAGTTTGACAAACGCTCTAGAATCCATATAACATCTCAGGTTGATTTACTAATCCTGCAAGCCTTGGTTGGAAAAACACTATGGAAGCCCTTGGTGGGTTGAGTTACTAGTCCTGGAAGCACTGGTTGGATAAACACTCTGGAAGCCCGACAAAAAATGTGGGTTGGGTTATTAGTCCTGGAAGCCCTAGTTGGAACAAATGCTCTAGAGCCCTGGACAAATTGGATAGATACCAATCTGGTGATGGTTAGTGATTTTTGACTATGAGGTGGAATCACTGGTTGAGAGTTGAGGTGGTTTGGCCTCTGGAAGCCTTGGTTGGGTTTTTATTGATTTGTTTTATGAGATCCCACGTTCATGCTTGGAATATGGCATGGGGGTGACTTGCTAAAAGAAATATTTGGTTCAGCCTAGTCTATGGCCAGTTGTTTCATGGAAGTCTCATACCTGGTTAGCCTATGCAATCATCAATAAGAGCTCTTTCTCGTTGGTATTTTATGGGTAAATATATTTTTAGGTCCCTATATTACTAGTATAGTCCCTTATTGTTGTTATTTTAACCCCCTTATTATTATTGTTGTACCCCTGTAACCCCCATATTGTTATTATTGAGCCCTTACATTATTATTGTTAGGTCGGATAGGATTACATTGTGGCCCCACTAGGATTACATTATGGCCCCATGGATTCCTATATATACAGAGGAGGTTTTTTCATGTGTATCATCCAATAATTGTTCATTCATTGTTACATATATTGTGAAGAGGAAGAAGAAAATGAACAAGAAGAGGATATACACTAGGCACCAACCCAAGAAGAGGAAGAAATGAGTCCGACCATATCGTGTAATGCATTGGCAGGAATTACCACTCCTCAAACTCTCAAGATAGAAGGACATATCAAGAAGAAAAAGGTAATAGTGTTGATTGATTCAGGTAGTACCCATAATTTTATTCATTGTAAGGCAGCCAAGGAATTGAATTGTTTCCTATACCCAGCACCAGAATGTCAAGTGATGGTTGAAAATGGAGGAACTATAAATTGCTCTGGAAAATGCCATAATATCAAGCTAGCCATGGGGGAATATGTATTGAATAGTCCAATTCTTTCCATCCCAATGGGAGGTGTTGATGTTGTACTAGGAGTACAATGGTTACAATCTTTGGGGACGGTAGCTTTTAATTTTCAAGAACTTTTCTTGAATTTTTTTTTTAGAAGGAAAGGAAGTCGAATTACGGGGTATTGAAGGGAAGCCGGGAAGGATAATAAGCTCTAATGTCATGACAAAGCTTCTAAAGAAAGAACAACGAGGGGTAATTGCACAATTATGCTCACTAGAAGTTCCGACATCAAAATCATCTATTTCTGCAGATCTCCAACAAGTCTTGGACAATCATTCCAAAGTGTTTGAAACTCCCAAAGGACTCCCACCTATTCGTGATCATGATCATGCTATTCATTTGATTCCAGGAAGTGTTCCTCCAAACATCAGGCCTTATAGATATCCTTACTTCCAAAAGAGCGAATTTGAACGTATGATTGCAGAAATGTTAGAGGCGGGTATAATTCAACCCAGTCAAAGTTCTTTCTCTGCTCCTGTAGTATTGGTACACAAGAAGGATGGATCATGGCGAATGTGTCCGGATTATAGGGAGCCCAATAAGCTCACCATTAAAGACAAATTTCCCATTCCTGTGATTGATGAATTATTGGATGAATTACATGGAGCAATTTATTTTACTAAGTTGGATCTTCATTCAGGATATCATCAAATTAGAATGAAGACTGAAGATATTCCAAAAACAGCATTTCGAACTCATGAGGGTCATTATGAATTTTTGGTCATGCCTTTTGGCCTTACCAATGCACCTTCCACATTTCAAGGGTTGATGAATTCCATTTTCAAACCCTTCCCTAGAAAATTTGTGCTAGTATTTTTTGATGATATACTAATCTACAGCAGGTCTTGGAAGGATCATGTTGAACATGTTGACAGGGTGCTCAAACTATTGCAGGAGAAACAATTATATGCAAAAACATCCAAATGTTTCTTCGGAGTACAAGAGGTGGAATATCTGGGTCATATTGTATCTCATGAGGGTGTTAAGGTAGACCCTAACAAAATTAAAGCCATTAAGGAATGGAAAGTCCCCACAACCATAAAGCACTTACACGGATTTCTCAGGTTAACAAGGTATTATCGCAATTTTGTTAAGAATTATGGGAGAATAGCAACACCTCTAACAACATTATTGAAGAAATATGCATTTTCATGGACTCCTGAAGAAACTAAGGCATTTTAACATCTTAAAGAGAACACGTGCTCATGACTAATCATAGCTATGCCAGACTTCACAAAAACCTTTATTGTGGAATGTGATGCCTCAGGAAATGGAATTGGTGATGTTTTAATGAAAGAAGGAAAACCCATTTCTTTTGAAATTCGTTCAATCAAAAGAAATTATTTACAAAAGGCTATCTATGAGAAGGAAATGTTGGCAATACTACATGCACTAAATAAATTGAGACCTTACCTAATGGGAAGACACTTCAAGGTAAAAACTGATCATGATAGTCTTAAACACTTTTTGGAACAAAGACTATCTTTGGAAGAGCAGCAAAAGTGGGTCACAAAGATGTTGGGTTATGCATTTGAAATCATCTACAAAAAAGGGAAGCTAAATGTTGTTGCAGATGCACTCTCAAGAAAGGATGAAGAGGTGGAAGCATTGCTTTGTGCCATTTCTATTATCCAACCAGATTGAATAACCGAAGCAAGGGATGAATGGAAGAAGGACGAAGAAGTTTGGACACTTATTCAAAAGTTGCAGCAAGATCCTAGTACATCTGATACATTTAGTTGGAAAAATGATTCCTTATAGTACAAATATCGCTTATATCTTTGCAAGAATTCCCAACTAAAACAAAAGATTCTTTTGGAATTGCACACTTCTCCTTTAGGAGGACACTCAGGATTTTTAAAAACTTACCATAGGGTGAAGAAAGATTTTTTTTGGGATGGCCTTAAATATAATATTCAAAATTTTGTGGCGAAATGTTTAGTTTGCCAGCAAAATAAAGTTGAGACAATTAAGACCCCGGGTCTTCTACAACCTTTATCCTTTCCAAGTCAACGTTGGGAGGAAATTTCAATGGATTTTATCACAGGTTTACCTAAGTCCGAAGGAAAGAGTGTCATCATGATGGTAGTTTATAGACTTACCAAGTATGCACACTTTTTTCCATTATCTCATCCATTTAAAGCAAGTACAATTGCTACTGCATTTATGGACAAAATTCAAAAGCTACATGGAAACTCAAAGATTATTGTGAGCGACAGAGATCCCATTTTTACTGGAAATTTTTGGACGAAGTTATTTTCTTGTTTGGGTAATCAACTAGCTCATAGCTCATCTTATCATCCTCAATCTGATGGTCAAACCGAGATAGTGAATAAATTTTTGGAAGGATATATTCATTGTTTTGTATATGATAAGCAAGCACAATGGGTCAAGTGGTTACCTCTCGCTGAATGGTGGTATAACACTTCCTTCCACATCGCAAAGAAAATGACCCCATTTATGTCACTTTATGGATATCATCCATCGTCCATCACATCTTATTTAAGAGAACATTCTAAGGTTTAAGTACTGGAAGATCACATCGAGCATAAATAAGAATTTCTCCAACTCTTAAAGGATAACCCAAATTTGGCACAAAATTTAATGAAACAACAGGTAGATCAACATCGCAACAAGATAATTTTTGATGTAGGATATGGGGTAATTTTACAGCTACAACCATACAAATAAATGTCTCTCAAGCAAGCTAAGAAGGATAATAAATTATCGCCAAAGTAATATGGTCCTTACAAGATGTTGCAAAATATTGGTACTATGGCATACAAATTGGAGCTTCCTGCTTCTTCGCGAGTGCATCCAGTTTTCCATGTTTCATGCTTAAAGAAGGTTATAAGGGACAAAATTCCAGTTCAAACAATATTTCTAGAACTTGATGAGAAAGGAAAAACGATATTGGAACCTGAAGCAGTCACAGAAAAAAAACTCGACAGCTACAAAATTGATCAATTTCATAGTATCTCATCAAATGGAAGAACTTACCCACTGAAGATTCTACATGGGAGGATGAGAATTTTATACAGAAGCACCCGAAGCTACTCAAGCGTTGAGGACAACACTTTTTTGAAGGAGAGGAGCATGTTAGGTCCTTATATTACTAGTATAGTCCCTTATTCTTGTTAGTTTAACCCCCTTATTTTTATTTTTGTACCCCTGTAACCGCCATATTGTTATTATTGTGCCCTTAAATTATTATTGTTAGGTTGTCTAGGATTACATTGTGGCCCCACTAGGATTACCTTGTGGCCCCATGGACTCCTATATATAGAGAGGAGGTTTTGTCATGTGTATCATCCAAGAATTTTTCATTCATGTAATGTATTGGAGGTTTCCCCCTCGAAGTGGCTTGTTTCTAAGACATTGATATCTCTTTTCTGCTATTTTTGGAGCTGGTTTCACAACATATACTTGTTTATATGTGGCTTATATGGTCGTTATATCCTTGATATTTTTTTTTCTTATATGATGGTTATGAGTGAGTTTTATAACAATGATAATGTATGGCTCTCATCATGTTTTTATTAATCCCTAAATGTGCAACCAATATATGGCTTAATACATGGTAATGAAATTATTGTGACTAGGCATCAATGCTTTTTAGCAATTCTTAGATATGTGTGAGACCCTTGTGCTCATATCTGTTGTTTAAATCGGTAGAATGCATATTTTTGACATGTTTGATGAAATGTTTGTCATGGCTAATAGGGTTCTAGTCAGTTCCTTGTTCAAGTATATGCATTTGTATCATTGTTTCAATGTTATTTTTCATTTCTAGAAGTTTCATGGAGTTTTGAAGTGGCCTCAATCCTGGCCCTGAAAAAGTGGCACAAAATCCGGAGTCAGTAACATAGAAGTACTTGGAAAATTCCCTAGTTGCAAGCATTCTTTGCTGTGGGAGCGATTGAGGCTTTAATGCAGTAAAATTTCAGGTTATCTGAGGGGTTGGTCACCTGGAAGGGTTGGATGGCTCCTGGGGGTTATGTTGCATGTGTAGAAGATCAGGTTGGTTGTGTTTCATCAGTTCCACTTAATTAATTGATACAGAAGTAGTTGAATCATATCATAGTAAAACTTCGTCACATGTTTACCCTAGTTGGTTGGTTACTTGGGTAGACGTGGGAGGAGGGTGTTACAGATTGGTATCAGAGCATGGTTCCATTATTCTTGGTTGATTTCTGCTTCTCGTTCTCCTTGGATGAGTGTCTTTTCGTATGTACATGTTGATTGCATATAGGTCCTTGTGTTTGTGGTCAATGTGATTTTTGTGTATGCATGACCTAGGTCATGATTGTAGTGGTGTATCCATGTGAAAGTTGACGGTGTTGTTGTTGAATGTATTTTTTGTGAATGTATGTCATTCATGCATCAATTATGTGTGTTAGTGTTTGTATTTTGTTATGCATACATTGACTCGTTGATGGTCGTTGTACATAAAGTCATGGTATGTGGTCGGAATAGTCATGCATTTATAACTAGATAATGATTGAAAATATACTTACATGTTGATCTTATTATGTTTATATACATATTCTGCTAATATGTTCAACCTTGTAGACAATATATCCTCCCCAAACTATACTAAAGTATGCTACTTTGTTTATGATTTGGTTTAGATGACATAATATACCTTGCAGGAAGAAGAGAACAAAGATGGCTAGAAAGATGGTAGATTGTAGATATTCTCCCTATGAATAAGATGAGCATCATGGTGTTGGGTACTCTTCTGATTTAGCAGACACATTGAGGATTTTGAAGGAAGAAATAAGGAGATGCAAAGTAGACAATGACATAATCATGCAGGCACAAGAGAAACAAGTAGAAGTTAATGCAGTAATCCTTCAGAGTTTGTTAGAATTGCAGAGATAGGGACAACTTCGTATCAGTTGTGGACAGGAGGATAGGACTAATGGGGCATATGGCAGTAGGTCTTGTAGTGGTAATAGGTCAGAAAAAGATGACATGATCCTAGATGGTAGGTTCTTAGATATTCCAAATAGGAGAGGTGATGGACACAAGTTTTATTCTAGTTCTAATTATGACAAGTATTTTGGTCATTATCGCTATCAACCTTACAGGAGGAGTGATAGGAGATATATGTCAAATGATTTTAATAAAGGAAATCCACCTACATTCGATGGGGAAATGAAGAAATCACAGGATTCAGAAGCTTGGTTTCTTGGAATGAACAAGTTCTTCAAATTGCACAATTACTAAGATAACATGAGGGTCAAAATAGATACATTCAGTCTTAAAGGTAAAGAAAATAGCTGGTGGGAAGATGTAAATAATTTCAGAGATATTTACGAGGATGAGTTGACTTGTAGTGAATTGAAGAGACTATTTATGTAGAAGTATCTATTAGAGAGATACTATGATGGCAGGGAAAAAGTGTTTTATGAGCTAAATATGGGATCTATGACCGATGAGTACACTATAATATTTCTGGAGTTGTTGGGATATGTTCCTTAAATTAAGGAGGAAAATGCAAAGATTCAGAGCTTCATTAGTGGGTTTTTGGTAGCATTTAAAGATATGATTGAGTTTGATGATCCTAGATCATTAGAGAAGGCTATCTGGAAGCTAAAGAATTATTATGATAAATCAAAGTGCAAGTCTGAGACTAAGCAAGATTGGAAACTTGTAATGATAATAATAAAGGTAAAAAGGATAATAAACAAGCAAGGGCCGAGGACATGGGTTGAAAAGAGAATGCATCACCGTAAGAGAAGTTCAATGCATCTAAAAAAGGGCATGGATTTCAGTTTGAGGAGCACAAGAAGGATGTAGGTTGGAAGCCTATATAGTGTTGGACTTGTGGAAAAGATCATTGTAGGTGATATTATCCACAACATCAAGGTGGTAGAACACATATCTACAGTGCTTAGGAAGCACATATAGTGGGGAATGTTAGACATAGTGTTCCTTGGATTTATGCAACATTGGATACAGAGGAAGGTAGATCGCCAAGTGTCTATTATCGATATGGATGGTAAAAAATAATTTCAATTTGTTTATATGTTGATTGACCTTGGATATAATTATAGTTATTCTAATCCTGACCCGGTATATAAGTGTGGTTTGAATAAAGAATTGCATGTGAGTCTTGGTTAGTGAAGTTGGATATAGGTACAAATAATTGAGTTCATCATTTGGTAATAGCTCGTGCATTTGACTTGAATGGTATGACTACAACAACACATTTAAATGTATTGTTGTTGGGTTCATATTGAATGCTTTTGGGTATTGAATGGTTGTATCTCCATAAGACCAAAGTGGATTATTATGAAAAATATATTTAGTGCTTGGGGGAAAATGGAGAAATGAGAGTCTTGTAGGGTAAGAAGAAGGAAATTTCAGTTAGAATGGTGACAAATATGCAGGATAAGTGTAGTCACATGAAAGGGTGTGTGTTAATTTCAGTACATATTTCTAGTTACAAAGGTAAGGAAGTTGAGGATATGGATGTCTTGAGCAGGTACCCGGTTTTACAATAGTTCTGGGATGTGTTTCTAGCAAAGATTTCAACATTTCCACCTCACAAAGAAGTATAATTTTCTATTGATTTGGTACCAGGGGCAATACCAAGATCGAAGGCACTACACAGGATGAGCACTCCAGAGTTGGTAGAGATGAAGTTTTAGTTCAAGGAAATGTTTGACAACGGATACATTAAGCCAAGTGTATCACCATGGGGCACACTGGTATTGATTGTGAAGAAGGATGGTATACCCTCAAGTTATGCATTGATTACAAACACTTGAACAAGGTGACCATCAAGAACATGTATCCATTGTCGAGGATTGATGATTTTTTGGATAAGTTGAAGGGAGTAGGAGTGTTATCAAATATTGATTTGAGATCAGGATATCATCAAGTAAGTATTAAATAATATGACATACCCAAGACAAATTTTTGGACGAAGTATGGGCATTATGAGTTTGTTGTGGTTCCTTTAGGTTTGAATAATACTCCAGCTACTTTTATGTGCTTGATGAATAGCGTGTTGCATCCTTATCTGGAAAATTTTTTTATTGCATTCATTGATGATATATTGGTATATTCTAAGAATGAGGAAGAGCATGCCGAACATTTAGCAACAGTATTGATATTGTTAAGAGAGCACCATTTATATGCCAAGCTTAGCAAATTCAGTTTATTTTAGACAGAGGTACATTATTTGGGACATTATTTTTCCAAGGAAGGAAAATCTAAAAAATATAAAGGCTATCATGGAGTGGCAAGCTCACAGGAATGTGAATGAGGTAAGACCATTTATGGGGTTAGCAGGTTACTATAGGAGGTTCATTAGGAACTTTTCTTGCATTGCATATCCCATCAAGTCATTGCAAAGAAAAGGTAAGAAGTTTGAATGGACAGAGGAATGTGCATCATGTTTTGAACAATTGAAACGGTTGTTGACGAATGCACCAGTGTTAAAGATTGCAGATCCAGAAAAAGGATTTTTTGTGTGCATAGATGCTTTCAAGAGAGGACTTGGTGGATTTATTATGTAGGAAGGCCAGGTAGTATGTTATGAGTCATAGAAAATGAATGAGCACAAGTATAATTATTAAACAAATGATCTTGAGTTGGCAGTTATCATCCATGCATTAAAGATGTGAAGGCATTATATTCCTGGCAGGAGGTTTGTATTGATGAGTGATCATAGTGGATTGAGGTATCTATTTGACTAGCTGAATTTGAACTCCAGGCACGCTAGATGGTTGGCCACGATCAGCGAGTTTGACTTCGAGATCAGGTACATTAAAGGTAAAGAGAATAGGGTTGCATATGCTCTTAGCAGGCAGATACAGGTGAACCACATAATAACTATGAGTTCTTATGGGATAGACTTACAAGATCATATCTTACAGGCAGGTTAGCAGGATAATAGGTACATGGAGCTCAGGCACAGGTTCATTAAGGGAATTTTTAGGTCTAAAATGGGCCTCCTAAGAAAAATGTACAACCAAAATAAAATTTATAAGAACTAACAGGATTTGAGATGATGATGTCAACCATGGGGGATGAATCACCATTTTAGGAGTAAAAAATTTAAAAGATGAAAATATAATAAAATAATAAAACTATTTTTTCCACTCATATTTTTAACTTATCTCCCAAAATATTTACTCAAATTTCAAGTGAGACTACTAATTGGATGAAAAATTTAATTCCTCATCCAAGGATTACCCATGTTTCTTACTTTTTATGGACCCTGCTACACAAAAAAATGAAAAATACATGAAAAATGTGATTGCAATCACATTTTTTCAAGTAATTCTCATTTTTACCATTGTAGGGTGCATCGAAAGTATGAAACATGCATACTCCTTGGATAAGTAATCAAATTTGGGATCCGAAGAGTGTTCCCGCTCAAAATTTGAGTAAACCCATAAGGAGATAAGTTGAAAATACGAGTTGAAAAAGTAGTTTTTCCTTTTTCCTCCCTAAAGTTTGACAATGTAATCTAACCTTATTTTATTATTTCCACTATTATTTTATAATTTCCTTAGGAGGACCATTTTAGACCTCAAAATTCCTCTAATGACAATGGAGTGAAGGTACAGATACAGGCGCAAGTACAGGTGTACAGGATGTGGATTATCATCTCATGGCAGATGGCTTGGTCAGATTTAGGGATATGATACATGTGTCAGAAAGTAGTGAGATTAAGAAGAATATCTTGAGGGAGTTTCATGTGAAACTGTATTCAGGTAACCTAGGATATCAGAAGACATAGACAACTGTGAATAAGCTCTACTACTGACTGAACTTGAAGAAGGAAGTGGTAGAGTTTGTGGCGATATGCTTGGATTGTTAGCAGGTAAAAGCAGAGTGTAAGCATCCAGGTGGGTTACAACAACTTTTTTTTATTCCAGAATGGAAAAAGGAGGAAATTTCCATGGATTTTATCATGGGTTTGTCGAGGACATATAGACAACATGATTCGATTATGGTTGTGGTTGACAGGTTGAAAAGGTAGCACAATTCATTCCAGTGAAGTCTACATATTCAGCTAACGAGGTAGCACATGTTTTCATCAGAGATGTAGTGAGGTTGCATGGTGTTTCGAAGAATATTGTGTCAGAAAAGGATGCTAAGTTCACTTCGAGATTATGGAAAGATTTCATGTTTGGGTACAAAGTTGGCCTTCAACACAGCTTATCATCCAAAAACAGATGGAAATACAGAGAGGGTTGACATGATATTGGAGGACATGTTGAAGATGTATGTGATGCATGAACAACAAAAGTGGGAAGAGCATATTCCACTGGTATAGGTTGCTTACAACAATGGATATCATGAGTCATCAAGGATGAGTCTGTTCGAGGCATTGTATGGGAAGAGTTCTAATACTCTTATTAGTTGGAGTGATTCGGTTAATAGGGTATTGATAGGACCGGACATGTTGGAAGATATGGAACATGAAATGCAGGAAATCAAGAAGAATATAAAGGTACCACATGATAGACAAAAAAATTATGTGGATCAGAACAGGTTGTTTAAGAGTTTTAGGTTGGGGAGCAAGTGTACTTGCACATCAATCCTAGGAAGAGCTCCTTGAGGATTGGATCATGTGCCAAGCTGGCACCTCGGTATTGTGGACCTTTCAAGATTATTGAAAGGATTGGACCAGTATCCTATCGACTTGCACTGCCTCTGACAATGAAATTATATGATGTTTTCCATGTGTAATTTCTTAAGAATTATGTTAAATATGTTGATCATGTGATTGATTGGTATTTATTATAGGTGGAGCCAGAAGGATAATTCAAGCCGAAACCACAGTGTATATTGCAGAGAAATACACTCATGCTCCAGAACCGAGCACTCGAGCAATTTAAAGTGCAGTGGAATCACTTTGGGCCGAATGAAGCTACATGGGAGATGGTGGATCAGAGTGGGCTATGTATCCTTCTCTATTCGTTGGTTGAGTGAATGTTTTGGTAAATTTACTTGATACATTTTTTTTGGTACATGATTGGGTATGATGTTTTTGTATATGTAAATATGTATATGGATGTAAATCTACCATGAGATGTGTTATAAATATCCAATAAGCGGTATGGGTGTCATGTCATTATGGTTTTTATGTTTTTAGGTCGTCATCTTGGTTGCTTCTTAATAGGTTGATAATTGTAAATACTGAAACGAGCTAAGTTATAAAGTTCCATGTGACGTATGTTTTTGTTTCATCAGTATTTTTGGTTATAGGTGTCACTGAACATCGAGGACGGTGCCCCCCAAGGGGGAGGGTTCTATAACAAACTTGGTCAAAAATCCATGTAAAAGTTAATAAGGGTAAAATAATACCTTGGTCATGGGACATGTATTCTAAGATGAATGTTGGTAAAAACATCATAGTGGGTGTTTATTTGGTTTATTAATGGCTATGGAAATTGGAAAAGGCAATGGCAAAGGATTTGGAAAGGAAAAGTGGAATTTATTGGTATTTATTTGTGAAAATAATGGAAAATAGGAGAAAAGGAATGTGAAAGGTCATAGGTTTCATATGAGGAGGAAAATGAAGGAAAATAATGGAAAATTGAAGAAAATAGAGGCCTCATTAATAAAAAGGATTTTTAGGATCAGTTCTTGGCTTTTTTATCAGTTCATTTTTAGAGCTCTCATTTTTTTTCTCTCTCATACTCTTGGACACTTAGAGTTTTCTTCAATCACTCTTGGAGGAGTGTGGCATACTTGGGATTTGGAGCAAGAAGGAAAAGGAAAAGAAGGAAAGTGCAAGAGTACATCGGGATCGGCAGCTAGAATGCTTTTTTCTTGCAAGTATCGAGTTACATGTATGATTTCCTTACAAGTTTTGGCATGCATGGCATATACATGTGGTTATTTGGTTATGATATGTCATGGACATGGAGTATTGTCTGGATTGACAGTAGTTTTTCCTAGCCTTCCCATTTCCTGGATAGCCATGGTGTTGTGGGTTTTACTTTTGTTTTCTTATTGGTTTTCACGTTCCTTTGGTTGTGGGTTGAGTTATTAGTTCCTGGAAGCCTTGGTTGGACAAACACTCTAGAAGTCCTATAACAACTTGGCTTGAGTTACTAGAACTCGAAGCCTTATTTGGAAAAATTCTTTGGAAGCCCTTGGGGGTTGAGTTACTATTTCTAGAAGACCTGCTGGACAAACGCTCTAGAAGCTCGACAACAATTATGGCTTCAGTTATTAGTCCTCGAATCCATGATTGGAACAAATGCTCTTGAGACCTGGATAACTTGGGTAGAGACCAATCTAGTGATCATTAGTGATGTCTGACTGTGAGTTGGAACCGCCAGTTGAGGGTTGAGGTAGTTTGGCCTCTTGAAGCCCTGGTTGGGTTTTGATCGATTTTTTTTATGGGATACCACATTCATGCTTGAAATATGGCACAGGGGAGACTGGCTAAAAGAAAGATTTGGTTCAGCCTACTCTATGGTCGAGTGGTTCGTGGAAGTCCCATACCTGGTCGACCTATACAATCATCAATAAGAGTTATTTCTCCTTGGTATTTTATGGGTAAATATACTTGTTTATATGTAGCTTATATGATTTTTATATCGTTGATATTTATGTTGCTAATATATTGGCTATGAGTGAGTTTTATGACAGTGATAATGTATGGCTTTCATCATGTTTTGATTAATCCCTAAATGTACAATGAATATATGGATTAGTAGATGGTAATGCAATTATTGTGATGAGGAATCAATTCTTCTTAGTGATTCTCATATAAGTGTGAGACCCCTATGCTAGGATCTATTGTTTAAACTTGTAGAATGCATATTTGTGACATGTTTGACGAAATGTTTGTCATGTCTAGTAGGGGTCCAATCAATTCCTTGTTCAAGTATATGCATTTGTATCATTGTTTCTATGTCACTTTTCATTTCTGGAATTTTCATGGAGTTCTGGGAAGTGGCCTAATTCTTGGCCCTGTAAAAGTGGCACAAAATACGAAGTTGCTAGCATAAAACAACCTCAAAAAGTCCCCAGTCACAGGCGTGCCTTGTTGTGGGAGCGACTAGAGGGTCCCAGTCGCATGATAAGACTAAGTGACATTCATATAATCTTTATGCAAAGTGGCATTTATGCACCATGGTAAACTCAAACCCACACCCACATGGGGGCACCATAAGAGTAGCCCCATTGTATGATAAAAATTGACATTATGGTGTGTATTGTACATGGGTGGCCCCTTATTCGTGTATTGTACATGGGTGGTGTGAAATCAAGTACTTTAAGTCTCCATAGAATAATGATATTTAACATTCACCTTAGTTAAGGAAATGTTTTTTTTTAAATAAAGTTTTGATATTGATGAGTTGAATCTAACTTCAAATATCTAAAATTAGTTAAAATGAATGGATTGATTTAGAGATGTTAAAATATTTCAAACCATCTAAAATACACAAACTCAACCATTAGAATTAACACTATTGCAAAAACCAAATTTTATCCCAAAGAAAAAAAATAGAGTAAAAAGTGGCCAAAAAAGAAAAAGTGCACATGAGCACATATTCTGAAACAAAAATATTTAAATTTAGTACTTGGCACATTGGTCTATGATGATGGATCCTTAATCATGTTTATTTGTGCTAGGTAACATAGTTTTAAAATTATTTCAAACCAGGGTGGTGTTATATAGTTTTTGTTTATTAAAAACTATTTAAATATGAAAATATTTAAATAGTCAATTTTAAATTAAAATTGAAGTTTCATATTTTTATTTATTTTTAAATTCAAACGAGTGTAATTTGGATACTTTGAGATGAAATTGACATTTTCTTTTATTTGGGTTCAAATCTCATTTTGTCACATGTGTGATTCTTTTATGGGTTAACTGTTGATTATTGATCTAGCCTTGACTCTTGAGAATTTAGATTTCTTATAGTATCATTCTTGAAATGAAAAAAAATGACTTAAAAAGTCCAAAAAAACATATTATGTACTATATATAATATAGTGAATTTGTAATCAGAATAAGTTCAAAATTTAACGACAAATGAATAATTTTTCATATACATATTTTTTACACCTTCAATGCAAATTAAAAATAACATTGGTACTTATATCAATGATTCATTCTCTATACACTTTACTTCTTCTCATTTAAATAAATATTAATATTTATTCTAAACATTATATTCAAAACAATTTCTATATAATATCATATCATTTTAATTTTAAAAATATTAAGATTCATTTAAGCTATGTTAGAAATTTATTAATGTTTATGTCTAAGTTATATTAAAAGTATGCATGAACATATTGAAAGTCAATTACATGTAAATCAATGAAAATCTTATTAGGATTTTTTTTGGCAAGGATGTATGTAGATTTAGTGAAATCAAACTCTTAATTGAGAGATTTTACAAGATCTTGACCAAGGGTTGAATTTAACCAAAACTCTAGGACCTAAGATCCCTAGTAAACCAACTCTTGACTAAGAGAATGGGGATTAAAAATACATCAATTCTCGATTAAGAGTTAAGCTTTAAAAGTATCAATTGAGAAATATATCTTCGTTGAAAATGAAAATATTATATTAAAATCTTGTATTCTTTTTTAAAGTCTAAATTTTCATAGGTGAGAAAACTTACGAATTTTATTAAACAATTTTTGGACCTTTAATCATTGAATTCCTTATTGAATCTATTCTTGATTTATATAAATTCTTTAGATTTTTAGTGTAATTATCTAATTATAAATAAAAAATGCAATTTTTTTTAAGTGACATTCCTAATAGCACTTCCCCTCATTTTAAGGTTGGTAGCCCAAGTAAACCTAAATTCTTCAACGCACAAGGGTAGGTCAGCATCTAGTGCTTTGTTTGCTTTGACTTATTTGACTTCATTATTTTAGAGAAACTCAAGCTCCTTCAATTGATGTGATCGTAATTTTAATTGATTTTTTTAAAATGTTTATTTGAAACATGAATGGATAAAATGTACATTGATGTGACATAATAAATTTTATCATTTCATATGGTTATGATACATGAAATGAATATATATCTTGAAGAAATCACCTTTTAGATGCTAATAATGGTTTGATTAGTGTGTTTGGGAAGTCATAGGTATATATTAACATGGGATTATGTTAGCATTGTATTGACTCTAGATTGAGTCAAGATATGATATGTGCTTATTGATATACTTTAATTCATGATTATGGAATAATTTGATACATTGATTTTAATGTGGGTAGGTATAAGGAATATGCTTGTAGATTAGTCCACAAATGGATAAATGGGGTTGTGTGGAAGTGTACATGTTATCATAAGTAGGGGAGAAAGAGAATTCATGCTCCTCCTTACTAACACTCCTTTTGTATTACCCAAATTCAAAAGCTAGTGATTCTTTTACTTAGAGGTTATAAATTATTAGATGATAGGATGTGGATTTAGTCACTCATTAATCATTAAAATTCAGTGGATATTCCTTTGGATATTTTGTCAAAACATATCCAATTAAATAAATTGAAATATATTCTATGAAAGTTAAAATCCTTCAGATTCCATATTTGTTAATTACTGATTTTTTACTTATGCATGAAAATAGAAAATATATTAAAAATAGATAAAAACAAATACATTCACTCACCATCCACAAATAACACAAGGATTTACTCTGGGAAACCTCTATGGTAGAAAATCCAACTAGAAGTCCAGGTTCCTCTTCTTTCTTTACTGGTATGGAAATAATGAAAGTACAAAGAAGATGGCACTCTCTATGCTTTTACCTGAGACCTATTGCTCGTTAGGCCACCATAGAACACTAACCCCTTCTATTATGCTCTCTAACTCCCATTCCAAGTTGTTTTTCTCTACTATGGAATAAAATACAATAGTATAGAATGGAACCCCTACTACACTTAGTTGCCCAATTTTAACATAGTATAATAGTCAACTAGGATTCATATTTGAATCTTTCAACTATCAGCAAGAGTTAAAAAATTAACCCTTATATAGTCTCCTATTGAGATTCAACAAGATGATGAGCCTAGTGAAAACTAAGCACCTTCACTAGGTGGGGCCCGCAGGCTATTTTTAGGTGTATGTCTATTTTTAGAATGGTGAGCATATTCTAAAATTAGTAGGATTTTGATTCTAGATGGTTGAGCAAATTATATCATTGGATGAATTTCTATTTTTAGAAGATGGGCGAAGTCTATTTATAGATCGCTAATCTAAAAATAGAACACATGTCGATTATTATTAGCCCTTAATAATAATCAGACAATAAATAGGAACTTATTCTCTTGGAGCACTTTATTTCAGTGAACAGATGTAGCACATCAATGGGCTGAAGGAATTACGCAATTTCTAGGGTAGTTGGTGACTCATGCATGGAGGACTTCATTATAACTAATAGTGGTAAGTTGTAACAGAGTTGGAAGAGTAGTTATGTGAGTTGTTATTTAGTTTAACTTAGTTAAGTGAGTTAAACTCAGTTATGCTAGTTGTAACTAAAGATACACTAGTGAAAGATGAGTGAATTAATTATTTAATTAATTCACAAGTAGTGTCTTACTTGCAACTGAACAAATACAACAGTTAACTACTTGCATGGCAGATCCAGTGGAGATCCAGTGGAGAGATAGGTGAAAGGGTGAGATGGACTATCAGTTGTGACTATAGTGATGCATTCAATGCATCTACATAGATATTGGAGATGCCAATGAGGATTGTGCAGTGCAAGCAAGGCAAGATCGAATTAATTCAGGGATCTTCTTCAGCGGGGATTGCACAATGGAGGCAGGTTGTTAGGAGGCAAGAAATTGATGCATAGATATGCAAATTTCTGCATGACAGTGTGTGAAGATTGTATATTGTACTGAGATCTCTAGGAGCTGAGATTTGTATGATATTGTTACATGTTCCATTGATAGACATAATATATGATATTTGGGGTTTTTAGCTTTAAGCTTTCTCGGTAAAACGTCTTGTTATGTGCGATTGATTTTTCTTCATATGTGTTTTGCAATTGGCGATTTAGTTTCCACAAAGAATTAAGTGGAAGGATTCTGTATTTAACATAAGATTAAATTATTAGATTAGGAGAATCTAGAAATACATTATTGTGTTTATAAGTTTCTACATGGTATCATAGCAATTTTAATCACTGAAGATTGCAATATTGAAGCAGTGTTGAGTTTTGTGCTGGTGGACAATTAGAATTTGTTGCAAGAATTTCTTGGTGTGACAATTGAATAAACATTGAAATGGATTTCAATGGGTTGTGGTTGGAGTATGCAATCGAGGGCAACTCTAACTACATAGCCTAAAAGGGCAGGATGGAGGTGGTGCTTGAAGATAATGGTTTGAAGGAGTTCATCGATAGTAATGTTCCTAAGCCCACTTCAACGGATGCTACATTAATTGATGCCTGGAAAAATAAAGTAGAGAAGACAAGAAGAATTTTGTTTGAAGGTGTGAAATACCATATTGTGTCAAGCCTTCATGGGAAAGGCACTCTATTTTCAATATGGAAGGCTTTGACAGATCTTTTCCAAAGCAGCAATGACCATACGAAGTTGGCGCTGAACCATAAACTCAGAAAAATCAAAATGGAGAAGGGCGACAATATTCCAAAGTATCTCATGAAGTTTTTACAATACAGACATGAGCTGGGGAGTGTGGGAATCGCAATTGTGGATGATGACTTTGTGAGCTTGGCTCTCCTTGGGCTTCTGAAGAGTTGGCATAGTTATCAAGACTCTGTCAATGGGCAAGAGAATCTGCCGGATTGGGAGCGACTTTGGTCAGATCTAGTGCAGGAGGAGATAAGGCAGAGTACCAGGGATGAATCTTCATCAAAACATGATGATGAAGAGGATTTTTATTTGGCTGCAAAAGTGAGGAAAGGGAAGGGGAAGAAATCCCATCCAAAATTTGAGGCTAAAGGCAAGAAGCTAGATTTTTCCAAAGTGAAGTGTTTTCACTGTCACGAACATGGGCATCTCACCACTAACTACCCAAAGAAAAAGAAGAACAAGAAGGTTGTTGGAGCTACAGCTGGTGAGGCCCTTGCCTCACATTTTGAACTTTATTTCTCTTTGATCACATGTTTGGTTTCAAGCGCAATGGGATGGGTGTGGTATCTTGATAGTGGTGCTTCCTTCCACATGACGGGAGACAAGGAGTTGTTTAGTGACTTGGAGGAGAAAGATCTCCAAATACATATAGAGATGGGTGACAATGGTAGATACAGTGCGACTGGCATCGGAACCATTACCTTTGAGAGGGAGTCAGGTTAACCATTTCTGTTGAAAGATGTTATGCATGTTCCAGGTCTGAAGAAGAACTTGGTCTCAGTTGCAATGTTAGAGGACAAAGGTTATGACGCTATTTTCAGCGAGGGAAAAGCTTTCCTAAAACATAAAAAAGGGGTCAAACCAAGAGGATAGGGATTCGAGTTAAGAATCTCTACAATATAGAGGTATATGGCTGCGCTACAATGGTTGGCAAAGAAGAAGAAGTGGTGAGCTAGGATGAGGGCGAATTATGGCACAGGATATTGGGCCATATTCACCATGGCGCCCTGAAGATTTTGTAGCATATTTCTACTGGACTTCCCAAGGGTACACATGCGCAGATAGATCAGTGCAAGGGATGTACTATGGGTAAGTTTGTGAAGACCACCTTTCATGAAAAGGAGAACCGTGCCTCGGTGATCCTGGAGAGAATTCACACATATGTGTGTGGACCATTCTCAGTTGCTTCAACAGCAAAACACAATTATTATGTTATTTTTGTTGATTACTATTCTCGTAGATGTTGGATCTTCTTCATGTAGAAGAAGGATCAAACATTCTCAAAGTTCTGTGAGTTTAAAGGATTGGTGGAGAAAGAGTTGGGGAAGCAAGTGAAGGCTCAGTGGAGTGATAATGGTGGTGAATATATCTCGAACGAATTCAAAGACTTCTGTAGAAAAGAATCAATTCAAAGAGAACTCATAGCGCCTCATAACCCATAGTAGAATGGGGTCATGGAGAGGAAGAACAGAATGGTCGTGGGTGTTGCACGAGCTATGTTGCATGATCAAGGCCTACCAATGCACTTGTGGGTGGTACCATGCAACACTGCAGTTTATGTGAAAAACCATTGTCCTCATAGAGTAATTGGCATGAGTACACCTTAAGAAGCTTTTACTGGTAAGCAGTCAGATGTTTCTCATTTAAATATTTTTGGCTCATCTGTTTATGTCCATGTGACCAAGAATGCTAAGAAGAAGCTAGAGCTGACTGTAGAAGTTGGTATATTTGTGTGGTACACAGAAACACCCCATAATTATCGTGTGTATTTTCCAAACAGTCGGATGACTGTGGTGCGACGGGATATAAAATTCAATGAGGATAAAACCATGCAATTGTTGCTTTAGAGGGAGCTACACTTGCATGCAGAGGAGGAATTTCTTGTTCCCAAAGATGAGCCTCAAGATGTGGATTAGTCACAGGAGGAGGATCATGGAGTGGAGGAGTCCACTCATGCAGAGCTAAACATCAAAAATAGTAGAAGGCGTACCACAAAAGCTAAGAGGCTAAAGCTTGATGCAGCAGAGAATGTAGGAGTCCCTACTTCATAGTGCATACACATACAAACTCCTGACCGATTCACTGGATACATGCCTCTCATGAGAAAATGTATCGTGACAGAGCCATCTTCTTTTCAGGAAGCAATGCAGCAGCCCATATGGGTAGATGCCATGGTGGAGGAGTATGACTCCATTGTCCGAAACAATGCTTGGGATATTGTTCCAAGGATGGTTGGTAAATCAGTGGTAGGTTCAAGATGGATCTACAAAGTAAAGAAAGCTGCTGATGGGAGCATCGAGAAGTATAAGGCAAGATTTTTTGCCTGGGGCTTCTCACAGATCGAGGGGATTGATTATGAAGAAACCTTTGCACCTGTCACACGGTATTCTTCCATAAGGACCATCCTTTCTCTCTCAGCACATATGGGTTGGCACATTAATTAGATGGATGTGAAGATTGTGTTCCTTAATGGGATCATTGAGGAAGAAGTGTACATTGAGCAGCCTGAAGGATTTGAGATCTTCAGTAGCGAGTCGCATGTGCGCAGACTCAAAAGAGCGTTGTATGAGCTGAAGCAAGCACCCCGTGCTTTGTACACTCGGATCGACAGCTATTTCACTGGGCTCAAGAGTGAGGTGGATGCAAACCTATACCAAATTGTGGTGGAGGGTAAGATTTTAATCATTTTTATTTATGTTGATGATTTAATACTGACTGGTGATGAGCATCTGATACACTCATGTAAGGAAGACCTTGCAAAGGAGTTCGAGATGAAGGATATGGGTCTCCTTCATTCTTTCCTTGGATTGGAAATATGGCAGCGAGAAAGTGAACTGTTTGTGTGTCAAGGCAATTATGCAAGGGAGATACTTGGTAAGTTTCACATGGAGGACTGCAAACCCATGGATACTCCTCTTCCGGGAAATTGGAGGAAAGTGGATGATACATAGACAGAGGTAGTGGATGCTACTGTCTATCAACAGTTGGTGGGTTCCCTCATGTATTTATTTAATAAAAGACCGAACATATGTTATACGATGAACTAGCTTAGTCAAGCGATGGTTAAGCCTACCAAGCTCTTTTGGAAGGAGGGCAAGCATGTCCTCAGATATCTCAGGGGTACATTTAAGTATGGCTTATGGTACAGACAAACGGATGAGGTGAAGTTGCATGGCTTCACGGATGCAGATTGGGCAGGTATCCCAATGGAAAGAAAGAGCACATTAGGAGGGGTTTTCAGTATTGGGTCTATAGTTGTTTCTTGGTACAACATGAAACAGAGATCTGTGGCACTCAGTTCAGCGGAAGTGGAATACATGGCAGCAAGTCAAGCTGCATGTGAGGCTATCTAGATCAGGAAGATCCTGGTCGGTTTGTTCGGTTCTCATTTAGATCCTAGAGTGATTCATTGTGATAATTAGAGTTGCATTAAACTCTCGATTAATCCTGTGTTTCATGATATATCTAAGCATATGGATATCTGGTATCATCATATCAGAGATTGTGTGTAGCGGAAGTTCATGTTGCTTCAGTACGTTCCTACAGAATATTAGGATGCAGATATTCTAACAAAGGCGCTCACCAAGGGAAAATTTGAATACCATAGAGATGGGATCGGGGTGAAGGATAATCCCGATCTTGTTGAGAGGTAGTGTTGAGATTCAACAAGATGATGAGCCTAGTGAAAATTAAGCACCTTCACTAGGTGGGGCTCGTGGGATATTTTTAGGTGTATGTCTATTTTTAGAATGGTCAACATATTCTAAAATTAGCAGGATTCTTATTCTAGATGGTTGAGAAAATTCTGTCTTTGGATGAATTTCTATTTTTAGAAGATGGGCGAAGTCTATTTATAGATCGCTAATCTAAAAATAGAATGCATGTCGATTATTATTAGCCCTTAATAATAATCAGACAATAAATAGTAACTTATTCTCTTGGAGCACTTTATTTCAGTGAACAGATGTGGCACATCAGTGGGCTGAAGGAATTACACAATTCCTAGGGTGGTTGGTGACTCATGCATGGAGGAATTCATTATAACTGATAGTGGCAAGTTGTAATAGAGTTGGAAGAGTAGTTATGTGAGTTGTTATTTAGTTTAACTTAGTTAAGTGAGTTAAAATCAGTTGTGCTAGTTGTAACTAAAGATACACTAGTGAAATATGAGTGAATTAATTATTTAATTAATTCACAAGTAGTGTCTTACTTGCAACTGAACAAGTACAACAGTTAACTACTTGCATGTCAGATCCAGTGGAGACCCATGGAGAGATAGGTGAAAGGTTAAGATGGACTATCAGTTGTGACTATAGTGATGCATTAAATGCATCTAAACAAAAATTTGAGATGAAAATAAGGATTGCGCAGTGCAAGCAAGGCAAGATCGAATTCATTCAGGGATATTCTTCAGTAGGGATTGTGCAGTGGAGGCAGGCTGTTAGGAGGCAATAAATTGGTGCATAGATATGCAAATTTCAGCATGACAATGTGTGATGATTGTATATTGTACCGAGAGCTTCATGA
The DNA here is from genome assembly GCA_034641835.2 of Pinus albicaulis. Classification (NCBI taxonomy): domain Eukaryota; kingdom Viridiplantae; phylum Streptophyta; class Pinopsida; order Pinales; family Pinaceae; genus Pinus; species Pinus albicaulis. Next base: position 1,279,762,405 of record CM076579.1, read on the forward strand.
GTTGAGCTTTGTATGAGATTTTTACATGTTCCATTGATATAAATAATATATGATAGTTGGGGTTTTTAGCTTTAAGCTTTCCCGATAAAACATCTTGTTATGTGCGATTGATTTTTCTTCATATGTGTTTTGCAATTGGCGATTTAATTTGTGCAAAGAATTAAGTGGAAGGATTTTGTATTTAACATAAGATTAAATTGTTAGATCAAGGGAATCCGGAAATACATTATTGTGTTTATAAATTTCTACATCTCCTTGACAGATCCCATGTAGCAACATAAATGGAGGTTGACATGGCATCCTCTTGAACCATGCTGGTCAATCATGAAAGGTCACTTGTGGAAGACATCACTTTTACATATGAAATATAATTGATGTGATACTTGCACCATTGGAAAGGAATTTTGGTGTATAATAGTGGGATTGAGGCTCGAGCAAGAGAGTTTTTACCCAAAAAAACATCGTTTAATGCCTCAAAGTGGCACCAGAATGTCTTAGACCCAAATTCTCCAAACTAGGACCTGCTGGTAAAAATGACCTTGTAAGCTAATTCCTATCATATTTACACTCTTAAAGCATTGATGTAGATTAAAAATAATATAATTATATGATCTAGATCATACCCCATTTTGGGATAATTTTGGTCATTAATGTTTTTATTGAATGAGTTGTGAAAAATTTTCCTCTACCTTCTCCTTGGAGTACAATTTTTCTTACCTAGAAATATTCATGCTACTGACATGTCTTGCAGTTTTAGAAATATTCTGAAATTTTTTTTCCTTTCCCAACTCTCCTTGAGTATATGGTGCTAAGTTTTCTATTGAAGGTAGAATCATCCCCCTTCTCCTTATCTAACATGGAAGGTTCATAGAGTTTGAGATCTCCACAGTCAACACTAAGTAAATGTGTATGTACGTGGGTAGACTGAGTCTATATGCATTATCTCCCACCTTTCCTATATCTTGAGAGGACTGTGGCATAGGGAATTAATCTTCTTACCGGAACCCTTTAGTATTTTCTTGTCACAATTCTAGCCATACTTTTTCTCCCACTCTAAATGAATTCTTTGTTAAGCGTCAATCATGTTTGGCCTTGTACTTTTCTTGTGACTTATTTAGTTTCTCCTGCATTTGCAAATCAATTTGCCTAAAATTCTCAGAAAATAAAATTCTACCCTTAATGCAACCCTTACACTCCTCCTTGTTTTCCCTATACAACATCTAAAGGTGAAAGTGGAAAATATCGAAAGCAAGTTTCAAATAGGGACTTACTAATAGAAGTGTGGATTTATATGTTATAAGATTGTTTTGCATAGGACAATTTTTCATTTGAAGCCTTCACATGCTTCTACTTATAACCCTTTAAAAGATACACAAAAATATTGTTTGTTAGAGCATCATTTTTCACCCTCATGTGATTCATGATTGTCTCTTTGGCTTTGGGCACCCTTTCCCACAGACTTGAATAAAAGTTCATAAAAAACAGTGTTTCAAAACCCATACGTGGATATGCCCAGACTTTTCCGCGTATTCCATTAAAATCATTAAAATATATATATATATATATATATATATATATAACCCTATTTTTGAGGCTAGGTTGATGGTTGTTCCTGTAATTCAACCACCCCAGCCCATGGCCAACTATTTCCAACTGATTGAAACTACTTTGAGGGAGTATAAAATCCCCTCATATGCATGGCCTAAGGGAGGGAGAAAAATTATAGACATTATACTCTGTTGGAGCCCAATTCAAGTCTGATTTCCCGTGCCTCCTGCACTTCCCAGGTATTTACAGGAAACCCTTGTTTCCTAGAGATGTTCATCAGCTTATGTGTCATCTTGTGTGCACAAGTCTTGGAAGAATCCTAGCGAGGCAAGGGCTGGACAGATCTAGACGACGGTCTGTTCGAAGATCGTGGAAGGATTCAGGTGATCTCTCCACCTTTCTATTATTGTACATGTTGTTCGTAATGAAGAAGAACCATCTTGTTTCTGAATTCACGTGTTAATATCTGCTTATATATCTTAAAAGACTGTTAATTAAACACTTATTATTGTTTATATGATGTTTCACATGGATTATAATGACATTTAGGAAAATATATGCTGTAAAACTAGATTTCCGTGCACGTTTCTTCTTGATTTTCAGGTTAAAGAGAAAGAAGAGTTGTTGGGGGTTTGGACCCTGTAGGATCTACATCAAATGTAGGATCTACGGGTGAGTTATACAACCAATAATATCTAGTTTTTAGAGTACAAGTTTGGTTGTGTGAGTCCTTCTTGAATAGTATGCCTCGATCTGTGGAGGTTTCTGACCCAATGACCTCTAGGGAGTTATTTCCCAAAACAGAACTGGCGACTCTGCTAGGGATCGCATTCTTGTGATTCCCCTGTTGGGTGGTTTTAGTTGTTTTAAAGGTTCCCGACAGTTTTAATCATTATTTCCAGTCCAGTTAGTTTTTCTCAGTTGGACCAAAGACCTGGTTCTTTAGCCAGGCTTGATCTTTTTATTTTTCATTATTTACTTTTCCATACGCTAGTTTTCCTGTATACAGTCGTGTATACACGCAGTTTATGTCAAAGGAAGTCGTGTATACGCATGTTTCCTTTGCCACAGTCGCGTATGCACGCCTCTTGCAAAAATTTTAAGTAGCATATGCTTGAGAAAATTTTCAAATTTTTGATTTTTTGACTTTTTGGTCTTGTCTGCCTGTGGTGACATATTTCTACAGTGTCCCTTTAGTCTCTGGATTGTGTTGAAGGTGGTTATTGGTCTTTTTCTCTCTTGTTTGGTCGAAGACCAGCTCATTTGGCAAATCTTGTTTTTTTTAGTGCTTGCATTTCTGGTTCGAGTATCAAGATCTCTTTTTGGAGATTCTTGGCTGTTTTGCTTAATCAGGATAGAGAGCTTCTGCCATATGCTCTTTCCTAACTTTATGTCTTGATTTTCCCTTTAATTTTTGCTTGCTTTTCGGTTGGTTTTCTTGATTTCATTTGACTGGGTCTTGTTGCGATTTTTTTTTGAAGAGTCATTTTTGGTTCTTTGAAGTTTTGTTTGCTGCAAGTTTGTGCTACTATATCGGGCTGATTTACTGAGTTTCTTGTCTTCCTTTTGCTCGTATGAATCTTGCTACCAAGTGGCATTATAAGATTTGGAGCATTTTTGTTGGAGTTTTTCTTGAAATTCGAAGATTGTTTGGCTTGGTAATTGGATAGTTTTATTGGTCTTTTTGAAGTCTTCTTTTTATAAAGATCAAAAGCCCAAAAACATTTTGTTTTGCCATTGCTTTTGTTTTGCATTTTTGTTTTGGTTTGTTTTCATCTTCTGAAGCCTTGTTGAAATCTTTTGCCTTCGATTTCTGTCTTGATCTGGGAAGAGAGTCTTTATTGGTTTCTTTCTCTTATTTCGAGCATGTTTTGGTGTCTTTATACTTAGAATTTCTGGTTTAGGAACTAGCTTTGTGGATAGCCGAAAAGTGATAGAACTGCGGGATTCCTGGAGATTTCTCTTTGCTTTGTTAGATATTTCATCTTAGAGTTGGCATGCTCTTAGTAATTTGCATTAGGTGCACTTGTACATTTGTAGTATTTTTCATAAATTTTGCGTGTGAGGTTTGATATCTGAAAAGAAAAAAAAATAGTCTCGTAGAACCTGTGTAGAAATTTCTTTTCATCGAAAGACAATTACTGCATCTGCATGTAGCCTGGTTTTCATTAATTTCTTTTCTGCGTCATAAAACATCACGAGTTTAATTTCCATATTCCCTTGACTTAATATAACAGCCAACTAAAATAAGCGCAATAATTTAAAAAACAACTAGCAAGTTTTTTATTAAGTGTCATACATCAACTAGCTAGGTTGTAGGGCCTTGGATTAGGTGAGTGGAGAGCTAACTCTCCAAGGCCGCTCAAACTAAAACATAGAAGTTTATTAAATGAGCAAAATCCAACACCGTTAGGTGGACCGGGAAAGCTCTCCTCTAGAGAGTCAAGCGTAAGGGAAAGTGAAGCCCGAGAAGAGAGATACCCCCTCTCTGATTTGCTGGATCCTGCCTTAAGACCGTTCCGCCTGGCTGCTGACACGGATTGGTGCCCTTAGTTGCCATTCCTAGGTATCACACAGGTGACTGCGGGGGGGAATACCCGTGGTACCTGAGGCAGATGTCGTATCACTTCCAGTAGTACTTCTGGAGGGTGCCCCGGCGAAGCTTGGGTACTTGCACCGGCAAAGGTTGTTGTTAGGAGGTCGACGTAACTGTTTATGTTACCTTCGCTAGTAGATCTGGGCCGTCATTATTGTTTGGTCAATTTAGTGTGTCCTAAATTGCTACGTTAATTTGTCAATCCGGGATTCGTAAGCTGACGAAGTGTGGCGCAATATATGTGCAAGATAACCTATCTCTTACTTTTTGTCGTTTTTGGGTTTTTTATTTATTTTGGTTGGTTTCCTAATGTGAGATGGAAATTCTAAAAGACAAGTATGGTTATGAATGTTCAAGGCAATGATGTCCTTTATAATGATTTCCCAAACTTCAAACTTCAAAAGGATTTTGAAACATACAATGACAAAATTAGTTCCTAAAAGAAAATGAAAATGTGCCACTATACTAGTTAAACAGACAGTGAACTATTGATCATGAAACCCATTACCCTTGTTGTTGTCTAAACACAAAAGAAACTGTACTCAAAGAAATCCAAAGATTGCAAGCAAAGTAAAGCTAAAATCAAATTACATCAACTCATATTCTGACCCCTCACCATTAGTCTCGCTATGGCTTTCGGAGGTAATCATAAACAACTTGAGTAATCTGATATCTAATTTGCAGAAAAATAAACTAATACCAAATTGCATACTCATACTTCAATCCCTCACCATTAGTCTCGCTATGGATTTCGGAGGTAACTGATAATGACATGAGCAATTTAATATCTAAATTGCAGAAAAATAAACTAACATCAAACTACACATTCATACTGCAATCCCTCACCATTAGTCTCGCTATGGCTTTCAGAGGTAACTGATAATGACATGAGAAGTTTAATATCGAACTCACTAGTAAAGAAAATTTACAAAACTGAAATGAATAAAACAATGCTGGAATTAAAAATTAAGAAAAATAAATCAGCAAAAGGACAAGATTGATTCCATGTCATTAGTCATTGTAAAACTATGTGCAAATGCCCGGGCTGCCTACTATAATCTGAAACAAAGACACTGATCAGTTAACAGCAGTATAAAGCATGAAAAATTATGAATAGAAATAAAACGTTAATACCATAAGAGATGTAATATATACACGTGAATGATTATGGCATAATGAACGTAAGGAAATAAAGCATGAAACTATACATCAATACACAAAACCTCGGCGTGTGTAGGGGCCCTCTGCACAATCCTCGGGCAACAGCTATCAACCACGAATTACACTTATGAACAGAGTCTTCTCATATATTTAAAATGTAGTCATAACAAGGAAATAATGTCATGGCACAATGGCTTTCTTCTCAACAAAATTACATTACAACAGCTAACTACTATGCGTATGAGAACGCATTATTTATAACAGAGGATGACATAACTAATTTCCTACATTCTGCGCTGATAGAAGACACGTGAACAACCACGTCCAGAAATCTAGCATTATGGCTGCCGTGAAGATTAAATCTATGGAGAGTGGACGTTGGATTCGGCTTATGGAGCCGTTCACAGGTGTTGATATGTCCCCCATGATTTATAAACGGCCACGCAAGTCTTCACGTGGTGAAAAATAGAGTTCTGTCACCGTAGGACTCTTAGGTTGACCGCCGCTTGGCTTCATTTGACCACGGCCTTCTTTAGTGAATTCGACTGAGCCAATAGGACTCGGTCCATGTCCATGTCATTTCCAACTTGCCCATGTGGCTTGATTTTCCTGAAGACACCTGCAATGTAGACTTTAACAAAATGGCTGCGGAAAGTTAACACAACTGCGGAAAGTGACAAGATTCCGCAGCTAAATGAGAAAAAATCTAATTCAAATAGCAGACACAAAACATAGTTAAAAACCACTTTAAATGCTCTTTTATGATTAATATGCAATGATGTTGATGACTTAGGAGGTCCAGATAAATGGAAAAAGTCTAAAAAGGTGTATAGGAAAGATGCCAGTTTGGGACTCAACATACCCCCACTGTGAAGGTGTTGCATGTCCCCTATGCAACAAAAATTTTGATCATCCTCATTCAATTCATATGCTCTGATACCTCTGCCAGTACATTCAGTCCTCTTCTCCTCTTTCTTGGTGCTGCTAACATCCTGGGCTTCTTCATCAAGCATATGAATTTGAGATTAATCAATGCTCTACTTATCTTCTGGCATTTCTTCTTCAATTTCCTGTTCTTTTTCTGCCACAGTCCCAGATGTAGCATAGTGTTGTCATGAATGATCTTTTCTAATTTGATTTGCTCCTTTAATGCTTCATTTTCATTTTTAATATGTCTATTTAAAACCTCCAACTCAAAGACTTCTTGTTTCAACGATTGGACTAGAGCTTCTTGTGCTGTATGAGGCTGAATGGATGAAGTGCTGGGACCCGTGGCTGCTATTTCTAAGGATTATATGTAATCATACACCTCTTGCTACTTTGGATATATCTCGGGTGTCGTTTTCATTGGCCTGTCCCCAAAATGCTGTGGAGGAGAATTGACTTCAAAATCTGACCGAAAAGGACTCATGTCAACATCTTGAGAACTAGTTTCAACAGTTGGCTGAGAATGAGGTGGACTATGTTCAATGTTTAGCTGAGAATGAGATGGACTATGGCCGGCTGGAGTTTGTTCAGGTGTTACTTCTCCCAAATCAATAAAATGGGGTCCTTTTGTCTGTGTTTTCCTCCACTTTCCTTTAAGCCTGCTGCTTCTTCTTACATACTGTGGACTACTGTCTTTTTCCTTTTGTTTTTCTTTTCTTCTCTTTTTGGCCATAAATGACTGTTCCTGAAGGTGAACTAGTCTCTCAGATAACACTTTATGGTCTTCTTCTGAGGAAAGGGTTTGATGCACAGCCTCAATGCTTCTTTTCTCTTTTGATTTTGTTGGCTTTTTACCCTCAGTCTTTTCCTTCCTCCTTTTAGACAGTCTTTCCTCTCTACTAGTTCTTTCTAATGTGTTAGTAGGAGTGCTTTGAGTTTTATCATCTGTTTTCTTCCTTCTACTTCTTTTTGATGTGCTGCCTTCAGGGGTTTCTTGGGGTTCTTCAAAGAAATTTCTAACTAAAAACTGCTCCCAGGTGTCCTTTTTCTTCTTTAATTGTTTTTCTACCAAGATTTTCACGAGACCATGGTGATACAAATGTGGTTCTACGTCCCCTAGATGCTTCTGGACAGTTACATACATCTTTTTCAAACTGTTTAATAAAAAGTATGGCAGATTGAGAGACTGGTTGTCTAGGAAGTTCATCAACAGTCGGGTATGATACATGTACATTGATCCAAAACGGCCCTCACAGGTAATAAAATTTTGAATAACCAACAGTAAACCGGCCCACTCTTCTTTTGAAGCATGAACAGGAATTCCCTTTTTGAAAATGGTGACATCTGTTAGGTCTCTGTAATTTATTAGCAAGATTGGGAGAGTCCAATCACAGAGTTAACATCATTTCAACCAACTTTGGGATTCTAGGATCTAGCCCTCCTGAATCCGGAGAGGGTTCTCTCCAATATGTACAAAGATGGATATTGTCTTTGAAAAGATTAAGGTAATGATATTAGGCTAGTTATGAAGGCCAAGGGTTTTGTTTTGTTTTGGATGGTTGAGCATGAAATGTTACTTGAGGAGAAAGTCCTAAGTGCAAAAAGTTTCAAAAGTGAGAAGTTGCAAGAAAATAGAACAGTTTTGGCAGATAGATAGATATAACGTTGGTTTTTAGTCCATTGGGCTATGGAGTCATATCTGGGCTTTAATTGAACAACAATATCAAGTGTGATCCAAGGGGCAATTCATCTATACCACAAGATTATTGAGATTAAAATGATGAAATGGAAACATTAAAATGTTGGAGGGGTGGAAACTGATAATAATTTCTCAGAGGATTTATAGTCAGTCCAAACAAGAAAAGCCTCTTAAGTAACTGTTTTAAACCAACCAAGGACAGGGCTAACCATAGACTTCTTGGGAAAGTTCTTATTAAAGTAGCTTAATTGACAAACAATCCAGTAATCCACATAATTACCTTCAGAAAGTATGAAAACACATAAGAAAAACAGAGTGTAACTTAAGATCAGATAAAGTACTTTTAAACCTAGTCTGCTTTCAGCCAACACCAAGGGAAACTTTCAGAATCTGCCTTTGGAGAAAAGAATCTAGGAATCAGGGCAAACCATATCTTCTCTAGTCTAACTTTAATAGCAAATAATGGAAATAACATTCGAGAACAATGTTTGAGCAAACAGAAGGACGAGGGAACGCCAACATTCCTAACCGTTTAAACTGTATTGAATCATTCTTAAATAAACAAATCTGAAGAAAACATTAAGATAAAGATTTCTCAGCCAGAGAAGGTTACTGCTATACAGAAAATCCTAACCATGTTTAAACTGTTCTTTACAGAGGGAAAATGAACAATATGGCATACATAGAAGGAAAACGATTAACAAAGAAAGAAGAACTTCACCAGTGATAAAGACCAGGATCCCAAGAAACAACTTTTATATTGATGTCAAACCAGTTACAATCTTCAAGTCCAATGTTTCAGTTCAGCAATCATCTTCACTATTCAACCTAACTACTCTAGCACAAACAGAGCTTCAAGGGCTAGTGAACACTATGTACAAATAGAAGTCTCGAGCTCAAGTGTATTTCAAAGTTCTGCAACCAACAACTTCTCATCTTATGCAGAAGTACTTATAGGAAGATGAGGAGGTGAGATTTTAACAAAATATCTCAAGGATAATTAATGCAGAGTGAAGACTTATCGGCTTTTTGAGAGGCTCGAGGGAGAAATTTACAGGTGGATCACTACATTAACTGTTTCACAATAAATATCGAAGCTCGGTGGAAGCTTTTTTTTGACTTTGAGGCTCTGTGTATGTTTTGGAGTAACTCTGCTGATATTTATGCATTGGTTTTCTTGCAGAAATAACTTCTTGGCAATGCTGGAGGCAGATATTCCTTCGAGCAATAACTTCGGCCTCTGTTCTGAATGATTTGAGGAGACAGGTGGCTCTTTGTAGTAGCTGAGGAATCAATTCGCCTCAGTTAAAGCGGTGGAAACCTTTCTGTCAGATAAAACACTTTAGGTTTTCCTTTAAACTGTGTTTTAGATTGGGGATTAGGCTTTTGATAACTGTCTTAGCGGTAATCCCCATAAAAACTATCTTCAATCTTCATCTGCTGTGCTATGTCTTCAAAAATGATACTCTTTAACTATGTTTGAATTAAAACAGTGTCTTGTCGATGTGCAGGGCCGCGCAGGGCTCTTTAGGTTATCAATGCTCATGAAACATCGTTAAATTATTTGATACAGAGCCCGTGAATGGTTCTTTTTAGAAAGCCCAAAGGCACAGGAAACGTCTTTCCCAACCCTCGGCTCTCCTTCATTCTATAATGGAAAATCATTAAAACACCTGCAAAACACAAAAATAGTTAAGAAATCCTGCGGAAATAGGTTTAAACTGCTTCAGATGGCGGGGGAGGAGCGTAGCCGTCGAATAAAAATATCTAGCGGTGGAGATCGGCGCAGAACAGTCAAAGGAGAGCGGGGAGAAGAAATAAGGCGGGGTGGTTTTGGACCGTCCGATCTGGACACGTGGACGATCTAGATCTAATCGGAGGATCTCAATCGGGGGTGGCAGGTAAGTGCGTGCGATTGAAACGCAACGATGCGATTAAGCACTGGCCGTTGATCTACAGATCAGATCAACGGTGGAAAGTGAGTCGGAGGGTTTTGAAATGGCGGTAAGACTTACGATCAGAGGGAATAAGGACCGTTGGATAGGCGGGAAATGGACGGCCTAGATTTAATTGGAGGATCGCAATCGGGGAGGTCACACAACAATATGCGATTGAAACTTTGCGATTGAGCCCTTTGCGATTGAGCGCTGGCCGTTGATCTGAGGACCAGATCGATGGCAGGGAATGAATCGGAGGGATCGCAAGGGTGTGCGATGGCCGTCGGATTGCGAAACAGATGGACGGTTGTGATGGAATCGGCGGATCGCAATCGGGAGTGAGACGGGAAGGTCTGCGATTGCGATAGGAGGAAACTTTGCGATTGAGCGTAAGCCGTCGATCTGAGAACAAGATCAACGATCAGGATTGAATCGGGGATCGGCAATCGGGAGTGAGACATTGTGATTGCGATTGAAACATTTCGATGCGATTTAGCGATAACCGTTGATTCAAGAACGAGATCAACGTTGGAGAACCAATCGGGGGAGTCGCGATCGAGGGCGAAACAAAACGCATGCGATTGAGCGCAGGCAGTCGATCTAAGAACGAGATCAACGGTGGAGAATGGATCAGGGGAGAAACCCTTGTATATTTTTATGAAACCCAAACTTTTGGAATAATCAAAGGTTTTTATGGATCGGGCGGAAGAATATATATATAAAGCGGACAGGCGCCCGACTGCGGGGCCTTCGGATATATGGAATGTAATATGCCCGGGGTGTATACAGACAAGGGCCAATCGCAATCGGGCCGTTGAGCCTGGTCTTTCCGATCAACCCATTGTGTTTTTTCTGATTGCGATTGCGCGATCGGCTCTTTTTAATCAACCCATTTATATTCAGCACGTGGTTTTAAGTTTTTAACTTAAAACTTTCGGAAAGTGGGTTTTTGGGTTTACAAAGGAAAATATTGAACGGAGAGGGATTTTTCAATGGTTTATGGCCCGATTGTGGGCTCTATGGTTATATGAGGAAATAATATGATCGGGGGGTTTTATATGAAAGGCTAATCGCAATCGGAGCTTTGTAATGGTTCAAAGTCATGCACCCTTTGGATATTTGCGATGCGATTAGCGCTGAAAAGCTTTGGCGTTTGGTTTTAACACATGGGCATGTGGGGGGAAGTGGTTTAGGACTTAACCCAAGGGGCTTAGCTCCATAGCAATAAAAATTTGATTTTTTATGAGAAATTTTCAAGGATTTTAATGGATTTGGGGGTTTTGAAATAGTTAAAAAGTGAGTTTTTAACTATGAAAGGGGAAATTTTCATAAATGGAAAGAAGAGGACTTATGAAAACAAGGTAGTTTTGATGGAGAAAAAGGGGAGCAGATGAAAGGTTTTGAGAAGAGGAGAAATGACGATCTTTCAGCAGTCTTTCAGTTGGAATTAGCAGAAATTCCCGAGTATAAAAAATGGGATAGAAAATGAGGATTTTGGACAGAGGCATGAGGCCTACAAGGAGTCTTCAAGAGCCAACAAATTTTAGTGATAAAATTTGTTCCTTGGAGGCTCAAAAAAGATCTTAGCCACCTTTTGGTATAACAAAATATTATAGGTGGCTAACAGTGGCTCCACTTGGGGATGGTGCCTTCTTGAAGGCATCAAGAATTCAGACTTGACTTCTGGGAGGCCGACTAGTTGCCTCATCCATTGGGTTGTCCTTCTGTGATTGAATGATCTTCTCTAAAAACATATTTGGCAGCCATGAAAGCAATGGACCTTTATCAACAAGCTTGCTATCTACCCAATCCTACAGATCTAGCATTTTTTCTTCATCAGAGTGCACTTGGATTGGAAAACTCTATTCACAACATTTTATTCTTTTGAAAGCAGGAAATATAATCTACTTCTACTCCTTATTTCTCCCTGAACTCAGATTAAACAGTTGAGCTTAGATATTTTTCTACCTAGTCTACTGTCTGTTGGGATTAAACAGTCCAACAAACTTTCATTCTCTAAATTCTACAACAGAAATTTAAAAATAGTCAAGTCAAGATTGAGTTGTTTGACTTGCTATGATCTATGGCATAAGAACAAGCTGCACATAGATTATTATTTGCAGAAAATTAAATCAAAATGGAAGGCTTAAGATCTGAAAGTTTCTCATTATGGCCTTCTTTCTTCCTTTCATAGCTATGATTTTTCTTTTTTCTGTGAGCTATCTCTTCCTGGATATCTGGTTCAGATTTTCAGAAAATTAGAACCAGTTTTTCCTCTTTTATGACTCGGAAAATGAAATAGTTTTGAGTCATTTCTCTTCGGAAACTTTGGTTCATATTTTGAGTTTTTTTTAACCTTAATTTCTATCCTAATATATCTACTGATAAGCCAAGATTAAACGGTTTGGAAAATCAAATTCACTACCCTATCAGCAGAAAATTGAAAGCTAATTAGTCAAGATTAAACAGTTTGACTAACTAGAAGTGTGTTTTGCAGGAGTGGCATTTAAGCTTGCACACTTTCAGATTTGTTTCTCTTTTTTGGCATGGGGCTTTGCCTTTCTTGTTTACATTTCTGCCCTCTTTTCTTTCTTTCTTTGTTTTTGTATTTTTTTTTTATTTTTCATAACTTTGAATGCAATGGTGGATGAAATATTCATAATGAAAAAGAACAAAAAGGCTTAAAAACATATCATGAATCAAGAGAAGTAATGCTTGAGCATCCTCAAGCTTACTGACAGACTCTAAATGACTGTCTTCATTCAAATTTAAGAATATACCATTGTTTCTGTTGAACAAATTAGGTTTAGGAGGTAAGGGCTGTCATATTGCTTAAACGCAGAAAAAATATTTTCCTTTGTCTTCCTCTTTGAGTCCCAATTTTGTACCTTGCAGCCTCAGAATCTTTGAAATTAAGGTTTTAATTTTCTGCTGCTTCTAGCCGCCTGCTTCTTAATGTTTGTCATACTTTCCATCTGCCAGATAATTATCCATTTATTCTTCCATCATGCTCACATTTTCTACCTAACTTTGGATAAACTTACAACTGTACACCAGTTTATTAGGAAGATCAGACCTGACACACAATAAGTTTAAAATGCATATTACACATTTCTTCAAAGTTAATCTGTCACCCAAGGCATGGACTTAGCTTTTAAAGCTAGACTTTTTATTTTCCTCCAATAGTTTCTTGATTATGTTCACTAAGCTTTTATTGGAAGATTCTGCAAGTCCATTACCTTGAGGGTAATAGGCTGTGGAATTCCCTAGTGTTATCTGGTATTTATGACCGAAGTCAACCATTTTCTTTGATCCAAACGCTGCTGCATTATCTGTGATGATCTTGGTAGGACAGCCAAATCTGGAGAGGATATTGGTTTCTATGAACTTTATAACAACTGAATCATTGGCTTGCCTACAAGGAATGGCTTCTATCCACTTAGTGAAATAGTCTGTGGCAGTAAGGATCCATCTATGCTAGGCAGAAGATGAGGGATGGATTTCACCTATGAAGTCAAGTCCCCACTGTTGAAAAGGAGCTTCAACAGTGATTGAATGCAGAGGAAGGGGTAATAATTTTCTCTTGCCCTCAAACAATTGGCATTTATGGCAAGTAGTTGTCATTTTGTGAACATCAGGAAAAAGGGTGGGCCAATAGAAACCAACCCTCAAAATTTTGTTGGCTGTTGACTTCCAGTACAAATGGCCTCCACACTCTCCTTCATGAAATCCCTGCTTAACCTTCTCTGCATCAAACTCAGGCAAACATTTAAGCAATATACCACTAGCATTTTTCCAATAAAGACACCTATCTACAATGCAATAGTTTACTACTTTCAGTTTTAAGAACCTTGCCTTTGTTTTCGACAAACCAGGAGGTGTATTTAAATTAAGAAAAAACATAAACGATATCAGCATACCAAGGAGAATTCATAAAATGGTTTTCAATAATGGGAGTTGAGAATTCTTCTTGGCTGTCCAAAGCATTAATCATATTAATATCAAGAACTTCAAAATTGGATTCAGCCATTAATCTAGCTAGACCTTTGCCTTTGATGAGTTTAGTGGGTTTTATCTCTAAATCATATTCGAGAATAACAGCAATCCACTTACCTCTCTTACCATCTGGGTCCTGTGTTAGAATGTCTTTAACAACCGAATTAGGGACAAAGGAAATGATGTGTGAGAGAAGGATGTATACTCTGAAGTCTTTCAATGCTTTAACCAAAGCAAAATCTTTCTTTTCTATAATATTATACTTCAAAGGGGCATCCCTCAATGCCTTGCTAAAGAATGCAATAGGCTTCTCTTGTCCTTGTGGATTTTTCTGTAAAAGGACAGCAGCAATGGTATGTTCTGATGCAAACGAGAAGATATAAAAATATTTTGAAAAATTAGGGCTTATGAGAACCGGTGTTTTGGTTAATGCTTGTTTCACCAGCTCAAAGGATGTCTTTGCTTCCAAGGTCCATTTTATCCCTTGCTCCTTCTTCAACATGTTTGTGATATTTCTAAGGAGCTCAGCTAGGTTAGGGATGAACCTTCTCAAAAAGTTTATCTTTCCAATGAAAGACTGCAACTTTTTGATATTTCGAGGATGAGAGATTTGCAATATAGCCTCAATCCTCTTTGGATCTATCTTTATACCCTCTTCTGAAATAATGTGTCCAAGAAGCTTACCTTCTTGGAGACCAAATAGTGTCTTCTTAGGGTTTAAAGATATTCCAAACCTTTTACACTTCTCGAAAAATTTTCTCAAATGTTCTAAATGTTCTTCATCTGTTTTTGAAAACACAGTGAAATCATCTAGATAGATAATGATGAAGAAGCCCAATTCTTCCGAGAATGCTATGTCCATGGCTCTCTGAAAGGTTGCTCCAGCGTTCATTAGACAAAAAGGCATCTTCACATACATGAAAGTGCCCCATGGAGTAGTGAAAGCTGTCTTTAATTGATCAGCAGGGTGAACTAAAATCTGATTATACCCTGAATAGCCATCAAACAACGAAATCCTTTTAGACCCCACCACCCTTTGTAAAATGTGATCCATTTTTGGTAAAGGGTAGTTGTCTTTTAACGAAGCTTTGTTTAAGTCTCTAAAGTCTATACAAAGCCTGATTTCTCCAGTCTTCTTCCTAACGGACACCAGATTAGATATCCACTCATAATATCTAATAGGGACAATAATGCCAGCATCATACATTTTCATGATCTCCTTCTGAACCAATGGCAACTGGACAGGGTTTATTCTGCGCAGTTTCTGTTTAAATGGTTTTTGGTTTTCTTTAAGAGGGATTTTGTGCTGTATTATTTCAATGTCATAGGATTTAAGATCTTCGTAACTCCATGCAAAAACATCAGAAAATTCTTTGAACAACTCTATGTATTTGAGTTTAATGTGAGCCGGCAAAGTTTTGGACAGTTTGATCATTTTCGGTTTTTCCTCACTGCCTATATTGCACTCCTCTACTTCAGTCTCTACAGGTTCCAGTTTTGGTTTATTGGCCACATCGTTAAAATTGAACAACTCCTCTAAAGGCGTTAGACCACTCGGCAAATTTTCATCTTTAGAATGCAGAGTTTGTAATTCTTCCGTTTCTAACTCTGCACTTAATTCTGTTTTGCTCCTAAGTTTGCTAGACAATAGGTTAATATCGGCAGGTTGAGGAGACGATTCTTCTTCACCAAGAAATTTTTCTTCACTGCAGTCTGTATCATAATCTGAATCTGAACTGTGCAGTTCGAACTCATTTCTGAATTGCATTAAGTCTTCTATTTGTTTGTCATTGTCAAACACTTGCCAATATTTTTCGTTATCATGCACTGCCGGTCTAAATTTTATCGGAGTTGTGTTGTCTCCGGTCTCATATGGCGTTAGACATGTCCTGGCCGCAAAAGCTAAATTGTGGGCCATAATGTTCTTTTTCCTTGGGATGAAACTCAGGTTTGACTCCTCAAATGTTGTCAACAGATCCATGACATTATTTCGATAGGCTCTAAGTCTGGGATGATTCACATTATACTCCCCATTGACTTGCCTAATGATTAACTCAGAATCCCCGTGCACATTAATTCTTCTGGCTCCTAATTTCTTCAAGAGATGCAAGCCTAAGAGAAGGGATTCATATTCTGCTATGTTGTTGGAACACTGAAAGTTTAATTTGCATGAGATGCATTCTGTGTGGTTGTTTTCAGTGTTAATGATCCAAACCCCTGCACCAGCATTATTTCTAGTGCATGACCCATCAAAATACATACTCCATAAAGGATTGTCTTCGGTTTCGTCTGTTTGGCAATTGTCCTTTTTAACTATGGTGCCTTCTGACTGTTCATGATTAGCAGCACCCAATTGAATTTGTTTTGACTCCTCAAATTCTTCAATATATTGAGGGATGATGCCAAAAATGTTAGGGGTATTTTCTGGGTTGTTAAGTCCTAAAAACAATGGACTCATAACCGGTAAATCAAGACCTATGCTTTGTTTACTAATGTTTTCACATGTGGCAAATTGTTTGGACACTTCTGCGTTATTATACTCTTCTTCCCTGTCGGCCTTTAATTCTGTTAAAGTGACTTGCTCACTAGGAGTTTCATTGTTAAACATGATAAAAGAATCAAGGCTTGTATTGACAGAATATATAGGAGAGTTTCGTGGTCTGTCTTGACTTGTAACCGTGTATTGCATATGAGACTCCCTGTAAAGTCTTCTGGTCTGATTGAAAACCGGGATGGTCGCATATGTCATGTCCATCCGCATAGTCCCCTGTAACTTAGCTCCCCAGGATCTTGATAATAGCATTCCATACTTTGGGGGGACATCAGCCACAACAATGTCCATGAGTAAACATTTGGTTGGGATCTGGGCTAGGTTAACACAGAGGTCTTTGATCAATCCTAGACATTTTACTCTATTTGAGTCAAAGGAGTATAGGTCTTTGTAGGGTCTGGTAATTTCTAAACCAAGGCTCTCCATCACAGCTTTAGGCATTAAATTATGAGAAGCCCCGGAATCATGCACAGCGTTGTGTAGAATTTTGTCATGAATGTTCAAACTCACATAAAAGGGAGGAACTGGTCCTTCTTGAAACTTCCCTTCAATCTTAGGGCCAAAAATCAACTCTGGTAGGTCGTCACTAAGATTAACTATATCTCCATTTTCCTCTATATTTAAAGCCTTCAAAATTTGGTTCCTATATGCATGTTGGGCAGCTAACTCAGTTAATGGAACAGAGATTTTGATCTTTAAGATTTCCTGTTCAAGGCTGAAAGGGGTTTGATTCTTTGAAGCACTTGTTTCAACCTTATTAGCTGTCACTCTATCAACAATTACAGCTTGCTGATTTGTTTTACTTGACACAACCGTTGTAGAAGGAGTACTAGCTGAAGTGTTAGTACTGCTGATGTCTTCACTCTGTTTTTCAGAATTTTGAGTGTTTTTCTCCTTATACTTATCAGAATTAACAGCCACTGTTTTGTCTTTTTGTTTGGCTGTTTTGGGTTTAGCTGCGGTGCTGCTTTGAGAGGATTTGTCAGAGGTTTTGGCGTTGGGGGCTTGTTGACTGGTCTTGCTTCTAAGGTCATATTCTCTTTGAGGTTCTATGACGACATTTTCCATGACCTGATAATAATTTTCATTATCATCTCTTTTGTCGTCGTAAGGTGTGTAAAGACCTTGTTTATTATCATAATGAACCTCAAAGTCATCATCCTCTTCCCCAAACATGTTGATATCCTCTTCCTCTGTTATGTCTTCTGTTTCTTCAACCTCACTTACATAGTTTTGATGAAAGGGAGGGGTGATCTGTTGATCATCTTCCCTGGGTCTGTTTGGAGGTTGGTTCCTTCTAACATTCTGATTCTGGTTCCTATTTTGAGGAGAAGTTTGATTTTTATTTGCTTGTGCTCTCTTAATTATGATCATCTCTTTCATCATTTCTTCCATCATTCTCTCCATTTTTGAGTTGGAAGTAGAAGGTGTGGATTCCTCTCTAAAATATAATTTCTTCTCGCTCTTCATTCTTGCTCTTTTCTCCATCAAGTTCACTTCCACAGAAAGAGCACCCCTTTGCATGTCTTCAAGAGTTGCAAAATCTCTCTCTCTTAGTGAATAGGTCATGTCTAGATCAAACCCTTCAGGAAATTTGTTTAAAGCTGAGCCCTGAGGAGGTTTTAGTTCAGGGGAAAGTGCATTATAGACGCTGTTAAATCTAGTACAATAAGATTGTACACTTTCCCCAGGGTTCCTATGGAGATTGTTATAGTAAGCAAGGACTTGGAGAGGATTCTTTCTCACTTCCCATTTGTTTAAGAATGTTTGATGGAAGGCTTGGAGATCGTTAATACTATGGGGGGTAAAACCTTTAAACCATTTTCTTGCTTCTCCCCCCAAACTTTGAGCAAATAGTCTCAACTTGACAGAATCATCATCAATTTCGTTTCTGTCAAAGTAGTCATTCATCTTGTCCACATGTTGAGATGATGTTATAGTATTGCTAGCATCATACAATGGAATTTTGGACTGATAGTCCTGTGGAAGATTGACTAATGGTACATGAAGGACTAAGGGAGCATACCATGCTACCATGATAGGTGGTGGATTTACAAGAGGAGGTGTGGGTTGAAGTGGAGTGGTTCGAACAGTGGATGAAAGATGAACAAAAGTGGATGGAACAACAGTAGATTGCTGAGCTAATCCTGGATGAGAGACACCTAGATTATATAGAAAATGTAAATCAGGAGGTGTGTATTCTCTATCCCCAAGAGGTTCACCTTTTTCCGAGGATGAATGTGAAGACTCGGAATCTAACTGATCTAAATCACCAAATGACCTAGTCCTAAATGGGTTCACTAAGTCAGTTTGTGATTGTTGCAGAGCTGAAAGAATTTCAAGGACTGAATTAGCTCTCAAGGGTGATCTAAAAACAGTTAATAATTTAACCTTAGGAGACTTCCAAAGGATACTTTCTGGATTATCAACTATCTCAGGTGGGTTAGGGTCTGGGTGGGCTCTAGTGTGAATCTTTTTAGAAGCCACTATGCTATGTTGTTTAGACCTAAAACAAGAAAAGTTCAACCAGATATGACAATCATGGAGAGGTTAACCAATCTGTTTTTACAATTTTAAATCCCACAGTCCTCTAACTCAGTTTGAATGATTTTATAATGATAAGGGTTCTTCCCAGTGGAGTCTTAAGGTCTGCTAGGATTTGTGGAGTCGCCAAGTGGACATTTTTAGCTCCTTTCAGAGGTAAAAGGTCTTATGGTCCACCACCATGTTTATTTAATTCCAATCTGAAATATTTTTAGGTTTTTCTAAGTCATTTTTCAGTTTTGTGGTTGTTAAGAATATCCTAACTTTGTTTCAAAACTTAGCTAAGGTCGCGAGACAAAGGCAGTCTACTCTTATGGCTAAGCCAGCTGATTTTTCAAGGTTAGATGAAGTCTTAAGAGAAACCTAGGGTTTACCTAGTTTGTCACTGATTCAAACAAGTTCCATCATGATTACCTATATTAGGCAGTGCTTGAAAAGGCTGCTTTTTACTCTGGTTAACAAAGAAAATGCTCTATGAACCAAATCTCTGACGTCGTATGATTATCTTTAAATGAAAATGATTCTGGGTTCGATGTCCCCAATGGAGTCGCTAGAAATGTTAGGTCTCTGTAATTTATTAGCAAGATTGGGAGAGTCCAATCACAGAGTTAACATCATTTCAACCAACTTTGGGATTCTAGGATCTAGCCCTCCTGAATCCGGAGAGGGATCTCTCCAATATGTACAAAGATGGATATTGTCTTTAAAAAGCTTAAGGTAATGATATTAGGCTAGTTATGAAGGCCAAGGGTTTTGTTTTATTTTTGGATGGTTGAGCATGAAATGTTACTTGAGGGGAAAGTCCTAAGTGCAAAAAGTTTCAAAAGTGAGAAGTTGCAAGAAAATAGAACAGTTTTGGCAGATAGATAGATATAATGCTGGTTTTTAGTCCATTGGGCTATGGAGTCATATCTGGGCTTTAATTGAACAACAAAATTAAGTGTGATCCAAGGGGCAAGTCATCTATACCACAAGATTATTGAGATTAAAATGATGAAATGGAAACATTAAAATGTTGGAGGGGTGGAAACTGATAATAATTTCTCAGAGGATTTATAGTCAGTCCAAACAAGAAAAGCCTCTTAAGTAACCGTTTTAAAACCAACCAAGGACAGGGCTAACCATAGACTTCTTGGGCAAGTTCTTATTAAAGCAGCTTAATTGACAAACAATCCAGTAATCCACATAATTACCTTCAGAAAGTATGAAAACGCATAAGAAAAACAGAGTGTAACTTAAGATCAGATAAAGTACTTTTAAACCTAGTCTGCTTTCAGTCAACACCAAGGGAAACTTTCAGAATCTGCCTTTGGAGAAAAGAATCTAGGAATCAGGGCAAACCATATCTTCTCTAGTCTAAATTTAATAGCAAATAATGGAAATAACATTCGAGAACAATGTTTGAGCAAACAGAAGGACAAGGGACGCCAACATTCCTAACTGTTTAAACTGTATTGAATCATTCTTAAATAAACAAATCTGAAGAAAACATTAAGATAAAGATTTCTCATCCAGAGAAGGTTACTGCTATACAGAAAATCCTAACCCTGTTTAAACTGTTATTTACAGAGGGAAAATGAACAATATGGCATACATAGAAGGAAAATGATTAACAAAGAAAGAAGCACTTCACCAGTGATAAAGACCAGGATCCCAAGAAACAGCTTTTATATTGATGTCAAACCAGTTACAATCTTCAAGTCCAATGTTTCAGTTCAGCAATCATCTTCACTATTCAACCTAACTACTCTAGCACAAACAGAGCTTCAAGGGCCAGTAAACACTATGTACAAATAGAAGTCTCGAGCTCAAGTGTATTTCAAATTTCTGCAACCAACAACTTCTCATCTTATGCAGAAGTACTTATATGAAGATGAGGAGGTGAGATTTTAACAAAATATCTCAAGGATAATTAATGCAGAGTGAAGAATTCTCGGCCCTTTGAGAGGCTCGAGGGAGAAATTTACAGGTGGATCACTACATTAACTATTTCACAATAAATATCGAAGCTCGGTGGAAGCTTTTTTTTTTACTTTTGAGGCTTTGTGTATGTTTTGGAGTAACTCTGCAGATATTTATGCATTGGTTTTCTTGTAGAAATAACTTCTTGGAAATGCTGGAGGCAGATATTCCTTCGAGCAATAACTTCGGCCTCTGTTCTGAATGGTTTGAGGAGACAGGTGGCTCTTTGTAGTAGCTAAGGAATCAATTCGCCTCAGTTGAAGCGGTGGAAACCTTTCTGTCAGATAAAACACTTTAGGTTTTCCTTTAAACTGTGTTTTAGATTGGGGATTAGGCTTTTGATAACTGTCTTAGCCGTAATCCCCATGAAAACTGTCTTCAATCTTCATCTGCTGTGCTCTGTCTTCAAAACTGATACTCTTTAACTGTGTTTGAATTAAAACAATGTCTTGTCGATGTGTAGGGCCGCGCAGGGCTCTTTAGGTTATCAATGCTCATGAAACATCGATAAATTATTTGATACAGAGCCCGTGAATGGTTCTTTTTAGAAAGCCCGAAGGCACAGGAAACGTCTTTCCCAACCCTCGGCTCTCCTTCATTCTATAATGGAAAATCATTAAAACACCTGCAAAACACAAAAACAGTTAAGAAATCCTGCGGAAATAGGTTTAAACTGCTTCAGATGGCGGGGGAGAAGCATAGCCGTCGGATAAAAATATCTAACGGTGGAGATCGGCACAGAATAGGCAAAGGAGAGCGGGGAGAAGAAATAAGGCAGGGTGGTTTTGGACCGTCCGATCTGGACACATGGACAGTCCAGATATAATCGGAGGATCTCAATCGGGGGTGGCAGGTAAGTGCGTGCGATTGAAACGCAGCGATGTGATTAAGCGTTGGTCGTTGATCTGCAGATCAGATCAACGGCAGAAAGTGAATCGGAGGGTTTTGAAATGGCGGTAAGACTTGCGATCGGAGGGAATAAGGACCATTGGATAGGCGGGAAATGAACGGCCCAGATTTAATTGGAGGATCGCAATCGGGGAGGTCACACAACAATATGCGATTGAAACTTTTCAATTGAGCCCTTTTCGATTGAGCGCTGGCCGTTGATTTGAGGACCATATCGACGGCAGGGAATGAATCGGAGGGATCGCAAGGGTGTACGATGGCCGTCGGATCGCGAAACAGATGGACGGCTGTGATGGAATCAGCGGATCGCAATCGGGAGTGAGACGGGAAGGTCTGCGATTGCGATCGGAGGAAACTTTGCGATTGAGCGCAGGCCATCGATCTGAGAACAAGATCAACGGTTAGGATTGAATCGGGGATCGGCAATCAGGAGTGAGACATTGCGATTACGATTGAAACATTGCGATGCGATTTAGCGATAACCGTTGATTCAAGAACGAGATCAACAGTGGAGAAACAATCGGGGGAGTCACGATCGGGGGCGAAACAAAACACATGCGATTGAGCGCAGGCCGTCGATCTAAGAACGAGATCAACGGTGGAGAATGGATCGGGGGAGAAACCCTTGTATATTTTTATGAAACCCAAACTTTTGGAATAATCAAAGGTTTTTATGGATCGAGCGGAAGAATATATATATAAAGCGGACAGGCACCCGACTGCGGGGCCTTCGGATATATGGAATGTAATATGCCCAGGGCGTATACAGACAAGGGCCAATCGCAATCGGGCCGTTGAGCCTGGTCTTTCCGATCAACCCATTTGTGTTGTTTCCAATTGCGATTGCGCGATTGGCTCTTTTTAATCAACCCATTTATATTCAGCACGTGGTTTTAAGTTTTTAACTTAAAACTTTCGGAAAGTGGGTTTTTGGGTTTACAAAGGAAAATATTGATCGGAGAGGGATTTTTCAATGGTTCATGGCCCGATTGCGGGCTCTATGGTTATATGAGGAAATAATATGATCGGGGGGTTTTATGTGAAAGGCTAATCGTAATCGGAGCTTTGTAATGGTTCAAAGTCATGCACCCTTTGGATATTTGCGATGCGATTAGCGCCGAAAAGCTTTGGCGTTTGGTTTTAACACATGGGCATGTGGGGGGAAGTGGTTTAGGACTTAGCCCAAGGGGCTTAGGTCCATAGAAATAAAACTTTGATTTTTTATGAGAAATTTTCAAGGATTTTAATGGATTTGGGGGTTCCGAAATAGTTAAAAAGTGAGTTTTTAACTATGAAAGGGGAAATTTTCATAAATGTAAAGAAGAGGACTTATGAAAACAAGGTAGTTTTGATGGAGAAAAAGGGGAGCAGATGAAAGGTTTTGAGAAGAGGAGAAATGACGATCTTTCAGCAGTCTTTCAGTTAGAATCAGCAGAAATTCCCGAGTATAAAAAATGGGACAGCAAATGAGGATTTTGGACAGAGGCATGAGGCCTACAAGGAGTCTTCAAGAGTCAACAATTTTTAGTGATAAAATTTGTTCCTTGGAGGCTCAAAAAAGATCTTAGCCACCTTTTGGTATAACAAAATATTATAGGTGGCTAACAACGTCCATACCTGGGTTACGTAGGATCACTCTCCAGGCTTCCTCGCTGATACTCTTGTTCTTGAACCAGCGTTCACCTTCTTGAGGGAGTTCTGTAGCTACTGCTATGGATGCTTCAGTCACTGCAAATTTGAGGTCCCCAATTTCTACCTCCAGACCGTTGAAAGACCTCGCAAACGTTTTTGTTACCTCCTTATTGTAGCCTTTAAAATTTTGAATAAACCGAAGCCATTTTTCCTTTTTCAATATGTCTTTGACTTGCGGGTATCCTTCCATAAATTTGGGTCCCTCCGGTTCTGTCCTCAACAACTGACCCATAATTCCTTCTGTTCTTTAAAACTCGTCTGCGTGAGGAGGGTTTAGCGGAGGTAAGACGGCTGAGTTAGCGGAAATGAACAGGGTTTATTAAGGAGACCAGTGACTGTAAGTGGATATCAGAGAATAGGTACACAGGATGAAGCGGAATAGAGAACAAAATGGGGTGAAGGCTTATGTGAGCACGATGGAAATGCAGTCGTGAGATCAATAGAACAGTAGGGGGAGTAAAACGCATCCGGCAATATTTAAAATTGGGTGGCTGCACAGTAGATGCAAGCATGTTTATGCAATGGCTACGGATTTTATGCGGCTGAGAGAAGCCGTAGTCAAATCAACTATGTTCCATAATTACAGGTGGAGTATCAAAGTATAGCCGAACATTAGTGAAGACCGGAGGCTTGATTATGAGGCCGTTTAAAAATGAATGCAAGGATTGTGGGGAATCGTATAGAGATCGTGGGATGGTTACGGAGTTATCAACGCAATCATTGCATATAATGGAGCTATGGTTTATAACTATGTAAAAATGTGCTTTGAATGCCATTTGAAATAAATTTCTACTCATACCTTGGAATTCTTGCCATTTTTCATTGGTCTTCAATCAATTGCTCCTCATTGATGCTTTTGAATGCCTCATGTCTTCATAATATGTCTTCATACCTACATTTGATTTCATGATTGTTGAAATAACATCTTACTGTAATTTTTTTAAAAACGGAGTGGTGGCTGCAGAAACTGCTTCTGGCTGCGGAAACTGGTGTCAGCTGTGGAAACTGACACAACAATTATTTGGGTGAATGGAGATGGATAGATGATAACTGACTGAATGAAAATGGTCATGAAAGAAAATTTTATTGATGAAATGAAATGAAATAGATGAAATGGAGTAAAATGAAATGAAGTGGAATGAAGTGGAATGAAATGGAGTGGGTTGTCATAAAACTTTGTGAAATAAGAGAGAGAGAATTTTTTTTTTTTTGGAAAATATAGGGTGTCAGGTGTTCCTGATTTTCACCCTACATTTTTTGTATAAGACTGCCAATCAGTGATTGGTTTTCAGGCTTATACTCTTTTTTTTTTCTTCTTTTAGAACAAAGGCTAGGCTGGTGGAGAAGAAGGATTCTTCTTCACTAGCCTTATTGCAGAATTATCTTGAAACATTTTGACAAATTCCTCTTTTGAGAGTGGCTTATGATAGATCTTTAATCTGTGGCCATTCACAATAAGAGGAGTTTGAGATTCATCAATGGTATTGATTCTTACCGCTCCATTGCTAAAGATCTTGTCAATCTCATATGGCCCAAGCCAATGAGTCTGAAATTTTCCTTTAAAATATTTAAACTTGGAGTCAAATAGCAATGCCCAATCTCCTTCTTGAAACTTCTTATCTTTGATGTATTTGTCATGCCATTTAGCTCTTTGATATTGAACTATATCAGTTCTTAGAATTTCCTCTTGTCTGATCTCATCTAGCTCATTCAACTGCTCCATTCTATGCTTTTGGGCTTCTGATAGATCCATCCCCAACTGAAATGCTATCTTGAAGGTTTTGACTTGGAACTCAATGGGGAGCAGGACTTCTTTCCCATAAACAAGTTCATAGGGAGAATGTCCTGTTGTATTTCTCCATGTAGTTCTGTAGGCCCACAAGGCTTCAGAAAGCCTTTCTGCCCAATCTCTTCTGTGTAGATGAACAGTTTTGGTGATGATACTTTCAAGAACTTTGTTTGTGGACTCCACTTGACCATTTTCTTATGGATGGTAAGGAGTAGATCTTCTGTGCTTGATTTTGTATTCTTCCATCAACTTCTCCACCAAATTGGATGTGAATTGGCTCCCCTGATCTGTCACAATTTCTCTTGGAACACCAAAGCGAGTGAAAATATCCTCATAAAGAAAATGAACAACTGAATTTTCAGTAGCAGATACTAATGCTTTGGCTTCTACCCATTTAGTAACATAATCAGTACAAACCAATATATACTTCTTTTGCTTAGATGGTGGATTAATAGGTCCAATGAAATTTAAAGCCCATTTTTCAAAGGGTTCAATGAGTACCTGTGGTTGCAATGGCATTTCATTTGAAAGGGTAGGTTTCCCTACTCTTTGGCAGCTGTCACACATTTTGACATATTGTTTTGCATCTTTGAAGAGGGAAGGCCAATAATATCCTAAAGAGAGGATTTTATAGGCCGTCCTTTTGTCTGCAAAGTGTCCGCCGCATGGTTCATCATGACATGCCTTAAGAATATCAGGCATTTCATCTTCCCCGACACATCTTCTGATCACAAGATCTGGCCCTGTTTTAAACAATTCGTTAGAAATCCATGAATATTTTGAACTCTCCTGAATAATTTTTCTTTTTTCACTTGGAAATAAATGTGGAGGCAGTTTCCCTGTAACCAAATAGTTAGCAATATCTGCATACCAAGGAGTCTTAATAGTTACCGCAAACAAGTATTCATCAGGAAACTTATCCTCTACAGGAGAATCTTCTTTAGTATTCTGAATCCTAGACAAGAAATCAGCTACTGTATTTTGTTTCCCTGGTCTATCCAACACAGTAATATTGAATTCTTGCAAAAGTAGGAGCCATCTTGTCACTCTGCCATTAGTAACAGGTTTTTTCATTAGATATCTAATCGCAGAATGATCAGTATGAATAAAAGTTTCATAGCCTTTTATATAATGTCTAAACTTATTGATTGCATGAACAAAAACTAAAAACTCTTTTTCAGTTACAGTATAGTTCAACTCAGTGGGAGTCAAATTTTTACTGGTATAGTAAATGGCATAAGGGACTAAATCCTTTTGACCCAACACAGCTCCTAGAGCTGTATTTGAAGCATCTGTAGAAATATGGAAAGGGAGTTTCCAATTTGGTCCTCTCAAGATAGGTGCTTCAGAGATTCTTGTTTTCAGAGTTTCAAAGGCTGATTGACAATCAGGATCCCATTTGAATTCACAGTCTTTTGTAAGCAGTTTGAAGAGTGGAGATGCTATTTTAGTGAAGTTTTCTATAAATCTTCTATAGTATCCAGTAAATCCTAGAAAACTTCTAACATCTCTTTGAAAATTTGGAATAGGCAACTTGGAGATGACTTCAACTTTTGATCTATCAACCTTAATTCCATCTCCTGAAATATGATGCCCCAAAACAATACCTTCAGTAAACATCATAAAGAATTTTTCATGGCTTAATGAAAGGTTTGTTTCTTTACATATTATAAGGACTTTTTCCAAATTTTCTAATGCCTCTTCAAATTAATTACCATAAACTGTAAAATCATCCATATAAACCTCTACACAATCATGGATTAGATCAGAAAAAATTCCTAGTACTGCTCTTTGGAATGTTGCGGGTGCATTACATAACCCAAAAGGAAGCACTCGATATGCAAAAGTTCCCCATGGACAGGTAAATGTGGTCTTATCTTGATCTTCAGGTGCTACCTGAATTTGATTATAGCCACTAAAACCATCCAAGAATGAAAAGTACTTTTTGCCTGCTAATGTATCTAATACCTGATCAATAAAGGGCAAAGGAAAGTGATCCTTCAAAGTTGCTTTGTTCAATTTCCTGTAATCAATGCATACCCTCCATTTGCCATTCTTTTTAGGTACTATAACCAAAGGAGAAACCCATCGGCTATCTGAAATTGGATAAATGAAGTTTACATTGAGTAATTTTTGGAGCTCTTCTTTCACTATCTCCCTAAGATTTGGATTCGTCCTTCTTTGAGGTTGTCTGATTGGTCTACTCCCATGCAAATGCAGTAGAAAGTTTTTGCAAGATTTTGGTTAGTTCCTCCTGTTGTGACTTTTCCAAATTTTTATTGATATTTAATGTTTTTCTTGGAAAAATCTCAATGGTAGAACTACCAAACTCTTCCATAGAGTAAAGAGACATTTGTCTTGATGATAAATATTCTATGTCAGATTCCAACTGAAATTGTGTGGGGTCATATTCTGAAGATGTCTCAAAATTTTCTAATGTGTTCAGAATTTGACTATCCTCACCGATTTCAGAAATGGTAAAGACAGGTTGTATAGTGTCCTCATCATCGACCCATTCATTGTCTCCTACTTCTGTAATTGTTTTTGCTGGAGGATACAAATTGAATTTCTTTGTCGAATTACCATTAGAAATGTACATATCCCCAGATCTACAACTAATGAAAGCATCAGTTGTGGCTAGCCAAGGCCTTCCTAAGATAAGTGGGTGCCCTCCTAGATTACTCTTGGGAGTCAAAATCATGAAATCTACTGGATATTCCCAAGAATCTAAGGAGACTGAAATATCTTCTAATACACCATCTGGTTTGATAATTGATCGATCTGCAAGTTGCAGTAAAGTAGGTGTAAAAAGAAGATTAGGAAGTTTTAGCCGTTCCATAATCTGTCTACTCATAATGTTGATAGCAGCCCCTAAGTCAATCAATGTGTTTGGAATTTCTATCCCATTTATATGTGTCTTGACAATTGGACTACCTGGATCTACATAATTCTGCATGGTAATTTTTCCCATCATGATATCTGCAATTTTTCCTACCAGGTGGATTCTTCTTGTATCTTTTAGTTTCCTTCCTGGTCTTTTGAAACTCAACTCCTTTATTGTTTTTGCTAGAATAGGAATCTCTCGAATGGCTTGTAGCAAGGGAATCTTGATACAAACATTTTTTAATTCATCTAGAAAATCATAGTTAGGGAACAATATTTGTTTTTCCACCCCCTTATCAATTTGTAGTCTTTCAGGAAAAGGAGGTGTGGATGAAGATGCAGGTTGCTCAACTATAGGAGTTGTGGGGGTTAACTTTTCTTTCTCTTTTTGAATGTTTGAGTTTTGAAGAGATGCTTCCTCAGAACCCTCATTGACTTTAAGACAGTCCTCCTTAGAGGTATCTTTCTCTTGGACATCTATAGAAGGTTTTTCTAAAACTCTACCAGACCTGAGTTGTACATCATTGAGAGGAACAATCATATAGGTAGGAAATTGTTGTCCTTATATCATGTAAGTATTCTGAGGATTTTTATTGTTAGGATTTGGAAATGGCTGAGCTGGAAGTTGATTTTTCTTTTGTTGGAATGGAAGCATGAGTTGAGGATTTGGATTTTGCTGAGAAGGTTGTTGTTGTGGAAATGGCAAAGAAAGTTGTGGATTTGGGTTTGGAAGTTGTGGAGCTTGTTGATTTTGAAAAGATGGAGGATATTGATAAAATTGAGCAAATCTCCCATAAGGATTTTGCATACCTTGTGCCCATAACTGATATGGATTTTGAGGTTGGGGCCAAGGTTGTTGCCAAGGATTCCAATTTGGTGGGGTTTGAAGATTAATAGGGTTGCTAAACCCTTGATTTTGTTGCCCCTGCCAAGGTCTTCTTGCAACAAAACAGAGAGATTCCACTGAATTTTGATCTTCTTGAAAGACAGCTTTGAGTCCAGGAATTGAAGGACAATCTTTGGTCTCATGATTTTCTAAGAAAATCATACATGTTTCTACAAAATTTGCATCCAAGGTACATTCCCTTAAAGCATGTTTCTTCCTACATTTCGGACAAAAGATGGCTAGAGCATCAGTTTCTGCTTTCTGCTTGTTTTGAATTTTAAGGGTGTCTAGTTGTTCGCTAAGGCTCCCTAAGATATCAGTTTTGAATTCATCAATCATATTTCCAATCTCTGCCCTACTTACTGATCCAGTTGCAGATTTGGTTTCCCTGATAAGAGAAGGATCTCTAGGCCCTTTTCCCGTTTTAGATTTTCCCCTTGAGAGATGGACACATAGTTCTGTTATGTCACGAAGTGGAAGTTGAGAAATGTATCATTTCCCCATCATGTTTAAAATATCTATCCATTCATCTCTAATGGATTTTAATATAAGGGCTTTCAAAGTTTCCTCATCTAAGTTGCTCATCTTTGCTCTTTTTAAGTTGTATTGAAATCTTTCAAGTAAATCTTCCAAATTTTCATCTTCTTTTTGCACCATTTTGAATACCTCATCCTTGTGATTGGTGGGCATGCAATAGTCCAAATATCTATCCAAAAATGTTTGTTTCATATCATTCCAAGTCCTAATAGATTGAGTGACTAATCCCATGAACCATTTCAAAGCGGCTCCCTTCAATGTTGAAGGAAAAAATTTGAGTTTTTGAGAGTCTTCCATATAGTCATAGGTTCGGCACACGACTTCAAACTCAAACAGAAATGTTTCAGGATCCTCACTTCGCAATCCATAAAAATTGGGGAGGACATATGGTGAGATGTTTTTCATCGTTGTATGAGTTTCCTCATCAACTATAGGGAATCCAAACGAGTTGTGTCCTTCCCTATTTCTTCCATTATTACCTTCACCTCCACCATTGTTGTCTCCATTTTTTCCTCCTCCTCTACCTCTACCTCTACCTCCGAATCCATCTATTATTTCCTCTACCATGATAGTTTATTTAGAGTCCTCGAATTCCTCTGGTTCTTCTATCAAGGGAGGATGAGAGGGAGTCTCTTCCTTTTCTTCTTCAGGTGATTCTACTTCTTTGATTACAATATACTCTCCTATAGAAGTAAAGAAAGGGTCTTTTTCTAAGTGAGATTTGGTAGGTGGTATAGGAGAATCCTCTAATTCAGTTGCTCCTTTAATTCCAAGAATCTTAAGGCTAGGGGTAGATGGTGGTGAATCTTGTCTATGCCTTGAAGAAGATGGAGTTGTGAAAATCGAACTCTTGGCTTTAGCTATAAACCTTCCCCTAGAATCTCTTGCTCTATGCATGTCATTTTTTATTTTTTAAGTTGGGCTAATAATTCTTTTTATGATCTTCCAAGTCACACTAGGTGCAAGAAGAGAGCATAATTAAGAAATTATTGAACCAATAACTCTCTTTTCTGATCCTCCAGATCACACTAGGTGCAAGAGGAGAGCATACTTCAAGAAGTTATCAAGTTTTCCTTTTTTTTTTTATATATTTTTTTAAGAAATTGGCTACCTAGTTACACTTCCTCGGCAACGGCGCCAAACTGTTTGGTCAATTTAGTGTGTCCTAAATTGCTACATTAATTTGTCAATCCGGGATTCGTAAGCTGACGAAGTGTGGCACACTATATGTGCAAGATAACCTATCTCTTACTTTTTGTCGTTTTTGGGTTTTTTATTTATTTTGGTTGGTTTCCTAATGTGAGATGGAAATTCTAAAAGACAAGTATGGTTATGAATGTTCAAGGAAATTATGTCCTTTATAATGATTTCCCAAAATTCAAACTTCAAAAGGATTTTGAAACATACAATGACAAAATTAATTCCTAAAAGAAAATGAAAATGTGCCACTATACTAGTTAAACAAACAATGAACTATTGATCATGAAACCCATTACCCTTGCTGTTGTCTAAACACAAAAGAAACTGTACTCAAAGAAATCCAAATATTGCAAACAAAGTAAAGCTAAAATCAAATTACATCAACTCATATTCTGACCCCTCACCATTAGTCTCGCTATGGCTTTCGGAGGTAATCATAAACAACTTGAGTAATCTGATATCTAATTTGCAGAAAAATAAACTAATACCAAATTACACACTCATACTTCAATCCCTCACCATTAGTCTCGCTATGGCTTTCGGAGGTAACTGATAATGACATGAGAAATTTAATATCTAATTTGCAGAAAAATAAACTAACATCAAACTACACATTCATACTGCAATCCCTCACCATTAGTCTCGCTATGGCTTTCAGAGGTAACTGATAATGACATGAGCAGTTTAATATCTAACTCACTAGTAAAGTAAATGTACAAAACTGAAATGAATAAAACAATGCTGGAATTAAAAATTAAGAAAAAGAAATCAGCAGAAGGACAAGATTGATTCCATTTCATTAGTCATTGTAAAACTATGTGCAAATGCTCGGGCTGCCTACTATAATCTGAAACAAAGACACTGATCAGTTAACGGCAGTATAAAGCATGAAAAATTATGAACATAAATAAAACGTTAATACCATAAGAGATTTAATATATACACGTGAATGATTATGGCATAATGAACGTAAGGAAATAAAGCATGAAACTATACAGCAATACACAAAACCTCAGCGTGTGTAGGGGCCCTCTGCACAATCCTCGGGCAATAGCTATCAACCACGAATTACACTTATGAACAGAGTCTTCTCATATATTTAAAATGCAGTCATAACAAGGAAATAATGTCACGGCACAGTGGCTTTCTTCTCAATAAAATTACATTACAACAGCTAACTACTATGCGTATGAGAACACATTATTTATAACAAAGGATGACATAACTAATTTCCTACATTCTGCGCTGATAGAAGACATGTGAACAACCACGTCCAGAAATCTAGCATTATGGTTGCCGTGAATATTAAATCTATGGAGAGTGGCCGTTGGATTCGGCTTATGGAGCCGTTCACAGGTGTTGATATATCCCCCTTGATTTAGAAATGGCCACGCAAGTCTTCACATGGTGAAAAACAGAGTTCTGTCACCGTAGGACTCTTAGGTTGACCGCCACTTGGCTTCATTTGACCATGGCCTTATTTAGTGAATTCGACTGAGCCAATAGGACTCAGTCCATGTCCATGTCATTTCCAACTTGCCCATGTGGCTTTATTTTTCTGAAGACACCTGCAATGTAGACTTTAACAAAATGGCTGCGGAAAGTTAACGCAGCTGCGGAAAGTGACAAGATTCCGCAGTTAAATGAGCAAAAATCTAATTCAAATAGCAGACACAAAACATAGTTAAAAACCACTTTAAATGCTCTTTTATGATTAATATGCAATGATGTTGATGACTTAGGAGGTCCAGATAAATGGAAAATGTCTAAAAAGGTGTATAAGAAAGATGCCAGTTTGGGACTCAACAATTATCCCAGACTATTTTCGAGAGGTCCTATTTTTCGCTTTCTCGTATTTTGGTGTCCGGTCCTAATAACCCGGAGCGGAAATACCTGAAGGCCACTTGCTTGGTTGAATCTTAGGGATTTTTTGTAGTGAATGCTCTTTGCTCCTAGCTTGCTTAGCTTCATACTTTTTTGAGTCTAATTAATCTGTTAAAGTGGTTGATCAAGCGCCTCGTCGATCGAGGAGAATCTGGGGGTTATCTCCCGAGAGTGTTGAGCCTTCTTCAAGAAGGCGTAGGAGTAATATAGCAGGTGAATATCACCCAGTGGTATCTGACGTAGCGAAGAGAGATCCTCCGCTAGGGCTTGAAGGTTCTGTAGTTGGTTCTGTTGTTGGTTCCAAGAGGAGCACTCCGCTCACCTCGAGAGTCTTATTTCCGCAAGAAGAAGAAGTAGAAGTAGAGGAAGTACCTCAGCCTCCTGAGTCACTTCCATCTCCTCTTCCTCCTAATTCTCCATTTTTTTTTTAGTACATCAGACCTGAGTCTGCAAGACCAAAAATTCCTTATCCATCTTATTCATACCTTTCGATGGCCACGACTGGGAATGCGGCTTCAGCTGTGAGTGCTGCAAGCATTCAGACTCCTGCTTCGGTAGAAGGAGGAGGCACAATTGCTATACCTTCAATTGCTTCTAGTACTATTGTTTTTGGCTCTGGTCACACCCAAGCACAAGCTTCTCAATCTGGTCCCTTTTGCTTTGGAATGCCCATTAGTGGGATTCCTTCGTTTTCCTTTTCCACTGCTGCAGCTGCATCTGCACCCATGTCCTCTATGGCTAGTGGGTCGGCTTCTTTTCAAGGGTTCCCCTTCGGAAGTGGGCATGTTCCTAGTTCGAATCCTTCCTTAGGGTCTTTTCCTTTTACTTCCCAGACTCAGAGTTTTAACCCTTGGTCTGGAGGTCAGAATTCGACTACCTTTACCGGTTGGAACCCTATATTTACAGCAGTGGGGGCAGTGAATCATTTTTTCGCTGGTCAGCAAGGGAATGTTTCATTCCCTTCGTCAAGTACTTGTCAGGATTTTTCCCCGTTTTCTAATGCTTGGAACCCCTATCAGGGGGTTTCCTCTTCATTCACTACTTCAGTGGGGGAACTGGTTCGATTTATGGTAAATCTACGTTGGGAGGAGGTCATTCTCCAAATACTGGGTCACAAGGATTGTCCTATGGCCCAACATTTTCTATGAGCTCTTTCTGGAAACCTGGTGCCTCATCAAATCTAGGTTATTCTTTTCAGAATATTGGGAACCCATCCCACCAAAGATGGAATTCGCAGGCCCCTCCTCGTTTACCTTTTCTGGCAACTTTAAACTTGCCAGATTTATCGAAATTGACAAATGATCCAATCCGATATAGTCCGGGGTGGCCTCCGGTTCCTACCAAACTACCTTCAGACATTCCAAAGTTTGAAGGCAAGAATGGAGAGGACCCGGCTGATCATATCACCACTTTCCATCTATGGTGTTCATCTAACTCCCTGATCGAGGATTCGATTAGGTTGAGGTTGTTTCAACGCACCTTGATTGGAAATGCTGCCAAGTGGTACATTGAGTTAACTGGGGGCAGTTTTGCTACTTTTGGAGATCTGGCTACTATATTTCTAAATCATTTCTAGTTGTCTGTTCGTTATGATGTCGGGACAGAACTCCTGGCCAGTTTTAAGCAGGACAAGGCAACCCACATTTCTGATCATATTCAGGAATGGCGGAGAAGGAATAGGCTCATTAAAGCTTATATTCTGGAAGAATTCCTCTTGGAATGGTTTTTGAAATCTTTGCAGCCAGATATTTCTAAGGATGTATCCCTGTCAGGGGTATTTTCTGAGGAACAAGCTATTTTTAGGGCCCAGCAGCTTGAATTGATATATTCTCAGTCTGGTGTCCTTCATAAATATTTGCCTGATGCTCCTCACTCCGAATTAGACTTGTCCAAGACTAAACCCGGTCCTCATGGTGATGGACTTATTGGGTCGATCGATAGCGATGCAGCTAACCTGCTTAGTCAATTGCAGCAGTTGTCTATACAGTCTTCTTCTTCTGGTCAGGCTGTGCCTGCTGAGTCATCGCCTTCTCAATATTTGTCGGTAAATGTCGTCCAGACTTCCAACCCTAAAGGAAATCAACAATCCGAAGGGAAGAAGAAGGGACAGAATAATAATAAGAAAAAGGGCAAGGATGGGAAGGGTAAAGCAAATAAATCCAATGAGCATGTTAGTGAGGGTCCAAAGGATTAAAAGAAAGTGAAGTTTCCATGCAAGTTATGTACTGGAGATCATCTTACTCACCTTTGCCCTAATATTCAAGATGCACAGCGCTTGTTAGCTCAGCAGGGTTCTGCCAGTTCCCAGGCTGTGTTGACAAACCCTTTTCCCCAAGGGCAACAGCTAGTTGTTGGCGCGAATCAAAATACCGGGGCTTCCTCTGGGGGCACCCAGGAAGGGGAAAATCCATCAAACATATATATGATGAGTGATCACACAGATATCACCATGAGATCCCGTGATTATGGCGAAGCTGCGCCTTCGAAAACCAATGGTGCTCCCGATGGTACTGAGCCGCTTCATATTACGAGGCCTACTGTTGAGCCTATACCTCAGATGCGAAAAGCATCTACTAAGCGTACGACGATTAATCCAAATGACAGGGCTGCCCAGAACTACTCTGTTGTAGAAGATTTGGCGTAGAGCCCTTGTGCTATGTCTGCTCTTGAGGTGCTCTAGTCTTGTCCAGCTTAGCGCAGTGCTTTTCTCACTGCTATTGGGGTTGTTGATCCAAAGAACTCTCTTGTGATTACATTCGATATGTCTAATTTTAAAAAGAGACTCCTGCATCATATGGATTTTCATATCAAATCATCGTTTCGAAAATTTAATATCTTTTGGACAGTCATTGATGAGGGTGCTTCCACATGTGTGATGTCTCTCGCATGTTGGAAGGGAATTGGATCTCCCACAGTTGTTCCATCTGCTACTCTTTTGACTGCATTTGATGGTCATTCTCACAAACCGCATGGCATTATCCCAGCTTTGCCCATCTGTGTTGGGGGAAAAAATATAAATATAGAGGTTGAGATAGTTGATGCAAGCTTGGACTACAACCTTCTGTTAGGGCGAAACGGGATTTATGAGATGGATGCTATTGCATCCTCATTATTTCAGATTATTTCTTTCCCTCACGAATGGAGGATTGTTACAGTTGACCAAATGGACTGTTCTCCTATAGACCTGAATGCATCTACTGAATCAACTATCCCAAAGGTGGATGATGCCAAGCCGCCTGTTGAGAATTTAGGGGTTGGAATGTATTCTTCTTTGATGGGTAATTTCGAGATTCCACCTCCTACCATTCATATAAATATGATTTCATTCTCCAGGGTTCCTATTCGAAGAGAGTTCTTCAGAACTCATTATTTTTCGGACGCTTGGAACTTACCTTCCCCTACCTCCACATTAGCGGAAGGTCAAGTGGGTGGAATGGCATTTCCAATGTCTGCAGCTGAGATGGATTATCAATCTATTTTTGACTCTGCAGAGTCCATTCCAGCTTCTCTTTCTCCAGAGGAGTTGGATGGCAATGTGGTTCCGGCTTGGACACTTAGTTCTTCTTCCACCCAGGATTGCCTTAATACCACTCTTCCATCTGAAGAGGCCATCCTGGAAGCTATGACTGGTGTAGATAGACCGTGGGATGATTTGCATCATCGGTCTTACTTTTTACCTGATTTGAGCGAAGTTGAATCGAGTTTTCCAAGTCCTTCATCTTCTGGTCCTGTTCACCCAGTCTTGAACCCTTTAGCACCGACACAGGTGTATGCTGAAGGGAACATGGTTGTGATTTCTCTGACTATCTCGTTGAACATTTCCAGAGATCCCAATGTTATAGAGAATGTCTTCATCGGAGCTGAATGTTCCCCTGAAGAGATTTAGCTTTACACTGACCTCTTTAAAGAGTTTAGGGATGTGTTCGCTTGGTCTTATGAGGAAATTCCTGGTATAGATCCATCTATTGTCCAGCATGACATCAAGACTTACGAAAATGCTAAGCCTGTGAGGCAAAAGCTTCATCCAGTCAACCCTAGGAAGGCTGCAGCTATCAAAGCCGAGGTAGAGAAGCTGCTTAAGGCGGGATTTATTTTCCCTGTTCCTTTGACTGAGTGGGTTTCAAATCCTGTTCCCGTGGATAAGAAACAAGGAACAATTCGAGTTTGCATTGACTTCAAAGACCTTAATAAAGCATGTCCGAAAGATAATTACCCCACACCATTTATAGATCATATTATCAATGAGTGTGCCGGTAATGAGATTTTCTCCTTCATGGACGGTTTCTCCGGATATAATCAGATTACTATCCGTCCTGAAGATCAGCATAAGACTGCCTTTGTTTGTCCCTGGGGTAGTTTTTCTTATAATAAGATGACTTCTGGTCTTAAAAATGCTGGGGCTACTTTTTAGCGGGCCATGTCATATGCCTTCCACGACATTAAGCATATTATCAAGGCATATTTGGATGATTTAGCTGCTCGTTCTCGAAAGAGAATGGATCATCCTGCTCACCTCCATCAAGTATTTGAACGATGTAGTTTCTATAAGATTAGGTTGAATCCGAACAAGTGTATTTTTGCGGTCACATCCGGTCGGTTATTTGGATTTATAGTGTCTACGAAAGGGATTCGGGTAGATCCCTTCAAGGTAGAGGCAATACTTTTATTGCCTCCCCCGTCTTCTATTCGTCAACTTCAAAGTCTACAAGGAAAAGCTAATTTTCTTCGGAGATTTATCATAAATTATGATGAAGTTACCAAAGGATTTATGAGATTGTTGAAAAAGGGAGTCCCATTCTTTTGGGATGACTTCGCTCAATGCTCATTCGATGCTTTGAAAAAAGCATTGACCTCTGCTCCTATATTGAGTCCACCTGATTATAGTAGGGATTTCCTTTTGTATCTTGCAGCAGCAGAATCTACCATTGATATGGTTTTGGTTCAGGAGGATGATGCTCTTGCAGAGCATGTTATATACTACCTTAGTCGAGGCTTGGTAGGACCTAAACTCTGGTATACTTCGATAGAGAAGCTGGCTTTAGCAGATGTTCATGCTGTACAACGACTCAGAAATTATATTCTTCTACGAAAAACTTATCTTTTGGCAGCAGTCAATCCATTTCATTTTTTTCTCAGTAGGCAAGTGATTGGGGGAAAATACAATAGATGGATTGTGATTTTGCAGGAATTTGATCTTGATTTTATGTCTGCCAAGTCCAAGAAATCATTGGTTTTCGCGGAATTAATCTCCAAGTTTCCCTGTGGAGAAGAGATAGTTTATGATGAATCCTTCCCGGATGAACATTTGTTTCTCATCTCTGCACAGGATCCTTGGTATGGGGATATCATTGTGTATCTTCACACTGCGAAGTTTCCCTCTACTTTTTCGAAAGATGAGCGTTGTAAATTGCGTCACTTGGCTAAAAATTACTTAATTATTGGTGATGCTTTATACCGTCGAGGGGTTGATTCAATCCTGAGACGTTGCTTAATTCTCGAAGAAGCTGAGGCTATGCTGAATGATTGCCATAGTGGAGCTTGTGGTGGTCATTTATCTGGGCTTGCTACAGCCCAAAAAATCTTGCGTGCTGGATACTTTTGGCCTTCGATTTTCAAAGATTGTATGGGGTCGGTCAAAAAGAATCATCCGTGTCAAGTCTATACTCGAAAAATGTGCGCTCATTTAGCTCCTCTTTTTCCAGTCATTACTATCGATCCCTTTACAAAGTGGGGTATTGATTATACTACTTGTAACCCGCCTTCGGCTAAAGGTCACAAGTACATTATTGTAGCAGTAGACTACTTTGCGAAGTGGGTCGAGGCTATGCCTACTTTTGGGAATGATGGTGAGGCAGCAGCTCTTTTTCTTTTCAACCAAGTTATTGCTCGTTTTGGTATTCTTAGAGAGATTTTCACTGATCATGGAAGTCATTTTCAGAACAACATGCTGGTCGAGTTGGCTCTAAAATTAGGTTTCCGGCAGGAGCATTCGTCTCCTTATTATCCTCAGGCAAATGGGCAAGTGGAAGCCGTGAACAAATCTTTGAAGACCATTCTTCAAAGGACGATTGATAAAGCTTGATCCAACTGGAATATCATGTTGTATCCTGCACTTTGGGCATACTGGACGTCAGTGAAAACTACAACTGGCTTTACTCCGTTTCAACTAGCTTACGGGCTGGAATCCATATTCCCCATTGAATGTGAGATTCCTTCTCTAAAGTTAGCTATTGAGCTTCTTCCTGACACTTCTAGTCTCGAAGAACATCTCCTTCATCTGGAACATCTTGATGAGCAGCGTCGGGCTGCCGCTATGATGAATGAGGCGCATAATAAATGAGTCAAAGTTCAGTACGATAAGGCGGTCAAACCTAGGGTTTTCTCGTAAGGTGACCTCGTTTTGGTCTATGCCCAAGAGAAGGATGCCCTAGGCGCAGGAAAGTTTAAATCTATGTGGTATGGCCCCTTCATTATTAAAAAATTCCTTAAAAAAGGAGCGTATGCCTTGGTTTATTTTGAAGGAAATGAGTTGGCAGAGCCCAGAAATGGGCTCTATTTGAAAAGGTATTATGCCTAGGCTTCGGCCTGGCATTTTGCTTTTGTATATAGTTAGTTTTGTTTTGTACATATCTGGTTTTTTGGTCTTTGATGTGATGGTGATGTTTTTGATTTGCTTTGGCAGGTTGTGTCGAATGTCATGAGTCATTATGGTTTTGCCGATGGTGCTAGTAGACACACCCGGAACTTGGCTTCCGCCGCTTGGGTGCTTCATTATCCATCTGGTCAATTGTTAGCATCAAGAGGAGTCTACATTGGTCCTGCTTCCAATAATGTAGTAGAGTACACTACAGTTATTTATCTACTCTCGGAGGCCATATCTTTGGGTGTTGATTTATTGGTAGTTTTCTTGGACTCCCAGCTGGTGGTGGCACAGTTGAACAATACTTATCAGGTTCGAGATCCATTCTTACTCCGGTTGTTTTTGAGGGTATGTTTGTTACAATGATCATTTCAGTTTTTAACATTCATTCATATTCCTCGTATAGACAATTAGATGGCAGACTCATTAGCTAATCAAGCAATTGATTGGCATATTAATCATTCAATTTAATCATAAAAAACATCATGCATTTTTTATACATTTGTCACATCGTATCATAAACCGCTGTATATATATATCATCAGAGTGTTCAAAAAATATACAAAATTTTGGATCCGTATGTCATACAAAATCAGGGCTTATGCCCGATCATGTTTAGTATAAAAAATATATAGTCATCCAGTAATCATGTCTATCTACTCCTGTGGCCCCTGCCCAATATTTTTGTTCTTATAGAACACGATGGCAGTAGTGACACGGCGGAATAATGGCACCCAGTCACATGGTACTCCCACTACCCGTCTTTGGATAGCCTCAGGTAAATCTTCCACAGCAGCCATAGGCACTTGGCGAGTCAAACCCTCCAAGTTCCTCTGAATAGCATGGAGGGTCCTGCCTGGGTCTTCAGTATCTGCCTCGCCTCTGCGGCGCTTGTGCCATGGGTAGCCCTCAGGATGGACTGGTCCAGTATCTGTATCATGGTCATCATAATATTGTAAGTCATTTTGAATCCAATCAAAAAACATGTTTTGTTTTCACATTTTTTCACATATATTGAAAAAATCATCAAAAAATCATATAATTAAAAAATTGCAATCTCACCAATTGCTCCCCATGCCGCACCAGGTGGAAGGATGAGGTCTGGATCACCGCGGAAATCCATCCCGGCATAGGGGTAGTCCTCCATTGCGATGACTTTTTCCTCCCACCATTGGAAGAACTCGTCGTCCCATGTGGTTCGGGGAACTTCATTTCTCCCTAGTCTCTTCATCAGATCAGCCCATCGGGCAATTCTTGGGTCTCTTGGGCTATTGATGGAGGAGATCACTTTGGGTCGAAGCCCAGGAATATTCTCAAAGAAGAATGTCATCAAAATGGTTCCATACCTGAAATTCTTTGTTTTAGCTTTCCAGATGGAGGTCAGTTGTTTCTTCATGTTGATTAACAGAGTTGTACACCAATCATACAGGTGAACTAGGCATTCCACAGTTATGCTCATCTGGTTCCTGGATGCTTGATGCAAGGAAGTAGATCCTGCTACCCTGCCGATGGTAAAAAGGAGAATCTTCATGTGCAGATCTCTCAAATCTTTTATGGAAATCTGAGTCCCTACTTTTTTGGAACCCTCTACACAGTAGACGTGGACATAGTTATCCACCGTAAGCCCTCCCAAAGGCTTGTCGTGCAAATCTACTGGGTCTCCCCTCTGTGAGAGTCCAGCAATGAAGTAGATGTCTTCCACCTCTATGTGTATAGGCATTTGGTCTATCACGAAGCAATATTCCTCCAGTTCCCAGTAATTTACCAGCATTTCAAGCAACCGGACATTACTTTTCATGTTTGGCATTTTGAAGAATTTTAGCAATCCGCAATTTCGGAGGATGTCGAGCGATTGTTGATCTTGCATCACTTCATTATCAATTGCACTATTCTCACGTTCCCTCCAGGTGATGGTCATCCTGAAAAAATTCATTTATTTGTTCATTAGATGCATTTTTTACATCACGGACTGCGCATACGCGACTTCCCTTGCAGACAGTCGCGTATCATATGCAGGTTTGTCCACACGAACCCGCATATGCGTAGAGCCCTAAATCAAAACAAATGTTTTTTACGGTGAAATTTCCAAATTTTAACTCTATTAATGGAAAAAATTGATAGTAATGATGGATTAAGAACTTACCTGACTGATCCGGCGAAGTTTGACCGCTGATTACTCTTGTTTTGACGAAAGAGGGTTTTTTCTCTAGAGCTCTTTTTTCTCCAAATCAGCAAGTAATGTTGAACCAAATATGGGGTAACATGTGTATTTATGCCGAGAAATTGAAAAATTTTGCAAAATTTATTATGCCTTTTTTTTTCAATCTATCTTAAGCTGCATAACCCGAGTGCTTGTAAGTGTCAAGATTGGTATATTTTCAGGTACATTTTGATGACGTTGAGATTTATCCGGTTTTTCTTGATCCATGACTATTGACCTGTTATGGCAGGTATATGATCTTCACTGGCATATAGGTTAGGAAATCCACTTTCCGTTGCATTTTTCATATTAGCCTCCATTATGATCACTTGCCGTAGGGTCGATCCCAT
This sequence comes from Pinus albicaulis, assembly GCA_034641835.2. Taxonomy (NCBI): domain Eukaryota; kingdom Viridiplantae; phylum Streptophyta; class Pinopsida; order Pinales; family Pinaceae; genus Pinus; species Pinus albicaulis. The sequence continues at coordinate 1,279,804,296 of CM076579.1, forward strand.
CAGGTCATGAGTATTTCACCCATTTCACTCGTTGATTATTTAATCATGACTTGGTGGTAGAGCCTTCCTTTACATGGGCTTCCTAGTTAGTTCCTCGCTAGCACTTGCTGCCTATGCTGCGCTTTATGTAGGCTCAGGAGTCCTCTTTAGTCCCGCCATGACTTATGTGTTGAAGCTTCATTCTTCTTATTCACTATCATTTTTTCTGGCTATTACCCTAGAGGCTCGCTGGTGTTGTTGAGTTGTATTAGTGCATTGCATATTGGCTACTTGTTTATCCTGGCCTTCAGCCGACTTCATTTGGACTCGATGTTTAAGCCATCTTTTGACCTTGACTTTCTGTACAAGTTAACCATTGCATGCACTTAGCTATCGCAACTTGACACCCTTATTACCCATGGATGGAACATTCCATTGAGTATCGTTGACCAGTTTCCACCACCTTGCATTGGGCATAGGATGGTTCCTATTCCAGGAACTAGTGCATCTGTTTCCTGATACTCGTTCTATCCATTGTACTATAGCATTATTTTATTCTTTTTCAGGCTTATTATATGAAAAAAGCAAAAAAAAAAAAAATAATATGACAAAAAGAGCGGGAATGGGATGTTACTTCATAATTTGATGGCAGTACAATATCTGTTTGTCGCCCTTGAACAAAGCACATACCGTTATATATTTCCTTCATTTGGGATGGTTTTAGTTTTGGCCTAGGTTCAGCTGTTACCTTGTTTCACTGGTCAGTCCTCCTCCAGTTGGTTATCTCTTCCAATCATATGGAGAGTTTGTTTTTGCCTCTTGCATAACAGACTTATACAGTGTCATTATTTACTTCCATGGTCATCACGAGTCGTGCTTTTGTTCAAGGGAATTTCAACCAGAGTCAGCCATTCTGCGATGTCTCTTGAATTATTATTCAGTCGACCTTCCCGGTATTGTCAGTATCTTGTTCTATCACATTAGATGTTTGGTCTTTGCTTGTGCTGGTTTGAGAAGGTATCCATTGAATTCTTGCTAGCGGGTTTGTCTCTTATCGACTACGACATATTGCTCTGAGAGTAAACCTAGAGTAGCACCCTAGCCCTATTTCCATCATTGATAGGTGACCTTATGCTCGGCATTTGATCATCATTATGGGTCTTTGACTGAGTGGTTTTCCTTGTGTTCGACATCAGCATACATTATCACACTTGGGATTCGTGCAGTGCCTTGATTTCCATTTGACACTATCGGTGGATATCTCGCCTCTGTGTCAGCTTTCATTATTGGTTGGTTCAGAGGGTTTCTTCCATGTGCTAGCTTCATCTTGTGCATGTCAGAAACGTACTTCGGTTTGGTTCCATCACTCTGCTTCGTCCGATTCCTTCCAAATCTTGGCCTGTGGGTTACACTCGTGCTGGACTGATGTGGGATGCCTTAATGCCTTCCTTCCAGCAAATCTTTTCCCATCGACTCCAACTCATTGCTCTGGGAATAAGATCTAGAGTATTTTGTCAGTACCTTAGGGTTTGCAATCATCAGTGGCAGACTCTTCGCTATCGATAGTGGGGATTCATTATTGCCTCCTGATTGGTAGATTCTTCCAAGTGTTCGACTTCAACTCATTCATTCGCACTTGTTAGATTGTACTGGGGCACCTTGACACTCATTATCATTATCGGTGGGTCGTCTCGCATTTGTTAATGGTATACATTATTGACCGGTAATCAAATGATTTCTCACATGGTCGACTTCAGCTCATTTATTCCCATTGTGTAGAATTGTGCCATAGTGATCGGTGAAGACCTCGGGTTGCATCAACATGTTTTGGTTCACTTTTGACAGTCCATTTAGTTTCTGCTAGTGATGTCGTCCACCCTTATATGTTGCAGTGTCAGTACAACAGCATCCTATATGTTGACTCCCAAGTTGCGTGATTGTACCATGTGTTCCACCCCTTATGATTTGGTACTTGGAGATTCCGTTACTTTTGTGATCAGACATCTATTTTCAACATCATTGATCAGTTTTCTATATGTGATACTTGGACATTGATTCCGACTTGTACTTCTGGGTCGTGCTCAGATGATTCATTGTGTACTTTCAGTTCAGCTATACTTGTATACATTCTGGATCTATTATGTACTTTATATATGGATATATTTTTGACTGAGCATGGATATGCCCGCCTCAAACATGAGCCGACTCTCTATTTTCTTTCATTGGTTTTTGGCAAGCTGAAATCTGGTGAAGTCCTCTCTTGTCCTCGTGAAGTTCTTTCTATGCACATAATACATTTCGGCCATCATGTACCCCTTCTGACCTCATATATTAGGGGGCATCAGTTAGAGCATCATTTTTCACACTCATGTGATTCATGATTGTCTCTTTGGCCTTGGGCACCCTTTCCCACATACTTGAATAAAAGTTCATAAAAAACAGTGTTTCAAAACCCATACGCGGATATGCCAGACTTTTCTGCGTGTATACGCGAGTCCAGAGATACTTTTCCACGTATGCCATTAAAATCATTAAAAAATATTAAAAAAACCCTATTTTTGAGGTTGGGTTGATGGTTATTCCTGTAATTCAACCACCCCAGCCCGTGGCTAGCTGTTTCCAACTGATTGAAACTACTTTGAGGGAGTATAAAAGCCCCTCATATGCATGGCCTAAGGGAGGGAGAAAAATTATAGACATTATACTCTGTTGGAGCCCAATTCAAGTCTGATTTCCCATGCCTCCTGCACTTCCCTGGTATTTACGGGAAACTCTTGTTTCCTGGAGATGTTCATCAGCTTATGTGTCATCTCGTGTGCACAAGTCTTGGAAGAATCCTAGCGAGGCAAGGGCTGGACGGATCCAGCCTCAACGGTCTGTTCGAAGATCGTGGAAGGATTTAGGTGATCTCTCCACCTTTCTATTATTGTACATGCTGTTTGTAATGAAGAAGAACCATCTTGTTTCCGAATTCACGTGTTAATATCTGCTTATATATGTGAAAAGAATGTTAATTAAACACTTATTATTGTTTATATGATGTTTCACATGGATTATACTAACATTCAAGAAAGATATATGATGTACAACTAGATTTCCGTGCACGTTTCTTCTTTATTTTCAGGTTAAAGAGGAAGAAGAGTTGCTGGGGGTTTGGACCCCGCGGGATCTACATCAAACGTAGGATCTAAGAAGGAGTTCTACAACTGATAATATCTAGTTTTTAGAGTACAAGTTTGGTTGTGTGAGTCCTTCTTGAATAGTATGCCCCGATCTGTGGAGGTTTCTGACCCAACGACCTCTAGGGAGTTATTTCCCGAAACATTGTTTAACTACTTTTATTTGACCATCTATTTTTTGATAAGATGTTCTTGAACTCCTTAATTTCAAGTCCATCTTCTCCCATAATGTAGTCTGAAATTCATTAAGAAATATTGTTTCCTTGTATAAAATGATGCTCCTTGTTAACCCAATTTTACACCATTTTTTGGTCATCTAACCTATTGTTATTAGATGGACCCAAGTACACCATGTAAGACCAATTTTACCCTAAGTAAAATTGCATTCACTATGAAAAATAACTTAGTAAACCACCTTTATTAAGTTGTTTATGGTCTAAACATGAAACCCCATGAGGAAATATTAAATAAATCTACATTTGTTTGGTTTTACTCAAGGAATAATTAGTTAACCAACATTTTAATTAATATTCCTGGTTATATTTAACCCAAAACAAGGAAATTAATTAGATAAATCATTATTTATCTTATTATTTCCTAAGAATAATTATTTAAACCTTATTTAAATAATATTCTTTGTTGAATATGACTAGATCACCCTTAAATAATTAAATAAATCATTATTTATTTGATTATTACTCAACCACATCCTTAAAATGATAAATAAATCATTTATTTATTTATTATTTACAAATAAGGGGTTTGACCCAAGTCAAATTCCTTTTCCCTCCAACAAATATAATAAAATATTCCATAAAAGTTGGATCTTGATTTGGTGAATGATATTTTAATTATGCACCAATATCTAGACTAACTTAATATTTTGTTATAAATAGAAGGGTTTTCCCATTCATTTACAACCTTTTGTTGCCTAAAGATCACTCTGGATCTATACTTTTGGTCTAACTATTGATCCACCATCATAGTCATATTTTGCTACCATTTTTGTCTGGGTTTTCTACACCATCAAGAGAGAGGAATTTTAGATCTGAAGTGCTGAGGACTTACAAGAACCCGTCCCATTGAGGAGAACTGGTAACACCCTTCTGATTTTTCCTCCTAGGTGCCATTAATACAAAATTCGTTCAACATATTCTTGTCTTGTTTATTGGATGCATGGAGTAAATCTTGTTTTATCTACTGCTTAATGTCTTTTGATGCATAGATCTAGATTTTTGCAGCATTTATCTTGATCAACTAACTATAGATCTAAAGATATTGGTAGCCATTTTTGCCATTAGGGTTGTTTGTTATGCATAGCTAAAGTGGTATTTTTCCGTACGCTTGGAATTAAGATTCATACTAACAACTAGCGACACCACACGGATTTACGATTACGATCACTGTCGTTTTTCTGGTCCTTTCATATCTAGCTGCTTCAAACCCTAGGATTTCTCTTTAGCCTCTTGTTTTTCTTTTATTGATGTTGTTTTTAACCTATAAAACCCTAAAACAGTAAAAATTCTAACTTTCGTGTGTTTTCGGACCTATTGCACAGGTGACAGAAATCAGTCGCAGCTGAGACAACACTTTTTTCTGAAATCTATCGCTAGAAGTGCAGGTCGCACTTTTTGGCCCAAAACCTACAACCTGGAGCTTCAGGAAGTGGGAATCAGCCCAAAAACTGCGACCTCTGCTGAAAACAATTCAGAAAATGCGACTTGGATTTTTTGCGGGAGTTTTTCTGAAAGTTTTATGGGTTTTTTTGGGCCTCTGTTTAGGTTTTTCTGACCGCCATCTCTACCCTTTTTGGACCTATACTTGTTCTATTTTACTCAACTAAGTGGGAACCTAGCCCCCTAGGGCTTCAGTACCCTCCACACTTTGTGGAAGAGTTTTAGTTGTTGCAGGTTGTCTGAAATTTTCAGAGCATTTAGCCATTTTTCAGATCTAATACCTCACCTTCAGATCTACTTTAGATTGGCTTTTTATCCATCCAAATCACCTCATTTAGATTTTTTTGGCTTTTCCTCTAGGGTTCACTCCATTTCCCTCCAGGAGATAGCCTTTCGCCACCTCATTTACAATAATTTTTCCTCTAATTTGTTGTTGTTTTCTGCACCACTTTCCAGCAGATTTTGACCTTTAGATCCTTGTCCCTCCCGACCTTAGATCTATTGGCTATTTTGGTGTGTTTTGACTAGTTTTTTTCCCGCCTACAGACTACTTGTTGAGAGGCCCGCCTCCTCGGGTTTAGATTATTACATTATTAATTGTTTATTTACTTTTATTTTAGTTTCATATACTATTATCTGTAGGTTTATTTTCAGTTACACGACACACTTTTTCTTTTTCTTTACAAACGTCTGGGTTTAAAAATTAAAATTTACACACTTTTCACACACACCCTAAGCGAAAAAGGGCTTGGTTAACACCGCCAAGAAAAGACTCTCTAACATTGAAATCAATTGATCCTACACCTCTTTGCCCTTGTTTCAACATTGTAATTAGTTGATCCTGCACCTCCCTGCCCTTGTCAGTATCTTTTTCCTTTATGTCGTGTTTGTGTCGTCATCATTGTGCCACCAAGGTGTTTATCCCGGAGACTTCTTGGCCTTCATCCTCAGTTTTTGGTAGGAAGACTTACTCCTCTACGTAGGATTTGAGTTAGTCCTCCTCCGAGTCTGCATTTCGACTCTTCTTCTAGTTCATTGGGTTCTCCTTCTCGTTCCACCTTCAGTTCTCCCCCTGTCACCTTCACCATGTCTGGTGTAGGACCTAATGCTAGTGGTAACCCCAGACCTCATGCTAGGAATACCACTAGTGGGACCGCAACGGAAACTACCCTGGTTGCGCCCTTTGTCCCCTTCATGGAAGGCCTCAGCCTTCCTGATTTTGACCAGTTGATAAATGACCCTATACACCATGACGCTAGTTTGCCTACTATGTCGACAAAGCTCCCTTCCGACATCCCCAAGTTTGAAGGCCTTGCTGGGGAAGATCCTACAAATCATGTTCGATCTTTCCACATGTGGTGTTCATCTAACTCTATTACCGATGACTCTATCCGTCTTTGGTTGTTCCAATGTACGCTTACAGGTGAAGCTTCTAAGTGGTATGTTGATCAGGCCCCTTCCTCTCATACCACCTTTGCGACTCTTGCCCGGGTTTTTCTGTCTTACTTCCAGCTTCCCCTTCGTTATGACACTGGTACCGAACTCTTGACTTCTTTTCATCAATCATCTATGACCCGCCTATCCGACCATGTCCAGTAATGACGGAGAAGAAAGAGCCTGTGTCGAGTCCCTAATTTCGAAGACCGTGTCTACATGTACTGGTTCCTTAGATCTCTCTTGCCACCTATCGGGAAAGATGTCGCATCGCACTTCCCTCAAACCGAAGAAGCTGTTCTCCAAATTAAGTTAAAATATGACCTGATCTACGCTCAGTCGGGTTATGTTTATACCGTTCTACCTGATCTTCCTAGACCCAGTGGTGCCAATGCATCGGGGTCATCCCACACTGCCGACGGTATCATTGAATCTCTCTCTAATCCATATGATCAACCTCGCAATGGCTATGGCTTTCCTCGCTAAAGGGCGGTGCACCTACACTTTTCCCCCTCCCACTAGCACGTATCCAGGATACGGCATGCCTCCTCTTTTTTCCCAACCTCCTATTTACCACACTATTACCCAACCTCCTTATTATCCGTATCCACAGCCTGGTGCTCCAGCTCCTCCAGCATTAGCAGCACCTCCTCCCTTTCCTTCTCAACCCTCGCAACAATAGCCATTGCCCCCTCAGGGGTAGGTGTATGCACAACAGGGTGCGGCTAATCCTCCTCCCTCCAAAAAGAAGAGGAAAGATACTCAAAATCAATCTACTCCCGGTAATCCTAGACCTAATCCTCAGAATAATGCTCCTAACACTACTAAACAACAACAGGGCACTCAGCCCAAGCAGGACAGGCCTGTTCGCATGAAAAAGACCTATTCTTATTGTGGTGTTTATGGTAATTACACACATGATTTTCCTCTTTTACCACAGATGCGGCAAATTTGGGAGTCTCAAGCAACATTGAGAGGACAATAAGCCTCCCCTTTCGTCCCTCCCATTGCTACACCTAGCCAGCCAGTTGTGCTTACTAATCCTTTCCCTCAGCAAGGATTTGTGGCTACCCAACCACCTGAAGGTTAGGTGGCCACTCAACCTCTTCCATCTGGTACCTCCGAATACCAGATTCTCATGATGAACTCTGATCAACCTCTAACCATAGACATCAATCCTCAGACTTGGTCCCGTCAGTACAACAAGCCTCCCATTGCGTCTGTCCCTGAGCTGCCTCCTTTGGTCTCTACAAAGCCTCTTTCGACACCTAATGGTCCCATGTAGATCCATCAGCCTAAGGCGGAGGTTCATACCAAGATCCCTAAGGGACCATTACGCCGAAATGTTGCTTCTGGAAAAGCTGGTCATTCGTATAGCATAGTAGATGATTTGGCACAATCCCCTGTTGCCATTTCAACGCTGGAACTCCTCTAGTCGTGCCCTTCACAACAAAACACTCTAATATCTGCCATGGGCGCTGTATATCCTTCTGATGATCGATTTATTGTGTTTGATGTTGATCGGTTAGAACATCCTCCTCTCCCTGCTTCCGTCGCCTTCCAAATCCCAATCAATATCCGGAACGCCAACGTTTCTCGGTGCATCATTGATGAGGCGGCATCCACCTGTGTGATGTCTGCTTCGGTTTGGAAGCAACTCAGATCACCTGAGTTGGCTCCTTCTACGATCACTCTCTGAGCGTGGGATGGTCACGCCTCCCAACCCATTCGATTATTCCGCAATTGTCCTATTACTCTTGTGGGAAAGACTTTTTGCGTTGACGTAGAAGTCACAGATGCCCCCTTAGATTACAAAATTATATTGGGTTTTAGTTACACCTATGCGATGTCTGTTGTCCCATCTGTAGTTTACCGCAAGATGTCCTTCCCTCATAACGGAAATATAGTCACCATTGACCAATTGACATATTATGAACTGAAGTCTCAGACCTCCCCTGAGTCCATCATCTCTTCGGTGGCCAATAAGCAAATTGTTGATCCTCTGACTAGTGTCTCACCTAGAGTCTACAAAGATTCCTCATTTCTTGGTACTTTCCATGGTCTTCCTCCTCCTGTCTCTGATCCCAACTCATAAAATTTTTACATGATGCAATCATCTCGGGCTGCCCTCAAGCGGCCCACCTTGGCTAGTAAGCAACCTCCTCGCTCTCTGTAGCCTACTCCTAGCTCTTCAATTCAGCCTTCTGGACCTCCTCCTCTTAGCCCTTCAGCTAGTATCCCTGAGCCTCTTTACCCTCTTGGAATAGTTCCTCCAGGCCTTAACCATTTAGGAGTCGTCCCACCTGGCCATCACCCCTCTGGTCAAATACCGTTCTTAGCTTCCCCACCAAGAGTATATACGGCACCTGTCATGGCCACCCTCTCTCTTCCTAACTTGACCCTTGGGATTCCCGTATGGTACCTTGATCCTCTAGCCGCTACCCCGCTTGGTCAACCCAAACCTTATCTTGCTTTGACCCCAGTTCAACTGGTCCCCATGACTTCTCCCATTGCAACAGTACCTCAACCACCTTAATAGGAACCACCTCCTATTGCGACCGCTTCGGGTAAGAAGGGAAAAACTCGCAAGAGGGCTTCCAAGGACAAGGCTCCCGCGATAGACCTTGCACCTCCCCTGCTGGCAAAGCCCTGTGCTTTATGTGATGTCGTCGGCCATGCCACCCATAACTATCCTGAACTACCCAGTATCAAGCCCATGGTTAAAGTTACGTTCCCTAAGTATATGGTCCCTGAAGCCTCTATTTCTTTCTCGACTGTAGCCAAGAATCCTAAAACTATTCACACCAACCAAACTTGTGCTTTGTGTGATCTCCATGGCCATTATTCCCACCATTGTCCCCGCCTTACGCATTACCGTGCCTCGTTAGAGTTAGTTCGGGAGTGCGAGATTGAACAAAATCAATCCGCCTCACCCGTACTTGCGTAGTATGTTGCAGGCCAGACTAAGGATTTACCCACTCCCATTTACATTCCCCCTCCTAATGTCGAGATTTTTAGTCATCCATAATTTTGATCTTGTCCAAAGATCACTAAGTTGACAATCCTATATTTCTAGAAACAATATTTGAAGAAACATTGTGAGTTCTAGAAATATCACTGCCTTCATCATCCTAAGTCCATCAATTCAATGAAATCTTCATCTATGTCTCCTAAAAAGTTATCCTGATGATTCAGAATGAAAACTTCCTTCAAAGCCATAATTTCCACCATTTTCACCTCCATTTCATTCCCCCATTTTTCCATTTTTGATCCTACCTTAACAAGTTCTTTTTCCCCTTCTGAAAAGTCCTTTTCCCTTCATTAAACCCTTCATTTCCCTCAAAAAACCCCATTTTTCCTTCACTAATTCTTCATTTTCCCCTAAATGGCCTCTAAAACCATTATAAACTCCTTTATATGGTTTAAAAATCCATCTTTCACCCTATCGGAACCTTAAAAAAGCTTAAAAACTTTGGTTTTAGGCCTATTTTCCCTAAAAAGCTCGAAACCCTCTTTTTAAGGCCTATCGAAACTTCAAAAAGCCAAAAAACCTTTGTTTTTAGCCTTCTCTGCCCTTTTTATAAAATTGGGCTTGAGCCCCATACCATTTCTCCATGTAACCTCACTCACGGGACCACACTTTTTCCACGCTAGCCCTTGGCCCCTTTTCCTTCACTCCTGGTCCCCTACTCCTCCATCAGACCCCTTCCTTCCCCGTTCCTTAAGCCCCATTTCCTTTTTCTTTGTTTGCTTTGTTGTTTTCTCGGTCCATTCTCGACCGTAGATCAAAGGCCTTAGGCTTAGATCCAACGACAGTCGTTCATCCCCCCTCTTCTCCCATCTCCCAACCTTTCTGCCCCATAACATTTCTTTGGCGCATCCCCGCCGTCAATCACGACAATCCAACGGTCCACGTAAATCTCACCTCATAACACCCCTTATGGTCCCACCTCCCACTACTCCGCCCACCAACCAATCTCTGCCTGCCACCTGTATCCCACTCCCGTCCGCCAAAGTTGCACCCCAGCTTTCGGGCTCCACCTATGTTGTCGATCTCACGTCTTGAGATCTGACGACGCAGATTCAACTTCGTGTTCATTTTGCCTCCAGGGTTTAACAACCCAAATCCACGCCAAACCAGCAGTTTCGATATGGACACGTGGCAAGCGATGAATGGAATCACGTTCCCCTGGGGCAAAACTGCTAACCACCCAACTTCAACACGTAAACCACCAGTGGTTTTTTGAAACCAATTTTTCCCACTTTCGTGCCAAAGCGAATTTTAAACCCTGTTTTCATGTTTTTCATCCATAAAAGCTTCCTCCATGCATTCTGCCTCTCTGAAATGCTCCTCCATCACCATATCGAGCCTCTGAAGCAGTCTAGCCATTAAAATGCAGGTTTTATTAATGTTTTTTTGGTCTGTTTTTTTGGTCTGTTTTTCAGGTTGTATTGCGGCCATTGATACACAGGCTTCCCACAGCAAAATATGGTTGCAGGACCTTGGGTAATGGTTTTCTAAGGCTCGATTGAATGCAGAAATGGATAAAAGGGTCTGATTTGATGCCTCATGGCCATCGATGCTTCCTGAAAACCCTCCAGCGCACCAAAAGGAAACCCTGAACACAATAAAACAAAGAATGAAAGGTCAGCGAAGAAGAAAAGAGGCAGACAGAAGATTAAAATTTTAAATGGCAGATTAAAGAGTGAAGCACAGTTTAAAGACAGATAATCAGTCTGAGAAGTGTTAAAGAGGTAGCATAATGAATTATGAAGTATAAAAGCAGACTTAGGGCTTTAAACACAGTTTATGTATTAAACAAAGATAAAATTAGACCTTAAGGAAGCCTCGAATACATCAACAGAGGCAGTTATTCACTTAATAAATCAAATTGACACCTTTCACCTACTTTCTGGCCATAAAAGCAAAATGACAGTTATTTCATAGTCAGAAGATATTAAAAACTGTTAGAACAGTTAATGTAAAGACAAAAAAAATCCCTCAAAGTCAATCTTTTCAACTATTTCATCCTCAAGAAATCAAGATAGATTTATTACATAGGGAAGTAGTTGAAAAACATTCCTACCTTATGCCTTGCATGGTTTTTAAGGCTAGGAGTGCATTTACTATGTCATTTATCACATTTTGAATCCTAGATAGTTCCACCTCCTTAATTACAGTATAAATACTGCTGTGGAACTCATTTGTAGGGGTTGGTTGCTAACATTCAAACTCTTTGCAGTTGTACATAGTCTGGCTGAAGCTAAAAGAAGAAATTGAAGTTTTGGAAGATTGATGATGTTTTGACATGTTTTGTTAATGAGAAGGCTCTATCATTGGATCCCTAAGCATGGTTGTTGGTGATGTATTATGATTTGTTATTGTTATTTCCTGTTTTCCATTCTGTTTCATTATTGCTTGCTTGCAATAGAGTGAAAATTTTAGGCTAAGAAATGTCTCCTAGAAGCACCTTAGACCTGTTTTCTCTTCACTATCTTTATGTTTTCATCTGTTGAAGGTTTACTGAGTAGTTTGACTACTTTTCAACCCTGAAGCTTGTTTATTTTAGAAATAGTTCAAATAGTAGGCCTCAAGAATGATTTATGGTTTTCCCTTCTTACATGCTTCCTCTTGAAAACTGTTTCCGAAGTCTCCCTTTGAAGTACCATTGTTTATAGTCTACCAAAGAGGTCTGTTTTGATCATACCCTTTGTTCTTGCTTAGATAATTGTTTTGAAGGTCTTTATAATTGCAGTCTTAGATGTTTAGGAGTTCCCTCTTCTATGAATGCAGTTATTGTGAATCTTATATGTTTTCTAAAGTCTTTGAAGGCGAAATATTTGGATGAAATAGAGTGTTCCTTGACTCCTAGATTTCATTGGAATAGTTTGTCTTTGAATTATTATTTGCTGAAGTGTGGTTTCTAGAATTTATGGTTAGCCCTATCTATGAAATGCCTCTTCATGTTCAAATGATTTTTCAAGTCCATTTGTTGAGAGGTACATATAATTAAGAATTCTTAACTGCCCTTAGCTCTACTTCTTCTTCTAAAATCCTTAATGTTCATTTCATTTCATCCACCAAACCCAAGATCCACTAGCCAAGTTAGATTTTCCCTTTGATATCCCATATCCATTTATTGAGCTTGTTATAACTTCTTCTTGACTCCATTTCCCAATGGCTCTGGTATTTCCCCTTTCTATCTATGCTTCCTATATCATTCATGTGCAATAAACCAAACCAAACAATCAAACAAACTTGCAATTAATAAATATCCTAAAATCAACCTTTTACAAGCAAACAAGTCATATCTTTGCAAAAAATTGAGAGATCCCTCTCTGAGACTAGAAGGGCTAGATCCTAGAGCTCTAAAGACTGGTTTATATGTTGCCTTGTCATTTAGTATGCCAATCTGCTAAATCACAGGATCCCAACATTTTGGCGATCACGATGGGACCTCTGAGTTCATAGTTACCTAGCAAGCCCTTATAGACTCATAAGTCCTTCAATAACCATAGAAACTCAGAAAACCCCAAAAAAAATTTCAGATTGGTTTCATAATAAACATTGGTGGTGGACCATAGAATATTTTACCTCCAAAAGAGCTAAAAATTTCCACCTGGCGACTCCACTGGCCTCCAGTAGACCTATTACTTCACCAGTCCTTGTAAACTCCCCTGGGAATGCATTGAGCAAACCCAATCATACTGTTGGTGGAAAACAAAGTTGAAAACTTCCACCTGGCGACTCCACAACCTCCAAAAGACCTAATGACTTCACTGGAAGAAGACTCTGAACTGGTTGAAAAGATACAGTGACCTATTTTTACAAACATGGATCTAAGTATGGATAGAGAAGCTAAACTAGATACATTATTGAACATAATGGAAAAAATGATGTACATACTTGATAAAAGATTGGATAGACATGAGGTTGATACAGATGTTGATTATCCAGAGCAACCTATTCCTTTCCCTGATCAAACACAAACTCAACCACTACAAGACATAAACAACACACAAAATATGTATGATGAGAAAGATTACAAAGAGAACAATGAGGAATATTTTCAAGAAGGTATTGATTGCCTACCTATACCTTGTGTTTTACTATTAAAGGAACTTTATGAACAAGTTGCAAACATAAACAAGGAACAGTACCCTGAGGAAAAATTTCAGCCATCTTGAACTCACAAAATCTGAAATGGGAGAAGAGACAACACAACTAGAATCTCTGCATTTATGTTATAACTCATTTCATATTATTAAAGAAGAACGACATCCTAACAATCTATTAGAAACAACTCATGAATCCCATGTTCAAAATGACTATCACAAAGATAAAAGAGGAGTTTTTTAGAGTGAAAAAGATCAGGAGATAGAAGAAAATCCTCAGGATCCAACTGAAAACACAAGTATTTATTCACCTTTCTTTCTAGGTGAGGCTCAAGAAGACATCCAGCCTCAAAATCAGCCTTCACAAGACAAAGAGGACTGTTGTTTTTCTGTCCATAGCCAAACAAAAATTCCTCCTCTTTTAACAGAAGAAGAAAATGATAAAATATTAAATAAATAGCCAGCCCTCAAATTTTTTTTTGAACAAAACATTTTTGCTCATCTACCTACTAAACCTTGTTGTATTGAAACAGAAACCATACTTGTAGATCAACTTAAAGAAAAACAAACTTATAACCCAATATGCTTGATTGGTGAGATTGTTTATACTAATGATTTTCCAATTTTTGATCAGTCTGATGATGATGATGAGCTCCAAACAGAAACTAATCATGCAGGGAAACCAGTAGTGCATTGGTGTCATGAATTGCATTATCATCAGCATGAAAGAAGTAATCAAACAATGCAGCCCATCAGAAATAGCTTTCACATAATTGGGAGTCAGCAATCTATCAGTTGTGATGATAAGGTTGAGAAGAAAGAGGAATTTCTTGAGAAGAATGAAGATAAGGAGCCCTCTCCTGAGAGGGTTGAGGTAATAAAGGATACCCTTGCTAAAGAATATGATGATCTCTTCACAGAGTACAGTCCACTAAATCAGAGCATACCAGGACTACAAGAGGACAACACTGCAATATATGATGAGTCCTCCAGTTCAGATAATAATGAATATGAGGAAGATGTTCTTTCTCAAAAGAGTCTTAGGCTTGATCCAGTGGAGGAAAAAATAATCTTGGTTGAAACCTATCTTCCAAATATTCATAACTAGGCATTGATTCAATATCCCTATGTTCATTTCCTGAAGATATTTGAAGAAGGGATAAAGGTTGTTAGGAGCAGTGTATTACCAAAAACAAGAAGATTATTAAGCACTGCTGCTAAAAAACAAGGGAAATGGGAGTGGCACTGTTTGTCCAGCATGCTCAAAGAGATGAGCAAAGACCAATCATGGAACCATCCGATTGACTAGATGTATTGGAAAAGAAAATTGGTTAGCTAAAAAATGTAAATATTCAAAGTTAGATTAGGTTAGATAGGAAAGAAAATAAGCTCATCCTATGAGCATTTAGTTAGTTTTTATTTTTGCCTTGAAAAAAAAAATATACAATAGAAAAAGGGAAAAGAGGGTAGGTATAAAAGAAGAAAGGTACAACCCCATACCAAAAAAAGAGAAAAATCTGAAAGTGTGCAAGATTAAATGCCACTACTAAAAGAAAACATTGTTATTTAGTCATGCAACATAATCATGACTAGATAAATTTCAATTTACTGTTGATAGGTTAGTGAAGAAGATTTGACAAACTATTTAATCTTGGCTTATTAGTAGAATAGATTAGGATAGAAGAAAGAAAGGTTCAAACATGCTCAAAATATGAACCAAAGAAAAGAAAGAAAAATATGGCTCTAAACAGATCAAAACTTGAGCCAAGAAAAAGAAGGATGTGTTTTATTTTCAGATCTTATGCCTTCACAATTTTGTTTTAAATTTTCTGCAAATAAATTCTATGTGCAGCTTGTACATACAACCATAGACACCATAGCAAATCAGACAATCAAATGCTGATTTGACTATGTTTAAATTTCTGTTTTAAGATGTAGAGAATGCAGATTAGTCAAACAGTTTAATCTTGGCTGATAGTAGATTAGGTAGAGAAGCTTTAGAGTCCAATTGTTTAATCTGGACTCTTGGAAGAAATAAGGGTAGCATTAGATTAGTTTTTTCCTGCTTTCAAAAGAATAAAATGTTGATGTCAAAGATTTTTCCAGTTCAAGTGCACTCAAAAGAAGAAAAAATGCTAGGAAAAGTAAGATTGGGTAGGTAGAGATGTTTTTTAAATAGTTTTCATGCTACAGGTCAATGAAGAATTGTCAAAATGCAAAATAAAATCAGCAAGAAAACAAAGAATGCTGCCCAATGGATAAAGCACTGGTCTACTGGAAGCCAGAGATTGATAAGCTGAGGTTCTGGACACCTAAAAGGACAGTTGTCCTCCCCAAGTGGAGCCACTATTAGTCATCCATAATTTTGATCCTATCCAAATATGACTAAGTTGACAATCCTATATTTCTAGAAACAATATTTGAAGAAACATTGTGAGTTCTAGGAATCTCACTGCCTTCATCATCCTAAGTCCATCGGTTCACTGAAATCTTCATCTATGTCTCCTAAAAAGTTATTCTGCTGATTCAGAATGAAAACTGCCTTCAAAGCCATAATTTCCACCATTTTCACCTCCATTTCATTCCCCCATTTTTCCATTTTTGATCCTACCTTAACAAGTTCTTTTTCCCCTTCTGAAAAGTCCTTTTCCCTTCATTAAACCCTTCATTTCCCTCAAAAAACCCCAATTTTCCTTCACTAATTCTTCATTTTCCCCTAAAAGGCCTCTAAAACCATTATAAACTCCTTTATATGGTTTAAAAATCCCTCTTTCACCCTATCAGAACCTTGAAAAAGCTTAAAAACTTTGGTTTTAGGCCTATTTTCCCTAATAAGCCCGAAACCCTCTTTTTAAGGCCTGTCAGAACTTCAAAAAGCCAAAAAATATTTGTTTTTAGCCTTTTCCGCCCTTTTCATAAAATTGGGCTTGAACCCCAGCCCCTTTCTCCATGTAACCTCACTCACAGGACCGCACTTTCTCCACGCTAGCCCTTGGCCCAATTTTCCTTTGCTCTCGGTCCCCTACTCCTCCACCAGGCCCCTTCCTTTTTCTTTGTCTGATTTGTTGTTTTCTCAGTCCATTCACAACCGTAGATCAAAGGCCTTAGGCCTAGATCCAATGGTGTTCGTTCATCCCCCCCTTCTCCCATCTCCCAACCTTTCCACCCCATAACATTTCTCTGGTGCATCCCCGCTGTCGATCACGACAATCCAACGGTCCACGTAAATCTCACCTCATAACACCCCTTATGGTCCCACCTCCCACTACTCTACCCGCCAACCAATATCTGCCCGCCACCTGTATCCCACTCCCGTCTGATGAATTTGCACCCCAGCTTTCAGGGTCCACCAGCGCCGTCGATCTCACGTCTTTAGATCTGATGACGCAGATTCAACTTCACATTCGTTTTGCCTCCGGGGTTTAACAACCCAAATCCATGTGAAACCAGTGGTTTCCATATGGACACGTGGCAAGCGATGAATGGAATTTCGTTCCCTCGGGGAAAAACCGCTAACCACCCAACTTCAATGCGAAAACCACCAGTGGTTTTCCAAAACCACTTTTGCCCACTTTCACGCCAAAGCCAATTTTAAACCCTATTTTCATGTTTTTTGCCCATAAACCCTTCCTCCATGCATTACACCTCTCTGCAATGCTCCTATGTCACCATATCGAGCCTCCGAAGCAGTCTAGCCATTAAAATGCAGGTTTTATTAATGTTTTTTTGGTCTATTTTCAGGTTGTATGGCGGCCATTGATATACAGGCTTCCCACAGCAAAATATGGTTGCAGGACCCCACGTAATGGTTTTATAAGGCTCGATTGAATGCAGAAAGGGATAAAAGGGTCTGATTTTATGCTTCATGGCCAGCAAACCCTCCAGTGCACCAAAAGGAAACTCTGAACACAATAAAACAAAGAACGAAAGGTCAGCGAAGAAGAAAAGAGGCAGACAGAAGATTAAAAGTTTAAATGGTAGATTAAAGAGTGAAGCACAATTTAAAGACATATAATCAGTCCGAGAAGTGTTAAAGAGGCAACATAATGAATTATGAAGAATAAAAGCAGAATTAGGGCATTAAAAACAGTTTATGTATTAAAAAAAGATAAAATTAGACCTTAAGGAAGCCTCAAATACATCAACAGAGGCATTTACTCACTTAATAAATCAAATTGACACCTTTCACCTAATTTCTATCCATAAAAGCAAAATGATAGTTATTTCACGGTCAGAAGATATTCCAAACAGTCAGAACAGTTAATGTAAAGACATAAAAAGCCCTCAAAGTCAATATTTTCAACTATTTCATCCTCAAGAAGTAAAGATAGATTTATTACACATGGAATTAGTTGAAAAACATTCCTACCTTATGCCTTGTATGGTTTTTAAGGCTAGGAGTGCATTTACTATGTCATTTATAACATTTTGAACCCTAGATAGTTCCACCTCCTCAATTGTAGTATAAATACTGTTGTGGAACTCATTTGTAGGGGTTGGTTGCTAGCATTCGAACTCTTTGCAGTTGTACATAGTCTGGCTGAAGATAAAAGAAGAAATTGAAGTTTTGGAATATTGATGATGTTTTGACATGTTTTGTTAATGAGAAGGCTCTATCATTGGATCCCTGAGCATGGTTGTTGATGATGTATTCTGATATGTTATTTTTATTTCCTGTTTTCCATTTTGTTTCATTATTGCTTGCTTGCAGTAGAGTGAAAATCTTAGGCTAAGAAATGTCTCCTAGAAGCACCTTAGACCTGTTTGCTCTTCACTATATTTATGTTTTCATTTGCTGAAGGTTTATTGAGTAGTTTGACTGCTTTTCAACCCTGAAGCTTGTTGATTTCAGAAATAGTTCAAATAGTAGGCCTCAAGAATGATTTATGGTTTTCCCTGCTTACTTGCTGCCTCTTGAAAACTGTTTCTGAAGTCTCCCTTTGAAGTACCATTGTTTATAGTCTACCAAAGAGGTATGTTTTGATCATACCCTTTGTTCTTTCTTAGATAATTGTTTTGAAGGTCTTTATAATTGCATTCTTAGATGTTTAGGAGTTCCCTCTTCTATGAATGCAATTATTGTGAATCTTATATGTTTTATAAAGTCTTTGAAGGTGAAATATTTGGATGAAATAGAGCATTCCTTGACCCCTAGATTTCATTGGAATAGTTTTTTTTTGAATTATTATTTGCTGAAGTGTGGTTTCTAGAATTTATGGTTAGCCCTGTCTATGAAATGCCTCTTCATGTTCAAATGATATTTTAATTCCCTTTGTTGAGAGGTACATATAATTAAGTATTCTTAACTGCCCTTATTTCTACTTCTGCTTCTAAAATCCTTAATGTTCATTTCATTTCATCCACCAAACCCAAGATCCACTCGCCAAGTTAGATTTTCCCTTTGATATCTCATATCCATTGATTGAGCTTGTTATAACTTATTCTTGACTCCATTTCCCAATGGCTCTGATATTTCCCCTTTCTATCTATGCTTCCTAGATCATTCGTGTCCAATCAACCAAACCAAACAATCAAACAAACTTGCACTTAATAAATAGCCTAAAATCAACCTTTTACAAGAAAACAAGTCATATCTTTGCAAAAAATTGAGAGATCCCCCTTTGAGACTAGGAGGGCTAGATCCTAGAGCTCTAAAGACTGGTTTATATGTTGCCTTGCCATTTAGTATGCCAATCTGCTAAATCACAGGATCCCAACAGAGATGATGGAGCCTGCGGCAACCATCCTCTACCTATCATCATCCATGAGACCTGCGGTGGAAGCTCCCTATAAATCTTCCCCTATTATTTCGCTTGACCTCCCTTAAACGATCACCTTGTGCTCAACATCAGTAGATCCCTTATCTACTTGTTCTTACGTCATCCCCCGTGACGATGCGCATGTGAACCTTTCTTCTCATGATGATAAGTTAGGTAGCTTCACTGCGTCATGTGGTCTCCTTTCCTCTAGTCACTCCATCTTATATTGTGATGATGACATCATGGAAGCCATGTCCACCCCTGACTTCATCTTTCTCGCCCATAAATGGGATAGCACCGTTCGTGCCTATGGTGACTTTTGCCACCCTAGCACAAGCTACACCTCGGGTAGTTCCCACACTCCACCTCACCATCGACGTGTGAGTAGTAGACATCCTACCCAGATCTCTCCCTCCCGCGGAGTAAGTTTGATTTCTACTTTGCGCTCAGGTTGCCAACATTGTTCATCATCCTCCCATTTATTATCTTGTGACACCTTTTAGATGGACCTCCCATCCACACCTTATATCAGTTTTGCTGATGGTGCAAGTCGCTACTCCAGGAATCTAGCCTCGGTAGGTTGAGCCATATTTACCCCCTTGCACTCTCTTGTTCTCTCGAACGGTGTATGCATTGGTACTGCTACCAATAATCAGGCCGAATATGATGCAGTGCGAGGCTTATTAGCCGATTCCCTTTCACATCTCATTCTCCACCCTCATGCTTGTTTAGATTCCCTACTTCTTGTCATGCAATTGAATGGTGTTTATTGTGTGCAAAATCCTATCCTTTTTAGAAGATATTTATGAGTGAAGCTTTTAATGTATGAATTTGAAATCATTACATTCAGTCATGTACCTAGAGCACAAAATCACTATATAGATAGCATTGCAAACCATATTCTAGATTGGCATTTAGCACACGCATTTAACATAAGACAATAACATAAAAACATCAAAACGATGCATATCCATAATATTTGTCATATAAAATGTTTTAGAGTCCATCAACTCTGATACATATGACATGCCCATAGCATGTTACAAAAATTCAAAACTGGGGGCACCACCTGCCCCTACACACTAATCACTATCTGGAGGATCTCGAGCCAATGGCTCTGCTCCCGCAGCTTGTAGATCATGCATCCCCTGTCCAGCCATCGCAATGCGCTGCATGACCCCTCACCACTCTGAGGGTAGACCAATAAATGGCTCAATGTACTGGTCCTCTAAGTCTTGCCAGCCATGCTCTGAAACACCGGTTAGAAGCCTCTCACATCTACGATGTATGTCCTCCAGGAGTGCCATTGCATCCTCATTTTGTTGCGCCCTCGATCCACTAGGTCCTGCAGCTCCTAATACTACAGGTCGTCCCATACACCCGGCTGGTTTTACTGGTGCTATATCTGCATACCAAAAGTGGAAGAATCAGTACCATATACAATATTGTGAAACTTTACAATGCACATAAAAAGATTAGAAATTTTTCACTTACCATCGGGCCCCCATACTCGACCATGAGGCAGTGGAAAATCTGGGTCCCCAAAATAACTCATCCCACTATAGGGAT
This sequence comes from Pinus albicaulis, assembly GCA_034641835.2. Lineage (NCBI taxonomy): Eukaryota > Viridiplantae > Streptophyta > Pinopsida > Pinales > Pinaceae > Pinus > Pinus albicaulis. The sequence continues at coordinate 1,279,825,008 of CM076579.1, forward strand.
AGTCATCTATGTAAAATGGCATCTGATCCCAATGTGCAAAGAACTCGGATCGGGACACCCGTCCGACTGCCCCACCTCCTCCTCTACATAGTAGTCACCCCCACCGGCACATCCTGGGTTCTCTCGGGCCCCCATCCTAGAGTTGTATACGATTTCGAAGTGTAGGGATCTTCTCAAAGAAGAGCGAGCACAAAACTGTACCATATGCACAGTAATGGTTCACTTGCCGCTTGCATAGCGACAACTATTGTTTCAATGACGACAACATCATCTGGGCCTAGCCATAGTAGGTCCCACCCGACACACTCTCCACAAGCATCATTTGCCCTCCGGTGATGTGGTGGAGTGCTTGGTTGCCCAGGATCCGCAGCACCGTTGCGGCCACAGCACGGGTCTCTAACCTCTCTAGATCCCCGATGGGTATCCGAGTCCCCTTGACTTGAATACCTGGTCGACAATGGCACTCTACAAACTCCATGATGTTTCGCCCTCGTGGTAACACTGGCTGCGTATTCCCAACCATCTTAAGTGGTGGAAGACCAGTTAGGAAATATATATCCTGGACCATCAACTCGATCCAGTGCCCCTGCACTATAAAGACCTCATGGTCTGGATCCCAATAGCTAACAATCCGGGCCAATAAGGGCTCTCCAAATCTCATCATAGGGTTCTCCACAAACTTCAGAACCCTAAACCTAGCCAATGCACTGCGGGCACCCTGATCCTCCCGGATCTTCGACCGTAATGCGCCCAAGTCCCTCTCTCTCTAGTTGATCTATAATTCTGCCATATCTGCACAAAACCACCATATTTGTCAGTGTACAGATAGGAAAGAGTGTATCTCAACATAAAACCCCAGTGCTCAGACAAAAAAGAGCATAGAAAAACCCCTCCCTGACAAGTCGCACTTTTAGGCTCAAACCTAGGACAGGTCGTAGTTTTCTACCCAAAACCTACTACCCAGGTCACACTTTTTGCCCCAAAAAGTGCGACTCGGCCATGAAGAGGAGTAGGGGTCTGTTTTTGAGCCTTGGGGACCTAAACTGAACTTTAAATCCACTGAAATGAAAGAGTATGGTTAGGCCTCTTACCTGCGACTGACGGATCTTGATTCCAATGGTCGGTTTGTCTGCTACGATCGCCACAAGATTTAGGGCCTTCTCTCCTCTCTATATTCACCACAACTCCACATGCAAATGAGTGAATTTGGAGGGAAAATGCCTTATTAAAAGAGAAACCGCTGATTTTTCTTTCACCTGTTGCAGCCAAACTGTAGCTCAGTTTTCCAAATCGTCTGTACCATTGGAAAGCTCTCACCGAGACCTCAAATGGGTATCTGTTAGTTTTTCATGATTTGATACTTTACCGGGACACATTTTATCCAAGAAGGGTCACTTCACCACTCCTTAAAATCTAATTTCTTCACCTGCAACACTTGTACTTGGGGGCACCCCTTTTCCTTCATACTTGTCCATGCTTGTGTCGCTCTTCGTCATGAGTAACCATCATGTACTCATGTTTCTATGGTCCCCATTAGGCCTTTTTTTCTGTGTGGTAGCACCATCAAGTCACCCTTGTTTGGAGCATCCGAGTTGAGTCATAATTACATACATGGAGTCTATCCCAAGTCCCTTTTTATCCTGTTATAGTTCTCCATCCTTCATTTCTTGGTTCCTCTCTCATGTCACACATTATGTCCTTCGGTCCCACTGTCCCCTATGATATTGTGTTAGTCGCTGCCAGGTCATCCATGCCCTTTATGATCTATCAAGGGAAGTTGTCCATCCGCTACTCAGTACCCCCCATTTCATCATCATCCCTGGTGTCAGTCTGTCAGTCGCTCTACTATTTTCTCTCGTGCCTTAGTTGAGGATCCCTTATTGCCTCGCCTATGGCGGACCTCCTTCTGTCGACATCAGCTCATTCATTCCAGAAGACAGGTCTAGAGGGCAGTATACCTTGGTTCCAGATTCCACTCTTGTCTGGTGCCTCAGATCAAGCAAAGGGACTCCTTATTGCCTTTTGACTTGATTGCTTCTCAGCTCCAGCTCCTTTCAGCCTGATCGAGATCCATATACTTGATGGTTCAGTGATGCAGTAGCTAATATCAGTGATTCCCGGGTGTGTGTGAGATGTCTCAGCCCTCATGAGGGGGTGGCCCTATAGGTAGCCCCCCACATTCCTGGATGACCTCTTCATTATAGCCTTCGATGCAGCTCCATATATTTGATGATGTTGGCCTCAGTCGCTTGCAGCGCCTTTTTTTTTGCACGTATCAGTTAGATTTTTAGATCCCTTTCTTGTTTACAGGGGCATCTGGCTTGTATTTATATCTCATGTACTCAAATATTATTGTACAAATCCTGGCTGTTATCCCTAGCACAATATGTATGTGGGATTCATTATCATGTTGTTTATCTGTCTCATGTTTATGCCAGCATGTACTATATTGTTCAGTCCCTTATTTACTGGATGCCTTATTCTTTGTACTTTGTATCGGCAGGCATAGGTATGCCTCCCCTACCGCCTATAGCATAGGTACTCACTCATAAAAGAGACTTGTCGCACCTATAAGTCTCGCCTCCTCAGGGTCTAGTGCTTTCAGCTCTTTGGTCTACCTTATACTTCTCTCTCTTTGACTTCCCCTTCGGTGTCTAGTGATTGAGTTCTTACAACGTACTTTGGTCATACGATTAACTCCTAACACTTGCACGTTGGGGGGAAATATATTACACCATTTTTTGGTCATCTAACCTATTGTTATTAGATGGACCCAAGTACACCATGTAAGACCAATTTTACCCTAAGTAAAATTGCATTCACTATGAAAAATAACTTAGTAAACCACCTTTATTAAGTTGTTTATGGTCTAAACAGGAAACCCCATGAGAAAATATTAAATAAATCTACATTTGTTTGATTTTCCTCAAGGAATAATTAGTTAAACAACAGTTTAATTAATATTCCTGGTTATATTTAACCCAAAACAGGGAAATTAATTAGATAAATCATTATTTATCTTATTATTTCCTAAGTATAATTATTTAAACCTTATTTAAATAATATTATTTGTTGAATATGACTAAATCACCCTTAAATAATTAAATAAATCATTATTTATTTGATTATTACTCAACCACATCCTAAAAATGATAAATAAATCATTTATTTATTTATTATTTACAAATAAAGGGATTTGACCCAAGTCAAATTCCTTTTCCCTCCAACAAATATAATAAAATATTTCATAAAAGTTGGATCTTGATTTGGTTAATAATATTTTAATTATGCACCAATATCTAGACTAATTCAATATTTTGTTATAAATAGAAGGGTTTTCCCATTCATTCACCATCTTTTGTTTCCTAAATATCACTCTGCATCTATACTTTTGGTATGACTTTGATCCACCATCATAGTCATATTTTTCTACTATTTTTGTCTGGGTTTTCTACACCATCAAGAGAGAGGAATTTTAGATCTAAAGTGTTGAGGACTTACAAGAACCCATCCCATTGAGGAGAACTGGTAAAACCCTTATGTGTTTTCCTCCCAAATGCCATTAATACAAAATTCATTCAACATATTCTTGTCTTGTCTATTGGATGCATGGAGTAAATCTTGTTTTATCTACTGCTTAATGTCTTTTGATGCATAGATCTAGATTTTTGCAGCATTTATCTTGATCAACTAACTGCAGATCTGAAGCTATTGGCAGCCATGTTTGTTGTTAGGGTTGTTTGTTATGCACAGCTAAATTGGTCTTTTTTCGTACGCTTGGAATTAAGATTCATACTAACACCCAAAGTGCACCCATTTCTTTTCAAAAAAAAAGTTTTTTGTTTCTTTCCATTTTACGGTATTTTTATAGGGCATGAGAATGCACATCTTACTAAACTAATCAAATTCTACAAATAGGTATTTGTGTCCCTTCTTAGGTTTTCATAATCCTTCCACAAAGTCCATTGGAATGATTTACCAAGGGTGAGAGGGTACATTTAAGGGATGTTATAGACCCTATTTGTTATTACTAGGCTTATTGGTACAACAAAATATACATCCTCTAATGAAATTTACTATGTATTCTTACATTTTGGGCTAAAAAGCATACCTTCATAAGCTGTAAACTCTCTTCCTAATACCGAAATTCCTAACAACTTTGAAGGTGTGGGCTTCACTAATCCATTTTAATCGCTCACCTTTAGGAACACAAAGCTTGTATATCCTATATAATAACATATTCGAGATATGGTAGTCAATTTTGTTTTCGCCATCATCTACATGAATTAGGCCCTGTAGATATTAAAATACCTCCTTGAAGTCCTAATGTTTTTTATATTCCTTTTTCTATCAATATGCATCAAGAGTGAAAGGATCCATGTGCTTCAGAGATCCCAAAGTTGTAATTTTTGAAGTGGATAGCCCTAAAATCATGTTGGCCAACATGCTTGTGCTACCCTTCATTTATTTGATTATTAAATGAAACTATTGTAATAGCCCCATGCATTTGTAGTTTTTAGTCTATTGCCGCTTACTTTGGATTTACAGGTATTGAAGTGGTCGGTGATATATGTGGATGATGATCTCCTTTCACATCAAACAATATTTCCACTTTTTGATACCTATTACCAAAACATAAATATGCTTATCCTATGTATGGGAATTGAGAGCCACCCCATGAAACACTTCAAAATGGTAGCATACAAGACTTTCTCACTGCATCAAGACTACTCCCATGTCATACACATTCATATCCATCTCCACTTCAAAGGGTCGTTGCAATTTTGGTAATGTGAGTGATGCTTGGATGCTTTTTTTTTTTCAAATCTTCAAATTTATTCTGATAACTCTTCCCTCAATGGAAGCTCTTGCTACTTGTTCTTATGGTATGGATTGGTGTAGCTCTTGTTGAGAATCAGGTTATAAATTTCCTCAAGTATTGTGCTACTCCAACTAAACTCCTAACTTTAGGGACATTTGTAGGAACCAACTACTTCATGGTGGCCTCCATATTTTCAGGATATATATTAAGCTCCTCTACACCAATCACTTAGATTAAATACACTTATGCAAACTCATATTTCTTGAGATTCTAGTAACTAATTATATAGCATATTATGCATAAAGTGTGGCATTTTATCCTCCTAGATAACACTATAAACTAGTATATCATCCAAATAAACAATAAAAAAATGAATATAGATAAGGGAACAATAAATTATTGATTAGTCTCATGAATGTATCTGGTGCATTGCATAGATCAAATGGCATGATTACTCACTCATACAGACCTTGTTTGGTTTTGAAGGTGGTCTTCCAGGTTTCCTCTTCTTTGAATTGATCCTAGTGATACCATGATTTTACATCCAACTTGTTGAAGTATTTAACTTGTTGTAATTGATTTAATAGATCATCAATCCTAGGCAAAGAGTACCTATTCTTGAGCATAATCTTGTTTAATTCTTTGTAATCGATGCACATTCGCCAAGTCCCATCCTTCTTTGGCATAACTATGAGGCGTGACCCACAAGGTGAGGTACTTGGTCAAATCACGCCCTACTCTAGTATTTTGTTGCAACTACTTATTCACTCCACTTGCTTTCAGAATGGATTTTCTATAAAACCCAATATTTTGCAATGGAGATTCTATCACTAATTGGATTGCATGCTCCACTTCCCTCTTGGGTGGTGGCCCTTTAGGCACCTAGAACACTCTCATATTACCTTGTATTTATTTTCCTTAGTACACACCTTCAAGGATGTTTTTTCCCTTATTGACTCCTCAATAGACCGATCTTCCCTTAAAAATAGTAAAACATATTTCATTCTAGAAAACTAATCAATTTCTTGGCTTAGTTGGCACTTACGAGTGAAATATTAGCCTTACCTTTGTGCACATTTATGATGAATGATTTCCCATCCTTGATGAGACAATATTGGTTGGTTGTTTGTATGAATATTGAATCCCACATATACATGAAATGTCTCCCAAACATGTCTCCATATACATTGAGTGGTACTACATCGAGTTTTGCTTCATTAATATAATTAGCATGAATATCAAATTTTATTCTACAACACTTTGTTACCTTAATTTTTGCACCCTTATTTACCCATGTCATTGGATATGGGCTAATATTATCACGAAAATCTAATCCAAGTTTGTTGACCAGATCTACTACTATAAGATATGTTAGTGAGCTTGAGTAAAAAAGGGTATCAATTTCTGTCTTCTTGACATGCATATTAATATGGAAGAGTTTATTCATCTCCTTCTCTTCCTGGTGATGAAGGATACTCTATTTCACCTCCTTATATAATAATGTGAAAATAATATTCTCATCCACATCAAAATTGTTTTCCACTTGATTTCTTGAATATGTGGTGAGAATATTCTTTTTATTCCCATCCTTCTTATTTTTCTTCAAGTTTAGCTCTATATGCAATTTCCAACACTTCTGTTGAGTGTGACCATACTTGTTGTAGTGGTTGTAATGATTTCTAGGATCCTTACAAGGGTGTGTAGTGGTTTTTTTCTTCTTATCACGTCCCCCTTTCTACTTCTTCTTCCCTTCCTTGGGATCTTCCTCATGCTCTTTCTGTTTTAAACCACTTGACTACCCTTTCTTTTAGCGTATGCTTTCTAGTGTTGTTCTTAAACACAATCCTTATCAATTGTTCTTGGATTAAACAACATCACCTAATTTCATACATGGCTATGAAAACTTAGTATATACTTGAGGAGTACATCTAGGCTCTTGGAAAAGATACCCAACAAGATGTCCATCTTCCCAAACTTAGTGGCGTACTTATGTACACTCTGACCCTATCTATACTTAAAATAGTTCCATTAGATCCATTAATCTTATACATATTAAATAGGGTATAATTGGAACTTTATGATGGTTTCTAAGTCCTCCCACATAGTTACTAAGGGATCATCTTCCATCCTAAGTGTCTTAATATGGCTTTCCCATTAGCTCAGGGAATCTCTACAACTAGTGATTCAATTTTAAGGTATTTATCTCACCTTGGTACTGCTTTATGTCAAAATTCACTTCCATATTGAATGGGGACTATGAATGGGTAATGAAACTCAAACTTAGAAACTCTTTCTTGGGTTATTTTCTTAACCCTTTTCCTAAGTCTTCATGATCCCCTGATTTCCCCTCGAATCTAACCTCTGCATTTCAAACTCCATTTTGTTTGATTCCATGTTAGAGCCACCATAATCAGATTCATATTATGGGTAATATCTATGACCTATGCTCCTGCCCTTGAGAATATCTCTTTTGTCAGATCATGATTATTGTGAATAGATTCATCATCCATGAGTATGGTTCTTTGAATTTCTACTTAAATCTCTTCCTAGATACCCTACAACTTCCCATGAGATTCCCCAAAGAAACATACTCTTATTCCAATATGATTTGTAAATTTATATGTATATTCCACTAGATAGTTTGTCACAACATATCTGATAAAATAATTTGAGATCTATTTCATGAAGTTAAAATTCTTTTATATTCCATTTTTGTTAATTATGATTTTTTTCTTTTGCATGAAAATAGAAAAAATGAAAAAAATAGAGAACAAAAAATAGAACCATACACCATCCATAATGAACACAAGGATTTTCTATAGGAAACCCTTATGTGAGAAAACCTAGCTAGAAGGTGAAGCTGCTTTATTCTCTCTTTTTTTGTATGGAAATAATGCAAGTATAAAGGATATGAAACTCTCTATGGAGTTACCTGAGACTTATGTATTGTTGGGATAATACTGAACACTAATCCCCTCTATTATGCTCTCTAACTCCCTCTCCCAATTTATTTTATCTACTATGGAACAAGATATAATAACATAATGAAATTACTACTCCTAGTGGAAAAGTTTTAAAATATTCAAATAGCCAACTAGGGGTGATGTTTGACACCTTCAACTCTCAACTAGTGTTATAAATTTGACCATTAAATTACTACTCCTAGTGGCAAAGTTTTAAAATATTCAAATAGCCAACTAGGGGTGATGTTTGACACCTTCAACTCTCAACTAGTGTTATAAATTTGACCATTATAGAGTATTATTCATAGTATGCATGTGGATATCCCTATTTTCATGGGCAATGGGCATGATATGGCATCCTCTCACACCTTAGTTGTTAATAATGATAGATCAAATTATGGGAAGCATAACTTTTGCACATGAAATATGATTGATGTAATTCTTACACCATTAGAAAGGTATTTGACTGTCGAATAGCATTTGAGGGTTAAAAATGTAAGTGAGATAATTTTGACCCCCAAAATTTCATTTAATGCCTTAAAATTGCCCTAGATAATTTCAAATTCTAATTCTCCAAAACTAGGACCTATTAGTAAAAATGACCTTGCAAGTTGATTCCTTCAATTTTTCCACTCTAAAAGAATCGAGTTAGATGAGAAAATTATAATGATCCAATATGGATCACTCACAAGGTTTTGTTTAAGGTAATGCAATAAGGAGACATCCTTATTCCTTAGTGACCATCAGTCTCTCAATAAAGTAGTGACAGAGTTGAGTTAAAAGGGTCTTAATAGTTACACCATTTCCCCTTCTAAGAAATTTAGATGTTTGAAGAGTATGAATGAACATGACATTCCTAGTACTTATTGAAAAGTAAGTCTTAAAGAATATGGAGTTTCATGGCACAATTGGTATGCACTATAATTGTTCAGCATACATGAAAAAATTATTTAATTGGACATGTAAAAGATGGTTGATTTAACATATGCATTTTAATTAATTTGAGAAAAAATATAATGCAAGATTGATGGATTTATAAATTAGTGCATTTCAAAACAAATATAAATTAAATAATTAATTTAAAATTATTTGAAAATAAATGCATTATGGAATGATTATTGAATGCTTGTGAAATAGAAAAGAAATAATTTTTAATTAACTTAAAACTAACCAGTAATGCACCCATGAATCAAATCAAGAAGAAGGAAAAGGACCAAGGAATTCAAATTCAAATAGAAATGTGAGAAAAGAAAGTGGGTTTGGAGATATTAAAGAGAGCTAATAACTAACTAAAGTGTAACTATATGTACACCCAATCAAACAGAAAAATAAAAAGAGATTAAATAGGAAATTTGATAGTTAAAGGAAAATTAATCATTATTTTATATTATTAAATAAAGAATTACCTATACACTTGTGACACATGGATGGGTCAATAATAAGTAATTAAAAAATCATAAAATTACATTTATGCATGAGATGGATAGGTGTTTTGGCCCTGAAAATCTATACAAATGGAGGCTTCTGCCAGATGGCTCATATATTGTGCCCCTTAATACTACATTGTTGTAATATTTAAATTTCTAGAGAGTATTTTAAAAAGTGGGGATTTTTGCTCAAATTAGAAGTGTGTTTGTACTTTCATTTTGCTAAATTGGTATCTTTTATACAACCTCATTACAACTTAAGATAATTAAAGTAACAGAATATTGATTAAAGTTGATAAGATAATAAACTGGTGGACTATCAAAAGGTCGAAAATATAGACCCAAATAGAAATGAAACTCGAAACTCAAATATCAAGACAACCAACATTATATAATCATTTTTGAAGAATTTATTTGTATATAAAAATATTTGTTATTTATAATATGACAATTTTATCATATCTTATTATTGGTTATTCATATATAATGTGGTTTCATAATGTTTTTTTTTTTAATTAAAAAGATTGTAACTATTTTTGTTTTATATATTGTAATACTAAATTAAGTTAAATTAAGTGAAATGGATTCATATGCCCAGACGTTTGGGCTATATTTTATTATTTTTAAATATAAATAGGTATGTAATAAAAAATATTCAAATATATTTATTTTTTAAACTTGTAAGTTTAGGTGTTGTTTACCGACCCAATAGAATAGCAGTATACTTAAAATTCTGAAATTTGACATTTTCAAAGATTTATATAGTCTGAATTTTTGGGTTATTTTGTGGGTTTTTTAGGTTATTGGGTAAGTTTATGATATATTAAATTTGTGATTTTTTTTATTTTAAGATTTGTGATTTTTTTTCTTGTTTTCTTTTACACAGTCAGATAACTTATTATAATTTAATGGTTAAATTAACAGTTATTATTGACTGATCTTTCCCAATACAGGTTCACTCATCATCGTTCTTTAAGAAAAACCACACCACCTGAAATTACCAATTAGTGACCTATAAAATGACATGCTCTCAATCCTGCTAACAGTTTTAAAACATACTCCAAACCTATTGTAATCTACATCAGTTAACATTAATTTTATAATAAAATCATCTTATAAACTAGTAAACCTACAATATACTATTTTCAAAATTTAAAAATAATAAATTTTAATAAGTACAATTGTAAATAATTATAATTTTACAAAAAATATTAAAAATTCAAAAAAATTATAAATTAAATGTATAGTGACTAATTAAGATTTTTTTGATTAAATTTAAAAAATTATTAAAAATTTAAAAAATTATAAATTAAATGTATAGTGATTAATTAAGATTTTTTCATTAAAAATATTGAAAAATTCAAAAGGAAAATACTATAAATTAAATGTGTAGTCATTAAACCTACAATATACTATTTTCAAAATTTAAAAATAATAAATTTTAATAAGTACAATCGTAAATAATAATAATTTTACAAAAAAATATTAAAAATTGAAAAAAAATATAAATTAAATGTATAGTGACTAACTAAGATTTTTTGATTAAATTTAAAAAAATTAAAAATTAAATGTACAGTGACTAATTAAGATTTTTTCATTGAAAAATTCAAAAGGAAAATACTATAAATTAAATGTGTAGTCATTAATTGAGATCTTGTGTTTGAAAATGAACCAGTCAGCTAAATAACATTATCATATAAAAAGTATATTGAAAAAGTAATCATCTATTATTGGAAAACAAATCAATTGATATGATATCTACATTCGAATTTAGATATCTACATTCTATGAATTCATTCGAGAAGCCTATCATTCTATGAATTCATTGGTAAGTGGATGATTATATATTATTTTTGTCAGATTTCCTTTCTAATAAACAATCATGGTCAAACAAGTGTAATGTAAAATTTAATAAACATTGTTAGCCAATCTAATGTGGACATTTATCTTCCCATGTCGTTATCATAACATGGTGGGAAACCTTTAACTGTCATGCTAGACATATGATTGAAATTTGGGAGCAAATTTATTGGTAAAGAATTGAATGGTTGATTAGATTATATAGAGAGTTGTTTGTATTAATTATTAAATTGGTGTATGAGATTTTTTTATTTGTGAGATAAGAGATTTATTTTCGTGTAGTGATTTGGTTGTTAAGTTTATGAAAGCGTATATATTTTATCACTCTAATTTTGAAACTGCAATTTTTAAGGAGAAAACACATGCTCTTAACCATTCGGTCCATTCAAGTTGTATATTTCACTATTTTATTTGCTAGTATATTGTAATATTAAATGAATATTTTTGTAAATAAATTTTTGAAATTGATAATAGATAAATTAAATAATAGTGAATAGAATATAATTAATTGTTTTAAATTAAATATTATAATAAATTACATATAAAAATAATAATTATTAATTTAGCAATGGCTAATTGGACATATAAATTTTGTATTTATTTTTAAAATTTAATGTATTACCAAACTTAAAGAAGATATCACCCACATTACCATTAAGGTAATATTAAATTCTTCATATATTTATAATTTAGGTATTAATTTGGGTGGGAAACTAGTAATTTTTATTTATAACTAAAAAATGGTCTTTAGAAATCTCCACAATCAATATGTTCATAATGCACTTTTTCAACCTCTAAAAGTTTATAATTTTAATCATAAAAAATTTAAGCATGTTCATGTTTAGTACTATAGAAACATCAAGGGTTAATGTGAGATTCGATACCTCTTTTGCATTGCTAATAAGGTCATTACAATAATCAAAATTAGTGTTAAAAAGATGGTTGGCATGACATCCTAACTTTGGATTTTACTATGCTCTTATTTGCATCCAAATTTTGATGATGTGTGTAGGTGGTGGAAGGGAGGAGGGGGAAGCCCAAGAGGTTAGCTCAACCAATTGTCATCAGTGTCGTTGGGAATTTGATGAGTTTGTGTCACTTGGTGCTCAAATAAAATCCTCTTGGGATAGGTGCATTATTCTATTCTGATAAGTTTACTAGGGATTCCATCCATGAATATGGGGAACCATCCTTTAGTTTTCTCCATGAGGTTTTCAATGGGGAAAAACACACAAACACACACACACACACAATTCATTCTCTAATGACCGTAGTTTTGTTAACAATTCATACTCTATTAATTATATTTTTGTTACCATCCATTTTTTGCATTCTCCTCATGTTGGGATGTCCCCCCTTAAATTATGACTTTCCCTTTCCCTTCTTTAATGAAAATGATAGTTACACAATTGGAACTAATGACTTTGGATTTCAAATTTTTTTTTTCGTTGTAAGTGTGGTTATGCACTTACAACCTACAAAACATCCCTCTACAAAACTATTATTTGTTGTGACATGCCCCTTTCTAATTTTACCCATTCCCAGTTTCACCCCTAGGGTTTATCCCCTCCACAAGAAGGCATATTCCACCTTCTTCATTCTAATAAGTCTTATATTTACCACTAACTTTTCTCCTATTATGTCACTATGGTGAGTTCATGACATGAAACTTTTTATCCTTATTTGTATTCCATATTTCCTTGTTGTTTTTGGTATAACCATCATGTTTCAAACCCTCAACCTTGAATACCATTTGCTAAGCTTTCATCTATTCAATTGGGTACATATGACCAAATTCAACCAAAATCCTAAAAAACACTAAAAGAAGAAATCATGAGAAAACCACTATTTGATCTCTTAGCTTAAAGGACAAAGCCTTCTAGGGTGTACCCAAATTCAACCAAAAGCTTAAAAAACACTAAAAGAAGAAATCGTGAGAAAACCACTATTTGGTCTTTTAGCTTAAAGGAAAAAACCCTCTAGGGAACACACATGGTGTTTATTTCTTAACCATAACATCTTTTTTGGGTTTTAATTATATATACATAAGTTATCTTCTATGTAAAAAATGATGTGATAAGAGGTTAGTCACTTTTATTAGCAACTAAGCTTTATTTTATTTTTTTCTGACGTGGAAGCATTTACTTGTGTTTTTATACACAAAAAAATAAATGATGTGCTCTAAAGGGAAAATCAGGATAATAAATGGGTTTATAATTGCAAGGAAAATGTTAGCATACACAGTAAAAATGGGCATAGAGTAATGAATGCACATGAAGTAAAATTATTGTGTGTATTGGGTGAGAAGAAGAATAATATATATTTTATGTATAATATTATAATATTGTATATAGTCCCTGACGTCCATGAACTTCTATTCCAAATCACCTAGATTAAAATAAAATTATAGTTACTTAACCAAAATTACACCATAAAAATCATCTTTAGCAAAAATTGTTTGTCGAAAACCTCCAAGGATGCAAAAATAGTCCAATTTTTTTCGAAGGGGTTACCCTCAAATTCCCATGCAGGGGGTATTCTTCCCCCCTATAAACCCTTTGAACAAGGGGGGATGTCATCCCCTCTATAGCCTCTCAACTATTCCCAACACAACATACAATGTGTGGGCCTAGTCATGCGAAGAATATAACACATACCCAAAAAATCTCCCACTTGTGGTTTTCTTTGCACATAGAGCATCACAAGAGTACATGATCAAAAATCTAGCCCAATAGTGCCCATTGTTTCTCTACACCAAGAGAAATTCTCAGTGTTCACAAGTTTCTTGAATGAATCTGCAACATTCTTCGAAGTGTCCACTTTTTCTAGCAACACCTTCTTCTCTTCAATCATATCTCTCATGAAGTGATGTTTAACATCAATATATTTTTTCTTTGAATAATAAGTTGGGTTATTTTTCGGGAATATTGCACTCGGAATATCACAATATATAATTATACCTTGTTGTACCAACTGTGTACCAACCCAATACCTGAACACAATCTCTATAACCATACCGTTCCTTGCTTGCATGAATGGTTTCCATGTATTCAACTTCTAAAGTTGATAGTGCCACTGTAAATTATATTTTTCTCATCCAACATTTTGCTCCTCTAATTAGTTTAAACACATGCCCACTCATTATATATTTTGTGATCTGTATCTCCATCCCATTATGCATCAACAAAGCCATATATTTCCAACACTCTATTCAATCTTGGTCTTCCTTGATAACACAATATGTATCATGTAGTGCCACAAAAATATCTAAAAACTCTTTTCATTGCTGTCCAATGTTCTCTCCCTAATTTTTACATATAGCCACTCAGTATCCCACTGCATGTTCAATGTATGCTCTAGTATAGACCACTGCATACATTGAGCTTCCAACTGCACTAACATATGGAACATGGGACATGTCCTGTTCCTCTTCCTCTACATTGGGACATTGATATATAGATAAATTTACACCTATAGGAACAAACAACTTTACTATTTTACATTTATACATATTAACCTTTGCAAAATTGTCTCGATATACTTATTCTAATTTAACCAAAGTTTCCTATTTTCCTGATCTATTTTAATTTCCATGCCCATGATAAAAAATTTAGCACCGAGATCCTTGTCAAATTTTGAGGAAAATTTAGCTTTCACTTTCTTGATGATTTCCTTATAATTTCCAATTAGGAACATATCATCCACATACAAGACCAAATAAATAACATGATCACCAAATAATTTGAAATATATGTAGTGATATAATTTTCTCCTTGTGAAGCCAAGTCCTAGTATATAAGTATAAATATTTTTATACCAAACCCTTGGTGATTACTTTAACCCATATACATAAGTTTTTAGCCTACATGTCAACTATTTATTTCCTTTCACAAAAAAATCCTTCTAGTTACTTCATGTAGATTTCTTCTTGCAGATCCCCATGTAAGATTGTTTTCTTCATGTCCATCTAATTTACTTCAAAATCAAAAGTTGCAGCAACAAACAAAAAAAGTATAATATAAGCTAACTTGGAAACAGGAGAAAAATATCATGAAATTCAATTCCCTTTACCTGGGAATAATCCTTTGATATTAACCAAGCTTTCTATTTTTCCACTATGCCTTTTGCATTCTTCTTTTCAAGTTACACCCATTTGCTACCAATGGGATTTCTTCCAGCTGGAAACTCCACTAGATCAGAGGCCTCATTCTTGTTTAAGGCTTCCATTTCTTCAACCATGGTATTTTTATAGATTTTTGCATCCTTTGAATCCATTTCCTCCCTAATATTTCTAGGATCATCATTAGTCATAAACAAAGAAAAAATTGAATAGAAATCAAGTGGAGTATACTTTTCTAGTTTCCTCCTTTCCTAAATTTATCTCCTCAACACCGAAGTATGTGGTTATTCATCTTATTCATCTTATTTTTTTGTAGACTCTGATTCATCATCCCTCATTTCAAACTCTATATTTTCTGGTTATTTCTCCTTTGGTAGGACGTCTTGTCACAAAAATATATTTGACTTCTCTAAATACCACATATCAAATATAAACAACATTCTTAGTTTCTAGGTCCCAAATCTTATAACCTTTAGATCATCTTTATATCCAATAATGATACATTTTTCAATTTTATTATCTAGATTATAGATATTCTCCTTTGGAACATGTACATAAGCATCACAGCCAAATACTAGAATATGTTTAAGAGAAGGTTTCTTACTAGTACATACCTCATATGGAGTATTTTCATCCAACGTGGATGAGGGTGATCTATTTACAAGATAACACACAATGTCCACTAACTCTACCCAAAATTCTTGTCCTAACTCTGCACCACTAAGCATGCTCCTTGCTTTCTCCATTAGTGTGTTGTTCATCCTTTCTACAACTAAATTATGTTGAAGTGTGTATGGTGTTCTGCCTTTCTACACTACTCCTCTTATGGAATTTTTAGAATTCATTCCCAAATAATTCTCCACCATTATGTGTCTTTAGCACCTTCATTTTTTTCTCTATTTTATTTTCGACAAGAGCCTTAAGCTCTTTGAACTTTTCAAATACTTTATATTTATTCTTAAGGAAATAAATCCATGTATTCCTTAAGCAATCCTTTATAAATGAGAGAAAGTGCATATATTTAGCTAATGATGGAACTGACATAGGTCCAACACATCATTGTGCACAAACTATAATATTCCCTATGACCTCATAAAACCAAAAGATAATCTTACTCGATTTTGCTTCCCACATAAATAATGCTTACAAAAGTTAAAATATAGAGAGAAATTAGACATACCTTCTACCATACCATTTCTGTATAGTACTCAAAATCCCTTCTCTTTGATATGTCCCAGTCTTTGATTCCAAAACATAGTTTTTTCTCTAAAACTTGTAGAAATTTTTCCTTCTTCTACTTGACTCTCAAGAACCACAAAGTTGTTACACCCATCATTAACAATATTTCGCAATATTTTATATAGAGTTGCAATGTAAACTCCTCTCAATAATATCCTTGTTCCTCAAACCATCATGCAAGTATCCTTTTCAAGCATTATTCTTAAAACTGCATCACTCATCTTGCTTACATAAATAGATTTTCTAGCTAATATTGGGATTTGCGTAACACCAAGGAGAGTTCTAATACTTTCACCCATGAGCTTAAACTTTAATTTTCATCATAATATGATTATTTTTTTCAATTCATCTCCTAAGACAACATCACCTACATCAAATCTTTCATACTTGGAAAAAAACTATGTGTAAGGATCCATATGAAAAGATGTGCCTGAATCGATGAACCATGCCTCTAATCTATCTGTGTACTTGAAGAATCCAAGTACACATCCCCTCCTTCATTTGAGGATGTTTATTATTCTATAGAAAGAGCATCTTCAAATCCCTTCCCTTTCCTAGGAATTTTAGATCTGCAATATTTCCTGTAATGCCCTTCTTTTCCACATCTTCAACATATTTTACAAACTTTCTGGGAAATTTAGATCTTCCTCTAGGTTTAGAACTCCCACTCAAGGAGTTATTTTTATTCTATTCTAGGATCATCCTCTAAAATGCAAGTAATTGTTATTTTTTTCCATTTTTTTGTCTCATTTCCTATGATAACAAGGATGATACTATATCATCAAACTTTAAATTAGTTGCATTACTACCTATGGTAAAAATTATACTTTCCCATGGGTCTAGTAGAGAACATAACAAAATATAGAACATTCATCTAAAATATTAATATAAATAAATAATAGCTGACTTACGAGAGTATTGAAGGCATTCAAATTCTTTTTCACCGAGTCTACATCATTCATCCTCATGTTATACAACTTCTTCAATAGGAAATTTTTTTTCACCAGGGGCTTATATTGATACAAATAACCTAACTTGTCCCATAAAACGTTTTTTGTAGCTTCCCCTGAAGTATTCAATAATAATGAATCTGAGAGACAAAATCATATTGTTCTTGTTTCCTTTTGATCCAACTTGGTCCAATCTTTTTTTCCCTATTGGTGTAGTGCCTAGATCCATGATGATCTACTGATATTTTTCCTCCAACAAATCTTCCATTTTGAGCTTCCATAGATCAATTATATACTCATTTAACTTCTTGATATCTATCTTCTAACTATCGATATTTCCTTTTCACAATAAGAATCACATATGTAGGTCTCCCATGATAACATGATCTACCACAAACCCAATCCAAATCCCTTAGCCACAAAGGCATACCCTTGAAGAAAAAATTGCTTTGATACCAAATCTAGGTTTTAATTTTGTACAATTTAATTAATGCAAACATATTCTTAACTAAAATACAAAATATGTAATGGAAAACTATAACATTGCCTCCCACCCCCTTGGACTTCCCAAGTTGAATGGAAGGTGTTAATTTCGTTTAACCTGGCCTCCATAGTACCATCATGGAAATGGGTTCACAAAATTTATATTTTCTCAACTTCATTAAAACTTAGAATAAATACCACCATCATGTTCGGCTCGTCAATAATTTTCCATCAATATAAACTTTATTAAAATTGACTCCCGGATTGAAAGTAATGGTTGTTTATAAATTTGGACAAATGACCATCACCATGTGGAAAACCCAAATCAATTAGTGTTCCATGTAATATTTCTATTCCAACCATTCAAAATTCATGCTTACTTCACACCTACCATGTCACAACTTCACATGGGCCCCACCAAACAAGCACTAGCATGTTCAACAGAGGATTTATGTTATAATGAAGATTTGGGTTTTCGGGCTCGTAGTGTGAAACACCTACAAAACGCTATCAAAACCCCAAAAATTAAATCATCCTAGGGATGATCCCACATTTGGGCCCCCAAACTAAGTTCCAACTGCCAATACATCTAAACTCGAGACCCCTAAACTAATTCAGAACCCAAACTAGTTTGCGCACCAAAAAGAATCTTGATTTATCCTATTTGAGTTCAACCATAAATTATGGTAAAGCCTCCCATTCACATAGAATGCATGAAATATTAAACCTTTTGTTTTCAACACAAAAACAAATTTCACAAGCCCACAATGCCTTTTAACTTAGAATATTTTCTAAGTCCTTTGTTGTTCTCTCAAGGATGACACCAAATTTTCTCTCAGAACTCGATCTCACCCCAACCACCCATGAAAAATGAAATATATTCCACAAGGTAATGAAAATCATATTCAACGTAAGATAAAAAAAAATCAACTCATTTTCAAGGAGATCATCCTACCCTCTTCTCAAGGCATTCACCTAGCCAATCCATGGAAACCAAGTCGTTGTAGACTTAGCCACACTAATGCTAGATTCTGTAGATCTTAGCAACATGAAATTATAAGTCTTACACTACATCATGAGTAAGGACTAAAATAACCTGCAAGTCCCGCAAGCTCCATAAATAATTAACATGCATTCCCATCACATCACACAACTCCAAATATAGTAATTCCCTTTTCGAAAATAAACAATAAATCCATGATATTCATGTCCCATAATAGCATACTTAAAACTTCTGAGTAATCATCATGATCATGCAACCTCCATAAATATACTCGCGGTATATGGATTCCCAAATCCCTCATATCAAAAGAGTAAATATATAAATACCTCATCAATAACACACATGAATACATAAACTCCTTAATAACAATATTAACTATGCAGTCAACAATAGTTAACATTTACAGTGTATTGTCATCTACATTAACACAAGTAAACAACTTATCTTAAAAGGTAATTGATTGACAACTGAGAATGGGACTTCAACTCCCCATCCAATTGTAGGTTGATTGCATTTTTATTATTTCTTGCAACCAACCACCCTTGAGCCAAATTCAGAGTCTAATGAGGTAAATTGCTCAGGAGTTCTCAACTAATCACTCACTTACAAGGGACAAAACCCATTTCTCAGGTGATTCTCAATAGCTCCTTGTTATAACACCATAGTGGCTCTCAACCAATAACAAAACATTACAATGGTTTACGCAAAACATATAGAGTCTCAGTTTAGTTTTGGAGAATTATTTGCAAAAATAAAGGAAGCATTATCAATGGTGTTAGCTATTTTATGAATAAGAACACACTTATCTAGTAGCTTATTGTTGGTGCTATCCCCTATGTTCTCAGCCCCAAGGCCACACCAAGTGTATATCATTCCAACTAGTACTAGGGATCCTAAACCTAACCAATAGTTTCTCAACCCAACTAGTTTCCTAGTGTTTTATCAGTCCCAACACAAGCCACTACTTAGTTGATTATCAACAAGCAAGCCACACAATTTTATCAACTCTAATATCACCAAAGGATTGTAACTCCACTAAACTATCTTAGGAATTCAACACATATGCACACTCACAGGACTTAATAAACATCACTCAGCCATAATCACAACCTAAGCACACACACATGCGTTCATTCCATAGGCACAGATATTAGAAAAAGTGTTAGTCCAATATCCCAAGCCGACCTGCACAACTACTAAAATCCTCCCATGTCTTCTACTTCATATATCCTCTTCTATGGAATTTTCTCCCTCTAACCTCAACACATAATGCTATGTAACCACCACTAATAATATATCCTCCCTAGGAATTATTTTCCCTCAACTTCGTCTAGTGTGTTTACTTTTTCAATGTAATCTATGAGGAAAGTTTGCAACTCGTCCTCTGAGCAACAGCCCATTTCCTCCAATAAATTCCTGCACAAGAGGTTCATCTGTTCCCAACAAGTAGTTAGGTTATAACAGAAATTCAATACTTTGGTTTGTAAGTAATCTCCTCCTCCTCATTCCTTTGAATCCATGTCCATTTCTCATCTAGTCAAATGTGTTACAAATCCTTTTAATTTACATGAATTTAAATTCATAATGATATTTTCAAGAGGTTTAGCTACATAGGAACCCCACACCCTTAGAGGAACATTTTCCTCGGTGTTCTGTACCCAAACACACTATTTACAAGAGAATTATATACAGAACTCTTTACATTCATTTACATTATCACATACAATTGCTTAACAACTAAAAAAAATGGGCATTATACCCTCATTTACCCAATAATGTCCTAAGTACCTTCATCTAGTCCAAAGTGCCTCCACTGCACCTTGATAGACTCTATTTCTTGATTCTAGGGTGTGATTTTCATTCATTCTATAATGCACAAAGGTTTCAACTGGAACTCTCCCTCTGGTTCTACCAATAGCACATACCAATCAATCACATGATTAGCATCCTATACATATCTTTAAAGTAAAGAAACATGGAAAATATAATGAACCTTTATTGTAGGTGGAAATGCCAATATATATTCCATTGACCTTATTTTCTCTAAAACTTTAAATGGCCCACAAAACTGTGGTGCCAACTTGGAAGAAGACCCAATTATCAATGAACTTTTCTTTGGTCTAATATGGAGCTACTCATGATCCCCCACTTTGAATTCTTTGTGCACTTTATGCTAGCCTATCGTGAGCTATCTTTAGTTTCTATGTGATAGAAATGGTTTCTTGCTCCATATCCTTCAACATATTTGGACCATTGTGCACTTTTTTCACTATATAATTCCAAATTATAGGAGTGTTGCACTTCCTACAATAAAGGGCCTCAAATGGGCTCATCCTTAGTGACTCTTGGTAGCCATTGTTATAATCAAACTCCACTTGTGGAAGAAAATTTTCCCACTTCCTTAGTTGGTGCATGGCATACACTATGAGCATGTCTTCTAGCACTTTTTTACCCTTTCCATCTACCCATGTGTCTGAGGATGGTCGGATATACTAAAATCCCATTTTTTCCCTAGGCTAGTAAATAGTTCTTTCCATAATTTAGAGGTAAACTTTGCATCCTTTTCAGAAATAATTGTCTTGGGTACTCCATGTGATATCAGTATATATTTAATCCAAAATTGAGAAATATCACTGGCTTTGTGGGTACACTTGAAAACTACAAAGTGTGTTATCTTGCTCAAATTATCCACCACAACCATAATGGCATCATGTTGTCTATTTTTCCTTGGAAAACACGTAATGCAATCCATGGAAATGACTTCCCATTTCCACTCTAGGATGGGGATTGATTGTATAAATCTCACTTGATGTCTGCATTTTACCTTTACTTGTTGGCATTCTAAGAATTTAACAATGTTTTATGCCACACCCTTTTCCATACCTATCCCTGAGGGTTAGCTCAATTGGTCGATTGCCTATCATTAAAGCACCTTTCTATTGATAATTCATAGGTTCAATTGTCTCGACCCTCTTGGGGTCAAGCTCCATGGTTGAGATGACATGAAGTGATCCATTTCGGTGGATCTACTTGGTACAAATCTATTGAAGAATATAACTAGTTTTGGTCTTCATAATTGTCATTTGACTCATGTAATGATGTAAATATTGTTTGGAGAAAGAAATTTATGTAAAGAATATAAGACAATTATTTTTGGAGCATGCATTTCATATTCAAGTTATTTATCATTAGTTCTCCTATGGTTTGCATAAGTCAAAGAGTCATTTTTGTATTTTAAAATACCTTTTCCAACACTTGTATCAAAGAAAGGAAAAAGTTTATTTTTTTGTATATGGAAATGCCTACAAGGCTCCTAAGAACCAAGTTGGTCAACCTACATGAAGTCAACCTTGTGAGGCATATTTGATCCCTAACAAAGGTTATATAAAGGAAGGATTCAACCTCATTTGGGATACAATCAAGTAATCACATTCTTGGTTCAACCAACAAATGAAGAAGGAATACCAGGGTCATATAATACAAAGGAAGGATATCAAAGAAGAAAGAGGCTCTATAATTAAGCGAAGGTCTGAAATATTGCCATCTATTACTCAGGCATTCAAGTACCCTAAGGTTTCTAGAGTTCCATTAGGTCCAAAACTACAAGATATGTTGTAAGATTCTTTGGAAAGGACGAAAGAATAGAAGAGCCTTCATCTTGGAGAAATATTTCTTCACTACCCTTGGAGATCTTGTCTTGAATTGCAGAAGAGAAGTTTGGATGGTTGAATTAGTTCATGGTGGAAGCCCGAATCTAGCGTTTGGTCTTAGAAGTTTCCTTTGTAGTTTATTCTATAAGAAAAGAAGTGATTTCTAGGTTTTTCCCTGGCTTGGAGCATATATCTTGTGTTCGTTGTGTATGGTTGTGATCTTCTTATTTTTACATTTATTTGATGATAAGAATATAAGCATAATAAAGGAGAAGAAGAATATAAATCACAAATAGCTTTCATCAATGGAAAAGTGAATTAAATGTTTTCATAATCTAATTTTACAACAAAATATTTTGTGGACATAGCATTCACCAATCTCCAGGGTCCGTGAACCACATAGGAAAAAAAAATACCTTTTTTCATACATGGACAATAATATGAATTTTTCATGGCTTTTAGCATATTTTGATATATAGGGTGACCATAGTATGGTCTCTTACGTACTTCTTCCAAGATGATATTTTTCAATTTTCTCTCACAAGGAATATACATCCCCATTTTTAAATCTTAGCAAACCATCCCATGAGAGAGAAAAATTATTACTCCTCACTCCCTCTAGTTTTTGCTACAAAATTTATTTTACTTGTTGGTACCACTTATGTTGCGGCTCTTCCTCTGTAATATTTCTTGGGATGTTAGTTCAACTTGAACTTACAACTACTACATGTGATACTTGCAGTCTCCTACTTAGTGCATCAACTACCTTATTTTCCTTTCCCTTTATGCATTTTATTTCAAATTCAAACATAATAATCAAGGCTAACCATATTTATAACTTGGAATTTAGCTTAGGCTGATCAAACAAGTATTGCAGCCCTCCATGATCTTTCATTAATAAAAAATTTCTTCCAAGGAGATAATGTCTCCACATATTTAGCGCATGAACTATTATTTCCAAGTCTAGATCATGGGTGACATAGTTTTGTTCATGCTCATTCAACTTCCTGGACTTTTAGAAAACTACTTGCCCCTCTTGCATGAGGACTCCACCCAACCTTTCTTTGCAATCATTTTTAAAAACCACGAACTCGTTTTTTTCAACAATCCTTAACACTAGTGCATGTGTGAGTAAGTGTTTCATCTTCTCAAAACTTGCAGCACATTTAGGTGTCCATAGGAATTTAACTCCTTTTATTTGCAGTGTTTTGATGGGGTATCAAATCTTAGATAAATTCCTAATGAATATCTGTATTATCCCCCCAACC
Source organism: Pinus albicaulis (assembly GCA_034641835.2). Taxonomy (NCBI): domain Eukaryota; kingdom Viridiplantae; phylum Streptophyta; class Pinopsida; order Pinales; family Pinaceae; genus Pinus; species Pinus albicaulis. Next base: position 1,279,848,793 of record CM076579.1, read on the forward strand.
CCATGAATGATATGACTTCTACTACATTTTGTGGAGTTGGCCATTCCATAATTTGCTTAACTTTTTCTAGGTCAACTACCACACCCTCCTTCGAGACTATACACCCCAAGTAATGGATATAGGACTAAAAGAAATTACACTTATTGAGCTTTGCATAAAGCATATGTTCTCTTAATAATTGTATCATTACCACCAGATGTTCTTCATGCCCCTATTTTGTTTTTTATTAAACCAATAATCATCAATGAAAAATAATACAAATATGTTTGGATAAGGAGTGAGCATAATATTCATTAGACACATGAAAGTAATAGGGTCATTAGTAATCCCAAAGGACACAACCAAAAATTCATCATGCCCATAGCTGGCCCTAAAAACAATTTTGTGAATATCCTCATCCTTGATGTATACTTGGTGATACCTCAATATAAAATTAATTTTTGAAAATATTGTTGTTCCCCTTAGCTGATCAAACAAAGCAACAATCTAAAAAAAGGGGTATCTATTTCTTATGGTGGCTTTATTGAGATTCCTATAATCTATGCACATTATTAGTGTGCCATATTTCATCCTCCCAAACAAAACCAGTATTCCACAAGGGTATACACTCGACCGGATATACCCTTTATTAAACATTTATTTTAGTTATAGCTTCAAATCTATTAATTCTGATGTATTCATCTGATAAGGATCTTTAGATGTCGACATTTTCCATGGAAACAATTCTATGGAGAATTTGATTTCCTTGCATGGTGGAAATCCAGACATTTCTTTAGGAAACACATCTTCAATTTTTTTATAACCGTGTGCCCCATTGAGCTATTGTCATTACCTTCAGGATCGTTGGTTATTTTGACAATGAATAGTTTACATCATTTCCAACTACATAATTTTAATTATAGCACTATTACTAACTTTGGTACTGGTTTCAATTTTACATGCAACAACATATTTTCGTAATCCTCATTGAGGCACTCAATCATTTTTCTAAAACAATTGGATTTTGTCATGTGGCTAGCCAACCAGTCCATCCCAATGAGGATGTAATACACACCCAAAGGTAGAAACTTTAGGTTCATATTCATGGTAATCCCTCCTATCATGAACAGGTACATTTTTACCATTCTCTCAACTCGTTTCTTTATCCTCATGAGCGGCTAGACCAACCATGATTCCTTGTGTCCTTACTTATGTAATGCACACATATATACAATGTTGGGACTAATATAACTAAAGTTTGAGTCAAGGTCATTTAAAATTGAAAAAATATGGTCATTTATTGTACCTTCCATATGGATCATTGAGGCTTTATGATTGACCTGCCTATTGTCTAATGCCTCATATATACATGGAACACTCCAAGTTATTTCATTGATTTTATTAGCTCCATGTACATTATGTAGTCTTGGGTGATTCCTCTGTATCTAAGGAGAATCCCTCCATAAGGGGTCTTCCCCGCACTCCTAACATACTATCAGTTTCCTCTAGGATCCATCCTCTTCTTCTCTAATAGGTTTAGAGGAATGGTCATGACTAGCAACAGTGATGATCTTCGCACTTCCACCTTACTGGAATCCTGCAACATTCTTCCCCTTTCCTTTATATCTATACTTTCTCGTGCCTTTTCAATCAGCCTTGTACTCAAAATTGTGCTTGTATTTATTGTAGTGCTATTCTAACTTCCTGATAGCATCCTCTAGATTTAGTGGCTCATCAAAGTATATTATATCCCTAAATTACTATGGAAAGGTGCTAAGATGCCTTTGAATCTTTGGCTTATCATCCTTGAGGTAGGGTGCATATATTAGCAATGTTGAAATGTGTAGCTTGGGAGATACTCCCACAACCCCTGGGGTACTGGGTTTTTGAGGAGTTAACCCACAAAAATGGAACTTCGTGGATAATGTACCCAAGTAGTGGGTTTTGTACCCAAATTTGTGGGTGCAAGACCAAGGTGAAAATTATTTTTTTAATCATTGTATCCATGTGGGGAACCCTTGAATTGTTGAGATTGCAACAAGATGATGAGCTTAGTGGAAAGAAGTTGCCTTCACTAAGTGGGCCCGCAGGCTATTTTTGGCGCAAAGTCTATTTTTAGACTATGTCTATTTTTAGACATATGGATCATGTTCTATGAGTTGCAGGATGCTATTTGTGGATGGTTGGTCAAGTTGGAAAAAATATATGTACTTCTATTTTTAGACATATTGGGTGGAATCTATTTTTAGATTGCCAGTCTAAAAATAGATATGTCGAATATTATTAGCTCTTAATAATATTTGGACTATAAACATTATCTTATTCTCTTGGAGCACTTCAGTTGAGTGCACAAATGTGGCACAGGAGCTGACAGAAGGAATTACGCTATTCCCGAGGGTTAAGTGGAGCTATTGCATGGATACTTCAGTTAGAACTCATGTGACAGAGTTTGGTGGAGTTATTGAGGTAGTTGGTGGAGTTGTGTTCAGTTTAACTGAGTTAAACATAGTTGAGCTAGTTTTATCTAGTCTAACTGATTGATACACTAGTGAGAGTGGTGTGAATTAATTATTAATTAATTAACTAATTATTAACTCATTAATCAACTAAATAATACATCAGTTAACTACAGTGCATGGACAGTTTCAGTGGAGACCAGTGAAGAGGTAGGTGAAAGAGTAGTGTGACTATCAATTGTGACTATAGTGTTGCATGATTTGCAACACACAGTGGTTGGAGATGCCAATGAGGATTGTGTGAGAAAGGCTAGAACAATTTTAGTTCATTCAGATCCATTCTTCAACAATGATTGCGCAGTAGAAGCAGGCTATCAGGTGGCAGAGATTGGAGCATGTGATTTTCTAGATTGGACCTGTTTAGTGTGTAGCAATTGGAGATTATACTGAGAGCTTATGAAGAGCTTTGTATAATTATTGTTACATGATCTATATGACATATAATATACAGATAGTTGGGGGTTTTCATCTTTAATATTTCCCATAAAATACTGTGTTCATATGTGTGAATGTTTATGGTTTTAATGTGCGCATGCGATTGTTTTTATTTCTGCAATTAATGATCAATGGTAGAAGAGATTCTGTATTGTGCATGAAGTCAAATAGTGTGTGATCAGGAGAATCTCAGATGTATAACATATCAGTTATATAAATTTCTACATGGTATCAGAGCAATATTGATCATTGGAGCAATTGCAAAACATTGAAGTGGTTGAGTTTTGTGCTGGTGGAATTCGAATTTGCAGCAGTGTTTTCTTGGTGTCGAAGTTGAGATGTCTTTCAACGGATTGTGATTGGATTATGACCTTGAGGGCAGCTTGAATTATATTTCATGGAAGGACAGGTTGGAGGCGATGCTGGATGACAATGGGTTGAAGCAGTTCATATATGTAGAAATTCCAAAACCTGCTTCTAGCGATGCTGCCGCACTTGACGCATGGGCAAAGAAGACAACAAAATGTTGAAGGATTCTATTGGAAGGTGTGAAGGATCACATAGTGTCCAACCTTCATGGTAAAGCTTCTCCATTCTTGATGTGGAAAGCTTTGACAGATTTATTTCAAAGCAAGAGTGACTAGAGAAAGTTGGAACTCAAGGATAAACTCAGGAACATAAAAATGGAGAAAGGCGACAGTATACCCAAGTACGTCACGAAGTTTTTGCAGTGTAGGGATGAGCTGGGAAGTGTGGGGGTGACTTTAGATGATGAGGACTTGGTGAGCTTGGCTCTCCTTGGGCTTCCGAAGAGTTGGCATTCCTATCAGGACTCTGTCAATGGTCGGGAGAAATTGCCAGGATGGGAGCGACTTTGGTCGGATCTTGTGCAAGAGGAGATAAGGCGGAATACTAGGGACGGATCTTCATCGAAGAGTGCAGATGAATAAAATTTCGCTTTGGCTGCCAAAGGAAGGAAGGGGAAGAGCAAGAAGAATTCTTCTCAATCCGGTGCGAAAGGCAAGAAGCAGGACATGTCCAAGGTGAAGTGCTTTCGTTGTCACCAACACGGACATTATGCCACTAATTGTCCACAGAAGAAGAAAAATAAGCAGGCTGCTGGATTTGCAGCTGGAGAGGCCTTAGCCTCACAGTTTGAGTGGGATTTTTCGCTGATCACATGCTTGGTCTCAAGTATGATGGGTTCAGTGTGGTTTCTTGACAGTGGTGCGTCTTTTCATATGACCGAAGACAAATATTTGTTTACTGATCTGAATGAGAAAGATCTTGGAGTGCACATTGAGACAAGCGATGATGGTAGATACAATGCGATCGATATCAGTATCATTTCCTTTGAGAGGGATTCTGGTAAACCCTTCATATTGAAGGAAGTGATGCATGTTCCAGGATTGAAGAAGAATCTGATCTCGATGGCCATGTTAAGAAGACAAGGGATATGATGTTGTCTTTAGAGAGGGAAAGGCTTTCCTGCGCAGTAAGGCAACTGGTGAAACCCAGAGGATAGGGGTTCGAGTTAAGAACCTTTATCAGTTGCAGGTAGATGGCTGTGCAGCAATGGCAGGCAAGGCAGAAGGAGTGGTGAGCTAGGATAAGGGCGAGATATGGCACAGGAGATTGGGCCATCTTCACCATGGTGCTTTGAAAATTTTGCAGCAGATTTCTACCTGGCTTCCCAAAGGTACACTTGCGTAGTCAGATCAGTGCAAGGGGTGTACTTTGGGAAATTTTTTGAAAGCCACCTTTCACAAGAAGGATAGTCGTGCCACGATGATCCTTGAGAGAATTCACACAGACATGTGTGGACCTTTCTCAGTAGCTTCGACAGTAAAGCACAGGTACTATGTGATATTTGTTGATGATTTTTCTCGTAAGTGCTAGATCTTCTTCATGCAGAAGAAGAGTGAGACATACTCAAAGTTTTGTGAGTTCAAGGCATTGGTTAAGAAAGAATCGGGGAAGCAGGTGAAGGCTCTTAGGAGCGACAATGGTGGTGAATTCATCTATGGAGAATTCAAGGACTTTTGCAACACAGAAGGAATTTGAAGAGAGCTCATAGTGCCTCATAACCCATAGCAGAATGGGGTCACTGAGTGAAAGAACAGAACGATTATGGGTGCTGCACGGGCGATGTTGCATGATTAGGGCCTTCCCATACACTTGTGGGTTGAGGCATGAAATACTGCGGTTTATGTGCAAAACCATTGTCCTCACATGATACTTGGCATGAGTACACCCGAGGAGGCATTTTCTGGTAAGAGGCCTAATATTTCCCATTTGAGGATTTTTGGTTCACCTGTTTACATTCATGTGACGAAGGATGCCAGGAAGAAGCTGGAGTCGACCACAGAGGTTGGGATATTTGTGGGGTACACTGATACACCCCACAACTATCGTTTGTATTTTCCAAACAGTCGCAAGACTATTGTGCCACGGGATATCAAATTTCATGAGGAGAAAGCCATGAAGTGTTCGCTTGAGAGGGAGCCACACTTGCATGCAGATGAGGAGCTATTAGTTCCTAAGGATGAGCCTCAGGATGTGGATCAGCCACAAGAGGAGGTTCATGGAGTGGAAGAGACCACTCATGCAGCACCAACCATAAGAGGGTGGAAGCGCACTATAGAAGTTGAGCGACTGATTCAGGATGCAGAGAAGATTGTAGGAGAACCTACATCACAGCGCAGAAAAAGACAGTCACCTGACCGATATACTGGATACATGGCTCTTGTGAGCAAGTGTATCGTGACAGAGCCATCCTCTTTCGAGGAAGCTGTGGAGGATCACACATGGGTAGATGCCATGGTGGAAGAGTATGATTCGATTGTCAGAAACAGTGCATGGGAGATTGTCCCAAGGCCAGAAGGGAAATCAGTGGTAGGTTTGAGATGGATCTAAAAAGTGAAGAAAGCAGCTGACGGGAGTGTGGAGAAGTACAAGGCAAGATTTGTTGCTCGAGGCTTCTCACAGAGTGAGGGGATCGATTATGAGGAAACCTTTTCACCTGTCGCAAGGTATTCTTCCATACGAACAATTCTTGCTCTCTCAGCGCAGATGGGGTGGCACATTCATCATATGGATGTGAAGACTGCGTTCCTCAATGGAGTGATTGAGGAGGAGGTGTACATAGAGCAGCTCGAAGGTTTCAAGATCTTCAGCAGTGAATCGCATGTGTGCAGGCTCAAAAGAGCGTTGTATGGGTTGAAAAAATCACCTCGTGCTTGGTACACACGGATAGACAGTTATTTCACCGGACTTGGATTCTCCAAGAGTGAGGTGGATCCAAACCTATACTAGATTGTGGTGGAGGGTAAGTTGCTGATCATTGTACTTTATGAGATGATTTGATTTTGATGGGTGATGAACTGTTGATACTCTCATGCAAGGCTGATCTTGCAAAAGAGTTTGAGATGAAGGACTTGGGCCTCCATTATTTCCTGGGATTGGAAATTTGGAAGCGCGGTGATGGATTGTTTGTGTCTCAAGGCAAGTATGCCCTGGAGATACTGGAGAAGTTCAACATGCATGGCTGCAAGCCTATCGACACTCCTCTTCCTGGTGGATGGAGGAAAGAGGATGCTACATCGGTAGAGGTAGTGGATGCCACTGTTTACCGACAGTTGGTGGGGTCGCTTATGTATCTAGTCAATACATGACCTGACATATGCTACGCTGTTAACCAGCTTTCACAAGCTATGGTTAAGCCTACCAAGCTCTTTTGGAAGGCAGGCAAGCATGTATTGAGATATCTCAGAGGCACATCGGGATATGGATTGTGGTACAGACAGTCGGATGAGGTGAAGCTACATGGCTTCACGGATGCAGATTGGGCAGGGAGCCCAACGGACATAAAGAGCACATTTGGAGGGATTTTTAGTATCGGGTCTACAATAGTTTCTTGGTACAATAGGAAACAGAGATCCGTGGCACTCAGTTCAGCAGAGGCCGAGTACATGGCAGCAAGTTTGGCTGCATGCGAGGCTATATGGATGAGGAAGATCCTGGTTGGGTTGTTCGGTTCACACTTAGATCCTACTATGATATATTGTGATAATCAGAGTTGCATTAAACTCTCGGTTAATCCAGTATTTCATGATAGATCTAAACACATTGACATCCGGTATCATCATATCAGAGATTGTGTGCAGCAGAAGATCATGTTACTTTCATACATTCCCACGGAGGATCAGGATGCTGATATCTTGACGAAGGCGCTCACCAGGAACAAATTCGAATACCACAAAGGCAGGATAGGGGTGGCAGATAATCCTTATCTTGTTGAGAGGGAGTGTTGAGATTGCAACAAGATGATGAGCTTAGTGGAAAGAAGTCGCCTTCACTAAGTGGGCCCGCAGGCTATTTTTGGCGCAAAGCCTATTTTTAGACTATGTCTATTTTTAGACATATGGATCATGTTTGATAAGTTGCATGATGCTATTTGTGGATGGTTGGTCAAGTCGGAAAAAAATAGATGGACTTCTATTTTTAGACATATTGGGCGGAATCTATTTTTAGATTGCCAGTCTAAAAATAGATATGTCGAATATTATTAGCTCTTAATAATATTTGAACTATAAACATTATCTTATTCTCTTGGAGCACTTCAGTTAAGTGCACAGATGTGGCACAGGAGCTGACAGAATGAATTACGCTATTCCTGAGGGTTAATTGGAGCTATTGCATGGATACTTCAGTTAGAACTCATGTGATAGTGTTTGGTGGAGTTATTGAGGTAGTTGGTGGAGTCGTGTTTAGTTTAACTGAGTTAAACATAGTTGAGCTAGTTGTATCTAGTCTAACTGATTGATACACTAGTGAGAGTGGTGTGAATTAATTATTAATTAATTCACTAATTATTAACTCATTAATCAACTAAATAATACATTAGTTAACTATAGTGCATGGACAGTTTCAGTGGAGACCAGTGAAGAGGTAGGTGAAAGAGCAGTGTGACTATCAGTTGTGACTATAGTGTTGCATGATTTGCAACACACAGTGGTTGGAGATGCCAATGAGGATTGCGTGAGCAAGGTTGGACCAATTCGAGCTCATTCAGAGCCATTCTTCAGCAGTGATTGCGCAGTAGAGGCAGGCTAGCAGGTGGCAGAGATCGATGCATGGGATTTGCTAGATCAGACCTGATTAGTGTGTAGCAATTGGAGATTATACTGAGAGGTTGTGAGGAGCTTTGTATGATGATTTTTACATGATCTATATGAAATATAATATACAGATAGTTGGGGGTTTTCAGCTTTAAGCTTTCCCATAAATAACTGTGTTCATATGTGTGATTTTTTATGGTTTTAATGTGTGCATGCAATTGATTTAATTTCCACAAGTAATGATCAATGGTAGAAGAGATTTTGTGTTGTGCATGAAGTCAAATAGTGTGTGATCAAGAGAATCTCAGATGTATAACATATCAGTTATATAATTTTCTACATGAAGGGCTAAGGGGAACCTAAGGATTCAATGATGTGGTGAAAGAGAAATGAAAAGGAATTTATTTATAATGATAGTGGGGATTTTGTGGTTTGGTTCAAGTCAGATTGATCAATAAGACATGACCCTTGGTGGAGGATGACACCACTTAAGATAACTATAATAAAAATTCAATTCAAGTTCATTTCCTCATCCATCCAAGTGGAGCATCTCATAAGAAGACATCTAGCCAAGTGATTGAGTTTCTTAAGAATCCTAGCTAGAGTTCAAGAAGATATCCCAATTTTCTTTCTTGTATTCTTGTATAGTTGTTGGAGGTTTGGTCAAGTTCGTAGCACATTTATTCAAGGTTTTACTAGCTAAGTTTCTATTGGAAGGAGGCCTAGAATAGGCCTAGTATCTTTGTTCTGCGTGAGGAAGGAAGGACGAAGGGTAATACTAACTGTAGGAGGAGGGATAAGGTTGTGTTTTGCAAGAATAGAGGGGAATATATATATATAGCTTGCAGGAGTGAGGCTTGAGTTTCCTCAGGTCACAACACAGAGATAAGGAATATTTTTTAGGCTGATTTTAAGGGCTTCCTCAAGTTGAGTTAAGGTATTTTCAATCCTATTGAGTAGACCAAAGTATGTGTTGCTGGTATAGTGGTATAATGTGGAGGAAAAAGTGGTGTTAGGGATGTGGGAGAGCTATGAAGTGTGGGATAATTTTTGTGGAGTATTGTTGCTAGTGGAGGGTCTGTCTTAAATGTTTTTGGAGAGTGTTTCATGTGCCTTAGTTACAATTAACAAAGTGGGGATTCATTGTTATGTGAGTTGTCCATAAATCCCTGGATCAATTATCATTGTGGACTATGTGATGCCTGTTGTTTGAAGCCTTAGTTCTATGAATGAAAGTGGGTATCTCATTGATAATAAGGAATATTTTAAGACCATATGTGCAATGATCATTGGAGTAGCAAAGCATTACTATAAGGATTTTTTCTAGGGATCCTAACATTAGTATTCCATTAGAAGTATGAGTGATTGATAAAGGAATATTGTTTAGTTGAAGATGCAAGAATTTTGGAGTTGCAAAATTACTTGTGAGAAAGAGTAGAGGTGGAAAAGGACCTAACAAGTTTTCAAGGTACATGGACTGAAACGGCTGAGTTGAGTGCTCTTTAGTAAGTAATTCAAGTGGGTCTTGTTCAAGGGTACATTGATAGTAATAAGTTGTTGAAATGAAGCCCTAGTTTTTCTTATATCAGGGCTAATTGTAAGGGTCATGTTCCCTCATACTGGATCCCTATGTTTGGTGTATCAAAGTTTGTAATATAAAAAGTTTTGGGTTGAAACTTCTCTTGTGTACTACATTGATTCACTATTATATATTTTTCGTTGTGAAAATTTCTTGGTGTTGTGGAATTTTAGTGTGTTTGTGATCGTGTTCTACACATAAACCTAATTTTGAAGTACCAAAGAAAAATCAGCATGGTATCAGAGCTACTTTGAAAGGAAAATTGAATCAAAGTGTGCATAGTGTACAAATCAAGAGGGATTTGTTTACCTCATTATTTAAGGAATAATAGAAATGGTGAAGTTGGCTACTAGTCTGCGATATGAGGATAAGTTGGATGGGTTGTCCAACTATAGTCCTTGGAAGGAAAGTTCTAAGCTAGTATTGTTGGTGAACAAGATATGGGAGTTGGCTAATAAGGATATTAAGAAACCAACAAACCCTAAGGACTTCAAGGTATACGAATATATGGATACGAAGGAAAAGTTTGTCATCCTATATGGTGTCAAATATCACCTAATACCTCATCTTTCCCAGAAGAACAATGCCCATGAGATGTGGAAATATCTTTAATATATGTTCTAGAATCAGAACAAGAACTAGTTGTTGGTATTGATAGATAATTTGAGAAGCATCAAGAAGTTGGATGGTGAAGGTGGATCCATCTTTGACGAGACTTTATCAAGTTCAATATGAGCTTGTTTCCATTAGTGAAACTGTTCTAGATTTTGAGCTATCGAGGACTGCTTTGAAAGGTTTTTTTGAGGACTGGGAATTATTTATCAAAGGGACCATTGCTCAAGAAAATTTTCTATATTGGAACAAGTTATGGGATGGCTTCATCCAAGCATAATTATGGGACAAGGACCTTCATAAGAAGAAGAGTACTTCTAAGGATAACGTGGGCCTTGCAGGGAACATGAAGAGAAAGGAAAAATACTTGAGCAAGATGAAGTGTTATACCTATGGTGAATATGGTCATTATTCTAGAAAGTTTCTATGGAATACTAAAGGGAGAAAATGAGAAGAGGAAGGGGAAGGATGTAGTTGGGGCTAATTCATATTCAGGTGAGTTGGATGACTTCTCAAGAAGGTTCAAGGAGTAATTTTCTCTTGTCTCTCATTTCTTCGAGGGTACCATCGACGAGACTACATGGTAAATGGATAATAAAGAATCAAAGCACATGACAAGTTAATGAGAAGTTTCAAAGGTTCTAACCGAATGGGACTCAAAGTTGCACATGGAGGTTGGAGACAAGATTCATAAAGTGAATATAATATTATTTGTTGTGCCATTCAGGATGGATTTAGGTGGAATGTTACGAGTTCATGATGTACTCTGGGTATCAGAGATGAGATATAATGTGTTGTATATCTAAGTGATCGAGGTGAAGGGGTTTGAGGTGATTTTCTAAGATAGGAAAGTGAAGCTCAGGCCTAAAGTATCTAACTTTGTTGGACCTATCATTGGAGTTAGGTAGCATGGTCTATATCAACAGTTGGGAAAGCCTATAGATCAAGGGAAGAATGAAGTTCCTGATACTTAGAGGGAGTCAAGTTCAAGCAGGAGTATGTAGGTTCATAGGGAAAATCCACAACCTAAGAAGAGTGCATGGTCAGTGGGGAGTAAGGATACTTCTACTAGAAAAAATAAAATATGGAATGGTCTTAAATAATTTTAGTAGAAGAAGAAGTGGGAAGCTTTGGGTGGCAAGGACACTACTGAGACTAATGTGTTTTATTATGTAGGGTATGATATAGTGGTGAAGAAAAACTATTGGGATAGTTTCAATGACAATGAAAATATACTTCTTCTAAGTCGTGGAAGTACCTCCTTCATTATGAGGGAGTGTTGAAATGTGTATCTTGGGAGGTACTTCTTCTAAGTGGTGGAAGTACCTCCATCGTTATGAGGGATTGTTGAAATGTGTATCTTGGGAGTTACTCCCAAAACCCCTAGGGTACTGGGTTTGTGAGGATTTGATGCACAAAAATGGTGCTTCGTGGGAAATGTACCAAAGTAGTGGGTTTTGTACCCAAATTTGTAGGCGCAAGTCCAACATGAAATTTAATTGTTTAATCATTGCTTGCATGTGGGGCACCCTTGAAGGGAACTCGGGAAGGGGTAGGTGAAATAAATAGGGAACGAATTTCCCTTCACCCTCCCTCTCATGGACAGCGGACAAGAAGACAAATAGCTTTGCGAGCCAGCCAATTGAGTGTGAGTTAGCTCCTTCATTCACGCGTTGAACCATTCCCTTCCTTCTGCATCACGCAGGGTAAATAGTTACTTCACTTTAGAAATATATTGAGGGTAAACAACATGTAGCTCTGTCGCTTTTATTTTTTACTTGTTCTTCTCAGGTTATCCCCTCATGTTCTCCCGCTGAACCCCTGCCACCCCTATAATTCCTAGGTATGAATAGTTCCAAAAACTTTGATGGTTGGCCCAAAAAGAAAAAAAAAACACAAAATGACAATCTTAAGTAGAACAGAGATCTTGGATCACTCCAGTACGACTTCTTTCCAAAAGCATTTTCGCTATTTTGCAAAGCGAAGATTATTAGATATCTAATATTGCCTACCACTATAGCTAAGGGGCACCTAAGGCTTCAATGATGTGCTGAAAGAGAAATGAAAAAGAATTCATTTCTAATGATAGTGGGGGTATTTTGGTTTAGTTCAAGTTGACTTGATCAACAAGACATGACACTTGGTAGAGGGTGACACCAACTAAGATCATTATAAGAATAATTCAATTCAAGTTCCTTTCCCCATCCATCTAAGTGAAACATTTCTCAAGAATAGATCTATCCAAGTGGCCAAGTATCTCAATAATCCTAGCTAGATGTTAAGAAGAGATTCAAGTTATCTTTCTTGTGTTTTGGTCTAGCTATTATAGGTATGGTCAAGTTCATAGCATCTCTCTGTTCAAGGTTTGAGAAACTGAGTTTCTATTGGAAGGAGGCTTAGAATAGGCATAGTATCATGTTTTGTGTGAGAAAGGAAGGAGAAAGGGTATTTCTAGTTGTAGGAGGATGGTAGAGGCCCTGTTTTGCAAAAATAGAGGAGCCAAAAATCCCGTTGCTTGCAGGAGTGAGGCCCAAGTTGCCTCAGGTCATAATATAAAGATAAGGAATATTTGTAGGCTAAGTTTAAGGGTTTCCTCAAGCCAAGTTAAGGTATTATTAGGCCTATTTAGTAGGTTGAAGTCTTTATTGTTGGTACAATGGAATAATGTGGAGGCTGAAGTGGTGTTAGGGTTGTGGGAAAGCTATGATGTGTGGGCTAATGTTTGTGGAGTATGGTTGCTATTGGAGGTTTTTTCCTAAAGGGTTTTGGAAAGTAGTTCATGTGCCCTAGTAACAATGAAACAAATGGGGATTCATTGTTATCTAGGCTATGCATAAATCTCTAGATCAGTTATCATTGTGGAATTGGTGAGCATTGTTTGTTGAAGCTCTATTTCAGTGGATGTAATTGGGAATATCATTGATAAGATGGCATATTTGAAGACCTTATGTGCAATGATATTTGGAGAAGTAAAGAATTACTAGAAGGTAGTTTGTTAGTGATCCTAATATGAGTCTTATTGGAGTAGTAGGAGAGATTGGTAGAGGAATATTGTTTAGATGAAGTTGCAATCATTCTAAATTTTCAATAGTACTTGTGAGAAACAATAGAGGTGAAAAAGGATTTGCCAGATGTTTAAGGTACATGGACTAAAAGGGCTGAGTTGATATCTCCTTCAACAACTAAGTCAAGTGTTTCTTGTTCAAGGGTATATGATATTCATAAGTTGTTGACATTAATCCCTAGTTGTTCTTATATCAGGGCTAATTTTAAGGGCCATGATCCTTGGTACAAGAGTTCTATGTTTGGTGTATCAAATTTTTTAATATAACAAGTTTTGGGTTGAAAATTTCTCTTGTGTCACTACATTGATTCAATGTTGTATATTTTCCGTTATGAAAATTGCTTGGTGTTGTGGCATTTTAGTGTGTTTTTTATCATGTTATAAACATAGAACCTATTTTGAAGTGTCAAATAAAAATCAACAAGAAAATCCAATAATTTGGTTGTATATTCATCAACTGATAGTTGCCTCATCATGAGTTCATAAAACTCATTAACCTTGTTGTCATAGTACCCTTTACACAAGTAATTCTCCTAGAAATATATTTCAGATATCCTCCAGGACAACTCTTCTTCTTGAACTTTTTTGACATTCTTCAAATTTTCAAACCATATATAAACTTTTCCTCTGAGGTTGAAAGTGGATACCCTTGATTTCATATTTTCAGAGTAGTTATGAACTCTGAAAATTTGTTTATTCCTAGCATCCATGCCTCTAATTCTTCTGCCTTATTCACCTCTCCATCAAATGTAGGGGGCTTATCCTTCTTGAATTATTTTGGCACAAATTCTTTTTCCCTCCTTCTTTACTAACAATTTCTTTTTGTTTTTTCACTTCATGGCTACCCATGGCTTACCATCCTCCTTTATGAAATACTAATAGGGGTCTCACCTCTTACTGTTTCTTCACTTCCCTTCCTATGTATTTTCCTATATCTATTGACTCTTGCACCATCAATTCCAACTTCTTGTCTTCCACATCCTAATGAACTCCACATGGAATTGTGACCAACCCCTCGCTGATGTTGTTTCTATCTCTAAAAATCTAAAAAACTTTGTAATATAACTACATTCACTTAAATATACTTGGCATGGGCCGTGACAATCCTTTTTTTGTTAGCCTTGCAACTCCCTATCTCATCTCTTATACTTCTTATAGTATCCACCATCTAATTAGGAGAGTTCTATTATCCCCTTTTCAATGCTATATTGTTCCATTATGCTACTCATCCCTTGGTCTTATTGTACTTGGTGTCTTCTTATGTGTTGTCATACACACACACTGTTAGACAATCCAAGACATGAATACATGTTCTTAATAATTATGTTGGATAACTACCATGAGTCTACTGGTGCAAAGCTATCTGAAACATCACACCTCATGTTAGCATGTTAGTTGGATAACGATAATCTTAGAAAGTTACTACTAGCATACCACAAGAAATACAGACTCATATGCTACAAAAAACACACAACATTAGGTATTGTAATTTTTCACACTTTGTAATAGAGTTCAATACCATTCTTTAGGCCGCATCCAACTCAATGTTGAGCCACGACGTTAGCGTTACTTTGATACATACTCTAGAACATTACCATATTGCATTAGATTATCAAGTCTTCTTATCTAGAGGTATATTGTTGAGCCTTTTTCTTATATATCTCTCTCTCTTTCTCTCTCTATATATATATATATACCACTCTATACACTCCCTCCCACCCCCTTGGACTTCCCAAGTTGAATGAAAGGTGTTACTTTCATTTAACCTGACCCCCATAGTCCCATCATGGAAATGGGGTCATGAAATTTATATTTTATAAACTTCGTTAAAACTTATAATAAATACCACCACCACATTTTTATTCTCGATATATTTCCAGTGATATAAATTTTATCTAAATCAAACTCTCGGATCAAAAGTTATGGTCATTTAAAGTTTGGCCAATAACCCATCGCCACATTAGCAAGGTACCACCATCTTGAAACCCACCTCACCTGATGGTCCACATCATATTTATATTCCAAAATTTCATTAGCGATGCTTACATGGAACTTTTTACATCACAACTTCACATAGGCCCCATTGAGCCAGCCCCTTATCATGTTTGGTAGAGGATTTACGTTGTAATTAAAATTCAGGTTTTTGGCCCCGAAGTTTGAACCACTTTCCAAACCTCGCCAGACCCCCAAAAACCAAACAAAACTAGGCTTGGGTCCACCTTTTTCCCCTAAAATAAGTTCCAATTTATAATACGTTTGAACCTCGAACCTTTGAACTAGTCTGGAACCAGAACTAGTTTTCTCACCAAAACAACTATCGATCTGACCTATTCAATTTTCACCGCCCCCATTCACTGAGAAGGATAAAACTCCTAAATATTCATAGTTAAAACCAAAAAAAACTTTCACAAGGCTACAATTCCTTGTAACTTATAATATTTTCTAAGTCCTTTGTTGTTCTCTTAAGGATGACACTAGGTTTTCTCTGAGAACCCGATCTCAACCCTAACCTCACATGAATAAGGAAATCCATTCCTTAAGGTATTGAAAATCATATTCATCATAATATAACACAATAAAATCATTTTTAAGGAGATTATCCCACCCTATTCTTATGGAATTCACCCATCCAATCCAAGGAAACCAAGTTGTTGTAGCCTTAGCCACAGTAATGCTAGATCCTGTAGATATGAGCCATAGGGAATGCTAAGTCTTCCACTACTCCATGAGTAAAACATACAATATCCTACAAAACCTACAATATCCAAAAAAAATTAACATGCATGCCTAGCACATCACACATAAACTCCATAAATATAGCAATTCACTTTGCTAAAATAAACAAGAAAGCCATGAGATTCATGCACCACATCAACATATTTAAAAATTTTGAGTAAGCACCATGACCATGCAATCAACACGAATATTCCCGTAGTATAGGGAGTCCCAAATACCTCATATCGAAAGAGTAAATATACAAATAACTCATCACCAACATACAAGAATACACACAATAATAGATAGATACTACTACCATTAAGCTGGAGAGGATATGGCCTCAAGCGAAGAGATGACAGATGAGAAAAGATAATCATCGAAGGCTGATCCAATCAATAATGATTCAAGGCGCATAGAGTTGTGTCACTACTTGTACTCGACATTAGCCTTCTACAGGATGTAATTAACCCATTGTTAGAGGTGCTATATCTATTCAAAAAAAATTTGTTTCTTTATTTCCTTGGTCTTCATGTGGGAGGACTTTGTCGATGAAGATAAAATGGGTAGAGTTACATCAATGGGGGCTAATGGTTGGAATTGGTAACAAGCTATAGCAGTTGCTTAGGGAAATTACATCGAAGCACAAAATTGGTTAAATATTATAGGACGCTTTAGAGAATGAGAATTTCTATTATTGGGAAATCATTTTCATTTAATAACAATATTAGCAATACAGTCAACAATAATTAACATTTACATTGTATTTTCATGTACATTATGGCATAATTAAAAACCTTATCTTATGAGGTAACTGACTAGCGAATGAGAGTGGGAATTCAAATCTTCACCTAAACATCATCTAACTACTCTACTATTATTTCTTGCAACCAACCACCCCTGAGCCGGATTCAGAGTATGAGGATGTAGATTTCTCAAGAGTTCTCAACCAGTCACTTCTTTCTTTTTAAATTTTGGATGGCGAGACATGTCTAGGAGGGTTGAATTTTCGATCACTTGGATACACAAGGGCTTGTCAACATGATTTTTTTCCAATTGTGCTACCACCCACAGAATCAACCAATCACTAAATTACAAGTGAAAGAGCCCATTTCTCAGATTATTCTCAATATCTCCTATATATAACACCATAGTGGCTCTCAAACAATAAGAAAAAAAACACAAGGGTTCAGGAAAAACATAGAGAGTATCAGTTCAATTCTAGAGAAGGATATGCATGAATAAAGGGAGGTTATCAGTGGTGTTATATACTATAGGAATACAATTTAACATATCTAGTGCCTTATGAGTGGTGCTAGTACCCATTCTCTCGACCCCAAGGTTACATCGGGTGTATGTCACTCCAACTAGTACTGGGTTGCCTCAACCTAGTCAATAGTTTCTCAACCCGAATAGTTTCCCATTGGCTTATTAGTCATGATGAAAGCCATTGCTTAGGTGACTATCAAAAATCAAGTTGCATAGGTTTATAAACTCGACTATCACCAGATCCTCACAAATCCACTGAAATCTCTAAGGAATTCAACACACATGCACATTCACAAAACTTAGTAAGCATCACTCAGGAACAAGCACAACCTCAACACACACACATGGGATTCATTCCATAGGAACTAATATTAGAAAAAGGGGTGTTCCAATCTCCCGGGAAGACCCGCACAACTGCCAAAATACACTTGCGTCTTTTGTTTCCCCTATCCTCTTCTTTGGAATTTTATCCCTCCCCCCTTAATGCATAATTATGTGTAACCATTAGTAATGATCTCTCCTCCCTGGGACTTCTTTTCCCCCGACTTCCCCTTGCATGTTGAATCTCTTAACACAATATACGAGGCAATTCTACAACTTTTTCTCTGATCAGGAGCTCATTTCCTCTAATAAATGCCTACACAATAGGGCCATACCTTCCCAATAGGGATTTAGGTGATAACATAAATTCAAGGCTTGGGTTTGTAAGCAATCTCATCCTCATTAGTCCTCTGAATCCGTGTCCACTTCTCACCCTGTCAATGTGTTACAATTCCACATAATTTACATGAATTACAATTCACAATGATATTTACAAGAGGGTTGGCTACAACGTTTGTCACACAAAAACACACATTAACATGGATAGTTTATCTTAGAAACCCAAAAACAGGAAAAGAAACATTATTTTTCAATATATATTTTCTATATAGCATTACAATACAATATATATCCCATGCCATACATGAAACTATAATCCATTGACCATATATTAGAATACAAATGTAGTTTCTTAACTAAAACTACAAAATCACATGAAAAACCACCATGAACCATAAAACCTCTTTTATAAAAAACTGTGTATTGAAAAGTACGAAAAACGAACACAAAAAACTGCCATTTTTTTTTACGACCTCCCTGTTATGCCCAGCACAATGTCCAACATGTGGGGATAGTCATGCAAATAATATAACACATACCCAACCTACACATATGCATACACACATAAACACACACATATATATAAAGGGTTGGATATGAGAGATAATAATTAGGCTCTATAAAATAATGAATTGGACCTCAAGATAAGACTCAAAGGTAGAGTATTAGTAGTTGTAGAAGAATAATTGGCACTTTAGTGACTCGTTTCCAAAGGTAGAATATTTTGGATGGAAGGTATATATCGAAGTAGTGGATCTCAATGTTGGGGGGAGAGTTACTATGTTGTAAATAGCATATAAAGGATTAGGGTGTGAAGTAAATTATATAGAAGGAAGTGGTTATATGAGGCTTTGTGGCATGGTTTGTAATATTGATAAGTTTCAATTTCATCTATTGTAATTTGATATCGAATAATGAGAATAAGTAGACATTTTTCGAGCATATTGTTTTGTATTTCGTATTACCTTATATTTGAATGAAATTATTCCTTTTCCTTAATACTTTGTTGTTATGCAACCCATGTCATATGAGTCTTGGTGCAAAAAGCCTAAGATGTGGGACCTTTACCCTATTGTTGCACCATTTTCATCATTGAAAAAAACATGAGTGTATAATTATGGTGCCATAGATCTAGAATATGACTGAAATTTTTGGTGGAAAATTAAGCTTTCGGTGATTGAAGAAGCCCCAAGGGTGAAATTCCCTAGATTTATGAGAATTAGGAGGTTTATAGTTACAACAATGGAAATAAGTGGTAGAACCAATAACTAGAATATACATGAATAAAGAAGAAGAATTAAGCAAGAAGCAATAGAATGAAGTGGAGATAAATAATTGAGCATTGTAGAAGCACAACATGAAAAAGATAAATAAAAGGAATAGGAAGGATATGTTGCTTGATTATTTAGAATTTTGAAGAGAAAAAAAGGATTTTAAGTAATAGCCTTTCAATATAACGAAAGTTTGAAAAAAGAAGCACTAATAGGTTAGATAAGAGAGATGGAAAAGTATTTTTATTATGATTATACTTAGTACCTAAAGAAGGTCTGGTTCACCATTACCAATTTGAGAGGGCATATTTATATTTGGTGGAATTAATGCGACATGAACAACTTTGATAGGATAAGAAGAAGGTAAGGAACTTCAGGTAATGGTGCTTAAATTGGTGGATTTTATTTTTCCATTTACAATTAGGGTCCTACCCTAACCCATTTATTTAGATACTTTATTAATGTGTGATGCCACATTCATTAAGTAAATCACATTAAATAATGATTTAATAACCACTCATTGTAAAGGGGTCATATTTTTTTATAAGGCCCATTGAATTAATTTTTAGGATATTATTATAAGTGGGCCATAATTAGTTAAGATTCTCTATGGATAGTTATATATTGAGTAGCAGACCATGTCATGTTTTATCAAGAATTTTGATTTTTTTTATAGAATCCATCTTGGAGGTTTACCACTTGAAGATGAAAACAAACATGACTCTCTATTTTTTATTATAAAAGAGATATTTTTTGGGGTTTTTTCCCCTTTTCTCTTGTATTTTTTATTATATTTATGTGATTTATCTAAAGTTTTTGGGTTAAGTACATTAAACTAAAAATAGGTGAATATTAGATAAATGAGGAACTCATGATGAAGAGATTAGAATGTGCAAGAGTATATAGAGGAATCCTATACAATTTCCATTTGCATAGGTCATGTTGAGGACATGAACCAAATAGTCTCAAGGTATCTAAACGAGATAAATTTTGAAGTTGAAGATGATGTGAACTAGTACAAGATAAACGTAGTGGAAGAAGATTAAAAATTAGTATTGAGACTAGAATACATGATAGCTCACAAGGATTCTAAAAGGAATTCTAACAAAGGAAGATATATCCAAGGTACAAAAAGGAGTTCAATTCCATGCATAGAGGACTCATGTGAAGTAAAGGTTGATATGTCATAGAAAGGTGGTGCATTAGGTTGATTAAAAGGTGGAAATCAAGGAGGGTTTTGAGTTAGAGACTATAATATTGGTGACAAGGGAAGGACCATCTACTACTACAATTGTGGAGATGAGGGTCATATATATTTTGATTTCCAACAAATATATTGAATAAAAGTAAATGAGGTTAGAACAAAATTATACAAAGGATAGATGAAGGCAGAAAAATTACATGGTATTTAAAATAGCATCACAAAGACGTGAGAATATGATGTTTCGTAGAATGAATACTGTGCAAGCATAAAAACATGTACCAAAAGAAAATAGTTGATTGAGAAAGAAGATATTCAAAATCATTGTAAATATAAAGGTATATGTTTTAAAGTGTTATTTATTTTGATAATACATAAAACATGGTGGCAACTAATATGGTTGAGAAACTGGGATTGGAGGAACATAAAAATACTCATCCTAGAAGATAATTTGGTTCTAAAAAGTGTATGAGGTTACTGAAACTAACCATTATAAGGTATTTCCACAATATTGAGTATAGAGATAAGATATTGTATGTTGTGATCCCTATGGATTTATGTTTCTTTCTATTGGGGGGACCATAGCAATGTGATCATTGTGTAGTGTTTGATGGGTGAATTCACACTTAAATCATAATGAAGGATTGGATAAAATTTTCAATTAATGCTCATGAAGGATGAAGACCTAAGGTAAGTGATGTTAGATATAAATATATATATATATATATATATATATATATATATATATATATATATATATATATATATAAATATATATATATATATATATATATTATTCATATAAAAGAAACAAAGTAACATTGAGTATTTTATCTGAGAAAGGTGAGTGAAGTACAACATGAAATGCATGTGAAAAAGTTTCCAAAATAAGTGATAAAGTTGATGGATAAGCTATCATATATATAATGAAATTGGATTTTCCAAATGATTTTTATTTGAAGAGGAATATTGCATATGAAATAGAATTAGTACTAGAGGCTACATTTTCAAATCAAGTCATGAATAGGATGAATCCATTAAAGCATGTAGAATTGAATAAATAGTTTGAGGGTTCGCTATTGAGAGGATTAATGAGGGATAACATGATTCTATGTGTTATAACAAGGTTATTGACATCAAATAAGGGTGGTTGGTGGGAGAAAGTGCACCAAATGCAGTGTTAAACAATATTATGATAAAATAATAAGTTCTTCTTTTCCAAGTGTAAATGAATGATTAGACAATGAGAGTGACACAAAGTTTTTACAATGATTGATTTGAAAAGTGGTTATCATTACACTAGAATCAATGAGAGCGACGAATATATGATAACATTCAAAACAAATAATAGGTTATATGAATGGTTAGTGATGCCTTTTGGTCTCACTAACACAATAAGTATATCATGAGATTCATGATTAATCCATAAAATTTTGTGGATATTCCACTAGATATTTTGTCACAACATATATGATAAATTGTACATAAAAATCCAAATATACACTATGAGGGTTTATTTCACTTTAGATTTATAGCTCTATAAATTTGTATTTATTTTGTATGCATGCAAATTATAATTATGAAAAAAATAGAGAAGAGTGAAATAAAAACTCACAAACCATGATTTGACACAAGATATAACTTGGGAAACCATTTCGGGAGAAAACCCAGAAGGAAGGTGAGGCCACTTTGCTCTCTTTCTATAAATATAAAATGGTAATGAGTACAAAGAAGTAAGGCATGTGGATTGTGTGCTACTACAATACACACATAATATATATGTTCTATATCCATATCCCTCTCAGCTACTTTCTTGTCTATGGAACAAATGCACTTGAAAAGAATGGAACCCATTTTCCTCCTAGTGGCCTAGTTAGAACAAAACCCAATAGCCTACTAGTGGCTAGGTTTGACTCCCTCAACTCTTAACCAGAGTTATAATATGGACCCTTATAGAGAATTATTCAGCATAATCATGTGGCTAGAAACTTTTAGATGAGTTATGGGATTTGACATGAAATCCTACTTCTAAGTGGCATAATTTTTTCACACATAATTTGATTAAGGAGATTCTTGCATCGTTGAAGAGGTCTCTATTTGCAGAATAGGAAACACTGGTGGTGCATTAAAGAAGGAAATTCTTACTCCCAAAAAATGTCGTTTGATTCCTAAAAATGCTCTTGGAAGTTTTCAAACCGCAATTTTCCAAATTGGGTCCCAGCGAGAAAAATCATCCTGTACGTTGATTCCTCCACTTTTTTCACTTTGAAAGCATCAATATGGATGAAAAATAGTATAACAATCCAATCCATATCAATTACCAAGGTTTTGTGTCCTTAAATTCACAAGTTTGATATTGTGTAATTGGATGGTATTATGAGTTATATTAGTAGTAGAGGTGAGCATTTACAACATATTATATTAGTGCTAGAAGTTTTAAATAGGGATATGTGCATAGATTGGAAGAGGTTTTACTTCTTCAAATATGATTTAGTGTATTTGGTATTTATTATGTTGTGGAAAAATTGATTATGGACCTAAAGGAACTAAAGGTTATACTAAATTGGAAAACACTATGCAATGTGGATTGGGTAAGGAGTTTCCATGGCATTGAAAAATTTTACAAGGATTTTTTTTAAGGATTTGATGGAAATTTTGTACATGTGACATAGTGACAAGCATTATACCGAAGGAATTTATGTTGTATAAGGATCACTGAGCCTTAAAATTAATCAATACTCTAGGGAAGTTAAATGTGAAACATATGATATGGGCATAGTTCATATAAAGTTATAAATTTGTGTTAAAACATAAGTTAGATAAAAAAATAATGTATTTGATGCAACGAACAAGAGGAAAATGATACCTAATACCACAAAGAATGTGGTAGTTTGTTTTTTGAGAGATAAAGGAGATGTACACCCACATAAATGTATGTATGTATGTGTGTGCACATGCGCGCACACACACATGATTAGCACACAATCATGAGGAATTCTTAAGCATGGGTAATCTAATTTGGAGCCTTGTTCATTTATTTATTTCCCATATTGTGATTTGACACTATTATTGGTGAATTTGATATTATGTCATCATATATTGAAATTTTAACTAATTTCAAAAATGTTAACTTGTTTCTTCATAATATCAAACTCTATAAGCATAATTCACCCAATCCACTATGTAAATAGGCTCTGATAGTTAGATTTACACCAACTAACATTATAAAATCAATAATTCTCAATTTTTCTCTATATAGTTCTTCTTCCTCATGGAAATTTTGTAAACCATATATCTTTGAAGTTCCATTTCTACTAAATTTGATATAGATTAAAACTCTACAAGTCAACAATGGGGGAACTATTTGTGTATAATATTTTCAAAATAATTTATGTATAAGTTTGCAACCATGGAGAAGAGTGACAAGCACATTTATGAGTGAATAATGTTGATCCAAAATAAATTGTAAGTTATATATCCATTTATTTGTATCCAAGTTTGGCATTGATGTTCTTATTTTTAAATAGATTCATGGCCAATTACTAAATCAAAAAAATGAGTAAAAAAAGCTCGTGATCAACTCAACTCATCCCATTAATACTTCCACTTTGGTTGAAATTTATGCCAATGTTCCCTATAAGCACACACACCTAGCTAGTTTTTGTTAAATTCAATGCATAAAATACCAAACCGCTTGCTTAGGTTTTGAACTCATTATTATTAATTCATATTCTATGCATTATAACCAAGCTCCATACTTAGTTTTTTTATATGTTTTTTTTGTAGAGGAAACCCACACAAGTTATCTCTCTACATTGGTTTTACTCTGCACCCATATTCCCTGCACTAAATACTTAGCTAAAGGATTTGATTCACATTTTCCCCACACAATCATACCTTTGCACATCGTATTCCTATACATATTAGTTTTGCACATCCTTATCCTCTGCGCATTGCAAGCTTCCATACACCCACTCCTTCCTATGCATTGATTCTCATGTATGACATTTCTTCATACATGACACGTCAAGAGGCCACCTCACCAAATTCACTTCAACCCTTTAAGTAAAACTATCATTTGTTCATTTAGAGGTTAATTAATACATTTTTATTTAAGGAAGTTTGATCCTTAAAGTAAATAAATCACTTCAAATGACACTATTTGAATCACTCTTCAGGTGCTTGACATTGTACTACATGAATTAATCCTCATCACCTTACGAAGAGAGTGGCCATAAGAATTAACTTCCCATTATTGTTTCACATGTTCAACGGAATTGTTATGAAATACACTTGTTGGAGGCAAGTTTTATATTTTTGGATTGTGCATGCACAATGTAATGGAACTTTCCGCAAACATGGTAGAACATGCAGTAGCGACACATGGAGGAGAATCACATAGCCAGAAATGGTATGAGTGCAGAGGAGCGGCTTGGCAAGAAGATCCCAAATTCAAAAAAAAAAAATATCTACACAAAATATTTGTTGGTAAATTGTCCGGTTAATGATGGTAAACCACAGTTTATCTGTTGATAATAATGGTTTCTACTAGGCTTTAGCTCATCATAAATATGAAATGTAACTAATTATAAAACAAAAAAATCCGACTTAGAAAAGATCTTGTGGTGGTCAAAAAGGGTTTTTTCTATGGAACTCTAATGTAATTAGGGTTTAGAAGTGTATTAGGGTTTTGTTAGGAAGATTGTGCTACATTTTGCTAGAATTTGTCTTATAATATTAGGATGAAAGAATAGGATAGTGAGTCATGAGACCCTTGTGATAGGGTGGATGTAATGTATTTTTGGTTACCCCCATTAATATAACGAAATATTGGATGATGTTTTGTAGTTAATTTGTGCTTGTGTTTATCTAACGTTTGGTCACGTGTGTGATATTTAACTCTATTAAAAATGGAAAAATAAAGTGGTTTCTCTATTACAGGGATTTGGTGCCCCCTCTTTCTCTTTTTGTTTTATTTTCTTCCTATTAAATTTTGGCTGTAAACATTGCACCGCATTGGTATGGAGTTTTATGGATGAAGTTTACATAGGTTAATAGGTTAAACATTATAATCATAAAATGGTGTAATTGAATCCACATCCCCTTCTTAGATGAAAAAACCTAGTTTGTGTAGCCCCCTTAGGTGCCTCGGCCGGTGAGACCTCATCCACTACATGGTCGTTTCCACAAGGGCCGATATCAAGAGGGATTTTGTTAGGCACAATTCATGCACCAACCTAGGTCAAAAGCTGAAAATGCTCCCAAAAAATGGTTTCATTTTTGGGACCTATATTTGTGCCTAAGCGAAATGTGGAATCCCACCAAGGAAGAAATTGATAGGTGGTTTCGAACGAAGTTAAGTGAATTTGTTGGAGGGGAAATTTGGAATTGTAACATTTGTGTTGAAAAATGGCTAGAGAAATATATGTTCATAGAATATCTTTATGATTTTTTTGGGTGAATTTCCATAATTATTTGCAGTGTGGCTTTAGAGGCTTAATGACGAAAACCTACATTGAATATTGGACGAGCATAAATATTGGACTCTTGACCGAGTTCAAAGACTCTAATAAATGGATAACCAAATAATGCACGTTATCAGTTTTTGGATGGAGAGTGTAATTGGAGGGTATATCACAACATTTTCCATTGATGTTATTGTATCATATATTATTATTGAAGGAAATATTTTGGTAGGCCCATGGGGATTGTTCATCTAAGAATTGGAAGCATCTATGAAGATGTTGTTATGAGATAGGGTCACACTAAATATGGAGTCTAATGCCTTGAGAATTGAATCCCCTTGTCTGCTCAGGGTGAGTTGTGGAATGTACAAGGGGTAAATATTAGAAATCAAGATTGAGATGTGGGAGGAGAAGAAAAAATAACAAAGGAGGCATGGAATATCCCGAACCAAGACTTTAGAAATGGTATACCAAGAATATTTAGTTGAATAATGTGGGAGAGATAGAATGAGATGGAGTTTGAATATGGTATTATGCATGATGGTAGAAAGTTTAGAGGAGGTCGTGTTAGAAGAGAAAGGTATTCATTGACACCTATAGTTGACGGGAGTCTAGAGAAGGATATGGTAAGGGGACATAGGAGAATAAATACTAGTAGATATCATACAATTCTGGACCTAGCACTTATTGGCATCACACGCATAGAAAGTGTAATATCCCAAAATGGGATCTGCTAGCAAGGCATGACTAGAAAACGCATTTTCCAGGAATGACTGCTACAAAATTTGAAACCAAGACCTGGATCCTTTATATAAATGTATCTAAGGCTGAAATCCAAGAGGATGCTCAAAATAAATCCCTCTAGGTGGTTTAAACAGATCTCCCACACCTAGTTGTCTTCAGAAAGTGCTCGATGAAGGGACTGCAACAATGTATGAAAACACAATGAAGTAACAACATTATTTTAATAAACCAGAAAACATGAAGATATGAATAGCCAACAAATGTATAATATAGCAGTAATGGTATACAAATCCTCAAGGGAATAGTCACTCAAGAAAAGCAATGCAGCCTCAATGGAACATGTACATGGAAATAGAGAAACACTACTACACATGTATTTCTGCAGGCTAAAAGGACGCAGTTTATAAGAGATACTGCATCATACTGAATCATAATAGAAATATGTGACAATATATGGCTCAATAAATGAGGGGGGGCAAGCTCTCAACCCCTGAAAACAATAATACAACAATCCTTAGAAGGATTAGTTGAAATATACAAAATTGGAAAAATGCCAGAGTTGCAGGGTAGCAGCTGCAACTCAAAAAATGGAATTGGAAGGAGAAGACTCAATATGCTACATTTGATTTCAAGATCTCCTCCAATGGATCTTCCAAGTGAAAGGCTGATCCTAACACTGAAGATCTCACCCTCCAATCAACACTGCAAACCCTCACTGTAAGTGCACTCTGAAAATAACACAGTCTAAGAGGGGAACTACACTGTAGGTTGAATAGAAAGTGTTGGCCAAGTGCCAAGATCTGAAATGAGCTCTAAAACCTTCCTTACTAATCTCCCAAAGGAAATAAGGCCCCTTCCTCAGAAAAACAAGCCAAGGAATGGTGTTGTGGAACCTCCACTACAACACCCTGCAACACAACGTTACACTTGAGAAGAAATAATGTTGTAGCTAAAGGAATGGCTTTGGCCTTGAGCCTGGATGTGGAGAAATGAAGTGCAATCCCTCAAGAGGCCTCTCAAGAAGGAGAAGGAATCCTAAACAAGAATCCCTCATGCTAAACAACACTGCAACTCAACTAAACAGTTGGAGACTGCAAATAGTCTAAACAGACAAGAGATCAATAATCATATGCATGAGAAACAATGGTTGCCTTGCCCTCCTTTTAAAAAAATGAGAGATCCCTCTCCATGGGTCCCACTCTTTAGGGTTTCCTCCATCAAGGAGACTTCCCTCCTCTTTCACTTCACTGTCCCACAAGATGCTCTCCACCTCCTACCTCTGCCCTGTTTAACTTGGTCAAACTTGACCTAGCCTTCTTGCAAATGTTTCCCTTCACACATGAGGGTGTGAAATATAGTTCCACTGATGATCCCCTTTAATATTAAGAGGTATTTTATCCATGTTTTTATTATGAATGGGACTTCTCACCCAATTATTCAAATCCTAAGTGAAAATAGCAAAAAATAATATTCCAATTTATTGTAGGAAAATTTTGGAATATTATAGTCATCCCCTCCCAAATGTTGCTTGTCCCCAAGCAACTACAAGGATAGATCTGAGGAGTTTCCCCGAAGGCATGGAGACTGAAAGGTGTTGGGAAAACATCTTCCCCAAATGGATCCTCCATCCCCAAGCAATCATCCAAACAAAATGAGCCACCTTCCAGCATGGCAACTCATGGCAATCTCCTTCCACCTCAAGCTCCGGAAATGAAGGTGGGCTGAAAATATGAATATGGTAAGCATCATAGCCTACCCCACGTTGTCCTTCTATCCACTCATGATGGTTGTAGAGTATGTGCTGATCTTGGGCTGAAAAAATATTGCCCTCAAGTGGCAAAATGAAGAACAATCCTCCAAATATTTCCTCTCCAACATTGAAGAACAAGCTGGCCCAAAATATTCCATCCATGATGAATAGGACATGATCATCATAGAAATTCCTAATGAGAAGTCTGCTGAAGGTTTTACATGATGATACATGATACAAATAATGTCTCAAAAGGACACAACATAGTCTCATCCACTACAACTTCATAAAATAGTATGGCAAGTAACATACAAGAATCATCACATCTACTAATGAATAGTAAATGTGTTGTGTAACCAGCTCCAAAAAGAGAAGAAAAGAGATATCAACGCCTTAGAAATGAGCCACTTCGAGGGGGCAACCTCCAATACATTACATAAATGAACGATTCTTGGATGATACAATTCACAAAACCTCCTTCTATATACCGGGAGTCCATGGGGCCACAATATAATCCTAGTGGAGCCACAATGTAATCCTAGCCGTCCTAACAATAATAATGTAAGGGAACAATAATAACAACATGGGGTTTACAGGGGTACAACAATAACAATAAGGGAGGCTACACTAACATAATAAGGGACTACACTATCAATATAGGGACTTAACAAAATGATGAAGGTGTCAACTATACATGATCAAATACTTGCCCATGGTTTTACAATGGATGGCTATCAAGCTCATGGCCCACCCAAAAAGAGAAAAAATGTGTGGTTGTGGTGGCCATATATCCTCCCATGCTCACATTAGAACATGTAATGCAAAAAATGTGGGAATTATCTCCCCTCAAGGACACATCCAACTCATGTGTCAATATCCCAATCATGCTCTCAAAAAGAATAGAAACAATATTATCAAATGAAGAAATGATAAATACAAGAATGAAGGAAATATTGATGGCTTCATGTGGTGCTTGAATATACCAACAGTCTCCTAAGTGTTTACAACGCAGTTTTACAAACTACTGCTTCATAGCTTTACATGGAAAAATGTTTCTTGTTACAAAGTTAATCATGTATGTCATCATATGGAAAAGAGTTGGATATAACAACTGAAAATACATGTAATGAGAAAAAAATTTCCCAAGGCCATATAAAATATGGCTGCCTCCATCATATAATTTGGCCCAACATCGATCATGGAGCAATGTGAAAAGCTTGCCCTCTTGTGGAGCAATGCACTACATAGTAATGGTAAGAGTATGCAATTCAATGAATGTAAAGACAAAATTCTTACCATATGCCGGAAGTAAGATGGTACATGGATCCATGAGTGAGTCCTCCATAGTATTTTTTCATGCTATGAAGAAGAATGAACCATGTGCTGCAGGAAGATCCTCCTCCTCATGCTTAGAAATCCAAGTCAAGAAGAATATGTCATAGTAATAGATGTCTCCATCCACTACTCTATCATCCTCACCTCCTCCTTGTTCACCAAGTGCATCCAATGTGAAGTGATCCTGGGGAAACTCCATCCATAAGTCCCTGCTCCAAAGTGACAACGCTGTGAGCTCATGCAAATAGGCTCTTGTCAGTACAAAGCTTTGTTCTTTGACATGCTCCTTGTCAAAGACTCCTCTATTAATGCTGTTGCAAATATGGAATACCTCCCAAGATGGAAGTGCTCCAAAATAATCCAAGGCCAAGGAGTAGCCCGTTTTCACCCTGAGAGTGCCCTCTTCTACTCCTGCAACATCACACAACCAGTGAGAGAAAATATGCCCTTGCTCTCTCAAGTACAATTCAAGCAACCAAAGTTGTTGCTGCCTCCTTGTGCTCCCATCATACAACTCATGTGATGAAGACACAATGAATGATATGAATATCACATAAACACCATGCATCCATCCTCCATGCTGCCCAATGATGCAAGCATCCTGCCATCTCTCCTCCCTCCCCATCCTCTTAGGAAGAGGACATGCCAAGTGATGGCCAAACTCCTTCAAGAGTAGCCATCACAGCCAAGCCTCCTACTGCCTGGTGTGATATATTTTCAAGTAGCCTCCCATCTCCTTGCTTATCAACCACATACACTCAATCACTTGTGGATGTCTTCTCCTTCTCTTCCCCTTGGTACTCCTCTCATGAGGGCTACCATCCTCCCAAACCAAATCTTTCTCTTTGCATCCCATGAAAGTTTAGAATGCAGCTCTTTGGAGACCTCCTAGAGAAGATATCTCACCCATGACTATGTTGAACCCACAAGGATCCAAATATGATGAAGATAATATCTCCTCTCCACCATTGTTTGAAAACACTATTAATCTCTCCAAGGATGTAATATTTGTCTCATACTCCAACTCCAGGATGGTTTCATGGTCTTCCATAGGAGTGTCGTGCTTTGTTTCATCCTCCAAAATTTCACACCCCAACCTCAAGGATTGTGTGTAACTCAACAAAGGTGCATGATGATGATGGTTCATCTCCTCCCTGAACCATTTGCATAGCACAGTGCAATCATGTTGCTCTAGATCAGCAATGGGATTTGACCCTTGGTCATGTAGAAGCAAATTTCCACAACTATCAAAAGAATTTGCTACAACAATAGATAGTGGAAATTCCTTCATACCTTGATGAGATTAGGGAATCTCTTGTAGGGCTGCAAGAGTTCCTTCCTCCAATGTGTTGGCTACCCCAAATATTTTTGCAAGTGGCTGCTCCTCCATGAGTGTGACAGCGTTAGGACCAAACTCCTCAAGTGGTGGTGATGGCTCTTCTGTTCTTCTATTGTCAAACTCTTTGATTAGCTTTTGAGAAAACTTAGCAAGAGTAGACAATATTGCATGGCTCAAATGGCTGAACCACCAAATGTAGGCTTTACCTTCTAGGTGCAGCACTGAGATTTCAACAGCCTCTTCCTCCACTATAGGATGTAGTAGGAAAAATGCTTCCAACTTCCTCACCCAAGCTCTTGCTATAGATGACCCATCAAAGGTAGACAACATAAATCTATTGCCTTTGATTTCCCTTCTACTTCAGGGTCTCTTCTCTTCTTTCAACTGGATGAATGGTAGAAAGGCTAGAGTCCTGAAGGCTCTAGGTTGAGATTTGTACTCAACAAGGTAATCACTCAAAATTTGATGATCCAAGTGTCCTTCATGCTTGTCTCTTTCTCCTTCATGGGAATAGGAAGAGCATGGTCCTTCCTCTTCTTTTTGCTCTTCCTCTTCAGAGAGGCTCTTCTTATTTCTAAATACTGATGAGAGAAATCTCATCATCTTCATCATTTTGATCTTCTTTGGCTTAGACTCACAGGATGAGCCAAGACTATGCTTTGATACCACTGTAATATCCTAAAATGGGATCTGCTAGCAAGGCATGACTGGAAAGCGCATTTTCCAGGAATGGCTGCTATAGAATTTGAAACCAAGACTTGGATCCTTTAGATAAGTGTATCTAAGGCTGAAATAGAAAATAAGGCTCAAAATAAATCCCTCTAAGTGGGTTAAACAGATCTCCCACACCTAGTTGTCTTCCAAAAGTGCCCAATGAAGGGACTGCAACAATATATGAACATATAATGGAGTAACAATGTTATTTTAATAACCTAGAACACATGAATATCTGAATAGCCAACAAATATATAATATAGCAGAAATGGTATACAAATCCTTGAGGGAATAGTCACTCAAGCAAAGAAATGCAACCTCAATGGAACATGTACATGGAAATAGAGAAACACTGCTACACATGTATTTCTGTAGGCTAAAAGGACGCAGTTTATAAGAGATACTGCATCATAATAAATAATAATAGAAATATGTGACAATATATGTCTAAATAAATGAGGTGGAGCAAGCTCTCAACCCCTAGAAACAATAATACAACAACCCTTAGAAGGATTGGTTGAAATATACAAAATTGGAAAAATGCGGAAGTTGCAGGGTAACAGCTGCAACTCAAAAAATGGAACTGGAAGGAGAAGACTAAATATGTTGCATCTGACGTCAATATATCCTCCAATGGATCTTCCAAGTGAAATTCTGATCCTAACACTGAAGATCTCACCCTCCAATCAACACTGCAAACCCTCACTACAAGTGCACTCTGAAAATAACGCAGCCTAAGAGGGGAACTGCGCTATAGGTGGATTAGAAAGTTTTGGCCAAGTTCCAAGATCTGAAATGAGCTCTAAAACCTTCCTTGCTGATCTCCCAAAGGAAAGAAGGCCCCTTCCTCAGAAAAACAAGCCAAGGAATGGTGTTGTGGAACCTCCACTACAACACCCTGCAACACAACGTTACACTTGAGCATAAATAACGTTGTAGTTGAAGGAATGGCTTTGGCCTTGAGCCTATATGTGGAGAAATGAAGTGCAATCCCTCAAGAGGCCTCTCAAGAAGGATAAGGAATCCTAAATAGGAACCCCTCATGCTAAACAACACTGCAACTCAACTAAACAGCTGGAGACTGCAAATAGTCTAAACAGACAAGAGATCAATAATCATATGCATGAGAAACAATGGCTGCCTTGCCCTCCTTTTAAAAAAATGAGAGCTCCCTCTCCATGGTTCCCACTCTTTAGGGTTTCCTCCATCAAGGAGACTTCTCTCCTCTTTCACTACGCTATCCCACAAGATGCTCTCCGCCTCCTACCTCTACGCTGTTTGACTTGGTCAAACTTGACCTAGCCTTCTTACAAATGTCTCCTTTCACACATGAGGGTGTGAAATCCATTTCCACTGATGATCCCCTTTCATATTAATATGGATTTTATCCAATTTTTTATTATGAATGGGCCTTCTCACCCAATTATTCAACTCCTAAGTGAAAATAACAAAATTTAATATTCCAATTTTTTGTAGGCAAATTTTGGAATATTACAGAAAGAGAGGAAGGGGAATATTCACATCCTATCCAAAGAGTGATCAATACTATGCATCCCATGGATCCTACTTAGAGTAAGTCTCGTGCTAAACTCGCCACCCTTTTCACACCTATTTTCACAATGGTAAGTTCTCCTAGTAGTTTCTTTCATACTATAGTTAGTCAAGGAAGTGGAGGGACTTATCCCAGTGGTCATAGTCAGATAAGGAAGTTAGGAGGGATTGCATCACAATGGATAATAGTTGGATCTAGTGGAACATCAACTGAAATTTCTAAACAGAGAAGGTTGGAAGACACTCTAAAGATATGAGTATTTCATGGTGTTGGGAATGATCATGTTGAGCAACATTTCTTCATATGTAATTAAGTTTGGGATGCTAATAACATACATGATGAAAATGATAGAATCTTGTAGTTTCATACTACCTTTAGGGACCATGTTTTGTCTTGGTATAGTAAATACAAGAGAAATGCCCCACTTGCATAGTTGATATCACTACAAGATATTAAACAAGCAATGCTAAAGGATTTTTGTAGACCAAAGTTTTCCTCTCAGTATATGACTGAACTAAAGGAGATCAAGAAGAAGTTGGATGAGACTATTTGGGATTATGAACAATGGTTTAAAGTGTTGTTGGGTAAGCTAGCATTCAAGATTCCTAATGAACAACGCAAATAATGGTTTATTATGAGGTCATTGCCTCATATTCAGGTAATGTTAACCCAACATGATATTTGCATTTAGTCAAAATCCTCGGAGAGAGCACCAAAATTAGAAGCCTCTCCAATAGTTATAATTGTGGGATAAAACCCTATTATAGTGTAGCTTCAATCATATATGGTTGTGATTACTAAACAATTACATAATTTGGAAAATGAAAAAGGACAATGCACAGAGGCTTGGTGTAGAATATGTCATGTGGAAAGGCACCATAGGAATGAATTTCCCATGTTGAATGAGCATATGAAATTCGATGCTATTACTCCAATTACATAGGGAAGAGGCTTGTGGTGTGGGTTCAAACGCTGGCAACTTTCTCTATGGTGTAGAAGTATGAGAATTTTGCAAGAACTTTGTTTTCTGATTTTCATAAATATATTGGTCATGACATTCACCATTATAGGGTGTTGGAGATGATGTGAAATCACGCTATGGATGTGTATAGAGTACAAGAGGGTTTGGTGTAGAACTGTACCCAACTTGTCAGAGGTCAGTGTGTAATGGGAAGAGGACCTGAAGGATTTGTAGGACCTAGATGTCGATGAGGAAGGCGTATTATTGTTCTCTACAAATGTGGATATCCTAGACATATTTCTAGGGAATATCCCAATCCATGCTCGACGTATACATATTGTTGAGATTTGGATCACACAATGAAGGAATACCCTTAATTTCTTGCCAGAATCAAGGATAAGAAGGGGAATAACATGTAGAAGATGAAAACATAACCATGCAAATCATAGGTAAAATTTGTAACACATAGAGGGACCAAGGCTAGGGAAGATGTCATCAATCAAACTAGTACTGGCCAACAATGCATTGGGAAGGCTGCAAACCCACCTCTATGGTTTGATCCTCAGAAGGAGAAGGACACCTATAAATAGTCACATGGGGAAATGGTTATGATAGACTAGACTTCCCTCGAGGAGAGGCTTGTATATAGTACTCCCTAGATCCATGATGGAACAACTTAAAAGGGTTTAAAAGGAGGGATAAGTCAATTGAGCCATTTTTGAAAATTTGCTTCGAATTGATGCGAGACAATGGATCCATATATAAGTTTCACAATATGATTGAACAATATGCAAAGGAGACAGAGAAGGAATCAATGCAGATACCTATGTGCACAAAATAAGAGAACCAACAAAGGATTCAAGTTCAGTGTGAAAGTAGGGGCCTATGAAATGGATAACATTATTCTCGATTTAGGTTTTGATGTTAACATCCTGCCAGAGAAAAATTAGGAGACGATGGGGAGAGCCAAGTTAACTTGGTCCCTTTTTCAACTCAGAATGGCCAACCAATATATGATCTTTCCTATTGGTATATTTTCCAGTGTGGGGGTAGACATTATTGGGGATATTAGCATAGTCGATTTTGAAGTAATTAAAATTGTTGATGATACTAATATTTGCATAGTGTTATTAGGGATCAATTGAGACTTTGATAATAAAGTGATAATTAATCTAAATAAAAGTCAAATGACTTTTGAGTTGGGGGATTTCCAAGTGATTGCACCATTGGATCTGAGTGAAGGAGTCCATTATCTATAACCCATATGAGAAGAGGTGGATGAATAATTATTGGAGGAAATTTACAAATCCACTGCAAGGAGAGAAGACTATGTCAACCTAAATTTGAGATGGTGTGTCAAGTTGGTGAAGCATTGGTTCATGTGCTCAGATTCCAAAGAAGGGTTGGAGTATTGGTAGACGGTTGTGTTAGTGTCAGTTTTGTCATACTTCCATCAGTGATCAAATTTACTCTTTTTACATTTGCATAGTAGTAGTCCCATACTATAAATTTTCATCATTCCATTAGGTCATGCATTCATTGATGGTAGTGGTCTTTCATCAATTTTCCCTCATGTGAAAACTTGTTGTTTCTCCTCTCTATGGTCTTCAGTCATGATTCACTTTCACTCCGCAATTCATGTTATTAGGTCATAGGTCTGGTCTCATTAGGTTCTAGGGTCTCTTCATAGTCAAATTAACGAGGAAAGTGTCAATAAAAGAAGCAAGGACATGAGGATGCCTAATAAACTCATAAGCATGGTATCTGGAAAAATCAAAGAAGTTGTTCTTTCAACTGAATGTAATTGTCACCTCAAAACATGTTTTGAGGTGAAGAACAGAGTACTTTGTTTTGATTATCATCTTTTATGTAATTTTATGTCTCCATATGTAATAAGTTGAACTTCAGAAAGCTACTATCTCCATAAAGCCAAAGGGGATTTTTCTCTGCCTGGTTTCCAAAGGTGTTCTCCATAATATTTTCAGTTTAAATCATGTTCTAAGTATGTTCATCGGAAGGAGCCTGGAAAGAGCTTTCCAATGGTATATCATACTCCCAAAACTAACTTCTGGATTGAAAGATATGCCTAATTTAATTAAATCCCCTAAGCACCATTTTTCATTATTATTAACCCTTCAAACTTTAATGTTTTGTTTCATTGCTGCATCCTATAACTCCGATGCGATTGCATCGCATCACAAAATTTCATGGGCCGCTGATCGCAACACTTCCGATGCGATTGAATTATCCCTGATGCCTCTAATTCGATCCCATTGCAGTTTCCATCGCAATCCCCTTGCTCCGATCACACCATCGCATCGCAAACTTCGCAGTCCTTAAGCATTTTACCCCGCTCTTCCAATTTCCCGATGCGATTAATCACATATCACCCATCGTAATCGGCGATTCCCACAATGTTTAACTTCAAACCCGCTCCCCGCCAATTTGCGAGTGCGATTGTCCCCTGATCCCACCAAAGCTTTCCGCCCATCGCACCATCAGCCTCCCATCGCATTGCAAGTTTTTATCGCATCACTCCATTATAAGATGCACGCTCCCCTTCCCGATTTGCGATTGCGATTTTCCCCCGTCCCACCCAAAGTTTTTTTTTTTCCGCTCCTTTCCAAAGGAAAAAGGGTTTTCTCTATGTAAAGTGCAAAACTCATTTTAATTTGTTTTAAAAGGGATTTCTCCATTACTCCTTCGGCTTATCCTCTACCCCCATCACTATGTTATGCATCAGACCTTTTTCTATCAGCCTCCCTCCATTGGCCCATCATCCAATCACTCCCGCCCCATCGCTCATCGCTCATTGTGATTTCTCTGCCCAAGTCATACCCGCTCCTTCCGATGCCAATTTGCGATTGCGATTTGGGCCCACCATCCTTTCCTTTCACTCTTTTTCAATGAAAAAGGAGATTTTCTTCATTAAAACGACAAATTTGATTTTCTTTGGTTGCAAAGACATTTTCTTTAGCAAAAGGGTTTTTCTTCAAGATTAAAGGAAAATACATTCTGTTTTGAGCCATGAGCTATTGTGAAACATAGAGATCATTACAGTGTTTACCACAGAAAGGCAGCAACAATAAGAGAGGGGAATTGGTTCCAAATTTGTCTTTCTTCTCCTCTGTTTGAGTAACTGTAACAGCAAATCCTCTGGATGGTCAAAATGTATTATTTCTGCTTTTTTTTAGGGTCATATTGTTGGTTTATTTTCTATGTTCATATTTTAGTTTCTGGGCAGGTGAAATAGCTCCTCCTTTTGTGGATCCACCCCCCTTGAAACTGATCTATTTAATGTATTTTTTCATCATTTGTAAGGGGGGAGAAAAGGTGGAATAGGTTGGATATCATTGAGAATGCTCTAGACTCCATTTTTAATAGTTTGGCAGGGAATTAATAAAGAAATGAAGCACTGATTTATGGGATCCCCGTGGTATGGATTTTAGCACTGTTCTTTCCTTTGTGATAATTTGTTAATCGTTATGTTTTCCATTCATTCATTCATATTTTTGTTTGGATGTTTTCAAGATAGATAGGTAGAATCCATTGTATAATGCTCTGCCTTGGGAAAATCATTCAATACTTTATGTTTTCTGTTGTTTGAAGAGGATCCATCTCCTATGCCCTTTTCAACTTCTCACCAATCTTAAACACTCCATCATCATTTAAAACAAATTTGTTAAAATCCATGCCTACCTTTCCCCATATAATACCCTGTATCCCTGATTTAATTCCCCAGATTCAAACTGCCCAGCCCCATCTAATCCACACAACCCAGAAAATTGATAAAACATTTTGAGCTACTATACCTAGCCTAAAATCAATTTACAGTTATATTTCATTGAATATTTTTCACGGAGAGAGCCCTCTCCTGACCTTGTAGGGCTAGCTACAAGGTTGAGCGTGGTTTGAAGTTACCCCGATTTACCTTCCTTCAGCCTGAGGTTCAAATTAGGTGATAACATTCCTGGCAACTCCACTGGGGAATATTTAAAACAAAGGAATGATCACCCCAGTAAAATCTTCCATATGAATTCTTGGACTCTGGATGATGAGGTTTAGAGTTTTCTAGGCTGAAATAAAACATTTCTAAGTAGAAAATCAACCACACTGGCTTCAAGGAAATACACAAGGGCCAACCCTGATCCAAATCCTCCTCCTATATTTGAAAATCCTAATCTTATTCCACAGATAATCAGAAGACAATAAAATTCAACAAGCCCTAGACCTATTCTCAGATCCCATACCTGGCCCAGTGAGTGGTTGTTTGTAGAAGACCTCTCTTTTGATGAGTGTTTTTAACTTTCTTTGTTCAGAAATAAATCTAAAACTGCACTTGATGACACAGTTTTAGATCCAGAATTTCTTGTAGATATCGAAGTTCAAAGGGAAAACACATCAATTTTTGATTATATTTTAAATTCCCCTCAGACATCTATCACTATAACCAATACCCCTGAGCCTTCAGAGTTATCAGAAACAAAATTTCCTGCCCTTAATTCATCAGCTTTCCCATCAGTTTCAGAAGCCCATTCTCAGATTTCAACTCCTCCATCAGCAACTCCCTTGAATCCTAGTAGCACAAACGTTGTTGTAAATCCACCTTGAGTCATGGCTGCCCGGTATGCACCCTTGGTTTTACCTCAGAATCTGAATGATATGCCTGCTGATTACCAAAGTAAAATACCTCTCTTTGATGCCACTCAAAGCATCACAGCCCAACAACATGTTGATAAGATGAATGACTTCTTTGACCTTCATGAGGTAGAGGCAGAAAATGTGACCACGAGATTGTTTGTCCAATGCTTTGGAGGTGAAGCTCGAAAATGGTTTAGAGCCTTACTAGCAGCCTCTATCCACACTTTGCAAGAGTTACATAAACAATTCTTAGACCGGTGAGAGGTAAAGAAAAACCCACTCCAAATCTTTTCTGAATATGAAAATATCAAAAGGAATGTGGGTGAAAGTGTACAAGATTATTGTGTGAGATTTAATACTGTGTCTAATGCTATTCCTACCAACCTAAAACCCCCCATGGGGTTAGATTTGCTCAAATTTCCAGATGGTTTCGATGCTGATATGGCATATCAGCTATGAGAACAAGATCCTACCACACTTGAAGATATGCAGAAAATAGCTGTGAGTGTAGAAGCAAATTTGCTGGCTAGAAGAGCGTGGACAAGAGCTGAAAAGAGGGTCACTGTGAAAGAAGAAGCATCTCCTTCAGATAGTAAGATGGACACTTTGATCCGAACAGTGGAGAAAATGGTTGATCGGTTGACTATTTCAGATAGACCTGAATCACCAATCAGGAATCCAAATTTTAGAGGACAACAGCAGCCCCAATTCCAAATTAAGCAAAAGGAACATAAAGCACAGGACCAAGCAACGCAACAGTAGTAGATCAGAACTTGTTTGCAGCAAAATTATGTTCAGGGAATGGAAACAGATGATGATGATGATCTGGTAGTTGAAGCTAACCATTTTTTCACTGCTGAAGGTATGCCCATTTTTCCGACAGAAGATGAAGAATATGCAGAGAGTCCAGACACTCGAAGAGAAGATGATTTCATATTGGCCAATGGTGTAGTGTTAGAGGAAGAATCTGATGATTACCAATGAGGATATATGAACGCTTTGTCAGCACAACAGAAGCAGTATTCTTTGAGGAGCAGAGATGTGCCAATTAATCCCGTTCAGAAAAGGAAAGAGCTTCAATCAAAAAATGACTCCTCAAATACTCAAAGGAAAGGGAAAGAGCCTATTGATCCCTCTCCCAGCAAAGCATCCTCAGCGATTAACATTGCAAATGAAAAAAACCAGCTTAGCGCAACAAAGGAGCAAGTGGAGAGGAAAGATCCTCCCGTCAAAGAGGTAGAAAAAATTCCATATTTTAATTTAGAAAATGAAATTGCTAAGTTGAAGGTGTCCATGCCCTTGACCGAGTTGGTAGAAAACAACACTTATAAACATCAGGTATCTATAATTTTGCAAATAGACTCTATATCAGATATGGTAAATGTTGAAGATGACTATCCTGAACTCATTTTTGGTCCAGCCATAGAAGGTCAGTCTGAAGAGACTGAAGTTCCTCCCTTCTACCTAAGTCTTCGATTGCATGAGTTCATTTTACATAATGCTATGTTGGACTCCGAAGCCTCTCACAACTTGATGCCCAAAGCCATTATGGATAATTTGGGTCTTGATATTACCCGC
This sequence comes from Pinus albicaulis, assembly GCA_034641835.2. Taxonomy (NCBI): domain Eukaryota; kingdom Viridiplantae; phylum Streptophyta; class Pinopsida; order Pinales; family Pinaceae; genus Pinus; species Pinus albicaulis. Next base: position 1,279,889,293 of record CM076579.1, read on the forward strand.
AAATACCATGATTTGTATTCCTTTGACTCCAGTAGGTTCCATTGTATTGGTCTTATCAAGGACTTGGTAGTATCTTTAGATCAAATCCCAACCAAGAATTTTTTGATGGATGTGGTTGTTTCCGATGTTCCACCACGGTTTGGAATTCTTTTGTCCAGGTCATGGGGTGAAAAATTGAAAGGAACCATACAGCTTGATTTCTCTTATGCCATTATTCCTGTGTTCGGTCAGTTGAGAAAACTATACAGGGAGAAGAAAATGAAATACATGATCACTAGCAAAGAGAAGCTAGTTAATCATCCAATTAATGCAGTCCACATAGATTTAGAGTCATTTGTATTATATTCAGATGGTGGTTTGAATGATGAAAATGTTCAGTTGGTAGAAGTAGATGAGGTACCAGAAATTTCAGAAAATTTTAGGGAAGCCCTTATATAGGAAAAAGATAAAGCAACAAGCATTTCTGAGCTTTCTGCCTGCCAGCAGCAAAGGGACAATGAACAACAGAAAAATGCAGAAATCAGTTAATATGAAGTAGAGAAAGAAGCAAAATTTTAGCATTTAGAAGAATAATAAGAAGGTCTTTGGAGCATGTACTTTGACGGAGCCATTGGTAAGGATGGTGCTGGTATAGGAATATGGATTCGGAGCCCTGTTTTCCAGCCTAAAAAAATTTCATAGTAATGTTAGAGTATGTGCTTACAAATTGGCTTTTGACTACTCTAACAATGAAGCAAAGTATGAAGCTTTGATCGCAGGTCTGAAAATTTTGAAGAAGCTGAAGTCAAAGAGGATTTCTGTATATGGAGATTCAGAGTTTATAATCAAACAGGTAAAGGGAGAGTATCAAGCAAAGCACCTGTGATTAAGAGCCTACAGAAATGCAGTCTTGGATATCTTGAGGATGTTTTCTGAATACACCTTGACGGTAGTACCTCGAATGCATAATATTATTGCAGATTCCCTTGCCACTACTGCAAGCAATTTTAAGATTCCAGTGAATTCCAGCAACAAATTTGAAATTTATGTCAAACATTAGCTTGCTGTTCCAAACAATTTAACGTATTGGCAAGTGTTTTGGGATGACGATGAAATAAATTATTTTTTGTAGAGTGAAGGAAAATTCAAAGATACTTCCATAGAGGGTGATTTTGAGGTCGATGATCAAGAAATCGAAGCAAATCAGATGGATGTATTGTAGCTGAAAGACAATGTAATTCCTAGAGGTCTCATACCTTTAGAGGAGCTTTTTGATAAATATGATGTTGCAAAGAAACCGAGCTTGGTGCCTACTGATAAAGGAGTTGAAGATGTCAATCCTGGAACAGCTGACAAGCCTAAGCTTGTGAAGTTATCAAAATCATTGTCCCCTGAGGTAAAGGAAAAGTATGTTAAATTAATTTCTGAATTTTCTGATGTGTTTGCATGGGATTACTCAGATTTGAAGGTGAATGAAAAAAATATAATTCAGCACATTATTCCCATCAAGCCGGATTAGAAACCATTTAGACATAAGCTGAGAAGGATCAACCCAAAGCTACTTTCATCTATTGAAAAAGAGGTAAACATATTGTATAAAGATGGTATCATTGTTCCAATTATATTTTCTGATTGGATTTAGAATTTGGTCCCGATATGCAAAAAGACAGGAAAAATAAGGTTGTGCATATATTTCCGGAATCTAAATAAAGCATCCTTAAAGGATAACTATCCCCTTCCGAAGATGGATCATATTCTGTAAAGAGTAGTTGGAGCATCAAGGATGTCGCTACTCGATGGTTAATCAGGCTATAATCAGATCTTGGTGCATGAAAAAGACCAAGACAAAACTGCTTTCACAACACCCTGGGGAACTTTCCAGTATGCCAAAATGCCATTTGGACTGAAGAACGCTGGAGCCACTTTCCAGTGAGCAATGGATATCACTTTTGCTAATGAAAAGGATGTTTTTCTGGTTGTTTATTTGGATGATCTGACAGTGTTTTCTAGTTCTGATGATGAACATTTTCACCACTTGAGGGTTGTATTTCAGTGATGCATAAAGTTTGGGATTTCTCTCAATCCAAAGAAAAGTCTGTTTGGTATGGATGAAGGAAAGATGCTGGGGCATATCATCTCTAAAAACGGTATCCGCATCGATCCTTCAAGAGTGGAGGCAATTTAGCACATAGACCTCCCACGTAACAAAAATGAGATTTAGGCATTCAATGGTAAGATGAAATTCTTGCGCAGATTTATACCTAATTTGGATGAACATTTACGAGAAATGACTAATATGTTGAAAAAGGATAGCACTGTCAAATGGAGTGAGGATGCTAGCAAGTCATTTAATCTGGTAAAGTTTTCTTTGTCTAATGCCCCAGTCTTGATTAGTCCCGATTACACTCAAGATTTCATTATATTTTCATTTGCATCGGAGCATACCATGGCTGCAGTATTGATGCAAAAGAGAGATTAGATTGAACAACCCATTGCCTTTTTCAGTAGGACTATTCGAGATGCTGCTTTGCGGTATAATATCATTGAGAAACAAGCATTGGCTCTTATAAAAGCATTGAAGGATTTTAGAGTATACATTCTACATTCACATACCATAGCATATGTTCCTAATGCAGTAGTAAAAGATGTGTTGATGCAAACTTATCCGAAAGGAAGAATAGGTAAGTGGATAGCAGCAATGTTGGAATATGATTTGGAGATTAAACCCACAAAGTTAATAAAAGGACAAGGTTTAGAAAAAATAATGGCACAATAAAACCTGCATGCCCTGGATATAAATCTCATAGCAGCAATGTCGGAGGATGAGGATAATGGTTCGCTTGTTCCAGTTTCAGACATTTTTCTCCAATCTCCATGGTATTCAGACATAGTTTATGTTCTTCAGCATCTGTCGCCACCTCCAGGGATGTCTAGAAGCAAAGGTAGATCACTAAAACTCAAGTCTGCTAAATTTGTATTTTAAACAGTGCTCTTTATTGGAAAGATCCAGGAGGTATTCTACTTAATTGTTTGGTTGAAGATGAGGCTCAGCAGGTGATGCATGACTTTCACAAAGGTGATTGTGGTGGTCATTTGTTTCGGAAAACAATAGCTAAAAAAGTGTTGAGAGCAGGATATTATTGGCCCACTTTATTTTTAGATTTGTATAAAACAGTAATGAGCTGCCATGAGTGTCAAATTTTCCAAGGAAAAAGGAAACTGCTTCCTCTTCCTTTGAAACTAGTTCAATTAAATGCTCCTTTTCAGCAGTGGGGACTTGATTTCATAGGGGAAATCCATCCCACATCATCATCACAACATCGATGGATCTTGACAGGTACCGATTATTTCACCAAATGGATTGAGGCCATTCCAAAAAGGTAGGCCACTGATATGGTAATCATTCAATTTTTAGAATCAAATATCTTGTCTCGTTTTGGTTGACCTCACAAAATCATAACAGATAATGCAGCAGCATTTAGATCCAAGAAGATGGTGGAGTTCTGCGATAAATACAATATTGTGTTGGGTCATTCGACAACATACTACCCACAAGGCAACGATCTGGAAGAATCATCAAATAAATCTCTAGTAAACATAATTAAGAAAATGCTGGAAGCAAATAAGAGGAATTGGCATTGAAATCTTATCAACGCATTATGGGCAGATAGAGTCAGCAGGAAGAAATCCATAGGTATGTCACCATTTGAATTAGTTTATGGCACTGATTATGTGTTTCCTACATCGCTTACAGTTCTGGTCATGAGACTATTGCAAGAGGCTGGCAACGAAGAGGATGATAATCAATGAAGGATCAATCAAATGATCCACCTTCAGCAAACAAGGGAGGAAGTTTCTCAGAACACTATTCAGTTGCAGGAAAAGATAAAGAAAATCCATGACTGTAAAACCAAAGAAGAAAATTTTCAGTTGGAAGAGGACAAAGGGAAGCATGGTAAGTTCGATAACATATGGAAAGGATCGTACAAGATTTCAGCATACAAGGGACAAAATGCTTTCTTGCTCACAGAGATGGACGACCAAGATTTCCCTTGAGGGCCAGTGAATGGTAGGCTTTTGAAGCACTACCACTTTTGAGATAATGGATGCCAATTCATTTCACAGTCATTGTATATACCATGCCATTGTTGGCCAGATTTCAAGTACACAGTCATTGAAGTTTGGGGCCCGAGGTGAAGGCTATAAAACTTGAATGATATGTGTAAGGTTTGCTGGTTTTAATTTAGTTTTTAGTCATAGTTTAAGTCATATTCAGTCTGCATTGTGTCAGTTTTCAGTATTTTGATCATATTTTCCCAATGGATAAGGCTACTTGGTCTACGGTGTTCTTGGCACCTCCAAGGAGCTACCATCCCCATTGGATCCAATGTTAGTGTCAGTTTTGTCATACTGCCATCAGTGATCAAATTTACTCTTTTTGCATTTGCATAGTAGGAGTCCCATACTATAAATTTTTGTCATTCCATTAGGTCATGCATTCATTGATGGTAGTGGTCTTTCATCAATTTTCCCTCATGTGAAAACTTGTTGTTTCTCCTCTCTGTGTTCTTCAGTCATGATTCACTTTCACTCCGCAATTCACGTTATTAGGTCATAGGTCTGGTCTCATTATGTTCTAGGGTCTCATCATAGTCAAATTAATGAGGAAAGTGTCAATAAAAGCAGCAAGGACATGAGGATGCCTAATAAACTCATAAGCATGGTATCTGGAAAAATCAAAGAAGTTTTTCTTTCAATTGGATGTAATTGTCACCTCAAAACATGTTTTGAGGTGAAGAATAAAGTACTTTGTTTTTATTATCATCTTTTAAGTAATTTATGTCTCCATATGTAATAAGTTGAACTTCAGAAAGCTGCTATCTCCATAAAGCCAAAGGGGTTTTTTCTCTACCTGGTTTCCAAAGGTGTTCTCCACAGGATTTTTAGTTTAAATCATGTTCTAAGTATGTTCATCAAAAGGAGCCCAGCAAGATATTTCCAACGGTATATCATACTCCCAAAACAAACTTCTGGATTGAAAGATATGCCTAAGTGAATAAAAGCCCCTAAACACCATTTTTCATTATTATTAACCCTTCAAACTTTAATGTTTTGTTTCATTTCCGCATCCTATAACTCCGATGCGATCACATCACATCACAAAATTTCATGGGCCGCTGATCGCAACACTTCCAATCCGATTGACTTATCCCTGATGCCTCCAATCCGATCGCATCGCAAACTCCGATCGCATCACAGTTTCCATCACAATCCCCTTGCTCCGATCACACCATCGCATCGCAAACTTCATAGTCCTTAAAAATTTGACCCTGCTCTTCTAATTTCTTGATACAATTAATCACATATCGCCCATCACAATCAGCGATTCCCACAATGTTTAACTTCAAACCTGCTCCCCGCCGAAATGCAATTGCGATTGTCCCCCGGTCCCACCAAAGCTTTCCATCCGTCGCACCATCGGCCTCCCATCGCATCGCAAGTTTTTATCGCATCGCTCCATTATAAGATGCCCGCTCCCCTTCCCGATTTTCAATTGTGATTTTCCCCGGTCCCACCCAAAGTTTTTGTTTTTCCGCTCCTTTCCAAAGGAAAAAGGGTTTTCTCTATGTAAAGCGCAAAACTCATTTTAATTTGTTTTAAAAGGGATTTCTCCATTACTCCTTTGGCTTATCCTCTACCCCCATCGCTCCGTTATGCCTCAGACCTTTTTCTATTAGCCTCCCTCTATCAGCGCATCATCCAATCACTCCCGCCCCATCGCTCATCGCTCATTACAATTTCTCCGCCCAAGACATACCCGCTCCTTCCGATGCCGATTTGCGATTGCGATTTGGGCCCACCACCCTTTCCTTCCACTCTTTTTCAATGAAAAAGGGGCTTTTATTAATTAAAATAGAAAATTTGATTTTCTTTGGTTGCAAAGGAATTTTCTTCAGCAAAAGGGTTTTTCTTCAAGATTAAAGGAAAAGACATTCTGTTTTGAACCGTGAGCTATTGTGAAACACAAAGATCATTACAGCGTTTACCACGGAAAGGCAGCAACAATAAGAGAGGGGAATTGGTTCCAAATTTTTCTTTCTTCTCCTCTATTTGAGTAACTATAACAACAAATCCTCCAGGTGGTCAAAATGTATTATTTCTCCTTTTTTTTCAGGGGCATATTGTTGGTTTATTTTCCATGTTCATATTTTAGTTTCTAGGCAGGTGAAACAACTCCTCCTTCTATGGATCCACCCCCCTTGAAAATGATCTATTTAATGTAGTTTTTAATTATTTCTAAGGGGGGAGGAAAGGTGGAATAGGTTGGAAATCATTGAGAACGCTCTGCGCTCCATTTGTAACAGTTTGGCAGGGAATTAATAAAGAAATGCAACACTGATTTATGGGATCCCTATGGTATGGATTTTAGCAATGTTATTTCCTTTGTGATCATTTGTTAATATTTATGTTTGCCATTCATTCATTCCTATTTCTGTTTGGATGTTTTCAAGATAGATAGGTAGAATCCATTGTATAATTCTCTGCCTTGGGAAAATCATTCAATACTTTATGTTTTCTGCTATTTGAAGAGGATCCATCTCCTATGCCCTTTTCATCTTCTCACCAGTCTTAAACACTCCAACATCATTTAAAACAAAGTTGTTAAAATCCCTACCTACCTTGCCCCATAGAAAACCATGTATCTCTGATTTAATTCCCCAGATTCAAACTTCCCAGCCCCATCTGATCCACACAACCCAGAAAATTGATAAAACATTTCGAGCTACTATACCTAGCCTAAAATCAATTTACAGTTATATTTCATTGAATATTTTTCACAGAGAGAGCCCTCTGATGACCTTGTAGGGCTAGATACAAGGCTGAGTGTGGTTTGAGGTTACCCCGATTTACCTTCCTTCAGCCCGAGGTTCAAATTAGGTGATAACAGGTTGCATGAGATCTCCACTCGAAGGTGCACTCATATCACCCATGTATTACGTTGGATCGAGATGGAAGTGAAATATCCCTCAATGTATGATCGTTCAACCAATGTAGGATATTTTGTTATGAATTTGAGTAGAAGTTGCTTGGGCACCTGAGGTTGCTAGCCTTATATGCTTCCTTGAAATCCACTCCTACATGATTGTGGACCACACAAAACACTGACATAGGCACATGTTTGAAATGTAAGAATGTATTTTGTATTCAGTTCAGGGATAAGCTAAAGCTTAAAGGAGTTAAATAAATTAGGATGTTGGATTTCCACACAACCCATGTGAAGAGATATGTCACAACATGGAAAAAAAACGGCATACCTCAAGACTAGTGGGTTCACATAATTGTGCGAACGTTGGACATTATTCCTAAAAATTAGTATATGGAGTTGGAAGTGCATATAGGTATCATGAAATGGAATGAAATGACCTATAGCTTCAAGGATACCTTCAATTTTATGGTTGAATATGAAGCGTAGGATCGTTGTCTTAAGGCATTAAATAAGAAAATATTTTCGTTTGAAATATGGTTAGGACAAAGGATGGCACGAGTGTGTCCCATTCATCAGCATTCACGATGGGTGGAATATTTCATGGAGTGTTAGAATGCCATAGAATATGTAAATGGTGATGAGGATTCATGGGATATGAACATTTCAAAGACCAAAGGAGAATGCATTGTATCTGGGCCTAATTTTGGAGAAAATGAGTACACTAAGTTTATCAGAACGAAAAAATTAAACGTTGGCAGTGAGGACAATCCAAAGATGGCTATAATTGAGGACTATTTGGATGATGAGATGGTAGAGAAGATAGATGATTTACTGAGGGATTATCAATATGTGTTCCCCAATATGTTTTCTGAGATGAAGGACTTCATAGACGAGTTGGGGGAGATGTGGATTCCTCTTAAGCTAGATGTTAGACTGATTAAATATAGACCATACAGGCTTAATGTGGTATATAAGTAGAAAGTAAAGAAGGAGCTAGAAAAAATGTTGGCAGTTGGGATTATTGATTCAATGGAGTATTTGGAATGGATAAGCCCCATGGTAATTCAGAAAAATAAAATTAGGAATATTAGAATATATGTCGAACTGAGAAAGATCAACGATCTCTGTGTACATGACCTGTTTCCCACCTTGTTTACAGATGAATTCTTGGATAGTGTTGGGGGTTAAGAAGGCTACTCTTTTACTGATGGATTCTCAGGATATCATCATATTTGAAGACCAACATAAAAATACATTTTCAATAGTGTGGGGTTTCTTCCAGTACATGGTAGTGCCCTTTGCCTTAAAGAACACACTTTCTTTTTTTTCCAAAATTGGTGTTTCAACATTTAAGGAGTTTAATCATAAGTTTTTATAGGTATACCTAGATGACTGGACAATTTTGCAGAAGCATATAGAGGTATTGTGGTTGATGGTAGAAAAGTTCTGATAGTTACATATTTCCTTGAATCTCAAGAAATTCATTTTGTGTTCCTCATTTGACATCTTGTTGGGCCACATTGTATGCAACACAAAGGTTATTGGTGTACCCCACCAAGATTGCAATCATAGTGGATCTACTTATTCCTACTTCAATTTGACAGCTACGTTCTATGTTGAGTCATATTTGTTACTATGGAAAGTCCATAAAGGGGTATGTTCAAATAACTTCCCCCATGGAGAATCTATTGAAGAAAGAGGTGCCTTTTAGATGGACAGGGGAATTTCAACAGACCCTAGATACATTAAAGGAGATGGTTGTGCCTATTTCGATCTTCCCTAACTGGAACAAGGAGTTTCATGTGCACATGGATGCTTCATCTATCCCTCTAGGACTTATGTTGGCGCAACCAGGTGAGGAATATTTGGACCACCTGATTGCATATGCAAGCATAAAGATATCCATGGCTAAGAACAATTGCACCAATGTTAAGCATGAAGAATTATCTATGGTCTATGCTTTGCAAAAGTAATGGCATTACCTTTTGGGAAATACATTTAAATTATACACAAATCATTCAACATTATGATACCTATTGAACAAGTTTGTGTTCATTAGAGAAATTTTGAGGTCTAAAATGGGCCTCCTAAGGAATATTATAAAATAATGTGGAAATAATAAAATAATATTAGATTACATCATCAAAATTTAGAGGGAAAAAATAAAAACTACTTTTTCAACTTGTGTTTTCAACTTATCGCCCTACGATTTTACTCAAATTTTGAGAGGGAGCACTCATTAAATGCATAATTTAATTCCCCATACAAGGAATACCCATGTTGCATACTTTCGATGGACCCTACTACATGAAAAATGATAAATACATGAAAAAAACATGATTGCAATCACGCTTCTCACATATTTCTCATTTTTTATGTAGTAGGGTCCCTCGAAAGTATGCAACATGGGTATTCCTTAGGTATACAACATGATGAATTAAATTTTTTATCAACAAGTGCTACTCCTCGAAATTTGAGTAAAACCATAGGGAGATAAATTTAAAATATGAGTTGAAAAAATAAATTTCTTATTTCTTATTTCTTATTAATTTTACTTTTTAACTCCAAAAATGGTGAATCATCCCCCATGGTTGACATCATCATCTTGAATCCTATCGGTTCTTGTAAAATTTATTTTGGTTGTACAATTTTTTAGGCCCATTTTAGACATCAAAATTCCTCTAATGGGGAGGGCACATCTGTAGATGACTATTATTATTCCAAGATAATGATTTGAGGTGGTTGTTAAACATTGGTGGTTAAATGTAGGCCCTGACCATATATTTAGAATTGCTACATGAGAAGTTGCTAAGAGTTTAGACGACAACTTACCTAATGCGCAGTTCATTTTTATAATGGTTGACGACGACTTTGCAAATTTTTTGCATTTCGTTAGTACTAGAGTTTCTCTAACATAGTACAATGTCACAAAAAATAAACAACTAGTTTTTAAGGTTGCAGACTATAAATTGATTGTCAATTTGTTATAAAAATTAGGGGCTAATGATATCCTAATAAGGTGTGTCATATAACAACATAGCCTGATGATCCTAGTTGAGGTGAATGGAGGAGACATGGGAGGACACTATGTAGGGTGACCTACAGCGTAGAATATTTTGTGCTTAGGTCTATGGTGGAAATGTTACATACAGATGCAAAGGAGTTTTGTAGGAGTTGTGACATTTTCAACGAGTCAAAAATCCAACAAGGAGAGATGATATGTGTTGGAATATATAAATCACTTATTAAATGACTAAACTACACACATTTAGTTATCAATCCAGGGACGTCTGTTTGTTCCAATGGCAGTTGCACTATCTGTGTTGATACACCAACCAGAAGTAATTTTAGAGAAAAGAAATCATTGCTGAAGTAAATGCTATAAATAAATCACTCATGCAGAAATAAAAGAATCTAAAATATTTAAATCACACTTTAATTGATCTATCTAGCTCGCCATACAATAAGTACCCAGCTGGTGTATCTATTATCACATGTGTAACAACACATAAAGTATTGAAATCGAAGCAGATATATTCTCAGTTGAACAGCAGCAACATCACTCTATTGATACATAAACCAAAATACAATTACATACACACAACTACTTTAATCACTAAAATCCCTGCTAATAAGGAGGGCCCTTCCTCCCTAGCAGGGCGTAGGTATAGAAGGAAATTTAATGGAAACTAAATAGAATCACGCATGTAACAACAATAACAGGATAATCTAGCACCAACATCTCCCTCCAACTGAAATACTTGCATGTCCTCATGAAAACTCATCTCTCATGGGAATATATTTGGTGTAGGTCGATGAGATCATAAGCACCAGCTATGTCTTTGTCTGCAAACCTGTATCCTTGATTGGCCATCAATTTTCGTACCCAGGATTCTGACTCATACTTACTCAATTCATAATTGATCTGGTAATCCTTAATGGGCAACCAGATCAAAGGAAACTTGAACTTCAATCCCAGCCACAAAGAACCAAGGGATTGTAAAATTTGTGCATAGGTTGGTACATGTGTAACAGCCACCATGAAATTATGGAATGAGAATGGATCTCCTTTCAATAGCTCAACATTGCTGGCTTCCGTGCATTTTAAGCACCCTGTCAAAGCTTGACTTTTCATCATTGTGAACTAGTTGAGGTATAAATTCACAATTCTTCTTCTATAAGTGGCATCTGGTTCTTTAATCCCAGGGGTACTCAACATTCTCCTAAATTCTTGTCTCAATTCAGCAACCTATTCTGGTTCTGCCCAAACCCACAATGTTGTCTTCTCATCATTAGTCTCCATAGATTTAATGGCCATATTCCATTCAATCTGATTCTTCATGGACACAAAATCCGTTAATTGAAGATCTCCCATATACGAGAATACTGTCACAACCATCTGCATACTCACATGTTCACAAATAATGTTGTGTAAAAATAATTTACACTTCAAACTTTTCTCATCAAAATCAGAGGCACGGAAAACATCTAGAAATGTACGAGTGGAAGAACATAAATAAGTTATGTCCTCCATAATGGCCTTCAATTGAAACAAGAAGTAATGTTCCCATAGAAAAATAGGATAGGATGGAGAATGCTGCCTACAATCCAACAAGTTGAGGGCGAGGTCATGAAGTTTCTACTTATCTATGGTGAGGTCTCGAATCTGCTCCTCTAACAACAACATCTGTTCTTCTTGTTTCTTCATAGCTTCCTTCTTCTTGTAATTCTCCCACCCTTTCTTCAACTATGCTTCCATCCATCTTTCATGTAAAGTGTCTATTTCTCTCTGATGTTCCTTTGGAAAAATCATCTCATCTCGAAGGGAGATTGCTTCTTGTTTCCATTTTTGTAACTCAAAAATTAACAAGAGTTTCTTAGAATTCCATCCCAAGATGGAACTCGGTGTTCTCCTACATTCAATACCTTCATTAACAATACGTGTACCAACCTCTGCTTCATGGGGTTCTTCCACCTTTGTTGCTGGTTCTTGTGTAACAACAGCTTCTTCGATGGGTTCTTGTGTGTCAGCCCCTTTTTTTACGTAGAGTCACCTCTGTGTCTATTGTTGTTTCTTCTACAATAGAAGTGGCATCCACAGGTTCTTTTGGGTTGGCTTCTAGGTCAATTATTACAGGAGGCTCTACTTTAACTGCTAGTTCTTGTGTAAGAGCAGTATCATCAACAATTTCTTGTGTAACAACCTCTGGTTGTTCTGTTTATACTTCCATTGGGCTGATATTTTCTCTACGGGTCTTATATCCCATTTTTGTTAATCCTTGAAAACATGTCATGCATACGGACACCGATATTTCCTTGCCCTCAGATAATCTTCGCTTCAATTCCTCGTTTTCCTTTCTTATATTTTCAATTTCTAAAAACAAGGCATTGGTTTTGTCCTCACCTGTTGAGGAAGGTTGCCTTTCTTCTTCCAAAACTTCTTCTCCCGTCTACTTCTCGGTCGTAGGAAAAGGTTTTGCATGTATGCTAACCTTCACTCTTTGTTTCAATCTTCTGTCCCTAATTGGTTCATCAATAGGCTTCTTCCCAATCCTAACTCTAGCAGGCCAAGTCTGGGTCTCCACCTTTTCTTGACTTCCTCCTGAAGTCATGGTCTGTTTCCCATGACTTGTTCTTTGTATTTTTCTCTTGAATTCTTCCCAAGTTTTTCCTTGCTAGCCAAGGGAATCCAACACAATTAGCTTAATGAGTCCATGATTAGTCACGCATGCCTCTGGGTGTGCTGCTGTTTTCACTACTGTTGCCATATACTTGATGTTCCCTAGAAAATAGAATGGAATATTGATTCTTTGTTGGTGTCTAAGGTGGTTAAGCAGAGGAAAGTGATATTTGAACACTATCGTGGATCTTCCTTCGCAAGTGATATATTTGATCAAGCCCAGGGAAACATCTTCCCAAGGATGAGGAAGTTACAATCTGTCAATTCCTCTTCCTTTCTTCTCTAATTTTTCTTCCCTTACTAGGAAATCCTCTTTCAAGGAGGGGTCATTGATTTTTATGTTAAACCACCTTCACCCCTCTACTAGTAATGAAGTTAACCAAGAAATTACCTCTTTAGTCACCTCCACTTGCGCCCCTTACTCGAGTTTGATTATTTTTCAAGTTCTAAGAAAATTCAATTGCCACTACCTCGTCTGACCCTTCAAGCTTCTGGAAAAACTCAACCCATTCAAAATTTCTGAATATATGATAAGATTCTGGGAAATTCTGCAGGGAATCTATGGAGTCCAGCTCATGCCTGACCACTACTCCACCCATATCTACTATTTGTTTATAAATTTTCTTCTTAATGTTCGGCCATACTGTAATGTTACTGAGTTCACTTCTTTGCTGTTCATTCCTATTGTAACATCACTGTTTCTCTGAACTAGATGCTGCTTGATGCCTCTGCTTATCCCAATCAATGATTTTATAACGAGAATGCAAGGTTTCAGTCTAGGAGGTTGATGGAAGGTGACGACTTTCATAGATTTACCGAATCTTACCCTACACTAATATTCATAAATGGCTTATTATGGAAAGTAATGGAATTTCGTACACGCGCTCTTTTCCAACCAGATTTTTTCATCATTAGCAATTTTGTTATTGATTAGGTGCGTGCAAATTTAATAGATATTTATGATTAAAAAAAATTTCAATGATTTCAAGTCATATCCCCTCCCCCACTTTAATGGTGACGGCTACCCACGGCCGTCACAGGAGCATCATTACTTTTCCAATTAATCACCGAATCATCAATGACAATCATTTACCTTTTTAATGACATACCTGAGGTGACATGGAGGAAGAATTGAATTGATGGAGTCATGCTTGCAGCGCACGTGTTGTTGTGTTTATCCGGCACAGTTATTTCTGTTTATGGAATGAATCATAAAGAACCATATTTGTGGTTGTCGGCTGTTACATGTGTAACAACCAAGACAACTTTTAAATTATTCTAAAAAAACATAATAATCAGAATAAATTGGTACATAAAAGGAAATTACATGAATACCATCATCCTATGAAATAATCAGAAATGGAAGGTGATATTATAGGAAGAAAAACATGGGTATAACATCCACCACAAGAGTGGTTTTCAACTGTTACTGGCTGTTTGACTGCGCCCCGGAAAGGGGTTTTTACAGTTAGATTTATTAATTTTTTTCTTTTATTTTTTTATTTTGTTATTATATATATATATATATATATATATATATATATATATATTAAAAAGGTGTAACAAATACCACAAAGGTGGTTTTCAACTGATGCACTTATTGGAATTTCAATTTTTAAGGCTGCACAGGAGAATGTTCCCTTGCTGTCGTAACATGAATATCAGAGTCCGCGAAAATGTTGACAAATGATTCCTTCAAAGAGGGTTGATGATATAACCTTAGACAGTTCCCATTAACCAGTAACAATGTCTTAGCATTTTCAATGGTGACCAATTGTACAGTCCCATTATCAAAGACTGTATCCACTTCGTAAGGACCTAGCCATCTGGTGCAAAGCTTGCCTTTGAAGTCCTTGAACCTTGAAGCATACAAAAGAGCCCAATCTCCTTTCTGGAATTTTTTCTTCTTAATAAACTGATCATTCCATCTGCCTCTTTGCTGTTGAATGATTTATGTTTTTTGAATGGCAGCCAGCCGTTTCTCTTCCAAATCATTGGGTTGGTTCAATATTTGAGTCTATGCTATACTCAAATCCAAATCAACCTGCAATTTTGTTCTTAATGTCTTTAATTCAAATTATATGGGGAATAGGGGATTCTTACCATACACTAGTTCATATGGTGAGAAGCCTATATTATTCCTCCATGTTGTACTGTAAACCCACAATACCTCTGGAAGTTTCTCAGCCCAGTTTCTTCAATGGCTGGCTACTGCCTTTGTTAAGTTTCCCTCAATGACTTATTGGTGCTTTCTACTTGACCATTTGCTTGTGGATGATATGGTGTGGTGATTTTGTGATGGATTCCATACTTTTCAACCAACTTCTTGATCAAATGAGATGTGAACTGAGGACCCCCATCTGTCACTATCTCTTTAGGTATCCTGAAGCGAACAAAAATATCTTGAAACAGGAAGTCTAAAACAACCTGCTTTGTTGCTCTAGTTAGTGCCCTTGCTTTGACCCATTTTCTGACATAATCGGTGCAGACCAATATGTATGTTGTTTGCTGTGATGAAGGATTAATTGGTCCCAGAAATTCTAGGGCCCTTTTCTCGAGTGTTTCTATTACTATCTGAGGCTATAACGACATCTCATCTAATTTTAGAGGCTGGCCCATCCTTTGGAAACTATCACATCCTTTCACAAAATTCTTGGCATCCTGGAATATAGTTGGCCAGTAGCACCTTGTTGAGAACACTTTATGTCATGTCCTCTTGTCAGTGAAGTGTCCTCCACAAGGTTCCTCATAAAAAGCATCTAGGATCTCAAATACCTCATCTTCTATAACACATCGCCTAATCTGGAAATCTGGCCCGATGTGATATAGATTTCCTTCTATCCAAGAGTAGGTAGCACTTTGTTGTATAATCTTCCTTCTTTCCTTGGAAGACAATTGGTGTGGGAATTTTCCTGCAGCAAAGTAATTGGCTATATATGCATACCATGGTGAGTGAGTAGAGATGGAAAAAAGATACTCTTCTGGAAAAGAATCCTCAGTAGCAGTGCAGTCATCACTTATAGTAAATCTAGAAAGGAAATCAGCAACTACATTACCTTTTTCGGGTTTATCTAAAATAGTAATATCAAATTCTTGTAACAGCAATAACCATCATGTAACTCTACCATTAGTAATAGGAATTCTCATTAAAAATTGAATTGTAGCATGTTCAGTGTGTACAAATACTTGGTACCCTGTGATGTAGTGCTGGAATTTCTTGATAACATGCACTACTGCTAGGAATTCTTTCTTAGTAATAGTGTAGTTAAGTTCTGCTGGAGTCAAGTTCTTGCTGATGTAATAAATTGCATGAGGCTTCTTATCCTCCAACTTTCCCAAAATATCACCCACAACCATGTCAGATGCATCTATAGCAATATGAAATCACAATTCCCAGTTTGGTCCTCGTAAAACAGGTGTTGTTGTTACACAGTTCTTCAATTTTAAAAATGCTTGCTCACACTTTTCTTTCCACACAAATTCTTCATATTTCATCAATAATGAAAATAGAGGAGATGAAATCTTTGAAAAAATCTCTATAAACCTCCTATAGTATCCTTCATGTCCCAAAAAAATACGTACCTCTTTCGAAGTCTTAGGGGTCACGATTTTCGAGATTAGACCTTGATTCCATCTGCTGAAATGAAATGTCCCAGCACAATTCCTTCAGTCATCATCATGTGGCATTTTTCTGTGCTTAGAGAAACATTAGTTTTTTCACAACATTCCAACACTTTCTCCAAGTTAGCTAATTCTATCTCAAAGGCATCCTCATAGGGTGTAAAATCATCCATTAATATTTCAAGACAATCATTCAAAAGATCAAAAAAAAAAATACCTAATATTGCCCTTTAAAAGGTTGTTGGTGCATTTCAGAGACCAAAGAGGAGGACCCTGTATGCAAAATTACCCCATGGACAACTAAAGTTGTCTTGTCTTGATCTTCTGGAGAAATATGTATTTGATTATAGCCACTAAACCCATCTAGAAATAAAAAGAATTTTTTTTTCCAGAAAGAGTCTCCAAGACCTGATCAATAAATGGTAAGGGAAAATGATCTTTTTGAGTGGCCTTGCTAAGTTCTCTATAGTCGACACGGACCTTCCATTTTCCATTCTTCTTTGGAACTATGACAAGCGGAGATACCCATTGAATGACAGAAATGGGGTAAATGAAATTAGCATTAAGGAGTTTCTACAATTCTTCTTTTACTATCTCCTTAAGTGCGGGGTTCATTTGGCGCTGAGGTTTTCTAACAAGCTTGCAATCTTCTTTAAGGTAAATGCGGTGAGTGCATAGGGTAGGATGGATTCCTTTCATATCGGTATAGTCCCACGCAAATGCCTTTTTTTATTTCTGTAACAACTATATCATCAATTTTTTTTGTTCAGCAGTCAGGTTAGGATTGATGTTTAAACATTTTCCAGGTTCGATTTCAACGGGACTACTGATAGTAAGTGGAGTTGTTTTCAAATGTTCAATAATTACATCATCTTCCTCGTCTTCTTCTCCCAAATATCTAATGGATGCAACAGGGAGTGAATTACTGATAAAACCATTAATGATATTGTCCTCTATTTCATCATTAAAGTATTGTGATTTTCTAAGCATGAGAAGAGGTAGGGAAAAAGCAAATTCAGGTGCAAATTCGTCCCACCACGGACTATTCGAATCCATATGAGGTTTTCCCGAGGGATAAAGATTCAAGTTCTAAGTGGCCTATCCATATGAGATCACCATAGATCCGGACCTGCATCCAATATATGCATCTGCAATGGCTAGCCATGGTCTTCCCAAGATTAAAGGATGACCCCCCAGATTTGATTTGGCTTGTAAAATGAGAAAGTCAAGTGGATAGGTCCAAGACGCCACAGTGATAACCACATATTCAATCATTCCTTCGAGCTTAACATTGGACCTATCTACTAGTTCAAGCACTGTAGGTGTAGGTCTAAGTCCATGAAGTCCTAGAGAGATGAAGAGGTATTTAGCCATGATGTTAATAGCTACCCCTAGATCAATCAAGGTATTGGTTATAGGATGATTTTCAATATGGACAGTCACTATGGGGTTCCCTGGATCATTATATTTGGTCAAAAAAGGTTGATCCATCATAAGATCAGACAATTTTCCCATGAAATGGATAGTAGTACGGTCTTTAGGTTTCCTCCCAGGTCTTTTGATGCATAGATCCCTCACTATTTTAGCATAGATAGGCACTTCTTTAAGAGCTTATAACAATGGAATCCATACATAAAAATTTTGGAGCTCCTTGAGGAATTTGGATTCAGGTTGTAAGACCAGCCCAGTTTCAATTAATCGTTGAGGGTATAGGGGATTCTGAATGCTAATAGTTGAGTCAGCTACCACAAATGTACCAACCTTACTCAGATTGGCTGTTGTAGGAACAACAAACCTTCCCGAGTCGGTTGTTACAGATGTAATATTGGGTGCTATGTCAGTTGTTACATGTATAACAACTGCCTCGGAATCGTCCATATCCTTCCTGGGTGATTCACTTTCAATGGGAGTTTTTTCAGATCTAATTACTTTCCCTGGCCGAAGTTGAACCTCATTAAGTTCGATAGGAGTAATAAGATAAGTCTGGAGGGTAACTAGAGCATCCATTCTCTGGGCTACCTTATTATTTAGATTGGGGTTAGGTTGTACATGTAATTGGGGTTGGAGAGAAGGTGTAGGATTCTGAATAGGAGGCAGTTGTAACTACTTTTGTTGCATTGGTATTGGATGGGGTACTGGACCTTGGCCATTGCCTCTCCATTTTTGACCCAAGGATTGGGTTGTGATGGAGGATATTGCATTGGTGGAGGAGATGGCCACTGGTTCCATGGTGAATGAAATTGTGTTGAGGAAGGAGTAGGATACTACCATGGGTATTGCTGACTATTATAAATATTATTCCAAGGATAAAAAGAAGAAAAATAAGAAGGCATACCTGTAGGTCGCTGCTGCCATGGTCTCTTTGATCTGATAAAATAAGAATATTGAACATCCTCGCTTGATTCTTGAAGTACCTCCTTAAGTCTGGGAAACTCAGGACACTGATTTGTAGAGTGCGCCAACTCACAGATGTTGCACAAGATGATACTATTCAGTCCACGTTCTCTTTCCAAATGTTTCTTTTTGCATTGGGGACAGAATATTGTTAAGGCTACTTCAGCTTCCGATTGTGCCTTCTTGACTCATACCGTAGTGATCTCAGCAGAGAGGGTGCTAAGGCAATCAATTTTAAAATCCTCGAATAAGTTCGCAATCTCTGCTTTGGTTACTCCTCCACTTGTGGACTACTATATCTGAAGTGAAGGGTCCTAAACTGAAACTCTCCCCTTGACCGATCCTCTTGATCTTGTTGAAGTTTGCAACAAGAAACAGTGAAGGAGGCATCTCGAAACATCATCCTTGATCCTAGTTGGAAAATAATCACCTAAACTAGGTGGGGCCCACAGAGGCTATTTTTAGGTGTATGTCTATTTTTAGACATGGTGAGCATATTCTATATGTGATAGGAGGCTATTTGTAGATGGTTGGTCAAATGTGAAAAATATATGAGATTCTATTTTTAGAATATTGGGCAAAGTCTATTTATAGATTGTCGATCTAAAAATAGATGCATGTCGATTGTTATTAGCTCTTAATAATAATCAGACTCTAAACAACAACTTATTCTCTTGGAGAACTTAATTTCAATATACAGATTTGGAAAATCAGTGGGCTGAAGGAATTACGCAATTCCTAAGGGTTTACTGGAGTTTATGCATGGAGGAATTAGTGAGAACTTAAGTAGAAAAGTTATAACATAGTTGGAAGAGTAGTTATGGGATTTGTTATTTAGTTTAACTCAATTAAGTGAGTTAAACTCAGTTGAGCTAGTTGTATCTAGTCTAACTGAATAATACACTAATGAGATTTTAGTGAATTAATTATTTAATTAATTCACAACTAATAACTCACTAAGAACTGAACAAATACAACAGTTAACTACTTGCATGTCCGATCCAGTGGAGACCCAGTGGAGAGATAGGTGAAAGGGTGAGATAGACTATCCATTGTGACTACTAGTGATGCATTAATTGCATCTACATATACATTGGAGATGAAAATGAGGATAATGTAGTCAAGGAGAGTGGGATTGCATTGAATTGGCATTTGTAATTAGCTTGGATTGCACAGTGGAGGCAGACTAGCAAGAGGGCTGAGATTAGTGCATGGATTTTCATTTTCTTCATGTTAATGTGTGAAAATTGTATTGTACTGAGAGATTGATGTACTAAGCTTTGTATGAGATTGTTACATGATCTCCATGATACATAATATATGATAGTTGGGGTTTTTAGCTTTAGGCTTTCCCGTTAAACAATTGTGTTATGTGTGTTTTTATTGCATCATGTGTTTTGCAATTGATGATTAAATTTTCGCAAGAATTATAGTGGAAGGATTATGTATTTAGCAAGAAGATAAATATTGTTAGATTAGGAGGATCCGTATATATGCATGCATATTGTATACTAATTTCTACATGGTATTGGAGCTGTGTTATAGATTTTCTACATGGAATGAGAGAATGAATTTTTGGGTGCGCGAGTTTGCAGAGAATATCTGAAATTTTTAGTGAAATATTTTTAGCAAAAAATAGCCTATTTGGATTCCTTGCGAAAAAATACCCAAATTGGAAAAAACAATCAGTTGAATCGAAGCTCGGATGAGGGAGATATCATCGATTTAAAATTAGCTCTTTTGTTAGAAAATTTTTCGACGGCGAGATAATTACAATGTGCACGAGCCAAGAATATACATGCACTGAGGTACAAGATGCATGCAAAGCTTTTAGGAGCAAAGAAGAGGTTAGTGACTTGGTGGTTGAGAGGGATCCTCTCAACATGCAGCCTAAGAAGTAGTCTCAGAAGGTTGTGGAGCATCCACAACTAGAGATGCTGAATAATCTTTATAGATTTGATGTGGATGGGATTTCTATGGAGCTTCCTACTATTGGGAAGTGCAACAAAGACATGAAATTGAAGCTTGAGAGGGAGCATGATTTTCATGTAGGTAAGAGTGAACCTCGGGATGTGGAGCAGCCACAAGATGAGGATCATGGAGTGGTAGCAACCACTCATGCAAAGAAATTTCATGCCAGATGGGCAGAGGGAGTGCATGCAGTTATACCACCAAATAAGAGGTGGGGCGACTTGCATAGATAATCCAAGAAGAAATTTATGGGAAAGATTCATTGAGATGGTGTGGATCTCATGAATTAAACCTGGCTATGAGGTGCCCATAGAGCAGCAGTAGCATGATCAATTGGATTGATGCAGTGAGATCAAAGTGACAGTGTCGAATACTGGAGCGTGGTTCATAGTTGACAGCAAGTGCAGAGTGCATGGGTGCAGAGTTCAATAGCGCAGTGGTTCTTGAAGACATGTGCAGCTGGTACCATCAGAAGTCAAATAATTTGATGATAGATGCATTATACTGATTCAATTATTTGGAGGCTATTCAGTTTCAGAAGTGTTGTAGGGAGAGTTGCAAAGCGGATGCATGGAGTTGCAGGGCGCTTGCAAAGGTTGCAGGGCGAATGCATGGAGTTGCATGTTGCATGCAAAGAAAATCCTTTCTTGTTGAGAGGGAGTGTTGAATTTTTCAGCAAGAAAAAATGAAGGAGGCATCCTGAAACATCATCCTTGATCCTAGTTGGAAAATAATCACCTAAACTAGGTGGGGCCCACACAGGCTATTTTTAGGTGTATGTCTATTTTTAGACATGGTGAGCATATTCTATATGTAGCAGGAGGCTATTTTTAGATGGTTGGTCAAATGTGAAAAATATATAAGATTATATTTTTAGAATATTGGGTGAAGTCTATTTATAGACCGTCGATCTAAAAATAGATGCATGTTGATTATTATTAGCTCTTAATAATAATTAGACTCTAAACAACAAATTATTCTCTTGGAGCACTTAATTTTAGTATACATATTTGGAAAATTAGTGGGCTGAAGGAATTACGCAATTCCTAAGGGTTTACTAGAGTTCATGCATGGAGAACTCATTTAGAACTGAAGTGGAAAAGTTATGACAGAGTTGGAAGAGTAGTTATGGGAGTTTTTATTTAGTTTAACTCAATTAAGTGAGTTAAACTCAGTTGAGCTAGTTGTATCTAGTCTAACTGAATGATACACTAGTGAGAGTTTAGTGAATTAATTAGTTAATTAATTCACAACTAATAACTCACTAAAACCTGAACAAATACAGCAGTTAACTACTTGCATGTCAGATCCAGTGGAGACCTAGTGGAGAGATAGGTGAAAGGGTGAGATAGACTATCCGTTGTGACTACTAGTGATGCATTAATTGCATCTACATATACATTGGAGATGCCAATGAGGATAACGCAGTCAAGGAGAGTGGGATTGCATCGAATTGGTCTTTGTAATAAGCTTGTATTGCACAGTGGAGGTAGGCTAGTAGGAGGGCTGAGATTGGTGCATGGATTTGCAGATTTCTTCATGTTAGTGTGTGAAGATTGTATTGTACTAAGAGCTTGATTTACTAAGCTTTGTATGAGATTGTTACATGATCTCCATGATACATAATATATGATAGTTGGGGTTTTTATCTTCACGCTTTCCTGTTAAACAACTGTGTTATGTGTGTTTTTATTGCTTCATGTGTTTTGCAATTGATGATTAAATTTCTGCAAGAATTATAGTGGAAGGATTCTGTATTTAGCAAGAAGATAAATATTGTTAGATCAGGAGGATCCGGATATATACATTCATATTGTATATAATTTCTATAGAGCTACATAGGCAAAGCTTCATTATCTCATCAAACGTTTCTTGTGATATGTCTCCTTTTCATATTATGTTCAGATGTTCCAGACAATCATCTCTTAAACCTCTTAAGAATATTGGATTTAGAATATCTGGATCTAAGTTACTGAACTTAGACCTCTGTAAATTGTAGTGGAATCGCTCCAGATAGTCTTCCAAGATTTCCTCCTCCTTTTGTGCAATTCTGAAAATTTCGTCCTTAAAATCCCTGGTTTGGCAGTAGTCCTGATACTTAAAGAGTAAGGCCTCTCTCATGTCATTCCATGTTCGAATTGTGCCAACACC
Organism: Pinus albicaulis; assembly: GCA_034641835.2. Classification (NCBI taxonomy): domain Eukaryota; kingdom Viridiplantae; phylum Streptophyta; class Pinopsida; order Pinales; family Pinaceae; genus Pinus; species Pinus albicaulis. Next base: position 1,279,912,077 of record CM076579.1, read on the forward strand.
CAATCTCATGGACCATCTTAATGCTGCTCCTTTCAGAGTAGCAGGGAATAATTTCAGCTTTTGGGCATCTGAAGTGTAGTCATAACCTCTACACAGCACATCGAATTCAAACAGAAAGGTATCAAGATCTTCAACATCCATCCCTTGAAAGGATGGTAGGGATGATAAAGGGATGTTCTTCATAGGAGCTTCGTCCTGTGTTACTACTATTGGGAATTCAAAATTAACAGAGCTATTTTTTTTTACAATCTCGTCCCCCATGGCTGGTTCTTCCTGATGGGATGATCTAGCCTCAGAGTGCACTGGATATTGACAAATAGAAGGATCAAGCCACTTCAGGATCAATTGTTTAACAACACTACTAGCGTCCAATTAATGATCAACTGACCGTTATTCCTTAGGTCCTTGATGATCCCCACTGGTCTCTTCATCTCCTTCAATTCACAGGTCCTGATCAATAATTCTCCACTTCTATTTTGAATTTGGAGTTTTGATATCAAGAGTGGATATTGTTGACACCTAATCCTAAGGGGTTGGGTGAGATTGTATATTATTGTAATTTAGTAATAAGGAAGGCAAGGAGTCATTGGGAAGTGAATCCCAGTAGCCTCACCTCCATGTATAAATACACACACAATCTCCATCTAATACACATTGAGTTTTGCAAAGTTACCTCTTGGTCTGACATGGTATCAAATCCAGTCCCGTTTTTGGCATTCCTGCCTTTGATGTAACTCCCTCATGTTCTACATTTTTTTAGACTATCATTGTGCATTCATTTTTCTGTTTACTACTCCTGCCATTTTGCAATTCTGAAAAATTATAAGTTTTCATTTTACTGCAAATTATGCAATTTTTTTTTCTGCACATTCTGCCTATTGTTTCTGCACACCAATGTGCAATTTCTGCTCAAATTCCGAGCACAATTAAATTTACTGTACAATTTTTTTTACTGCTCACACTCATTCCCATTCTCGCATCACTCCGCTCTCCCTCACATGCACTCACCCATCCCCCTCACCTCCCTCTTCTCTGCCCTCAGCCTTCCCACGCATCCCTCCCCATCCCCAACATCTCATGGCTCCCATTCGCCCTCACTGCTCACTCCCCATCCCCAATAGCTCACGGCTTCCATCTTCCTTCCCTCACCCATCCATCCTCACTCCTCACTCCTAAACAACGATCCCCGCCCTCATTGCACTTGCCCTCCCCTCACCCCTCGCCCTCCCCTCCCATAATCCCCGCCCCCTCACCTACACTCTCCCTCCCCTCAAACACCCGGCCTCCCCTCTCTGTGCATGCCTGCCCCCTCACCTGCACTCCCTCTCTGCTCACGCCCGCCCCCTCAAACACTCGGCCTCCCTCCCCTCCCCTCCCACGCAGATTCTCTGTGTTTTTTATTTTTACTTATTCAGCCATAATATCAATTTAATTTTTTTTTACAGTTTGGCTTCACCCAGAAATCACCTCCCCCAGTAATCACCTTCCTCAAAAAATGCCTTCCCAAAAAACACCTCCCCCAGAAAATACCTTCCCCAGAAAACACCTCCCCCAGATAATACCTCTATTTTTTTTTCCTTCAAATTTTTTACAAAAAAAATAAAAATAAAAAAATTGCAGAATTGAAATCAGAATTGAGTTTTTAACCAGCAAAGTATTTTTTTCCTTCAAAAGAATGAATTCTCTCATATATATTGTAGGATTTGTTCTCTCCGGCAAGGAAAACTATCCTGAATGGTCTCGGAAAATCAAGCACACTCTTATTTTCAATGAGCTGTGGAGAGGAATTTGTGAAGGAGAATATGATCTTCCACCAGCAAAGCCCACTTCAGACAAGGATATCACCATTTGGGAAAATAAGAACTGCAAGGCCTGTGCCTTGATTTCAGCTTCCGTAAATGAAGAGGTGAGTCACCATATTACACCATTTTCAAAAGCATATCAAGTGTTGAGCAAGCTAAAAGAACTCTATGACTCACATTCAGAACTTGAAATTGTTCAATTAATGGTTAAGTTGTTCATTCTGGAATTGAAAAATGATGATCCTCTTGCTTTGGCTTCAGAAGTAAGATCTATCATGCATGACATTAAGAGAACTGTTGCAGATGTTTACATATCTCTCATAGCATATGTTAAGGCTTTATATCCCACTTATTCACATTATCTTGAGTCATTGCAAGCAAGTGGAAACGTTGTGAAAATCAATTTTGAGTCCCTTGAGAAACATTTTGCAGAAAGAGAGAAAGTTTTTGGAAATATGACCACCCCTCTATCTTTTGAAGAGGATGTATGCTTTGCACATAGAGAGAAGATTCATGCTCAATATTCTTCCAGAGGAGGAGGTGGCCGAAGAGGAAGAGGAAGAGGTGGCCGAAGAGGAAGAGGAAGAAGAAATTTCAGAGGAAGGGGGGGCATACAATCTCAAATTGAAAAATCTGATCTTCATTACATACGCTGCAATAAAGACTAGCATGATGCATCTACATGCAAGATACCTTGGGATAAACTTAAGCAGTAAAGGAATCAAGAAAAAGGTAAAACTAATGACAGAGACAAACGTAAAGCACCTGAATCTGCTCATTATGTTGTAGCAAATTGTAACAATGGAGTAACTCAAGGCTTGTTTGATGCTTCATTTACTTCTTGGACAAATCATTGGTTGCTAGATTCAGGAGCAACATGTCATATGAAATTTAGAAAATATTTTTTTGAAGAATTTACTGACAAAGTTGATGGAGTATTATACTTCGTAGATAAATCCAAACTCAAGCCATCAGGGCTTGGCAAAATCAGGCTTAAGTTTCCTGGTCTTCCGTATCATCTTCTACATGAGGTTCTATACCTCCCTGAGTTGAGGAGAAACTTGATGTCCTTGGTCCAAATATGCCAGAAAGGATACTCCATTCACATGTTTTATGGAAAGGATGAGGTAAAAAAAGCATCAGATCGCTCAGTTCTCATGGAGGGAATATAAGAGGGAAGACTCTTGAAGCTACAAGGTTCCTCTGCTCATGCACAAAACTTTACATTCAGTTCACATCATGATGAAGCTACATTCCCATCAAGTATTTTATGGCATGCTAGATTTGGACACTTAAACTATGAAAACCTTCGATTGTTGAAGAAAAATGGTGTTAATGGACTGCCTACAATTCCTAGAAACTTAAGCAATGTGATGCTTGTATTCTAGGAAAGCATAGAAAACAACCATTTCATGATTCACATTCCAGAGCACATAGAAAAATTGAGCTTATTAATTCATATTTATGTGGTCCTATGCCTATTTCTTCTGCAAATGGAAATAAATATATGATGACATTTATTGATGATTACACCAGAATGTGTTGGGTTTACTTATTGAAGAACGAGTCTGATGCTTTTCAAACATTCAAGAATTTTCATGCATGGATTGAAAATGATGCACAAACTCATATTGGCTCTTTACGTCGATAATAGGAAAACAATGGCAATGAATTTAATATCTTCGTGACATGGGATCAAACATCAACCATCTTCTTAAATCAACAACAGTTGTAACAAAATGAACAGACAATTTCATCTTAGTACATCCTGTTTTAAAATATAAAATTGATATTTTAGGTTGTTGAGTTCATGTTCTTATCACCATAAAAAATGGATCACTAAATTCAATGATATAAAACTCTTATGAAATATGTGGCTACATTCCTTTGGTCAAGCATTTGGTCTTTGGTTACTTGTTCTTGTCTTGAATACAAAGGAATAAACTTGGTGCTAGAAGTCAAAAATGTATCTTCTTGGGGTATTCCAATACCTCCAAAGGATATCGTCTCTATGATGAAGTCAATAAGAATTTTGTAATAGCAAGAGATGTCATATTACTTGAATCTTTCAAGACTAACAATGTTGTTGAGTGGCAACTTGATCACCTACATAGATTCACACATGCAAAGTATTTTCAATAATTTGATAATCAGATTCCACATCTTGAAGGGGGGATTCCAATATTGAATCAATCTGTGGAATCATTACCCGAAGCATTCTCTCCCCCACCTGAAGAACCAACCACAGATGACACCTTGAACAATGTGATTGACAGGATTGAGAGATTGAATCTTGATTCAATTCCAACTCAGTCAAATGAGAATCATGGGCCATCTCAGAAAGGTCCCCCCAAATGGCTGACAAAGACACTAGAAAACGTTCGTCTCGATGAGGTTGGAAAGACAGGAACAAGAAGTTCCACTAGACAAAATGAAGGTGATGTAGATAATTCTGATTCACCTGTTGATATGGATATTGCTTATAACTATGAATTGAGTTTTTCTACAGATCATGAACCAACTTCCTTCAAAGAAGTCGCTTCTCATGATGAATGGAATGAAGCGATGCAAAAGGAGTATGATGTCTTGATAAAGAATGGCACTTGGAATCTGGTTGATCCTCCTTTTGGAGCCAAAACAATTGGCTATAATTGGGTCTACAAGAACAAGTACAAAGCAGATGGCTCACTTGACAAGCATAAAGCCAGGCTTGTGGCAAAAAAAATTTCACAGAAAGAAGGGATCAATTATGAAGAAAATTTTTCTCCCACAGCAAAATGGACCACCATCTGGACACTCTTTGTCCTAGCTGCTCAAAAGGGATGGAAAGTCCATCAGATGGATGTAAAGACCGTCTTTTTGAATGGATATCTAAAGGAGAAATTTTTCATGGCCCAGCCAGAAGGATTTGTTGTGAAGGGCCAAGAACAAAAAGTATGCAAGCTTATAAAATCCTTGTATGGCCTCAAGCAAGCACTGCGAGCCTGGTATAAGAAATTAACTGAGCATCTTCTAAAACTTGACTTCAAACATTTTGATCTTGATGATGCAAATTTGTTTTTTAAGAAAGTTGGAAAAATAGTTGTATATCTTGTGGTGTATGTAGATGATCTTTTGATGATAGGGAATAATGAGAGTTATATTGCATCCATAAAGAAAGAATTGAAGAAAGGTTTTGAAATGACTGATTTGGGTTATGTTCATTACTATCTGGGTATTGAAGTAACTCAACGTCCTAAATTTATATTTCTTTCTCAAAAGAAGTACATTGGAGATCTTTTGAACAAGTTTGGCATGGATGAATGCAATCCCTTTACCACCCCAATGGAACAAAACTTGAAGCTCACATCCATTGAAGGGAAGGAATTCAAGGATGCAATGAAGTATAGACAGCTTGTAGGAAGTCTTATCTACTTGACTACCACTAGACCAGACATCTCATTTGCTGTTGGAATCCTCTCCAAGTTTATGCAAAAACCTTGTGAAGGACATTGGTCTACTGCAAAAAAAGTTCTAAAGTACTTGAAGGGGACTCAAGACTTTGGACTCAAATATACACATGTAGGAGATTTCAGCTTGATCGGATACTTTGATTCATACTTTTATGGGGACAAAGAAACTGGGGTGTCTACTTTAGGTTATATCATGAGTCTTGGATTAGGAGCTATCTCATGGAGATCACACAAATAGTTAGTTCCAGAAGATTCCACAACCGAGGTAGAATATGTGGCAGCAGTTGAAGAAACAAAGGAAATTGTGTGGCTCAGGAAAATCCTAGAAGATTTGCAGATGAAACAAATGCATTCAACACCACTCATGATCGACAACACTTCTGCAATAAAGTTGGAGAAGAACCCGAAGTTCCATGATCAAACAAAGCACATCAATACAAAATACCATCTGATTCAACATCATGTTCAGACCAAAACCATCCATCTACATCATTTTTCTACAAATGAGAAAATCACAGACATCTTCACCAAAGCACTTAGAAGAGAAAAGTTTGAAAAGTTCATAACAATGCTTGGACTCACCAACATCACTTCATATTAAAGGGGGGAATGTTGAAACGTAATCCTAAGGGGTTGGATGAGATTGTATATTATTGTAATTTAGTAAATAAGGAAGGCCAAGAGTCATTGGGAAGTGAATCCCAATAGCCTCACCTCCATGTATAAATACACACACAATCTCCATCTAATACACATTGAGTTTTGCGAAGTTACCTCCTAGTCTAACAAATATGTTGTTCGAAGGATGGTGAGGTCCAGACACGGAAGACACCGATGGTTTAGGCCTTGATATGGTAGCTAATTTCTGTGGTCCTGTCTTGCTATTATCTTTGTATGACATGGACTATTCCTTTTCTGCCCTTGACATCAGATCTCCAAAGAATGTTTTCCTTCCCAAATATGTGTTCTTCTTTTCCTTCTTACGACTCATCTTTCCCGTAGTCAGTAGAGTGGGGGATTGTTTGTAGATGTTGATGTTTTCCTACTAGCACACATGGGCACTATGCGTATCAATTCATCCTACAAGTTCTTCAGTTTATACAGTAGTGAGCCCGCCCAAGCTTGTTAGAGTGATGTGTAGGTTCTTACCTCTCCTCTTACTGCCCAATGACTGTATAGCTGAAGGAACCCTAAAAAAACACCCATAATTCAATTCCTAAGTGTCCCAGCAAGACATTGGTGGGCCCAGTCAAGCCTGTTGGAGCGCTGCGTAGGTTCTTACCTCTTGTCTTACTGCCCGAGAATCGTGTTGTTGGAGACACTCTAAGAAAAAAAATGGAAATTGCACTTCTTAGAAAAAACTCTAATTGATTAGATCTTCACTACCATCCCTGGAAATGACGCCAAAATGTTGGACTATATAAATCACTTATTAAATGACTTAACACACACATTTAATTATCAATCCATGGACGTCTGTTTATTCCAACGAAAGTTGCACTTTCTGTGCCGATACACCAACCAGAAGAAATTTTAGAGAAAAGAAATCGTTGCTGAAGTAAATGCTGGAAATAAATCACTCATGATAAATAAAATAATTTGCAAGATTGAAATAACACTTTAACTGATCTGTTTAGCTTGCCACACAATAAGTACCCAGCTGGTGTCTCTATTATCACATGTGTAACAACATATAAATTATTGAAATCGAACAACAACAACAATACTCTATTGATACAAAGCTGAAATACAATTACATACACACAACTAATTTAATCACTGCAATCCCTACTAAGAAGGAGGGCCCTTCCTTCCTAACAGGGCGCAGGTAGAGAAGGAACTTTAATGAAAACTAAATAGAATCACGTTTTTGTCACTATTAAAATTCTCTAAATTCAGTCAGTTCATAGTTGTTCTTAGGTCATGGAATTAGATAGGGTTTGAGTCATTTTTATGTTTTATAGGGTCTAAGTCATAGGTTTAGAGTCTCATTTCATCATCAAACCAATTTCATGAACTTTTTTTTACACTTTGGTAGTCTCATGCTATGTTTTGAAACTCATATTTTAAGTTTTTTTTTTCAAAAAGTTTCGAATAAGCCACGAAACCACGTTTTCGTAGTGCGCTTAGTGTAAAAAATTGATTTTGTGCTACAAAAACATTGGTCTTTTCATAGCACAAAAGCCCGAAATAACACTACCAACGCTACGAAATTGGGGTTTCGAAATTTTCGGTTTAGCTGTCACATCAATCGACTTGGGGTTAAATTTTCATGATTATAGTGTCAATCCACGATCATGGTATCAGTACATGAATCATCCCTCACGCATGCAACCATCCAAAGTAGTTATGAAATCATTATTAGATTCATTAGCAGTCAGTTGTCAATGGTCCTTCGCAAATTTGAAAAAGGTATTTGGTTATCATTGTTTTATCTCATGCAAAGAACGCACTGCATGCATATCTATTGCTGAAAGAGAAATCTCATGATACGATATCAGAGCTCTCATTTAAGTTATCAAGTGAGGCAAAATTTTTAATCAAGCGAGGCAAAATCAATTGGTAAGTATGTCAGTAGTTTCAATTGCAAATTCAGTAAGTGTGAAAAAAGTTGATGACTAAAACAAGGTTTTCCATCAAGCGAGGCATAGTTTTCCATCAAGCGAGGCTGAACCAAATTCTCAAGCGAGCCAGTTTCTCCAACAAGAAGTCTATTACAGTTTCGCTGAAGACACAGGGTTTCCAGGAACAATCTGGTAGAGGAAAAAATAAATCACCGGTCAGGTCACTTTCTGAGGACAGAACCTGAAGGTTTAGAAAGTCTCGCCAAGGATAAATCTATTGAAGAAGCTTTTAAGAAAGTAGGTTGCTGGAGGTTTTGTGAAAAGCTTCAAGGAGGCCATAATCAGGTCACTAAAGAATTTGCTACCAACTTCACACGATCAAACACAAAGGTTGGTTTCCTCAATTTACCCATTTCTCTTGAAGTTATATCAGTAGTCACAGAAATCCCAAGAGGGGAGGAAAGATGGTTTAAAAATTTTAGGTTTGAAAAGCAACCCTGCAAAATCTTTTTGAAATTAGAGTTTATGGATACTGATTTGAATAAGGCCGTGCCAAGGAGTTATGTCAAGGATGCATTTTCCAACTTTCTCTACAATATCCAAAGATACTTCACCTGCGAAGGGAGATATCACAAGGTGTACACTTATCAATTTAAACTCTTACTGCATTTCACAGGAGTAATCTCTCCAGACTTACCTTTCTTTTTATTTCGAAGTCTGGCCAAGATGGTAGACAAAGTTCAGATGAAAACTCAGGCATGTGAAACCTCTTTATTTCATCATGGTCTAGTCAAGCTAATAGTTTTTCATGAGCTTCAGAAGGTGAAAAGAGAATGGTCTTCATTTCTCTTTTTGAGTGGAATAGGGGATGAAGGAATAGGTGATAGCCCTCAAGTCAAAGAAAAATCTTCATCAAAGACTACTGAACCTGTAGAAATAAAATCAAGGAGGTTTTTCAAACTTAAGCCCAGGAAACAAGTCAAAGAACCTATGATAAATACATCATTGAATATCCAAAAGACTCCTCAATCTACACATAAGAAGATAACTGAGTTTAAAAAGGTAGTTCAGGAACAGTAAATTAGCAAGACAGCTCAGAATAAGTTGACTAGGAGTCAAAGGTCAAAGGATAAGGGTAAGGCTGTGGTCACAAATGAAAATTTACAATTAAGAAGTAACTTGAATGATATATTGCAAGCCATTGACATTGATGAGTCTCCCCTGGTTCAAGCAGAGTTTATAAAGCTAGATATAGGTGGCAAATCAAAGAAATTGAAAACATCCAAAAAATTAGACTTTGAGGAGGAGGTGTTAGAGTTTGCTTTTAAGCCAAGAAAACCACAAACTAGGCAATCTAAGAAAATGTAGTAGCCAGACATGGAGATAGACCAAATAGGAGGTGAGGATGCAAGTGTTTTGGAAGAACCCATTAATACATCATTTCAAATACTTGAAGAAGACAGAAACAACATATTTAATAATTAGAGAGAAAGGAGTAGTTATGAGGAGGTAAAAGAAAAACTCAGACTTGCAAATATTGAGATTGATAAATTGAGAAAGAAAGTGAGAATGCATGCTGTGGAAAGGTCAAATTTTGAGAGGTTGAAAGTTCTGTGGGAGCTGGAAAAGGTTTCAAACAGTGAGTCAATCAACAGTCAAGATCAATTTTTCATATGGACTGTCCCTGCCATTAAGGAAGAAAAATTCATAAGAATGGTTAACACCAAACTGAGGGCTAGTAATAGAAGGCTTAAAAGGCAAGTTCAAGACCTCCAAATATAGCTAGCAAAGCCTGAAGATCAACCACAGCAAAAATCTATGTAAACAGTGAGTGACATATCTTAAACATTTTTGGAGTTTTGTGGAAGGTTTAATTTTTTAAAATAGTTCAAAGTTTATTATTGAAGGCTTATATATAACTTCAAGGATGGTAGTAAAAGCAAGAAATTAAAATTTTTGGAAACAAGCTGTGAAAATAAAAGACACAGCAGTTTCGTAGCACGCTACGAAACTGCGGTAGGATGCAGTTTTACAAATTTTGAAAACTTTCAAGGGGGGTAAAGGTATGTTTATCAAATCATGATGTTACTGAAGGATTTATAAAGACTAAAAGTGAATATCCAATGGCTAAAGATAGAAATTTGAAGGTTTCAAATGGAGTTTTCAAAGGTGAAGTTCTACACTACGAAATAACAGACAGTTTCATAGCGCAATAATGTTAACGGTTTTGGGCATTTCTTCAAAGGTTTGGTTTGAACACAGCTGGAAGTATTAGGTCACAAGAGCTTAATAAGACTTTTCCACATGTTTTGAGCACAATTTGGCCAGCAGAGGTTTTGAAGAAACATAAATGAAGCAGTACACCTATTTTGCAGGGAGAATGTTCCTATTTTTTAGGGCAAGTAAGAAACAGATCATTACACTTCAACAGCAAGAAGATGGAAATCATCGAGGTCGAAGTTTAGGAGGAGCAGTTTTCAGATAGAAGACTTAATATTTGGATAAGGTTTTTAAGGTATAATAAAGAGTTTTAATCCTAGTTGTATTAGGACTCTGGAATAGACAGTTTAAACTATCAGATGTAATTAAAGTTTGTTTCCTTAGTTAATAGGTGTCAAACTAGCAAATTCGAATTCTCTCAAGTATTTGGAGAGAATCCAAGAAATGTAATGATGACTCTATAAAAGATAGGAATTCGAATTACATAGGGTTGGAAATTTTTCAAGAACAATGATACTGTATTGTTGTAGCAAGAGACTGTGTTTTCATATTAATACAGAGATATTGGTTTCATCACTCAGGATTCAGAAAGGGTTATGGATGTTTGATGTTCTGATGATTTTCATCTTTCAATTACTTGCAGTGGCATGAATGTATGTTACTTAGAATTCACTGAAGGTGCTCTAACTTCCTTCATATGTTCATGAACTGTGTTATTTTTGTCCTATTGTTCTTTTGATGCATCTAAACCCTGAAATACCCTGACTTCCAATTGAAGCTAATACTTATGTCTTTGTGAAAATATACTTGACTCCATAAGCCCAATAGATGTTTGTTGATTAGTAGTACAACCAATTATCCATTTTATCTACTTTATTCATAGAGTTAGCCATCTAATCCTTATTTGAAAATCATAAACCTATTGAGAGAGCCCTCTAAGGTTGAGGAGGCTAAGCCTCAACTAAAAGTATGGTTTGAAATAGTTACTCAGATTCTTCTTGATCAGTAGCCTATTAGGGTCTGATTTTGAGATAACACACGCATGTAACAACAATAACAGGATAATCTATATTAATCTGAACACAATTACAAAGCCAAAAAAATGTTGTTATCCCTCTTTTCTTGACCTCTAGGGCTGAGAACTATATATTGGTTACATCAGAAAATCTAGGGATAGATCAGTCATGAGAATATTACGATTCTCATGCTGATCGAAATAGAACACCTATAGTTATAACCACTTCCTAATAAAGTTCTGACTAGAAAATAAAATATTACAATCGAAACTGCCCTTAGGCTGTTATCCCAAAAATACAATGCTAACAACTCCTACAGCTATCATAGTGGAATCACAGCTGTAGTGCAACGGCCAGAGGGCAGATCAGCAACAATATTGACAAGATCAATAAATGGTACAAATTTATTAGTAGTTTTCCAACAAACCTATAAGAATAGATTGTAACGACATTTTATCGGCGGGTCTGTAACAACAAGGTTTAAGAGCATCGCTTTTCTGTAACAACACTATCTGAATTGCTCCTGTGAACTTCGTGTTCGGGATATTTGGTGCTACAAATGACATCTGAAAAGACAACACAAAGACCATCGATCTTCTCCAAACATTCACCATCAATTAGTCATAAAAAGATATAATAGATCATAACAATTGGTGAATTAGCAAAGTAACGAAAGCAAGGTGAAATAACACAAGTTAGGGTAAAAAGGTAGGAAGAGGGGGTAAAGATACTCCCATTGGTTATGGTTATGAGTCAAAATAAGGAAGATAAGTGTAGGAAAAATGTACAAAAATAGCACCCAACAATATGCCTTTGGCTCCTCAAATTACATTACAATGTTTTTAAAAATGTGCCATAGACTTTGTTAGTCCCATCAACCCATCTTCTAAGAGATTGGGTGATCACTGCTATGAATTATTTGACTAGATGGACTGAAGCAATTCCTGTCAACGATTGCAATGCTGAAAATGTCTCGTAATTTCTATTTTAGAATGTTGTCACTAGATTTGGGTGTCTTAAAATCCTAATGAGTGACCAGGGGACAAATTTTATAAATAGGACTATTGAATCATTAACACATGAATTCAAGATCTATCATTGAAGTATTACACCCTATCGTCCTTAGGCCAATGGTATAGTAGAAAATTTCAACATGATTCTGGAGAATGTGTAATATTCCAGATTTAGCATACAACTAATTGGAATATTGAATTTTGTTTTTATCACCTAACAGCTAAATAAATGGGTATGGAAGCCCATGCATATTAAAAATATAAATAAAATCCCTCATAATGTGAAATGGGATAGTCATAAGAGCTGGATTTCACACCCTTATGTGTGAAAGAGGACATTTGCATGGAGATAAGGTCAAGTTTGACCAAGTCAACAGCGTTCGGATAGGAGGTGGAGAACACTTCGAGAGATAGCACAGTATGAATGGGAGGAGGGTTTTTTGGTGAAGGAAACCATAATGAGTGGGACCCATGTAGAGAGGGCTTTCACTTGTTTAAAATGAGGGCAAGGTAGCCATTGTTATTCATGTTATGGTTTATTGATTTCTTGGTCTGCTTAGACTTTTGCATTCTCTTGCTGCTTAGCAGAGTTGTTGTGCTGCTTAGCACAAGGCATTCCTGTTTAGGAATTCTGTTGGAACATGGTCTCCTATGAGCTACGAAATTGGTCCGATTCTATATATTTTTTATTATCATTAGTCTAGCATAGGGGTTTTGGGGTGGGTCAAAGCCCCGAAAGCATTGTAATGGGTCAAAGGGTAAACCTGGGGTCCGAAAAACACGGTTTGTGGACCATAGGGAAGTTAGGCTAGATTGTTATAAATAGAGGAAAATTTTGAATCGGAAGGGAGAAAAATGAAGAGATATTGATGTGGATTGTGGTTTAGTAAATCTGTTTGGGTTTTTGGGGAAGGACTCCTACTGGCTGTGTGCGCGGAGATCCAGAGTCCTACTATGTGCGGACCCTGCTGCTGTGTGCGCAAGCTATGATGGGTATTGTAAGAGGGAATTGATGAATTAATGAATAAGAAAGGTTGTTTGAGAACTAAATCTATGTGTACTATTTATGCGAATCATTGGTAATTGTTGTATTATGTGTATTCTGTATTCAACTGCGAAAGTTCTGTGTAAGTGTTGTTAATGCATCTAGATCTGTTTTGTTCTATTTTATGCAATACCGAGCTACTGTCTTAGAAGTATATGATTATTCAGCACCATAGTATAATTGACCTTGCGCACATGGATGCGAAAAGAGACCTATAAGCCCTGCTCGGGAAGATCTGAACATCTCGAGGTAGGACATAGCTCTGCTTGCCTTACCTATCCTTTCTCAGGGTGTGGAAACCTAGTTCCAACACCCACCCATACTACTTCGGGTGATACTTTGACCTGCGCAAGTAGGTCACTGCCGAAAGGGCCAATAATATAGGGGTTTTTGGCAAACCTTGAACTCCGAACCTAGGTCAGGACCCCTCGAGCCAACAAATTCCTTCTCCTTTCAAGAGAGGCCTCTTGAAGGAGCCTGCTCTTCATTTCTCCACATTCAGGGTTCAGCCCAAGCATCCTCCTTCAGCTACATCGTAGTTTTTGTTTAGAGCTAAGTTGTGTTGCAGGGTATTGCAGTGGAGGTTCCTCAACACCACTTCTTAAGCTTATTTTTCAGAGGAGGAAGCTTTCTTTCCTTTGGGAGATCATTTTGGAAGCCCTTGGAGCATATTTTAGATCTTGGCACTTGTCCAACCCATTTTCTTGCACCTACAGTGCAGTATCTCTCAGTGACTGCGTTATTTTCAGTGAGTATTTGCAGTGAGGGTTTGTAGTGATTGTTGGAGGGTGAGATATTCAGTGTTAGGATCAACCTTCCACTTGGAAGATCCATTGGAGGAGGTATATTAATCTGATGCAACATATTCAGCCATGTCCATCCAGTTCTTGAGTTGCAGCTACTACTGCAACTCCGACATTTTTGCAATTTTGCATAATTCAGCCAATCCTTCCAGGATTGACTAGAAATTGTATTTGGGAGCTTAGATCTTCTCTCCCAATGTTGTATGGGCCATCTATTTGTATATTTGTATTATTTCACATCTCCATGTAGTAGTGTACCATCTATGAATGCATTGTACATGTTCATGAGCACTCTGCAATATAGCATCATTCCACTTTTTGCATATGTATTCAGGGGAGGCTTGTTTTCCTTGATCATTTGAGTTGTATTGCACATGTTTTATGCTGATTTACATAATAAAATGGCTCCATGGTTTCCATAAATTTTGGTATGATTTTATTCACTGCTATTTCCAGTTTGTGTTCATATATTACTGGATCTCCAATTTTGGAATATCTGAATATATTCCCATTATTGTAGAATTTCCCTATTTTTGGATATTACAGTGGTATTAGAGCATAATCTTGGCTCAACCTGTGAGTTTCATCCATTATGCTATCAAAAGAAAACAAGAAGATTATAATGTTGGAGAGAATGAACCTTCTCTCATATCTTTTCAGAAGCAAGAAGGACCTCAACAAGGAGGTCAAGCAAAGAAGAAGCAGTGGGACTATACCCTTTCCTTTTGGAAGAGAGGAAAAATTGTAGAAAGATGAAGGAAACTTGGATCACAAGATCCTAAGTGAATACCTTGTTGAGTACAAGACTCAACCTAGAGCCTTCAAGGAGCCTCTAGCCTTCCCACAGTTCATTCAACTGGAGGAAGAAAGGAGACCTTGCAACACAAGAAGAATGAAGGGAAATAGGTTTCTATTGTCTAATTTTGATGGATCATCTTTAGCAAGGGCTTGGGCAAGAAAACTTGATGAATTATTCCTACTACATCCAGTGGTAGGGAGAGAAACTATATAAATTGCAGCGCTGCACCTTGAGGGTGCGGCCAATATTTGGTGGTTCAGCCATTTGGGTCATGCAAGAGTGCATACTTTCATTGAGTTTACTCAAAGGTTGATTAGTAAATTTGGCAAAGAGGAATCAAAGGAGGAGAAGCCCTCACCACCATTGGAGGAGACTTGTACCAGCACTGTCACAACCTTGGGAGAGCAGCCTTCCACATTAGCAATTGGGGGAGCCAACACATTAGAGGAAGAAACTCTTGCAGCCATACAAGATTCTTCTGAACTTCACCAAGGTATGCCTAAGTTTTTATCTCCTATTGTTTTAGCAAATTATATGGAGGGTTGGATACCATTGCATGCTACTTATTTAGAGAAAAATACTTTCACTACGTTGTGCCACCTTGACTTGTTCAAGGAAGGGAGGAACCATCATCCTCATATACCATTGATGAGCTGTATGCCACACTTGAGGTTAGGGTTTGAAAACTTGGAGGAGAGGATGAATATTGTTCCAAACAAACTTACACAAAACCATATGTTCATCCTTGAGTTGGAGCATGAGACAACAAGTACATCATTGGAAATATTAACAACACTGTCATTTAGCAGCAATGATGATTTGGGGACCCAACCATTGTTGAAATATTCCAATGACCTCCCCATATACATAACCAAATGGGAACAGATAGATGATGGAGAACATCTTAGGATGGATAACATCTCTCATGTTTGTGTTGGATACTTCTTGATGAGCCCTACACATCATGATGGGATGTTTTTGCCTACCACCTATTTGGATCCTTATGGGATCAACTTGGTCATTGAGGAGATTGCGTTTCAATATCCCATGAAATGCACAGACAGAAATCTGATTTGGGAGGATGGTAGTCTTCATGGGAAGGGTACCAAGATTGAGCATGATGGGAGGCACCCACATTTGGATGAATGGGTGTGGATGGAGAGCAAGAAGCTGGTAAGCTACTTGCAAATTTATGACACTGGGAAGTAAGAGGCATGGCTGCATTGGCTACTCTTAAAAGAGTTTGGCCATCTTGAGACATATCCTCTTTCAAAGGGTATGAGGGAGGAAGGAACTTGGCAGGATACTTGCATCATTGGATAGCAAGGAGTGTCGATGCATTGTGATGATATGATCATTATGTCTTCACCACATGATTTGTATAATGGAGGTATGAGGAGGAAACAAAAACTTTTGTTGCTTGGGTTGTTCTTGGGAGAGCAAGGGCAGATTTTCTCTCACACTTTACATAATGTTGTAGGAGTGGGAGATGGCACTATCATGGTGCAAAGGGGCTACTCCTTAGCCTTAGATGATCAGGAGGTGCTTCCACTCTGGAAGGATCTTCGTATATATGGCAGCATTGTGGGAGATGTCTTTGACAATGGGCATATCAAAGAATGGAGTTATGGGATGGCAGGAGCTTATGTTCATAGGCCAACAACGCTGTCAGTTTGGAGCTGGGATTTATTGATGGAGTTTTCCCAGGATCACTTCACATATGATGCACTTGGTGGACAAGGAGGAGATGAGAGTGATGGAGTAGTGGATGGATACATCTATTGCCAAGGTGTAATCTTCTTAACTTGGGTTTCCAAGCATAAGAAGGAGGACCTTCATGCAACACATGGTACATTCCTCTTCATAGGAGTGTGTCCTACCACTATGGAGAACTTATTCATAGATCCATATATCATCTTACTTCCAGCACATGGTAAGAATTTTACTTTTACATACATGGATTATCTCACACGGCATTTGTATATTCTTATCATTCCTATTCAATGCATTGCTCCACAAGAAGGAAAGCTTCTCCTTGGGCTCCATGGTCATCTTTTGGCCAACTATTGTGATGGAGACAACCATATCTTATGTAGCCTTGAGAAAATGTTTCATTATTCTTTTATGTATGCTCATTTGGTTCACCAAGCCATTTACTATTCACTAGTAGAGGTGTTGACATGTACAACTAGCTATTTCTCAAGAAACATCTTGCCATGCCATTTTCTGAAGCAGCAGTTAGAAAAATTGTGTTGTAACCACTTGAGAGACTGTTGGTACCTTCCAAAAATATATGGAACCTTCAGTAATCTTCTCATTTGGATGCCATATGATGATCATGTCCTATTCATCATATATGAGATGATTTGGGCCAGCTTGATTCACAACGTTGGAGGAGAGATATTTGAAGATATAGTCTTCATCTTGCCTCTCAAGGGCAACATTATTGCAGCCTAGGATCAGCAAACACTCTACACTTATCATAAGTGGAGAGGAGGATAGTGTGGGGTAGGCTATCTTGTCTACCATGATCAGATTTTCAGCCCACCTACATTGCAGGAGCTCAAGGTGGAGGATGATTTGTATGAGTTACCATTCTACAGGGTAATTTATTTTGTATGGTTGATAGCTTGGGGATGGAGGATCCACATGGGAATGTTAGTTCCCAATACCTTTCGGATTCCATGCCTCAAATAGACCCTTAGACAACCCATTTTTGCCTCCATGGATGATTTACATGATGATAGCTATTTGGGATGCACACCAAAAGCTAGCTTGCATACTTGGGAGGGACATCTTGGATACATATTGATGAGACAAAATCTTGATCCTTGGATGATTTTATCATATGAGGATGATACAAGGGGAGAATAGGAGGCTATTCAGTTCTATCCTTACAGTTTCTTGAGGACAAGCAACATTTGGGAGGGGAGGGTTGTAATATTCCAAATTTAGCATACAACTAATTGGAATATTGAATTTTGTTTTTATCACCTAGCAGCTAAATAAATGGGTAAGGAAGCCCATGCATATTAAAAATATGAATAAAATCCCTCATAATGTGAAAGGGGATAGTCATAAGAGCTGGATTTCACACCCTTATGTGTGAAAGAGGACATTTTCATGGAGACAAGGTCAAGTTTGACCAAGTCAACAGCGTTGGGATAGGAGGTGGAGAACACTTTGAGAGACAATGCAGTATGAATGGGAGGAGGGTTCTTTGGTGAAGGAAAACCTAATGAGTGGGACCCATGGAGAGAGGGCTTTCACTTGTTTAAAAGGAGGGCAAGGCAGCCATTGTTATTCATGTTATGGTTTATTGATTTCTTGGTCTGCTTAGACTTTGTGCATTCTCTTGTTGTTTAGCAGAGTTGCTGTGCTGGTTAGCACAAGCCATTCTTGTTTAGGAATTCCTTATCCTTTCAAGAGAGGCCTCTTAAAGGAGATTTCTCTTAATTTCTCCACATTCAAGCTTCAGGCCAAGAACCCTCCTTCAGCTACAGCGCAGTTTCTATTTAGAGTTGAGTTGTGTTGCAGGGTGTTGCATTGGAGGTTCCTTAACACCACTTCCTAAGCTTATTTTTCAGACGAGGAAACTTTATTTCCTTTGGGATATCAGTTGGGAAGCCCTTGGAGCATATTACAGCCCTTGGCACTTGGCCAACCCATTTTCTTGCACCTACAGTGCAGTATCCCTTAGTGACTGTGTTATTTTCGGTGAGTATTTGTAGTGAGGGTTTGCAGTGATTGTTCGAGGGTGAGATCTTCAGTGTTAGGATCATCCTTTCACTTGGAAGATCCATTGGAGGAGGTCTATTCATCTAATGCATTATCTCCATCCATCTCCATCCAGTTCTTGAGTTGCAGCTGCTACTGTAACTCCGACATTTTTGCAGTTTTGCATATTTCAACCAATCCTTCCAGGATTGACTAGAAATTGTGTTTGGGAGCTTAGATCTTCTCTCCCAATGTTGTATGGGCCATATATTTGCAGATTTGTATTATTTCACATCTCCATGTAGCATTGTACCATCTATGAATGCGTTGTACATGTTCATGAGCACTCTGCAATATAGCATCATTCCACTTTTTGCATATGTATTCAGGGGAGGCTTGTTTGCCTTGATAATTTGAGTTGTATTGCACATGTTTGCTATTGATTTACATAATAAAATGGCTCCATGGTTTCCATAACTTTTTGTATGATTTTATTCACTGTTATTTCTAGTTTGTGTTCATATATTGCTGGATCTCCAATTTTGGAATATCTTAAGATATTCCCTTTATTGTAGAATTTCCCTATTTTGGAATATTACAGAATGAGCTAAGGTATGAAATACAAATTGATATGATTGGGACCTCATCATGCTAGCTATCCCTTAGGCATATTTCACAACTTGTAAGCACTTTACAGGCTTCACATCATTTAGGTTGGTATATAGATAGGAAGCGGTGATGCCAATGGAGTTTCTAATGATGAGCATGTGCATATCTACATATACAAAGATGCCAGATTCTAGTGTAGTAGCGTGCATATTGGAAGAAATAAAATAGTTATAAGAAGATTGATTTCTAGTGAGATACCATTAGAAGGTGAAAAAGGTGTGGGATAAGGCCTAACATGATAGATGCATCAAGCAGAAATCATTTTGACCAGGATACTTAGTGTTATTGTATGATAGTAAGTTACTAAAGCACCCTAGAAAGTTTCAAATGAATTGGTTGGGTCCATATAATATTATGAATGTGATCGATGTTGGAGTAGTACAACTCGAGACACTCAATGATAAACCACTAGAAGGTTATGTGAACGGGAATCAGCTGAAGCTCTATAGGGAAAGATGATCTTCCCTACAATAGTAAAAATTGTTAGTCTTAAACTTTTCCTTGTATATGAGTAAGTGGTAGGCATTTCCATTTTTGGTTATGTTGCATAATGAATCCCTTTATTTCGCTCTGGTGAGGCTTGTTTCCCAATGTATATATTGCATGGAGGTTTTTGTTGTGCATACGGGGAAGCAACAATGCAGGCCTTTTACCGGTGAAAGTACTATACAATGGTGATGGCAGTCACCATGATGGAAGCCACGTGCTTAGACCATTATTGATATGAAGTGAAGTAATTATTGTTTTGATAAAACCATTGGCCACTATACCAAGAAAGGATATCAGGGATTATGTAACATGACCTGGTACGTGTGCCCATACCCACACATCAGCATATCATCCCTTTGAATGATGGAATGATAGATTAGAGGCTCTTCTCGAAAATGGATCTAAAAAAATTTGAGGTGAGGTGGAAGGATTACGAAGTTGAACATGCATCCTCCACCTCCTCCCATACTAAAAAGAAAGTTTTTCATAAGGCAAAGTGATAAATCTATTATTCATATCATGTTGCAATGAATGAAGTTGTCAAGATCTTATGGTCGCGATATATTATGGTGTAGCAACCTGCCTATTAAATTAGAAGGAGAGAAATGATTCTTTCAGGTAATGGTCAACCAGATGAAGAGAATATAGGTTATGAGACAACAGAGAGTTGAGCATATGAGGTGATTGAGAGTTAAAGAGGTGAGGATATAGTTGATTCCATGAAGAAATGAAGTGTAAAGCATTGATGGAAAGTTAGGAAGCGTAGATTTTCAGTAGTCTATATACAAGAGTTAGGAATTCTGATTAAATGGTGGGTTCTTATTCCAAAGTCCATGACTCTGGGGAAAGTAAGAATATAACATTTCCATAATATAGCTAATTCAAATTATTTCGACACTTTTTGCACAGGATAATTGTGGTAGAAATAACAGTGGAAGTTTTAGAATGGTCCCTATAGAAGGGGCCACAATATACTGAAGGATCCATATTTACATGTGTCATTGGGTGGAATGTAAATCTTTGTGAAGGAGGAGGAGGAACATATCACAACATTCCATTTTGGGTCCTAAATTATTTAGGTTTGTAACAAAAGGAGTTTAATTTGCTAAATAGAAAGGCTCCCTAAGAAAATGGAGATAGGAGAAGGGTTGAGTGGCTCATTATGAGCCACGGGTGTGTGTTGGGGGCCTATTGGAGGAAAGTTTTGTAGTTTTGGGTTGTGCATGCAGCACCCTAGAAATTCACTCAGAAAAGGTGAAGCACCTAGTACTAGCTCATGGAGGAGTATCATGCACTCAATAATGGCGTGAGTGCAGAGGAGCGAATTTTTGGGGAGATTCAAAATTGAAACAATAATATATGCACAAAATATCTGCTAGTAAATTTTCAGGTTAATGTTGGTAAACCACAGTTTATCTACAGGTAATTACGGTTTCTACTAGGCTTCAACCCATAGTAAATATTCAATCTAACTAAGTATAAAATGGAAGAAGTCGACTTAGAAAATAGATTCTAGTGGCTAAAAAGGGTTTCTTCTTTTGATATTTGATGCAATTAGGGTTTATAAGTGCATTGGGGTTTTCTTAGGCATATTTTGTTGCATTTTGCTATAATTTCTCTTGTAATATTGGGATGAAAGAATAGACTAGTGAGCTGTGAGACCCTTGTGATATGCAAGATGTAATATATTTTTGGTTTCCCCCATTAATATATATTACAAAATAGTGGGCAATGTTTTTCAGTTAATATGTGCTTGTGTTTGTCTAAATAGTTTGGTCATGTGTGTGATATTTAACTCTATTAAGCATGGATGAATAAAGTGGTTTCTCACTTACGAGGATTCAATGCTTACCCATTTTATTTTTATTTTTATTTTATTTTCTTCCTATTATGTTTTGGATGTAAACATTGTGCCGCAATTGGTATGGAGTTTTGTAGATGAATTTTACATAGGTTAAGAGGTTAAACATAATCAGAAAATGGCGTAGAATGAATCCACGCCCCCTTCCTAGTTGTAGAAACCTAGTTCTCGCAACCCCCCTTATGTGCCTCAGGTGAGACCTCATGCATTATGCAGGCCCTATTTCTAGCGCCGATATCAAGAGTGATTTTGTTAGGCACACTACATGCACCAACTCAAGTAAGAAACCAAAAAAGAACCCAAAAACAATAATATCCTATTAATTGTACCAAAGAATGAGGATTTAATAACTAAGCTCTGCTAAAGCTTAATTACTCTCTCATTCATATCTAAGTAAATTTAACATATGGCCACCAAAAGAAAGAAGGATGCATTTTGTGTGGATGTATCTAATTCATTTGCCTGCCTAGAAAAGAGATTCCACTAGTCTATTGTACACAATTAGTATTTGAATCTGGCCTCCAAGGAAAGGAAAAACAACAAAATTTGGACCATGGGGTTGGAAATGCTACATGTGTTCTTGAATTGTTCAACTTCAGATAAGTGGTTTATCTCTATGCTAGACTGTATAAATTATACAATATGCATGTATATCTTGGATTCACCCGATCTAACAATATGCTAAAGTTAAATATTGAATCGCTTATACAAATCTTTGTGTAATTAAAACAAAATCGCCAATTACATAAGCATGAAGAAATATCATTAATCACACACAACACATATAATTTCCTGGGGAAAGCTTACAGCTAAAAACCCCACTATATTCTATTGCATATTATATCATGGATCATGAAACAATTACATTCAAAAACTCCAATCACAAGAGCTATCAAAACATCAACTAATTGTCTCACACTGTCATACAAAAATTGGAAAATCCCTTGCACAATTTACTGTCTCTAGACAACATACCTTCACTGTGCAATCCCTGCTAAAAGCAATCCCTAAATTGATGCCTTCTTGCATGCCTTGATTGCACAAGTATCATGGGCTCATCCAATGTGTGTGTGTTTGCATGTGTGTAAGAAGATAATGTCACAACTGATATTTATCTTCCCTTTCACCTAGAACTCAACTGGGTCTCCATTGGATTTGACATGCATGCAGTTAATAATAGTAAATCTTCAGTTGCAAGTGAGATCACTACTTGTGAATTAATTAATAATTAATTCACTTGATCTCTCACTAATGTACTTTCAGTTACAACTATCAAAACTCATGCATGACTGCACTTCCAACTCTGTTACAACTAGAATCACTTAGTTACAACTCAAGTCAACCTGCATGTCCCACCAACCAACCACTTAACTCGAAATTCACTTAGCTAACTGATTTTCCACTTTAGTTAACTATTTTCAAGTTTTCATTGAGAATATATTATAGTTTAATGTCCATCTTTATTAAGGGATGATAAAAATAGACATGCATCTAAAAATAGACATACACCTAAATAGCCTGTGGGCCCCACCCTAGTGTAGGTGCTTAATTTTCACTAGGATCAAAATTTCTTGTTGAATCTCAACATAGACATTTCGATCTTGTTAGCCCCCCTATAAATTTTTGACAAAGCAAAGTAGGGGGCTAATTTGTTTTTGAGCCTTCAAGGAATGCATCTCCCCGAAGACACATCATCCTTGAAGTCTCCTATGCCTTTTCCTTTGATAAATTTCCCTCTGCAAAACTCTCCATGTTCCCCCCTTTCTTCCCCTTTTCAAATTCCTCTTTCCATCCCAATTTTCCCCCCAAATTCCCCTTTAAATCCTACCCGCACCCTTTGTTGTGCCATTTTCCCCTTCCTACCCTTTTATCGTTACCTTCCTTAGGCCTTGGAATGCACTAATAAAGGGTTAAAAGACCCACTTTCCGACCATATTAAGGCCTAAGCCCCTTTTCCCTCAAGCTCCAACCACTTTCTCGTGTAACCCTTACCCAAAACCAAGTGCTTAATGCCTTGGGGGACGAGCACATGAACGCAAATCGCAAAATCGCACATCCTGTTGAGAACGCTCTGATTACAGATCGCGAATATTTGCGATGCGATCGGTCGTTCCCACCGTCCCCGTCGCACCTCCGATCCACCCGATCGCATAATCACATTTTCCATTTCTGCGATGCGATTTCCACCCGCTCCCGTCTCCATTTGCGATTACGATAGACCCCAGCCCCACCACTTAAATTTTTCCGCCCATTCATATAATTAGGCCTTTCCCCTTTTTAATTCATAAATTCGTTAATATTTCGGTTTTACAAAGGTTTCCTTCTCCCTTCCCCAGAGCCAAGCCATCGATGTTCATTAGCCATGGATCTGACGACCCAGATTGCACCTGACCCTGTGGACCCCGCCGTGCACCATGCCATAAAACAGCTCGGTTTTCATCGCACCACCTTCGGGCAGTAGGCGGTATTCCCTAATCGGCCAGCGATTCCATACAGCGCTCGACACCTGTTCCCTATACCTTTTTCAAAACCGTCGTCCCTGCGCGTTAAACGCCATCCATCGCGCGTTATTGTTCAGACACGGACGCCCAGCGATATTTCCATGGACCGTCCGATCTGGGGTGGGCCATCCAACGGCTATCACTTGCCGAAGATGCACGATTGTTAACTGAAATGCACACGCGGTAACTCAGGGTATGGCCTGCCATTCGTCGCCCTCCGATTCATTTTCAGCGGTCGATCTCCTCTCGAGATCGGACGGTCCAGATTCGTTTGCCCACTGTTAACTTTTCGACCATCACCACGTCATCCCCACGTGCATCCACCGTACATCCGCCCATTCCGTTGCATATATTCATTCAAAGGTCGATTTTCGTATGTTTTTTTTAATTTTCTGTTGTGCTTTGCACACGTTCGCCTAACCACGTCCCGCTGTCATAGCACGTTTTCCACCATGTTTATGCGCCTTTCCGCCATCTCACCAGTCTGTATGGCCATCCTCATCGTCGGCACTGCGTCCATTACCCCGACCATGGTTTTCTTGACGATTTTTCATGTTTTCCAGGGTTATTCCAAGGGCAGAAAGTTGCCATGATTCATAAACACCATTGTAAAGGCACAGCACACAAAAAGAGCTGAAATCTGGAGCCCGTTGTTGCAGAAAAACGTCTGGATAGGTGTCTGCAGCATAAATTTCATAAAAGGACAGAGTTTGGACCCTGCAAACCCTCAGGCACCATTAAAGCTCAGATTGCATGAACAGAGACAGTACGGGAGTAGCAGAGAGCTCGAGGCAAGAAATAGAAGACTTTGAGCATTTTCAAGGATTTTAGAAGGCAAAGGTACCAGTTCAAGGACATCATGGATTGCACAAAAGGTACAACACGCAGGGATTTAAGTATATCAAGATTTGCACACCGGCAGAAGGTTTTCTCCATAAAGGACAAGGTGCCCATGCTGATTTTATTACATATCACGTTCCTAAGGATTTTCCGCCCTGACAGCAGCCCAGAAATACTATCAGAAGCATTTGTTTCACAGTATGGAGATCCAAGCATTGTTATTTTACCTTTTTGTTTAAGTCACCAGGAGTACTGCAGAATACTAGAGCCAAAGTACATCAAGAGACAAATCGAAGTAAATAGAGGCCTGAAGAAGATCACTCTTCCATCCAAGAGTGACAGGAATTGAATGCTCAGGGTTTAAAGACAGAATGGGTTTCGACCTTCTTCATCTCCTGAGTTTTAATACTGCATTTAGTTTTTCACCTACCGCCTCTATTTCCCTTTAGCTATAAATTTCATGAAGAAACTCATTGTAAAGGTTGTTGATCAGTTATCAGAAAACTACAAGTAGTTTCTTTTGAGACACAGTCTCTGTGTAAAGATTGTAAGATAGGTTGAAGGAGATGTTTTCAGACTGAGTATTCAGCTATTGGCATGTTGTACTCGATTGGTATTGTTATTTAATATGACAAGCACATTTCTTTGGATCCTGATCTAAAGCAACGACGATGTTTTCCTATCTTTGTGGTTACATTCATTTCATTTCGTTTCTACTGGCTTGCATCAGAATATTGGCATAAGATTTACCCTTGTTAGGTACCCTATGTTTCTGCTCTCCTTGCCATTTATGTTTCTCTTCTAAATGTATTATCTAAGAAATGATTTCAGTTATTTTAACCAGTGTAGTGGATTTTATTGCCTGCTCTCTGATGTATGAATTAAATGAATTCAGTTCTTAGATGCTTCTTGTTATAGATTTTGTTGGAATATTTGGGAACACTGGGGATTAGAGTTAACCCTGTGCACTAGGATCCTTGTGCGACCAGCTGATATGTAACTTTGTGCTCTAAATTTGTGTTATCTCCTCCCCTTCTCCCTTTCCACATCATACTACCATCTTCAAGATCCTATGTTTCAGATGACTAGCCCAATTGAAAGCCTGCCTATTGATTAGCAAGAAAATCCTATCCTGACTCCATTGCCCAATGGTTTTGAATATTTCCTGGAATACTGCACCTCTGCCTCATCCCTCTTTGCTCATCCTGGTCTTACACTGAATCCTTCTTTCCTGATAACCAGCAACCAAACAAACAAAAAATCAAACAAACAAACCCCGAGCCTTATAACTAGCCTAACATTTTAAACTTTGAGCTTCATAAACATAAACCCTTTGCTCAGTTAGAGAGATCCCTCTCTGGACCCAGGAGGGCTAGATCCTGAGCTCTTAAAGTGGTTCTGATGTTGTCTTGTCTTTTGGTCTTGCCAATCTGGCCAAAACATGGGAACCCCAACATAATGGCAACTCTACTGGGGAGTTTATGAGTTTCCTCACCTCACTATATCATAAGCCTTAGAAAACCTACGATCTCTGGTTAGGTTGGTAATTAAACACTCATATTCACACATCAACCTCTTTACCATTTGTTGTGTTTTCCCATACTCTTGGACAGAGTTTGGAAAGGGCCATGTAGCCTCCAGATCTCACACTCTTTCAGAGGTGACATATCTAGTAAATCTCTGGTTAGAGTTTGTTGTGTTTGGAATATATCCTTGAAAGGGGACATCTCAAAGGCACTGTGGTGGATAGTGTACCCTCCAAAAACATCCTAAACCTTCCACCTGGCGACTCCATAGCTCCTAAACGATTTAAAGACTCCACTGGTGATTAGTAGGCCTGATGATTGTCTTGGTTTCACATAAGACTCCACTGGGAGACCAGCCTCCATAACAACATCAACCACGGTAGAAGTAGCAAGTAGGGTTAAGATACTTGGCCAAGAAACTACATTCTGGCTTCTAGAAACATTCATACAAGAGCTTACCCTAACCCAGACCCATCTGAAATAGTTGACAATCCTAAGAGCATCCTCAAGGGAGCTCTTACACCTAAAAGACCAACTATTTCCAACCACATCTATAGAGCTAATTCTACACCAGAAGACCTTACAGCTCTATCATACTTTCATCTTGACCTAGGCCTACCTAACAGCTTACCTAGAACTAGGTCATCCAGTATCTTAGACCAGCCAGACCCTGAGCTCCCTGGTTCACCGCCCCAAAGTGGTAGACACCTAGGGATTCGACAGACCCCTCCATCTACGCCTCCTGATACACATTTCATACAAAATTTTGGGCTTAGTCACCCTAGGTCTGCTCATCGGTCTTTTGCTGGTCATAATATCCCTCTCATCCATATACCAGCTACCCAGGTTAACCCTTTACTTCATCAAAACATCATTATGGCAGCCTGGTATGCACCTCTAGTTCTACCTCAGCCTCTAGTACCCTTACCAAATGATTATCAGTCAAAGATCCCATATTTCACTGCAAAAGAGTCCATCACAGCCCAGCAACATGTAGATAAGATGGAAGATTCATTTGACTACATGGAAATAGATGATGATACAGTCAAAATGAGAATCTTGGCCCAAAGCTTAGGGGGTGATGTGAAGAAATGGTTCAAAGGCCTACCTCTAGGTAGCATCAATGATCTTCCGGGTTTATATCAGACTTTCATAAACAAATGGGAAGCTAGGGAAAACCCTCGCCAACTCCTGGTAGAATACATGACCCTCAAAAGAAACGTTGGAGAAAGTTTCCATGATTACACAACAAGATTTAACAGCATTTACAATGCCCTCCCCCCACATATGAAACCTCCACAAGGAATGGCCCTAGAAAAATACCCTGAAGGCTTTGATGCTGACATGGCCTATGAGCTTAGGGATAAGGAATACAACACATTGGAGGACATGCAGAAAGGAGCAGTGAATATAGAAGCCAATTTGATTGAGAAAAGAGCGAGACTGAGATATGAGAAGAGGGTAACATATAGGGATGACACTACAGCTTCCACATCTGACCCCAAGTATGACCGTCTATCTAAAAACATAGAAGAGCTACAACAAATGGTAAAAAATATGGTTGTCACAGTCAATAACCAAAACAAAAACCAAAACCAGAACCAAAACTTTAGAAGAAACAATACCACTCCCAACAGACAAAGAGAATTAGATCAGCAAGTTATTCCCCCATTCCAAGAGAATTTTCTTGATGAAGATGAGGGAATCATAGAAGAGTCTGAGGGAAACACAATAAACATGTTTGAAACAGAAGATTCAATCCATAATTGTTACTCAGAAGAAGATCATCCCTCACCCTCTGGTTGGGACGAGGAATGGTTGGACTCTAAAGACTACAGGTTAGGGTTTGAAAACGCCATGATGCAGGTCAGGGAGAAATATGAACTTAGAAGAAAAAAGAGTCAAGAAACTGCCAAACCCAAAGCTTCTAAGGTTACCATCAAGAAAAGGCCCGAGAAAACTTCTAAAGCAACTGCTGAAGGTAACAAAGCAGTAGCTGAGAGTTCTGGAAAGAACAAAGAAAAGGACAACCAAAACACGAATACACAAGGTAAACCAGCTAGTAGCACTAGCACTACAGTTAGCGCTCCTGATAAAACTGTCACAAACACTGTACATAACGAGGATCAGCACACTGATTCAGCCACTAAAGCAGTGACAAACAAAACAGAGTTGAGCATTCCCAAGAGTCAGTCCACTTTCAATTTGGAGAGTGAGATTGCAAAAATTAAAATCTCTGTCCCACTTTCTGAGTTGGCCACTCAGGATGTATATAAAGGCCAAATTTTGAAAGCGCTAAACTTAGGTGATAACAGCAACACTGTAAATCTAAATGATGATCAGCCCGCCCTCCTGTTTGGACCTAAGATAGAGGGGAAGTTTCAGGAAGGGTTAGTTCCACCTTTCTATATCAGCCTCAACATTCATGACAAGATCTTGCATAATGCAATGCATGATTCTGGAGCATCTCACAACCTAATGCCTAAGGTAGTCATGGAGAGGTTAGGCCTAGAGATAACTCGTCCCTACAAAGATTTATACTCTTTCTACTCTAGCAGAGTAAAATGCCTAGGCCTGATCAAGGACTTATGTGTGAGTTTAACTCAAATCCCAGCTAAATGTATGGTCATGGATGTTGTGGTGGCAGATGTGCCACCCAAGTATGGCATGTTATTATCAAGATCATGGGGAGCCAAGCTGCAGGGTACAATGCAGATGGATGGCTCATATGCCACAATCCCAATCTTTGGCCAACTTAGAAAACTGTATAGGGAGGCACAAATGAAATTTCTAGTCAGTAGCCCCAAAAAAATAGAAAATTCACCTATTTATTATGTACATACAGACCTTGACTCCTTCATCTTTTGTAATGACGAATCTTTAGAAGGGTCAGAACCCCAAAACAGAGATAAAAATAGAGAGGCAGAGGCTATTGATTTTAACATAATGGCTGCTCTGTATTTAGAGGACAACGAAGAAGAAAACTGCAACAAAACCTGTAGGATATGCGGTGGAGACCTAACTCCGAGTGAACAAGAAACAGAGCGTAAACAACCATCAGGCCAGATCCCTGAAACTCATACATTTCACGAGGAACAAAGTGATCCACAGCCCAGTACAGGCCCTATATAGCAATATAATGGCGAACCCATCCATAGGGAAAGGAATGATAAGAAAAACGAGAGTGAACCCCTGTGGGAAATGAGTTTCGATGGGTCCTGCACAAGGAGAACTGCTAGGGCAGGAGTGTGGATACATAACACAGAGAGTGATTATGCAGAGAGTCACACCTGCAACCTGCACTTCAAATGTATAAACAATGTTGCGGAATATGAGGCCCTTATCCTAGGCTTAACTCTGCTGAAAAAATTAGGAGCTCGTAGGATAAATGTGCGTGGGGACTTTGAGCTGATTATCAAACAGGTGAATGGAGAGTACACGGCAAAACATCCTAGGCTGAGAGCATATAGGAATGACACTATGGATCTACTGAAAACATTTGTTGAATACGAATTAGAGTTTGTTCCTAGGGGTCAAAATGTCATTGCAAACGGATTAGCTTGCCTGGCCAGCTCATACCCTAAGACTCAAAATGACCAACAGATCATCATTCAGACCAAATTCAGAACTTTTGTGCCAGAAAAAGAAAAATATTGGCAGGTTTTTGAAGGTGATAAACAGATCGAAGATTTCCTGGTAGGTAGAAATGAGTTTGAATTTTTTGATTCAGACTCCAGATCTAACAATAGCTGCCTAAGTGAAGAATGCTCAGATGAGGAAGAAACACCCTGTAACATAAAAATAAAATCTTTAGATGAACAGATTGGAAATCCAGACAGAAAATGTGAAAACGCAGATAGTGAAGAAGTGGAGGTGTTGCAGGCCAAAGATAAGAATATACCCAGAGGCCTGGCACCCTTAGAAGAACTCTTTAACTTTGATGACGTAGCAAAAAGGCCCACTATAGAACATGCAGACTCTGATGTGGAAGAATGCAACATAGGCACTGCAGATAAGCCCAAAATGATTAAACTGGCTAAGTCTTTACCTGCAGACATGAGGAAAAAATACATCGACCTTTTCAAGGAATTAGTTGACGTGTTTGCATGGAGTTATGAGGACTTAAAGGTCTATGACAAAAACATCATCCAGCAAAAAATACCCCTGAAAGAAAATCAAAAACCCTTCAGACAAAAGCTTCACAGAATCAATCCAAAACAATTGCCTGCAGTAGAGAAAGAGATTAAGAAAATGTATGAAGCGGGAATAATTGTGCCTGTGAGGTTCTCTGATTGGGTATCAAACCTAGTGGCTGTGAGGAAGAAAACAGGGGAAATCAGGTTGTGCATAGACTTCAAGAATCTTAATAGGGCCTCACTCAAGGACAATTACCCTTTGCCTAAAATGGAACATATTCTTCAGAGGGTAGTGGGATCTAAAAGGATCTCCCTGATAGATGGTTTCTCCGGTTATAACCAAGTCTTAGTAATCCCAGAAGACAAACTCAAAACAGCTTTTACCACTCCATGGGGTACCTTCATGTATGTGAAGATGCCTTTTGGATTGATGAACGCTGGAGCCACCTTCCAAAGAGCGATGGGCATAGCTTTTTCAGATGAGATAGGGCACTTCATCGTTATCTACTTAGATGACATAACAGTCTTTTCCAAGACTGAAGAAGAACATATGAAACATCTGAGAAAGGTGTTTGAAAAATGTAGAAGGTTTGGTCTATCCCTGAACCCTAAAAAGACTGTTTTTGGGCTACAAGAAGGAAAGCTTCTTGGCCACATTATATCTGAAAGGGGGATTAGGATAGACCCACAACGAGTTGAGGGAATACTACAGATCACACACCCAAGAAACATCAAGGAATTACAGTTCTTCATTGGGAAGATTAACTTCCTTAGGAAGTTTATTCCAAATCTGGTTGAACACCTTAGGAACATGACGAACATGCTAAAGAAAGGTGAAGGAGTCAAATGGACTATTGGAGCTAAACAATCCTTCGAATCAGTGAAACTTGCACTGACCCAGGCTCCCATTCTAATCAGCCCAGATTTCTCCAAAGATTTCCTAATCTTTTCATTTGCCTCTGAACACACAGTGGCTGCAGTCTTGCTGCAGAAAAACACAGAGGGAATGGAACAACCAATTTCCTTCTTTAACAAAGCACTCAGAGATGCACCCTTGAAATACAACATAATGGAGAAATAGGCCTATGCTCTGATTAAGGCCTTGAAAGACTTTAGGGTGTACATACTGCATTCTCACACCATAGCTTATATGCCCAACATCGTAGTCAAAGATATATTGTCCCAAGACCCAGATGGGAAAAGGGGCAAATGGATAGTTGTGATCTTAGAGTACGACCTTGAGATAAAACCCACCAAACTGATTAAAGGTCAGGGCTTAGCTAGATTAATGGTTGAATCAAACTTACAAGCCCTAGACATTAACATGATAAATACCTTGGATGGGCAACAAGAATTTCCTGATCTCACTGTTGAGGAAAAATTTCAAAGCTCTCCTTGGTATTCCGACATTCTGTATGTGCTTACACACCTCAATGCCCCACCCGAACTATCAAAGACCAAGGCCAGATTCTTGAAGCTAAAAACCATAAATTACTGCATTTTGAATGAAAACTTATACTGGAAGAATCCTAATGGCCTATTGCTTAGATGTTTGCCTGAAAATGAGGCAGAGAGGGTTAAACAAGAATTCCATGCTGGAGAATGTGGAGGCCACCTGATTTGGAAAGCCACTGCAAACAAAATACTCATAGCTGGCTACTATTGGCCCACACTCTTCAATGATGTCCATAAAATGATAGTTTCCTGCCACAAATGCCAGATCTTTGAAGGAAAAAGAAAACTCCTCCCTTTACCCCTACAACCCATCACCGTTGAAGGTCCCTTTCTGCAATGGGGCCTAGATTTCATAGGGGAGATTCACCTTGCTTCTTCTGCACAACAAAAATGGATCCTGACAGCCACTGACTACTTCACTAAGTGGATAGAGGCCATACCCACTAGGAATGCCACAGATTCAGTCATCATTAATTTCCTAGAAGGTCACATCCTCTCTCGATTTGGCTGCCCAAGGAAAATAATCATTGATAATGCTACTGCTTTCGGATCTAAGAAAATGATTGATTTTTGTCACAGGTATCAAATAACACTCGGTCATTCAACTACCTATTACCCTCAAGGTAATGGATTAGCTGAATCATCAAACAAGAGCCTCGTGATCATCATCAAAAAGCTGTTGGAAGAGAACAAAAAGTCATGGCATAATAAGCTAGTGCACGCTCTGTGGGCCGATAGACTTACAAAAAAGAAGTCCATTGGAATGTCACCATTTCAGCTTGTCTATGGAATAGAATCAGTGTTCCCTAATAGCCTTGGGTTACCAGTGATCAAACTGGTCCAGGAGATCCAAACAGAAGAAGATAGTATGGTGAGGAGAATAAACCAAACAATTCATCTCCAACAAACAAGGGAAGAGGTTTACAATAGAGCAGTGAAAGTTCAGGAGAATATAAAGAAATTGTTTGACAAAAGAACCAAAGCTACCAATTTCAAAGTTGGAGATAAGGTTTTGAAGTGGGATTCAAGGAGAGAGGATAAAGGAAAGCACAACAAATTTGATAGTTTGTGGCAAGGTCCATACCTCATCCAGGCCACTGTGGGTCCCAATGCTTTCTTCTTACAAGAATTAGATCGAACTGAGCTGTTTGGGGGTCCTGTCAATGGCAGGATGCTCAAAAATTACTTCTGCTAATTTACAGTTTCCAGTTTTCATTTCCATTGTACATACCATTGCAGTTTTTATTTTCAAAGAAAAAGAAAAAAATGTTCCAAAAAAAATAGAGGAAAAGGAGAGGTTCAGACATGCTTAAAACATGAACCTCTGATGTGCAAAAGATTGGATCTAACAAGCTCAAAACCTGAGCCAAAGAAAGTAAAGCAGCTGGTCCTAACATGTCCAAAATCTAGACCAGCAAAGAAGAAAGAAGAATTGGCTCTAACATGCCCAAAACCAGAGCTGAAATGAAGACAAGAAGTGACTCTAACATGCTCAAATATTGAGTCACAAAAAGGGGAGAAGGATACTTCAAGTTTCAGATCTCAAGCCTTCACAGTTTTGTTTTTCAAGTTTTTTGCAAATTCTGTCCATGTGCAACTGTCTTTATGCCTTGGATCCACAGCAAGTTAGACAGTCTAATCCTGGCTTGATTGTTTTTCAATTTCTATCGTAGAATATAGAGAAGAAATCTGTTGGACAATTTAATCCCAGCAGATATTAGCTTAGGTAGAGAAACATATGAGACCAACAGTCTAATCTGGTCTCATGGGGTAATAAGTGTAGATTTAGAATAGGTTTACTTTCTGTTTGAAAAAATAAATGATGTAAAGGGTCTGCTAGCTCAAATTCACCCTAGAAGAAGAAAAAATGTTAGGATTGTAGTGTGGGTAGGTAGTTTGTTGGGAAAGTTTTTCTGCTAATGTGATGTCTTCATATTGTTGCAGTTGATCTAAGAAAGAAAGGGATGTGCCAAGCAACAGGCAACTAGCCTACTCCAAAGATCTATTCTCTGAATTCTTGACTCCTTCAAGAAGAAGCCATCCCCATGTGGAGCCACTGTTAACCCCCCTATAAATTTTCGACAAAGCAAAGTAGGGGGGCTAATTTGTTTTTGAGCCTTCAAGGAATGCATCTCCCCGAAGACACATCATCCTTGAAGTCTCCTATGCCTTTTCCTTTGATAAATTTCCCTCTACAGAACTCTCCATGTTCCCCCCTTTCTTCCCCTTTGAAAAGTCCCCTTTCCATCCCAATTTTCCCCCCAAATTCCCCTTTAAATCCTACCCGCACCCTTTGTTGTGCCATTTTCTCCTTCCTACCCTTTTATCATTACCCTCCTTAGGCCTTGGAATGCACTAATAAAGGGTTAAAAGACCCACTTTCCGACCATATTAAGGCGTAAGCCCCTTTTCCCTCAAGCTCCAACCACTTTCCCGTGTAACCCTTACCCAAAACCAAGCGCTTAATGCCTTGGGGAACGAGCGCATGATCGCAAATTGCAAAATCGCACATCCTGCTGAGAACACTCTGATTATATATCATGAATATTTGCGATGTGATCAGTCGTTCCCATCGTCCCCATTGCACCTCCAATCCGCCTGATCACATAATCGCATTTTCCGTTTCCGCGATGCGCTTGCCACCCGCTCCCGTCTCCGTTTGCGATTGCGATAGACCCCGACCCCACCACTTAAATTTTTCCGCCCGTTCATATAATTAGGCCTTTCCCCTTTTTAATTCAGAAATTTGTTAATATTTCGGTTTTACAAAGGTTTCCTTCTCCCTTCCCCAGAGCCAAGCCATCGTCGTTCATTAGCCGTGGATCTGACGACCCAGATTGCACCTGACCCTGTGGACCCCGCCGTGCACCATGCCATAAAACAACCCGGTTTTCATCGCACCACCTTCGAGCGGTAGGCGGTATTCCCTCATTGCCCAATGATTCCATATAGCGCTCGACACATGTCCCCTGTACCTTTTTCAAAACCGTCGTCCCCGCGCGTTAAACGCTGTCCATCGCGCGTTATTGTTCGGACACGGACGCCCAACGATATTGCCGTGGACCATCCGATCTAAGGCGGGCCATCCAATGGCTATCGCTCACTGAAGATGCGCGATTGTTAACTCAGATGCACATGCGGTAACTCAGGGTATGGCCCGCCATCCGTCGCCCTCCGATGCATTTTCAGCCGTCGATCTCCTCCCGAGATCGGACTGTCCAGATTCATTTACCCACTGTTGAATTTTCCACCATCGCCATGTCATCCCCACGTGCATCCACCGTACATCTGCCCATTCCGTTGCATATATTCATTCAAAGGTTGATTTTCGTATGTTTTGTTTAATTTTCCGTTATGCTCTGCACATGTCCTCCTGACCACGTCCCGCTGTCATAGCACATTTTCCACCATTTTTATGCGCCTTTCCGCCATCTCACCAGTCTGCATGGCCATCCTCATCGTTCGCACTGCGTCCATTACCCTGGCCATGGTTTTCTTGATGATTTTTCGTGTTTTGCAAGGTTATTCCAAGCACAGAAAGCCGCCATGATTCATATACACCATTGTAAAGGCACAACGCACAAAAAGAGCTGAAATCTGGAGCCCGTTGTTGCAGAAAAACGTCCGGACAGGTGTCTGCAGCATAAACTTCATCAAAGGATAGAGTTTGGACTCTACAAACCCTCCGGTACCATTAAAGCTCAGATTGCATGAACAGAGGCAGTACGGGAGCAGCAGAGAGCTCGAGGCAAGAAATAGAATACTTTGAGCCTTTTCAAGGATTTTAGAAGGCAAAGGTACCAGTTCAAGGACATCATGGATTTCACAAAAGGTACGACACGCAGGGATTTATGTAT
The DNA here is from genome assembly GCA_034641835.2 of Pinus albicaulis. NCBI lineage: Eukaryota > Viridiplantae > Streptophyta > Pinopsida > Pinales > Pinaceae > Pinus > Pinus albicaulis. The sequence goes on from CM076579.1 coordinate 1,279,947,842, forward strand.
ATCAAGGTTTGCACACCAGTAGAAGGTTTTCTCCATAAAAGACAAGGCCCCATGCTGCTTTTATTACACATCGCGTTCCTAAGGATTTGCCACCCTGACAGCAACCCAGAAATACTATAAGAAGCATTTTTTTCACAGTATGGAGACCCAAGCATTGTTATTTTACCTTTTTTTTTAAGTCACCAAGAGTACTGCAGAATACTAGAGCCAAAGTACATCAAGAGACAGATCGAAGTAAATAGAGGCCTGAAGAAGATCACTCTTCCATCCAACAGTGACAGGAATTGAATGCTCAGGGTTTAAAGACAGAATGGGTTTCGGCCTTCTTCATCTCCTGAGTTTTAATACTGCATTTAGTTTTTCACCTACCGCCTTTGTTTCCCTTTAGCTATAAAGTTCATGAAGAAACTCATTGTAGAGGTTGTTGATCAGTTATCAGAAAACTGCAAGTAGTTTCTTTTGAGACATAGTCTCTGTGTAAAGATTGTAAGATAGGTTGAAGGAGATATTTTCAGACTGAGTATTCAGCTATTGGCATGTTGTACTCGATTGGTATTGCTATTTAATATGACAAGCACATTTCTTTGGATCCTGATCTGAAGCAGCGGTGATGTTTGCCTATATTTTTGTTTACATTCATTTCATTTTGTTTCTACTGGCTTGCATCAGAATATTGGCATAGGATTTACCCTTGTTAGGTACCCTATGTTTCTGCTCTCCTTGCCATTTATGTTTCTCTTCTAAATGTGTTATCTAAGAAATTATTTCAGTTGGTTTAACCAGTGTAGTGAATGTTATTGCCTGCTCTCTGATGTATGAATTAAATGAATTCAGTTCTTAGATGCTTCTTGTTATAGATTTTGTTGGAAGATTTGGGAACATTGGGGATTAGAGTTAGCCCTGTCCACTAGGATCCTTGTGCGACTAGCTGATCTGTAACTTTGTGCTCTAAATCTGTGTTTATCTCCTCCCCTTCTCCCTTTCCACATCATACTACCATATTTAAGATCCTATGTTTCATATGACTAGCCCAATTGAAAGCCTGCCTATTGATTAGCAATAAAATCCTTTCCTGACTCCATTGCCCAATGGTTTTGAATATTTCCTGGAATACTGCACCTATGCCTCATCCCTATTTGCTCATCCTGGTCTTACACTGAATCCTTCTTTCCTGATAACCAACAACCAAACAAACAAACAAACCCCGAGCCTTATAACTAGCCTAACATTTTAAACTTTGAGCTTCATAGACATAAACCCTTTGATCAGTTAGAGAGATCCCTCTCTGGACCCAAGAGGGCTAGATCCTGAGGTCTGAAAGTGGTTCTGATGTTGTCTCGTCTTTTGGTCTTGCCAATCTGGCCAAAACATGGGAAACCCAATAGATCCAAGAAAAAGAATTATCAAGCTTGGCATTAAAAAGAGTCCATTTCCTCTCACTCCTGACATCTTCAAGAAAATATTTAAATTGACAAATCCCATCAAGCACCTTAAGTTGTCTAAAGCCAACACTTTTATTTATTCTCATGGAAAAAATATGATTATCATCCAGGAATTCCTACCGCATTCAATACTATTATTTCCCATCATTTATTTTATTGATCTCTTTATATTTGCAAAGTCAAACAAATATTTCTCATGGTTTTTCACACAACTAATGAGATGAGAAACAACATCAAATATTCCTAGGTCAATATTTTATGTATTATATTATTCCTTCATGAGAGATGTTGTATTCGAATAGGTGGAGGTTATCTCCAATGATATTTCCTTTCAATTAGTAAATTTTTAAGACTTGGATATTTTTCATGACTACTTATCTAGTTATGGCTCTTATGCCATACCATAATTTTCATGAACTACCACATAAAATTAATTTAAATCTAGATCTAGAGCCAGTACAATTTTGGTATCTTTTACTATGGAAGCATAAGCCTCCATTTCATTTTTCTCAAATTAAATATATATTAAAGAAGTAAATTATCTACTAACTTGGCGAAAGCCCCAAAGCATTTCTACCGAAGCATAAACTTTCCTATGGGGAAAGGGAGTACATGAGGAGAGGGAAGCACACACCCTCATTATAGTTTATTGATTTGAATATACACCCTTATCATTACCCAATTTTGTGCTTGATACATATTTTGTTGTTGAAATTTGTCAACAGTACCACCCATGGTTAATTCTATTTGAAAGGAAAAAGAAAAAAAAATTCATTTCTTTACAATTTACCATTGGGGAGATTACTAAAATAAATTATAATAATCTAGAATATTTCTCTGGGTTACTAAATTCTTTAAATTTCACTATAGAAAAACCTATTCATGGATTTGAACCTAAAGGTATATTTTCAAAACATCTAGATGTGGTCAAATACATAATTTTTTTACAATGATTTATGAAGAAAGTGAAGAAAGTCACATCAGCTCATCCAAATAAAAGAAATTGTCTACCCCCACTACATGAGTCATCATGGAAACCAACACCAACATGGGAAAAAAGTATAAACAGAGAGGTAAAATATATACAAGTGCATAGTCGACTTGAATACCATAAGCTTGTTAATCTTCTAGTCATAGGAAAAGAGATATTGTCCATATTAAAGGAGAGAGTAATGATAGGTGCACCTGTGGAGAAGATGGAGAGAATCCACCTCCCTAAGTGACTTTATAAAATTCATGTATTACCATTTCATCCAAGAGTAATAGTTATACTATGAAAGGGTCTCAAATTGCAAAAGGACTCAACAATATGGAAGTTGATAGTATTATACTGCTTGATTGGGTTACGACATGTATGGCCAAAACTCATAAAATGATAGAGAAATTGCTACTAAATAATCAATCATTTTTTAGACTAGTCCTTAACTATAAAATATACCCAATATGATAAGGAAACTAAGAAATTACAATTTTAAAAAGTTACGATTTGAAATAAGGTGATTATCCAATGGAATTCTGAAGTTGATGTTTCTAGAGTTGGACCCACATGTCTCCTAAAATTACCTCAAGCTACAGGTGAGGTCTTGGTTTGAGGGGTCCTAACCCAGGTTCATACTTGAGTTTTACCAAAAAACCCTGTACTACTGGCCCTTTCAGCAATTACCTACTTGTGCAAGTCAATATCTCACCCGAAGTAGTATGGGAGGGTACTGGAACCAAGTTTCTGCACCCTAAGAGAGAGAGATTTTAATGAAGTGGGTGCCTTTATATCTAGAATAGGTCTATGCTAAGGGAGCCCTAACTAGAAACCCTTAACAATATACTTGACTGAATAACTTGTGCGAAGCTTGTAAGTCATAATATAACTAGTTAACAGAAGAAATATGACCAAACATAAATATATCTATGCATTCATTACTCCTTCAAGTATCACATCCACGCATTAATTAACTAACATTATTGAGTACAAAGACATAACTCAGAGATCAATATATAGCGCAACTCATAACAAAACACATATATATTCCACTATCAGCAAAAGGTATTCTCATTCATTAATGCTTCGTATTCCACTTATAGACCCATTCATACACCCACGCACACAGCAGGACTTAGGGTCTCCACACACACAGCCAGCAGGAGCCCTTACCCTGACAAATCTTCCCAACAAGTATCACAGATCAAATATTCATACATATACTTAACCCCTAAACGTACCTCTAGACTCGATCTTATTCATCTATTTATGTTATTTTAGCCTGCGCTAATATATGGTCCACAAAATGTGGTTTGTGGATCCTTGGTCTACCCTTTGACCCACCCCAAAGCCCTTGTGCCAAACTAAACCATTACAAAATATTACAAAAATATATCAAAATTTCCATTAGGGGACCCCACTCTAATAGGCCCCCAACACAATCTTGTAACTCGTCTCGAGTCACAGCGGCAGTGGGGTCTTCATTTTGAGCTCGAGTGCCTCGATAGCTGCAGCAAAGGGGATAAAGATACCTGCACTTTTGGTTGCGTCATTCTGCATGATTTCAACCAACTGTTCTAAGAGAGGCCCTATAGCGGCTAGAGTGACCTGCTTCATTTGTGTTTTAGACTGCGGACGACAGCATCAAGGTCCTGAAAGAGCTGCATGGCCTCCTCTACCCAAGGCTTGATGTGATAAGTGAAAATTTGCTTCTGACAATGGAGTGCCTCTACCTTGCCTTGTAGCACCTGGCTATTCTGAAGGCATGCAATTCGCTGAGTAGGGATGAGGGTAGGGAGAACTTCTTGTAAGTCATCAAACTCCTGCTCTTTCATGTGCAGCTCTTGATTGAGTTGCTTGACTAGAGGATCTGTCTGCACTAAAGTCCATAGCCCCATGGCTTTGTCAAGCAAGGAGGAGACATACATGACAGATGCTGAAATGCTAGCCACCGCGTTCTGGATTGTAGCTGTTCGTTGGGCGTGCACCTCGGGGGGAGTCTTAGGTCTCAGTTGCACCTGAAACACTGCAATTTTTTGTTCAAACTCTGCCTTTACTGACTAAACTTTTGACTGCAAGGATTTGAGAGCTGCAACTAGGCTTTCAAATTTAACTTGCGGTGAAGACGAGGTTGGGATAACAATGTCGAGGATGTCGTCGTATAACATGTCGATGGAACTTTCTAATTCCACTTGTTGAGCTAAGGCTGCTTGTTGTGCTATCCAAGCCTGCTCAAATTATTCCGCCTTGGCAGCTGCGACGTACTCAGCCTCGCCGACCTGCTGCTGGGCACGCACCTCCCTATGCAATGCATGGAGCTGCTCACTCGGCAACCTGGCCAGGTCAAGGCCAACCTCAGAGCAGGCGTGGACTTGCACACATAAATTTGTTGGATTCAGAGATACTACAGCACCCGAGAGGGAACATACTCTGCTTCCAGTGGCTGTGATGATTGCTATGGAGGGCAGGTTTATGGGTACCAGCCTCGCTTGATCCGATCTCGCTTGAACCGGCCTCACTTGAACCAAGCTCGCTTGTAAGGTATCGGCCTTTAGCTGTAGAACTTGTAAGTCAGACTGCAGGGCTTCTACTGCAACCTTGTGCTGAGACTCTATGATGCTCGATCGATCCTCAAATGCCAAGGTGACGACATCGGTAATTTTGTCGAGGTCCTCCTCAGTCAGAGTAACTGCCTCCTCCCCACCCAGCTTGGACCCTTTCCTTTTCTTGCACGATCCCTTAGAATTTCTCCTCCGCACTTGAGACCCCGCAATTATTCTGTACCAACTCCACCAAGCCCAACTGACCCACTAGGGTCTATCTCTGCATGGTCACTGGCCAATTCTTGCTCTATGTCTGCTTCATTAGCGACGTCATCGTCTAGGTCTTCATTGGTGTCTTGCTCCTCTCCTCCTGTCTTTGGGTGCCCCATAGTGGTATCTATGGGCAATGTGTCAGGCGAATCTGGGGCTATCTCTGTCAGGGTGGTCTCCTTCGTAGATGTGTATTTCCCTGACATGGACAACGTGACCATCTTTGTAGGGCCCAACCCAATCTTCCATAATTTTGGCCATAAGGCAACAACCTGATCAACCTCCTCTTCTGTAACCATGGTGGGTAGGGGATAACAATTATGACTCTTACAGGCCTTAACCATGAGGTGATGCATTGTGACCTGAACCATCACCATGCACTTATACTTCTCATATACGGCTGACGAGAGGCATTGTTCAGAATGAATTTCCCGAGTTAATGCTTTGGAAAATAGAACCCAAAAAATATTATTTTCTTCGACCCGGTTTGCATTCGTTGAATCCCATAAATTTGTGTAACACACCCCTTTGCTGAGGCCACACTCAATTTTGGGAAGGACTGTGTCCTCTAGGGTTTACCATGCGACAAGAGAAATCAGTAATAAAATCCACGAATAACATAATGGCTTCCCCATTTCCTGTGACTCGCGCACGTTCTCCAGAAGTTTCTCACAGAGGAATTGAGACCAGTTATAGAGTACCCATTTTTCACACTTTTCTACCAAGGCAATGACATGTGCCAAAACTATCTTTGGCCAAAATTTCCACATAAGCTTATATCCCAAGATTAGGGTGCCCACACACACTGCCTGATCATTGATAGTCTAGACCAAAAATCCTCATTTGTCCCGCTCGACCATGTATGTCTCCTTTACTTCGTTAGCAACCTTCATCTTAGTACTCTTACTAAATCCCTTCAATGGATGGGGCCCCCTCATAGGTAGGCTAGTGATCCTCTAGATTAGTGCGACATCAATTTGGATTCTTCCCTAGATCTAGAGCACACTGTCATGGACTAGGGTCAACAATTGGTGAACGTAGAGGCTGGTAATGGGGTACTGCCCAAAATATGGGATCCTGAGGATGTTGAGGATGCCCGCATTGTGAAATCTGCATGCCCACGACATTGGTTCAACCTTCAAGACAGTATCATCTAGGACGCGCTCCAAGTTATTTCCAGGGGCCAGCTCCAGAAATGTGACCTCATTGGCAAGATCATAATCATCAAACTATTTGACATTGGGTTCAATTCTCCCCGTGTGTTACACGACATGGAATAACCACCTCTCATGGATCCTAACTTTGGTGATTGTAGTGAAGACTAACGCCTGCAGGTTTTGGTCTAACGGCAATCATGATTCCAACAAGTCGTATCAGAGCGACAGGTCTCAAGTTCGAAACTCACCTGGCTTGTGTTTGGGGGGAGATTGCTGGAAATTTGGTTCAACGCTCCCCATGTGTTTTACCACATGGACTAAACACCTCTCATGGATCCTAACTCTGGCGATTATAGCGGAGACTAACGCCTGTGGGTTTTGGTCTAGCGACAATCGTGATTCCAACACAAACCTCATTTGGGGAAGCATGTCGTGAATTTCACCGACCACAGGGACCTCTTGGGGAAATAAGGAAATCTTCGAGAAGTCTTGGACCAAATCAAGGTTCCGCAGCTTAATCGTCGAAGGCTTCTGTGGCTTAACATATGGCGACCGCCAAGAAACTGGCTCTACTTGCAGTGGTTCGTCAGCCATCGACCGCTTGGATGGGTCACCTTTCGTGGGTCACTCCGTATAATTTTGTCTGGGAGACGAAACATTCCTCAGGGAGGTGCAGGGCTTAGACGTAGCCCACTTCAACACTTTTCCCTTGCCTTTTTCCTTCACCTTCACCTTCACCAGGGTGGATGCAACTTCCTCCATCTCCAGAACCACTTTTTGGACCTCGTCTAATTCTTCTACCATAGACATCGTGAGGGGAATTGAAAGCTCTTATATAGGATTGGTGGCCATCATCCTGTCTTGGAATATGAATTCAAGGTTACTAGCGTCAGAAGGGGACTCACAACCAGACATGCAGATCACCCAGGTGGCCAGAGAACAGAGCTTATAGAGAATCACAATGTGCCAATTGTTAACATAGTAAAGGGGCCAAATAAAACCCTCACCCTTATTATTGTAAGCCGCCCACAATAAAAACAGTCAATTTACCATTAAATGCCATGTACTACTATAGGAACAGTAAAAAATCTCCTGAGATTGCTTCATTAATTTTTCCAAGTCGTCACTCCCAATGAAAACTCTATTTTCTCCCTCACTGCACGGTTCCAACAGCTATTTTTCCTAGTTGTGTACTACCCCTTCACCTCAGTTGCACCTTCCCATGTCTTCTTACATGTGTGCTACCATTTTGATCCCATCGCACCTGCCTACACCTTCCCTTCATAGTGCGTGCAGAATATTTAATGCCGATAATCTGTTCATATAGTCATTTGGTAGGCATTGGGTTGTCCTTGTAAGGTTTCAGATGACTTCCATTAACGTACCCAAGCAAGTAGTCTCCGCGTAGTGTAGCCAGATGCACCACACCACAATCGGTAATCTCTTTTACTATATATGGTCCCAACCAGTGCTTATGGAACTTCCCTAGGTGGCGCACAAATTGACTGTCATAGAGTAACACCAATCTTCTTCCGTAAACACTTTCTATCGGATGTGTCGGTCATGCCAAGCTCTTTCACATGCCTTATGTATTTTCTGACATAATTTGGCAATAAATTGGTCTTCTTCCAAGGTAACTAGTTGCGCCAAGCATTCCTCCATGATGTCAGGTTTCGCCATATTTGTAAAATTTGCAATGCACAAGCTGGGGATAATATATTCCATGGGCATGATGGCCTCCTATCCATAGACCATCTTGAAAGGAGTCTTCCCCTTCAATTTCTTGCATGTATTCCTATAGGCCCATAGCACTAAAGGGATGCGCATTTCCTAGTCACTCCGATCAGAATTATAGACCTTACTTAGTGCATTCTCCAATATTTTTTGAAAGCCTCTACTGCACCATTATCTTGTGGGTGATACAAGGTGATTTTCGCGTGGTGGATCTGAAATTATTCTATCAAAGCTTCATTAAAAAATTGCATACCTCTATCACTCATCAATATCTTTGGGCAACCAACCTGATCAGAATATGCTCAAAGATGAAGTGCGTAGTGGTATCTATAGTGCAATCCTTCACAGCCTTTGCCTCCACCCATCTGGTTACATAATCAGTGCTAGTAATGATGTAACGTGCATTAGTCTTCTTTCTTGGGGGATTGATTGGGCCTACAATGTCTATAACACATTTTTCAAATGCCTACAAAGCCATCTGAGGTTGCAGGGGCATTTCATCTCTGCGCGAAGGCTTCCCAGTCCATTGGCATGCATCACAGGCTCGACAATGCATATGTGTGTCGCTATTCAATGTGGGCCACCAAAACTCCGCCTTGAGAACATTTTTCATAGTGGCTTTCCCTGCGTAGTGGCCTCCTTCCACCCCTCCATGGTCCTCAACCAATATAGTTGGTCTTTCATGTTATAATACATACCTCCACAATACCTCATCTGCTCCCAACTTGTATAGTTGGCTGGAAATTAGAGTGAAAACAGCTACGCGGGCCACGAAAAACTTTTTATGTTGTACCAAATAGTCTGTAGGTGTTTTCCCAGTGGTCAAGAAGTGAATAATGTCTGCAAAGTTCTCGTCAACCACCTTGATATCAAAAAGCTACGCATCAGGTAATCCTTCTTCCAAACTAGTTGACTCTTCCCCATTCTCAATCCGAGACAGGTGATCAAGTCATGCGTTCAGTCTCCCGGGCTTCACAATAACTTCAAAATCATACTCCTGAAGTAGCAACAACCATCCACAAATCTTCGCCCCCAACACAGGCTTATTGACCGGGTATTTTAAATTTGAATGGTCAGTGAACATTTTAAAGTGTCCTCCCAATAGATAGTGCCTGTATTTTTGTAGGGCATACACCATTCCCAACCCTTCTCATTCGGTAGTATAATAGTTGTGCTCTGCGCTAGAGAGTTTCCTGATAGAAAACGCAATCAGATGATCAATGTCTCCTTCTCCTGGCTATGCTAAGACAACTCCCAGGGATATTCCTGATGCATCCACATGTACATGAAATACCTTCACCCAATCTTGAAATATTAGAATAGGTGTAGTGATCATATTTTCTTTCAGCAGCTGAAAACTCTTCTGACACTCCTCATCCCAGAAAAAGGATACATCCTTCTCCAGCAGCTTTTCCATTGGCGCAGTGATCAAGGCATACCCTTGAATAAACTTCCTGTAGTACCCTGTGTGCCCTAAGATGGAGCACAACTATTTCTCCATGGTGGGGACTGTTAAATTGATGATAACCGCGATCTTGGCTGGGTCAACCATCAATCCCTACTGACATACAATGTGTCCCAACAAAATCCCAAAGGGTACGCAAAATATGCACTTCTTCAGGTTCAGCGAGATTTGGTGTTTTCTGCAGGTATCGAACATCATGAGCAAGTTCGACACTTTCTTCTTCACCAATCCGAATACTTTCCAATCATAAAAATAAACCTCCAGAAACTTATGGATGAATTCTTTAAATACTACTACAACTACGTGTAAGAAAATGGCAGGGGCATTCTTCAGTCCGAATAGCATTACAGTGTATTGGAAGGAGCCCCATTCGGTTGCGAAGGTTGTCTTGTTGTGGTCTTCAGGTGAAATTATGATATGATGGTACCCTAAAAACACATCAGTGAATGGGTATTCTTCTTGACCTCCCACACTATCTAGGATTTCATTAGAGAATAGCGTATGGAAGGGATCATGCACGTAGGCATCATTCAACTTGTGCAAATCTACACAGATCCTTATCTCTCCTTTGGTTTTATTTTCTTAGACCACCATTAGGCTTACCCAATCAAAATGTTCTACCAACTCAATGATACCTACAGCCACCATCTTATCTATTTCCTCATTGAATTTATTCTTATACTTAGGGTTAAACCGATAGGGCCATTTCTTGACATGACGTGCATTTGGCTTCAAATATATTTTTATGACACCTAGATCTCCTACAATTCCCTTGAGCTCAGATAACTTCGTATGGAATAGGTCATGATATCCAATTAATAGCTCCAAAATCTTTCCAAATGTATCATCATCCTAGTAATCCCCAATTTTGGCTAACTTGGGCTGCTCCTCCATCCCAATGTTGACTTCCTCCAACTTCAATGGTTTGGTAACGTCCATTTCCTACAACGAGGGTCCTGCGACTGTGCATTACCCTTCAGATTCTGGGATTGTAATGTTCTTGGGATCTTCGTCTCTATATTATACTGAAAAATTTCTACAGTTGAAAATATCTTGCATCTGCACATCCCAAGCTAGTGCAACACATTATTTTCGAGGCAAAGACTCATTAAAGACAAGAGAATCTATATCTTGTAGGGCTTCGTCCAATTTCTCCATCCCTTAGACTAAACCAAAGTCATCATGAAATCAGTTGCCATTGTACCCTAGTGGCAAGTGCGTCGGTGAAGCTCCACGTCTAAGTACCAAGAATTGGGTATCGACCCCAATGAATAAATAACGATATGGACCCATTCATTCTAGGTTCTTTCATTCCATACCTCCATCCATATAAAAAAGTGCTTGCGCGGATCCCCACGTCCAGAAAAGAGCTTCATGGGTGGGTTGACTGGAGGTTCAAATCGCAAGATCATCTTTTTTCGGCATTCCTCCCAGTCCTGAAAAGCCCAATTGTGGGTTTCCCACCATCATGCAGGGGTCGCGCGCATAGCCAAATCAAGTGCCCAAAACCTTCGTTCCTCAGGGACATTTTTTTCTAATGCTTTAATAAATTCCTTAACACTACCAGAACCATCAAAGTAAGTTAGTTCTCTTACCTATGAGGAAATGCACTGGAAGCTCTTCATCAACTTGGGGTACTGCAGTGCAAACACATCATGCAACCGGTTCTGCCATTTTTCTATCTCACCATCTGAGTATAAGAGATATGAGTTGTATTTCTCCCAACAAAACATGTCATTATTTTTAGTGTTGATCCAATCATCATCTCGGGCAGTCAGTTTGTAAATATATTCAACATCCTCCTCATCGCACACCAGCTCTGTATCTCGTTCACCTTCTCTTGGATCCAGGGGGACTATTACCCGCGTACCATCATTCTCAAAGACCATGCTCCTCCTTTTCATATTGATGATACCTCCCATGTCAATAGTCTAATCCAGTCCTAAGAGCATGGGGTAAGGGTCTGCATCATCCAAAATATGGATTACTTCGAAATTTGCATAGAATTTAACTCCCGCAATGTCTACCACAACCTTTGGTAGCATGCCTAATGGAATGATCTTCTGCTAGTTAGCCATACGTAATTGAATGGTAGACCACTCCAGTTTGGGTTCTCCCATCCTTTGACAGGTTTGTTTAGGAAGGACATTGGCATCGAATCTCAGATCCAGGATGACTTGGTCCATTTCGTATTCTCCAATCTATGCAGTCATACACATCTCTCGACCAATCCTTTTCTTGTTCTTATAAGTCTTATTCACAACCTTAACCTTCGTTCAAGGGGCTTCCTTTTCTGTGCAGTTGTCTATTAATTCTTGGAGATTCTCCATCACCTTCTGATTATGTAGTAACTTCATACATGCTTGAAGGAAGGGCTTAACGACTTCATCTGCCTTTGGATCCACATAATTCCTCGAGGTGGATGCTTCGTTCATAGAAAAATCCTTCGTAGCTTCAATGAAGGTCTCTTTCTCTTTCTGTAGGTCTATGCTTTCCTTTTTGTCAGAGGCTTTCCTAATTAGTGGTTCAGCCATAGCTTTTCCCTCAGCTCCTCTAGTGGTAATGTCACTACGCTTAATTACATTGACAGTGGGCCCATCATCACGCGGTTCAGCATTAACTTGTTGTACATTTTGTGTTGTTGTCTATTGTTTTTCCTGCATTTTAGCTATCAGCACAGGAAAGTATTCAATTACATGATTGAAGTGTCTGCAATACCTGCAGGATTGGCACGTAGGGTCCAGGTAGTCTCTTGCATAATATCCAATGTGCCCACAGTTGTAGCAAATTAGTTTCCCTCCTCCTTGACCTGCGCCTCCACCTCTTCCTCTTCCTTGCCCTCTTACAGGGGATCCTCCTCACCTAGAGGGAGATGCTAGTGATGAAGGGTCAGCCTACACCCTGTACAAGTTCCCCCTATCTATCATCAGGTCATACATTCGGTAGTTGTGCTCATCGTGACCCACCGATGAGCAGAATCTGAACCACTGTTGCTTCAATTCTAGGACATAGGCACCTAATCATGGGCAGTGGTTTGTATCATGCCTTCTTTCTACCCAAAAATCAAGGCACCACAGTGTGGGGGTACTTGGTCCAACAATGTCTCTTGGGCGTAATGGACTTGGTCCCCCAGCCTGCATATAATCTGACAATAGAGGGCACTGATCCTTAGTGTGGCCTGATACCTTGCAATGTATGCACCAGACATCTGTGCTAGCTTCTTTACCCTGATCCCTCTGCAGATTCTAAATTTCTAAGTGCATAGCCTCTAGCTAGCTCTGAATCTGCAGCGCCCCAAATTGAGCATTGTCACTTGGCGCAACTTCTGGCTTCATGGAAATCTCCAAGGCTTCTTCCTGTAAATCAATCTTTTGTTGACCCACAGGTCCATGTAGATGTGGTAATAGCATGGCAATGAACCATTCCTTATGTTTTTTGTCCTTATATACAAATCCTTCGTCACTAATGACTTTCTTCAGCTGTTGGTCAGCTTCCCAAATAGACTCCATAGGTCCTTACTTAATATCTTTCAAATCTACTATGCATTGAGAATAGGACTTAGGTTTTTGGAATAGTTGCTTCAGGGCATCCTTGATCTCCTGTATTTTAGGATTCATATGTTGAGCAATGTATCCCATGAACCAATCTAGAGCTCATCCTTCAAAGGCTATTGATAGTTGTGCTCTTTTTACAACATCATTATTAATATTCTGCATAGCCCACACCGCGTTTTCCACGAACCAAAATCGATCCATATCCTCATCTGCCACACCCTTAAAATTAGGTATCTTCATTTGAGCGGCCATATCGTCAAGCAGTGGTGGAGGTGGGGTAGGAGGATTCTTACCCTTGCGTGAGTTTGATGGTGGCGTAGCCGGGGGACTTGTTTCTGCGTGCGCAGCCCTGCCTTTGTTTAGACCAAGTGGATTCCTTAGAGGATTGTACACTGATCTATCCCCTTCTAGATTAACTCAGTAGTATTTATCGCTTTGCGTCATGCTTCTCCTCTAATCATAGGTCATTCACTCAATGCAGTGACTGCATAGGACACCCATTTCACACAATAGCATCTTAATTAGCAGCGGAGAATTTTGCAAGAACTTACCCCTATATCCTTTGAAAAACCTTTGCTCTGCTTCAGAATAGGACACAAAATGATCGACTGCAAACTCAATTACAAATCCACCCAAAACACTCTCAACTCAGTGGTCTATCATCTGGGTAATAGAGTTATTTGCCTTTTCTAATTTTTGGATCAACTCAGGGGTCCAATGCTTGACCTGATCGTCTTTCCAACAGGTTTGGAATTCTGCTAGCCTCGCTAGCCACTCCTGTAGTTTGTGTGTAGGTTACAAAGAAGAACTCGTGTACCTCTGTAAAAATATACTTATTCTTCCACATTTCGGAAAATAGCTTCTTACTTCTATTTTCTTTAAGGGAAAAATCCTGAATCTTATTTTCAAACCAATCCTTGAGTTAAGTCTTTAATGGCTGCCAATGAACTTGTGGAATTACCCAATCTCTCTCTCAAAATGCTCTCGGTCCCGGAAATGGAGGCATTTTTTGGTTTGATGGGTCCTGACCCAGGTTCAAACTTGAATTTTACCAACAAACCCCTGTACTACTAGCCCTTTCAGCAATGACCTGCTTGCGCAAGTCAAGGTCTCACTCAAAGTAGTATGGGAGGGTGTTAGAACCAGGTTTCCACACCCTGAGAGAGAGATTTTAGTGAAGCGGGTGCCTTTAGATCTAGAACAGGCCTGTGTTGAGGGAGCCCTAGCTAGAAACCATTAAGAATATACTTGACTGAATAACTTGTGCGAAGCCCGTAAATCATAAGATAACTAGTTAATAGAAGCAATATGACCAAAAATAACCAGATCTATGCATTCATTACTCCTTCAAGTATCACATCCACGTGCGCATTAATTAACTAATAGTATTCAGTACACAAACATAACTCAGAAATCAATATATAGCGCAACTCATAACAAAATACAGAGATATTCCACTATCAACAAAAGGTCTTCTCATTAATTAATGCTTCAGATTCCACTTACAGACCCATTCACACACCCGCACACATAGCCAGCGGGGTTCGCACACAACAAGACTTAGGGTCTCCACGCACACAGCCATCAGGAGCCCTTAACCAGACAAATCCCCCCAACAAGTATCACAGATCCAATATTCACATCCATAATTAACCTCAAACTAACCTCTAGACTCGATCTTATTCATCTATTTATATTATTTTAGCCTACTCTACTTTATGGTCCATAAACCATGGTTTTCGGACTGTTGGTCTACCCTTTGACCCATTACAATTCATTATGGGCTTTGACTTGCCCCAAAGCCCCTAACCAAACTAAACCATTACAAAATATTACAAAAATATATCAAAATTTTTGTTAGGGGACCCTGCTCCAACACGAGGCCCTTGCACAATCCATTAAGAAACATGAAAAAAAAAATTTAAGCTTAGGAAGAGGATAAATGAACATGAAGAAGCTCTAAATCTTTCTCTGGTATTATTGTTAAACATAACCATGGAAAATATAGGATATGAAAGATAAGAATTGAATGCATCTATTATTCACATGATATAAATTTATAATTCATTTTACATGATCGTTGGATTCCATATTCCAAGGTCTATTGGACTCCCTTTGACTTCTCACATTCCACACCAACTATTATAGGATTAGGTGTCCAACATTCCCCCCCCCCACACTTAATTTGAAGGGGTATATATGAGTCCAAGAAGAGAGTTGTAATATAAAATGTGAAAAAATGCATGGAAACACTAGGATGAATGTGCTCTCTGAAATTTTGGTATAATATGGTGGTTTAAGGATGAACACCAACATTGGAACGCTTAGTGCAGTTACCTAAACTCTTCTAAATTTGGCATGAAGCTGAAGTATTCTGTTAGAGGAACTTCTCCTAATGATTTGAAGAGGGATACCTTCAAACTGGAAAAGGGAGGTATGCAACCCGCATAAAGAAACGATAACCTCAACTTGAAAAGGGAGGTCTCAACCTACGGTGGTTTAAGAATGACCACCAACTCTGGAATTATTAGTGCAATTACTGGAACTCTTCCAAAACTGGAAAGAAGCTGAATTTTTCTACTATAGGAAGTGTCTCAACCCCGCATAGGTGGTTTAAGGTTGACCACTAACCAAAGGAATTCTCAAGGGAATATTTGTCTCTAGATACTTAACTTTGAATCTAGTATGGCAAGTTCTGGCTCAGGCTCACTTGATGTGGCTTTGAAGCTTGTATATGACCATCACTTCTTCCCCTGTTAGATAGAAGGTGAGATGATGGAGAAGAATCAACTGCAAGACTTTTCAATACTCTAGAAAAAGTTCTGACATATGACTAAAATATCTTCTTGGTTGTTGAAGCCCATTTCCAAGAAGCACTCCATCCAAGATGAATCTTTGTTCTTGCAGGAGGATTTTTTTTAAAGCATTTGTTTGAAGAATGAGTGGTTTTATGACAGTTCTTACATGGATAAAGATTAAAAAAATGATCTTTCATATGGTCAACTCGGTCACAATGTTGGAATTTAACATTTTGTTGTTGTTGCTATGGAAGAGGAGATGGATCTGGAACATCTGAAGGTGAACTGTCATGAAGGAATCCACCACTCTAAAATTGGATGGGCTTTGAGTAATCTGGAATATGAAAGGACACATCCTTATCATATCTAAGACTATTTTTATGCTTGTTATGGACAATCTCTTCCCAAGGTCTGATGATGGGCTTGGGAAGTGCTCGCTGAACGTGAATATTTTCATGCAAAGTTGTTCCTAAAATTGGCACTTGATGGGGATCAGCCTCAACTTTACTGACTTGATCACTTGTTTTCTAATGATAGGAGTCAGTTTGAACCTCAAATAGAGGATTGTTCCGGAAAAAAAATGAGTTCAGAATGATGCTTTTGTTGTTGTATCTCTTCTTGTTGTAGCTTTGTCTCAAGCTGCAAAAACTCAATTTTGTCTTGTGAATTTTGCAAACAGGTTATAATGTCAGTAAGAGAAGCTTTTTTTATTCTTACCATGTGGTAAATAGTAGAGTGTATTAGAGAATCTAGAAACTCTAATAAATCATTAATTCTGGCCATTTACTCAACAAATCAAGCTAAAAAAATGTGTTGAATCCTATGTTGTAAAAATGAAGTAGATGCTACACTCTCTCTCATAGACATCAAGCTATGAAAAACACCAAACATGGTTTAGATGGAGCTCAAAACAAAAATGAAAATGAAATATGTCAAATAGAAGGATTCTCAACTCCTACTAAGGCACCCCAAATTTGGAAAATAATCAAAATCACCACATAAAAGGCTCAACTGGTGTCATTAAAGGATCACTGATGAAAGAGCCTCATGGAATTATATTTTTCTGAAAAGGTTGAAACCAATCCACATGAAGAGAATGATCTATCCAAAAACAAAAAATTTGTGATCCTTGTTTCTCTTACATAATGGTGATGGTGATAAACCTGACTCTTCAAAAAGTTATTGAATAATTCACATGTTTGCAATATTGTTAGAACTCAATGATATCCCAGTTAAAAGGTGTAGAGGCAACACATAGATACAAGTATAAGACTTTGCATAGTGCTAACTCGATTGGTGTGCTGATACTCTGAATTCTAATTCTTAAATGTATGCCACTTTAATCGTGTAATTTTTTATTTATCATGATGACCTGGGGAGGAAAATATGCCAATAAAATGCAGAATAGTGACTACAAAACATGAATAAGGAAATTCAGTGTAACCTTGTTTCTTTATCAGACTTTTTCCATTTTCATACAAAACCCTGAGACAAAATCCAAACATTTTTACTCAAATTTTCAAGCAAAGTGTCCACGAGCGCCATTTTTATTGAGTGGTTCTATGTCTCTGTAGAATGCATGAAATTACAAAGACAAACCAAATGGGCATAAGCATAGGATTCCAGTGTAAGAGGAGAGGTGAGAATTAGGTTTTTGGAGCTTAATGGCAAGCTACTCGCTGCATATTGGACCAGAAAATTCTTTCCATCATCAATTTCATCGATATATTTCTCTCATTTGAAGCAAAAAGGTGTCGGCATTGCATAGGCACTATGTATTCACCACAACTAGATATATGACATCTTTTGCTTATATCAATATTGAATAGTAATATTTCTTTCCTCTAATTTGTATGCCACTAAGGACCCTTATATCATCAACAAAACCCACTGAAAACATCATTTATGGAACCCAACTGCAAAAGTCTCCAACGTGGGGTCAAAGCGAGGGTCACAAAAATGATTCTGAGCATTTAGTATACCCTAGATGCAGATATTACATGCAGAATGAGTAGCCAAATGTGCCAAAGTAGTCCAATCATAGAAAAATAAGTAACATTTGGTCTCGCACAACCCTTTGACAGTTCCCTAATCATCCGAGTTGCTTGTGCCTTACACTACAACACTAGTCTGGCATGGTTGACAAAACTGAATTCTATAGCCAATAATATATCAGTGACATAGGTACGCAGAAAGGCTATAATGGTTCCTTCAAGAGGTAGTGGTCATAGAGCTTGATGGATAGAGAAACAGTGAGAGGAGGTACACTAAGCGAGACAGATGAGGAGAGCACCTGTGCTGTGATACCATGTTAAACATAACCATGGTGAAGACAAAATATGAAATATAAGCATTGAATGTATATATTATTCACATGATATAAATTTATAATACATTTTGCATGACCATTGGATTCCATATTCTAAGGTCTCTTGGACTCCCTTTGACTGCTCACATTCCACAACAACCCTTAGAGGATTAGGTGTCCAACAATTATGACCCCATTGGTTATTCAAGGTGTAGAGATCATAGTCATTTTCCCTAGCACACCCTAAATAATAAGAAAGAAACACACCCACTGATAAGTGTAAGATTATATGCCACAACTAATATTAATAAGTGACTAGAAATTATTGAAGAAGTATCTGAAATTTCCTTACATTTGAGAAACTTATCCCGAAAGGATTTGTTCAATTGTTGAATATTTGAAGAAATATTTCCAAGATGATAAATAATTTTTTGATAATCAGTGTCTAAATTTGTGAATAAAGGAAATGCTCTAAGTGATTTCTAATTAACACAACCAAACCTTCCAAATCCGAAGAGGATAAAGAAAATCAAAGCTAGATGGTTTGATAGAATAAAAATGTTACAAGGTACTATTGTTAAGTGTTAAAATATTGTGATCATAGAAGAAACACCTTTCTCAAAGTTGCAAAATTTCTTGAGGACCTTCAGGGTGAACAAATAATCAAAGATTCCATGATGATTCCCAAATATATTTTAAAATAAGAATTAGAAAATATGAAAACATCATTAGGTTCTAATTTCGATAACTTAACAGAATTTTCAGAGGCCCAGATTAAAAAGTGGTTGGTTACTTTTATTAATGACAATGAGGAACTATCTATAGCTAGATAACTATGATTAGATACACATGAAATCGAGAAAGATATCTTTGGGTTACAAGTAAATAAAGACATCATAGTTCCTCTCATGAAATAATATATTGAAGAATGACCACTATAATCATTATGAGAAATAAAAAAATCCCAATAAATTCCCAAGTTGTTTGGATAACAATATTTCTTAGAATCATATAAACCATACACTTCCTCAACAACGAGGATTATTCATTCCACATTTGATCCTTCTACAATTTTATGAATGTTATTTTTCTTTTCAAGTAATTCCCTTCTATCTTCTCAGTCTTGGATCAATCCACTTTATTGAACTGTTACATTTTTTCTAAATCCAATCCCTAATTTTATTTCCTTTCGTTTCTTTTAGGTACCTTTTATCATTACTGTTGGTCCACTGGATCCCAACGTCAACCCCTTTAGGGGGTGAATGCATTTTTGTAATGATTAACTAACATGATTATGTGACTTTTCTTTAGGCGTTTAACTCTATTATGAAACTTCAAGTCCATATATTATTTTTTTGACTCTCGCAAAGAGCTTATTTTAGGAAATCCTTTCAATTGTGGTTATAAAGCATTAATTTCCAAATAATAAGTAAGAATATCATGGATGTTTTCCTATGATCTTGTGATTCCAAATGCATGATATCATTTTATAATTCTCTGAATTTGTGGACCAATGTTGTGGACCAATGCTTTCTATTTCCATCTATTGAATTTGCTTGATATATTTTTCCTCACATATGATTATGGATGACAATGTGGAATAAAATTATGAGAATTTAATTTACTTTGTTATTTTTTTATTTTGTTTTTCTTTCTAAAAGAATGCCTAGTCCACTCCTAGTCCACTCACAGGTGCATGAGTTGAATTTTTTATTTCTATATTCAATTTTTGAGAATGATTTTGTTTAAATAGAGGACAACAACCTCTTTAAAAACATAGAGGGGTTATGGAAAAGAAACCCTACAAGTTTGACCTTTTTCCTATCAGGAAAAAACATCAATAGTGACCAATTAGCAAATCAAAACAATGAATACTAAAGGCTCATAACCACCTACACAAATTAACCACTTCAATGACAAAGCTAACTAAACAAATATAGCATTCAATCCTTAAATTCTTTAATATTTTGGTGTGGCTCATCAATTGGGGTTATCATGAGTGGTTGCAAAGAATGGTTGTTAGCTTCCTCACATAGGTTCAATTCCCTATGTGTGACATGATGATGAGAAATAATGGCTATGTGCCTATGAATATTGTTGTATTAACCCTCAATCTTTCCCTCAAAGTGGATGATTTCCCTTGAAAAAATATTTGGGTGTGGCCAACAAATGGTTGGAGTTTCTTTTGAAAGAAATTATCGAACTAAAAATTTGAGTTAATCACACTAATCATGGGTGTTAACCATGATGAAAACACGGAGTTCAAAAATTCATAAGAAAATGTTTGTTCCTCTCCTATTATTTTGAAAATATTATAATGAGTAAAATTCGATAAGGAGCTTTCCTACATAAATCCCTTCCAATTCACAATGTGAATATAATGACTGAAATTTGTACATATCATTAATCACATTAAGAATATAATATATCAAAATTTTAAGAAGAATATAGTGTACATCAAACTATAATGCTTAACTACATATGTACATGAAGAAATCTAAAAAAATAAACCAACATAGATCCATCTTAAACCCAAATATATCAAGCACTAAATTCAAATATATCAATATTTAAGATGGATCAAATTTCTTAAAGTATATTTTTTTATCATTTAATATGAAAGAATTAATACATGACATGGAATTAAATGATAAAAAAGTTACACCTTACAAATTTTGATATCTTTCTGTGCTTAATAGATCTAGGTTTAAGATGGATCCACGTTAGTCTAACCATGTCATATGGAGCTACTTAAACTCTATTAATTGGTAAAATGTGCTTGCTTTATTACAAAAAAGGATGGCTTCTCAACATAACCTCCAATAATTCATAGGCTTGAACCTTGATTTTGATGGTACCTAATCCCCTAAGTTCTTGAGGGCTACAATACATCTCCCAACTAGCTTAATAGAAACTTGGTCGTTAATCAAGCTTAACCCAGGGAAAGTTGTGAGGGCCTTTTCAAGTGTCTATAAGCTATATTTGACAAGACCTAACAAAAAGAGTAGTATAGCTAGTTTCCTATACTTTGGTGCAAGTTTGGATTTTTTTTTTGTAAATGTTGGGGTTTATTGATCCACTTACCTATCTTCTTCTTATCCTATTGCATTACTATTTTACAGAGATTTTTAATATGTTTATTATCGACAATAAGAGATGTTTTTATCAATTATTTCTTTGCATTAATTAATTGTCTAAGTGTTATGGATTGTTTCCCTCTTTAAAGGTTTTAGCCATGTAAAAATTGGTGTCTTGATCTCTTATATATGTGTGAATGTTTATCTTAAAACATTTGACATGTGAATATATATTTTTTTTCAAACATATTACACAACATAATAACTGGTCAAAATTATGAAAACAACTTTCAAATAACTCAAAGCAGATGCCCATACATACCATAATGACTATTAACCTATATATACCTATTCCCCCTCAATACATACATAAGTTTACTATTAAACTTGGCCTTAATATATACCCATTAATTTTATATATACTGGCCTTAATATATACCCATTAATTTTATATATACTTTTATGATCATAACAGAAAGAAAAATAATGTATTCATCCATTTATATTAAAAATAATTAATAAAAAAAAAATTATCTATATTATTTATAACATTTTCAATTTTGTTTTAAATATACTAACTATAATTTATTATTAATAATCAATATTCTAATTTACACCATTATTGTACATTAATCCTTTAAAGGAAATTAAGATTACATTACAATCATTAATAATAATGGAAAAAAATAACTTAATTAACTCTGCCAAGCTAAAGCCATATGTAGGGACATTACCATTATTGTCGATTTAGAGAAATGAATTGCAAAATGAGGACAAGCTAAACCCATATCTTAAAAGTAGGATATGGCACTACAATTATCATCATTGCAAATAAATTATGTGTATAGCCACATTGAAAGGTCCATACTTCAATACAATTATTTATTGATATTCCAATGTTCCATGAATAAAGTTTCTAATTACGGATAATAAAGTTTATTATTGGTTGACCTACTTGAATTGATGTTTGTGAATTTTTAACATAATTAAAGTATGAAAATAAGTCAAAAAAAAAAAAAAACAAAGGAATTGGGATAATTAAAGTGACTTGATTTGAGTGATGAAAAAGTGGAGTTTTAATAGTAATTTTTAATTTTAAAACTGAGAATTCCAATACCATAAAGTGAAAATTTAAACATAATATCATAAAGTGGAGTTTTAATTATAACTTTCGAGGAAAGATGCTATAAATTTCGATATTATTATATTAATAATGATAAAGTTGTAAATTAAAAAAGGTATGGTATTATAATATAAATTAATAAGTTAGTTTAAGCCAGTGTAAACTATTAAAAAATATTATTATTATTTAGATTTATATTTTATTTAAAAAAAGAAATTCTAAAAAAATATTTGGATATATTTATCCAAAGGGATCACTTTCTACTTGTTTATTATCAAAACTTAATAAGATTTCAAGGAGAATTGATGACCACATAACTTCTTATTGGCCAGATGCTTTAGCAAGACAAATTCAACTAATTTAAGAAATTCAACTAATTTATTAAGTTAACTGTTACATCTTATTCTCATTAATATATGATTAGATCTTAACCCATAAGATATCAAGGAGAATTGATGACCACATAACTTCTCATTAACCAAATGCTTTAGCAAAAAAAACTCGACTAATTAATTAAACTAACACTCAAAACTTATTCTTATTAATATATGATTATATTTATTTATCAGCTAAAAATATCTTAATATAGATTAAAAATAAAAATTAAATACATTTTTATATTTAAAAAAACAAATAAATAAATAAATATGATTAAAATATAGTATATATATTAATATGTCATTATATATTTAAACAATTTAATATGATTAGATTTATTTATGAGCTAAAAATATATATTACTCTTGCGTATAGGTCAGAAATAAAAATTAAATATATCAATATATTTAAAAAACAAACAAATAAATACATATGATTCCAATATAGTGTATATATTTTAATATGGTATATATATTTTAATATGTCAATATTTGTGTGATTATATATTTAAACAATTTAAATTATTTTAATTTTATTATTATTATATATATATATTTAGAGGAATTCAATTTTTAAACTTGGTAATAATTGGGGGATTTGAATTTTGGATCTCTCAATTTTCAAAAATTTCACATTATTTTAGTAATCACCAATTAAAATGCTCTTGAGACTATCAATTATTTCTAACTGTAAAATCAATAAGAATAAAACCCTGAATCTAAATGATGATGCTATAGAAAAACCCATTAATACCATCTATCAATTAAATACTTGAAATATATTTCAAATTTTAATATAATAAAGATGTGAAACATATTATATAACACTAACTTTTTGCATAATATTAATTCAAACTTTTGAATATATACACATTATTTAAGATAAATATATTTTTCAATTTTTTTATAATTATACATTAAATTGGTATTTGAGATTTCCATCTGTATGAGATAAGGGATTTATTGCAAGGTAATGATTTGACTAATTAATTTTATTGACCATTCAAATTTAAGAAAACTCTCTTTTCGATTTGAATATGTAATATTTTATAATAAAAAAAATATTTATAAATACTGAATTTACAAATACTAAATCAATTTAAAGTTTAAAATATTTATTTAAAAATATATATATGCTTTTTATTTCAATATTTTTATTTTCTTTATTATTTAAAATATAATAATATTTTTAAGTACTTAATAAATTTAAATTAAAATAAATTTATATTAATGTAATTTTTAAAAGTTATATTAGGTTTTAATAATTAAGAATATGTATTTCTCTTTAAAAAAATTATAAATCCAAATATAAAGTCAAATAAAATATAAAAAAAAAGAACTCATATACTAATTTGATTTTTTGTTTGAGTATCACTTTAAAATTAAATTAATAATAATAATAATATAGATAAATGTCTTTTCGGATTAATCACATCAAGTTTCGAATCAACCAACTAATCTACGTTTGGAACCAACTAATGTGGTTCATCATCAAGACAAGGTGAAAAAGGCAACCTATCTTATCGAATAAATAGTGTGGATGCATGCATCATTGCACGGTATTAGCGACAGAAACTAGTCAAGAATAATACTAAATATTTTTAATTAAAATTATTGATTAATAAATTTTAAAATTTATTAAGAAGTGATAATATATATATCAATTTAAAATTTATTAGTCAATAATTTCAGTATTACTCCTTAATAACTAATTAACTAATTCATTAACTACTAGTTTTTAAACGGCTAGTTTTCAAGTGCTAATTTTATGTGGCTAATACCATGCAATGATACATCCACATTATTTATGTGATAAGTTCGGTTGGCTTTTTCACTTTGTCCTGAGAATTAACCATATTAGTTGGTTAAAAACCTAAACCAAATCTTAATAATGTAATTAATCTAAAAAATCATTTATCTACTTTATAAATCACAAAAGTTTTCAATATAGCAATAATAATACTATTCTAAATATTTTACACGGTTAATATACTTTATATATATTTCAAATATAAATATTTTAAATTTTAAATTTAATAAAAATAATTTTAAATTTTTAAATTTTAATATTAGATATTTTAATAATAGTGATGATATTTAAAAACGATGAATCCATTTTTAGCATCAAGAATAACTTTTCCAATCGATTCGAAAATCATAACATCTCACCCACTTCCTCTTTTTAATAATCGTTTTGTGAACGTCCTATTGACTTAATAACACAACTAAAGTGGGCAATAATGTAAATTAATTGATTGATTGATAATAGTAATCTATACCCAAAAACATGAATAATGTGACTTTCCAAAAGGTATATTGGAAAATCAATTTAAATGATGTTTATGGTGAACCCACCCTAGTTCAGTCAACATGAATGATGTTTATGTTAACTCTATAATTCCCATTAATCAAGGTAAAGTTGAATTGATGTAACCATCACTTAATCATGAATATTAGTGATATCATTATTTTCACTTTCATCTTTACAATTCCCATTAATCAAGGTAAGGGTGAATTAATGTAATTATTATTTAATCATAAATATTAGTGATATTATTATTTTTTGAGTTGTTTTTAAGTGTGATGTTTTGAAAAAATTTCGGGTTAATTATCATATAATTTATTTAGAATATGACAACGATTCATTGAATTTGTAAGTTTGATGGGTGAACCTTACACAATCAAAGTGTCTTATAGGTATAATCAAAAGTCTAGTTTAAACAGCACAAATTTTTTCGCCAAATTCTAACTAAAAATCCACTATAAATTCCAAAAAATCACACTTGAAAACAATTCCTTTTCACTTTCATCTTTACAATTCCTATTAATCAAACTAAAATTAAATTGATGTAATCTTCACTTAATCATAAATATTAGTGATACCATTACTTTAAGGTTGAGTTGGTAGAACTATCACCTACCAAATTAGGAATGACATTCATAAAATATGTCCTGCAATATCTTTGTATAAAGTTTGTTGGAGGTACATAATATCTCTCACAGCTTTTCTAATTTAGATGTCAACATTCTAATTCATTCGAAGGGTCTACATCTCTCCCTGCATGGTAAGTGGATGATTATAATATATATTTGTTGGTAATATAAAGTTTAATCAATATTACCAACCATTATAATATGGGAATTTATTTGATGGTGGACAACTCTCACCTGCCATGTTTTCATGTGCCCCCTCACTAGACAGGTGATTGAATTTGGGAGGCAACTTGTCAAAGGATTGAAATTTGAATCGTTGACTTGATGGTGGATATTAGATTGGGAGGGTGTTGTGTTAATTTCCATGTCTTCTTTTTAAAAATGTGATGCCTTTCACAATTACTCTGGTGAAAACCCCATATGGTACCTTTCACAATTATTCTGGTGAAAACCCCATATATCCTTGGTGTACATAACCATGTTTTATGTTTGTTGTGTAACATATTTGTTATGTCTATGTTTGTTGTGTAACATATTTTCTATGTCAATATTTTACTTGGTAGTCTATTGCAATATTAAATCAGCGTAATTTTTAATTAAAAAGTCTACAAGTTATAATATGTCAATAATATGTGAATTAGAGAGGTCAGTTATTTAAATATAATTAATTATTTTAAACTAGGTTGAGAATTCTAAAGGTTTATAACGTTTTATTTATTTACAATATTTTATTTTATTTTTTAAATTATTAAAAAGAAAAAGATCATAATCAATATTTCGATATAATAGTTTTTTATAAATATTTTGAATTTTATATATTATGAATTTGAAAATATTACACATGTTATTATAAAAATAATTTATTTTCAAAACTTTTAGCCTTTTATAAATGACAATTTGGGTAGTAATTTGGATGGTGAATTGGTAGTTTTATTTACATTGCGGAATTTGTTTTTATAAATTTT
Source organism: Pinus albicaulis (assembly GCA_034641835.2). Classification (NCBI taxonomy): domain Eukaryota; kingdom Viridiplantae; phylum Streptophyta; class Pinopsida; order Pinales; family Pinaceae; genus Pinus; species Pinus albicaulis. The sequence goes on from CM076579.1 coordinate 1,279,974,565, forward strand.
TAGAAATGTCATCAACAAAATGTCCATGATGCACCTTTTCAATCACAAGTTTTATATAATAAAATATTTAGACATGTCCATGATTAAGAATGTAGAAACTTCTATGGTTATGTTGAGACGTGAGAACTCTTTTGCACGGCTCTTTATAATTATCAAAATTAGTATCAAAATAAGTTTCTAACACCATATATTTACTTTAGATGCTATTATGGTATTAGTTGCATCCAAATATTTGTGTGTGGGGCTTAGGTGGGGGAAGGGAAGAAGCCCAGTGGGTTAGTTCAACTAGTACCAACATTGTTGGCCATTTGGCTAGTCTATGCTAGTAGGTACTCAATTTGAATCTTCTTGGATTAGGCATAGTTGTGTATGCCAATAGGTTTACCAAGAATGTCATCCATGAATAAGGTTTTAATTGCATGTGTATGTGTGTGTGTATACACGCGCACACACACACATGCTATGAAAACCTTATGGAGAAACTTGAGGGATATATATATATATATATATATATATATATATATATATATATATATATATATATATCACACTTGATTAATGGCAATCTTGTTACCATTTCATGTTATTCATTATTTTCCATTTTCCTCATATCTAGAGTTTTTCCCATATAAAAATGACTTTCCCTTGCCCTTCGTAAATGATAATTATAGTTACATAGTTGAAACTAGTGACTTTACATTTCAAAAGTTTTGTTGGTTAAAAGTGTGGTTTTGCACTTATAACCTACATAATGCCCCGCCACAAAACTAGTATTATGGGTGACATAACCCCTTCTCATTTTAGCCATCTCCCAATTTCACACGTAATATTTTCCCCTCCACAAGGCATATTCCACCCTCATCCTTCTTATATTTATTGCTAATGTTTTTCCTCGTATGCCGCATCATGGCATGAAACTTTATATTTTTAGTTGTCTTACTTATTATCTTATTCTCCTAACCTTGAATATCATTTACTAACCTTCTATCCATTTCACTGAGTACATGATGTTAGCCCTGGAATCAACACTTGGATTGTGACAAGCGCCTGACCAGACAAATCTTAAGCTCAAGGGCTTTTCTTACATTTGGATTAGGTTTTTTTTTGGAAAGTGGTTGGAACTTACACACACTGAATGGGATTTTAAGCAAATAAGAATATCTCACATATATGAGGGCACTGGTGCATGATGTGGTAGCAAGTTTGAGTTTGTAGCTTGATGGTTAGAAGATTGAAAGATAAACATTGGATGTGTAAACAGAAGCCCACTACTTAAAGAAAAGGGTGACACAAATTCTAGATCTAAAATGTATAGTGAAAGAATGCTTTAAAAGACTTACAAGAGTCTCACTCTACATTTTAAGAATCTCATTAAAAAGAATGCTTCCAACTAACATGACCTCATGAATCAGGAATGATTGATGAATCAAGACTGACAAAAACAAATTTACAATCATGTCAGATCAAAAGACTTATAAGAACATGAAACATGATTTAATTCGACCCCAAGGAATTCTTATGAACAATCTTCAATTAATACTTAATCAAGAAAGCTTGAAACAAGAATTACAACAACGTATCAATATGTCTTAGAGGTTCACAAGACTGATAAAAGCATGAGATAGAACTTTCATATGAAATCTAGAAAGATAGATAAAGTATGTAAAAATAGAAGGGAAAACAATACACGCACCACACAGTTTTTGAGTCCTCGAGAGTGCATTTGGATGTATTATATACTCAAAAATATACAACATAGTATACAATAAGACGAAGAACCAACGAACCCTTTCTTCATGGCTTTACATAGCATATATACAAAAATATGTTTGGTTGAAGTCTCCACAAAATGTGCAAGTCTGTTTTAGAGACTCTATTACAATCCTTTACATATAGTAAAGCTTGTCTTAAACATAATAGAAAATTAATCATAAATACAAATGAAAACAAAACATGATAGTATGGAGCTCGAAATGGCTGAACTGATGTGGTTGGGTGCTCCTCATTTTCTAGAAAGACTGCCTCCACAAAAAGTGCAACTACCAACTGAAAAGGACACTTGGACCTTTATCTGCAAAAGTGTAGGAGTAACCAATTGAAATGAGTAACCAACTAGAAATGACATATGGAAGATAACTTGACTAGATGACACTTGGCAAAAGACTATTACCATTGAGGCTTCATTCACTTTATCACCACTTAGTATCATTCTTTCGAAACTAGAACCAAAACGAAACATTTTCACCTTCTTATACAAATTCCTAAAATAATAGCTACTTTTCTGGAAAATGTAGCTATTTCTGAAAATACTATGTATAAGCCAAAAATGATATGATTCTTAAGATTTTCATGGTTTTTTACATTCAATCATCAAAGATCTAGTATAGAAGCAAAAATCCTAATAGCTTCTGCCTTGGTGACCCTCTTGTTTATCTTTCTCTTCTATACTTTCTTTTTCTTCTGAGCCTTCTTCTTCCCTGGATCATTTTCTGGGCTTTCATATATGTTTATTATTTCATCTCTGAGAGCAGGTTTGGTTATGAGTTTGCTTGCTAGTCTGAACTTGTTCTTTGGTCTGGTATGAGGAATTTGAATGTATGGATTATGAATGCAAGAATGCCTCCTTCTTCCATGGAAAACTCTACTTGACTGCCCTTTTTCAAACTCTGATTCACTAAACTTTGTTTCACTGCTATATTCTTCAAAAGATGAGTATGAGTGGATTATAGCTTTTTTCTTCCCTTTAGCTAAAGAATTGATAGATGAATAAAGTTGGGTTGTAGTTGGTTCTTCTATTGTAGTGGTCTCTGAAACTTTGCTTTTCCCCTTAGTTGATGTTTTAAGAGAGGAAAATACTTGTGCAAGTGTAGGCTCCTCTGGTGTTGGAGTGGCATTATCTTCTTGATTGTCCTATCTATCCTTTAGAACAAGGCATGGTGTCAAGGTTTCAGGGATGACTTCCACTGAAGATCCCTTTGTCAAAATAAGTTTTATCATACGTTTACCCTTTGGAGAGGAAGCTACCTCTTCTTTGCCTTTAGACATAGCATTCTTATAAGGTAGGGTAGATTTTTGTTTGAGTTTTCTTGCATGCTTCTACCTAAAATACCCCAAGGTCAATGGCTCCTGAGGTATTCTTCTAGTGTAAACTTCCTTGACTGGTTGCACTGTAAGTATAGGAGTGATGGTTGGTAGAGTGGTGGTTTGAACTCTAGCTCTCCTAGCTGAGTTCCTTGTCTGTCTACTATATGGTGTAGAAGATTGACCAGTTTGTAAAGGGGTCAATGTAGGTGCAGGGCTTGACTGTTTCTCTTAGGTCTTTTTCCTTCAAGGCATTTTTACCCTCCTCTTTGAGTTAACACTACTGAGACTTTCATCTGCTAAAAATGTTTCCCATGTGGTTCTCTTATTTTTTCAGATGATAAACCACAAACATTTTTATTAAAATGCCGTGATAAATATTGTGAAGAGAATAGTCTGGTTTCTTTGTGTTTTGGGACATTTTTAACAAAGATGTATAGAGGAAAAATGGCAAGTTCATAGGTTTAGAGCCCGATATGTGAGCTAGGAACCTCATCTGGTATTGATGCATAGTGGAAAACCTACCCTCACATGTAATATGATGCTGCAAAGTGGTAATAACATCATGCCACTCAAGCTTGAAATAAGAAATCTGAACAGTAGGGGTCCAATCTATATTTTCATGTTCAGGCTTTAGATATGGATTTAAATCATATTTAAGCATAGTTTTCCTCTTGTACTAGGACACACCTGTAGCTGATGTTTGTGTAGCCTTTGCAACAATAGTCTCTGTGATCCTTAAGGTCCAAGACCCCAGCTTAACATGCTCTTCATCAAAAGACTCTGCAAATGCCTGAGCGAGTGAAAAATTTTCTCCTAAAAAAATCTTTAGAAATCGATACCACGCTGCTGCTTGGAACTGAGGCTTTGCACAGTGATCAACGAAACGGGTATTGGCCGGTTCTAAATGGTTCACCTTACCACCCTTACCCATTCTGTTAACAACTAACTTATCCACTAATTCACACCTATAAAACAAGGAACAACAACCCTACATGAAGCCCTAACTGTTGGCACAAGGTAACTATTTTATTGGAGGATAAGAAACAGTTTGTGGAGCTTTCACGAGGGTAAATGGAAATAGAACTCTGCATGCCCTAAATCACGATGAGAGAGAGTGACACCAAATCAAAATGATTTAAATTATGGTGCCAACTCATTCGACCAAACATTTCACTCCATCACATTATTAACTAATAGCTACTCGTACCTATTTCACTTTAATGAGTAGCATTAGATTTGACTAGCCTTAGAAAATAAAATAGCCAACTCCTTTTAATAAATCCTTCAATTAGAAATAGCCACCTTTCAAAAGAGTAATACCTCCTTTTTTAGTAGAACTTCAATATTCAAAGAGCAGTGTCTCTTCACCCAATTAATGCCTCTTTTACCTCCTTGTGCAAATTCTTCGGGAAATAGCTACTTTTTTGAAAAAGGTAGTTATTTCTGTGTTGCTCGTAAAACCAGATTTTTTGAAGAAAATAGTTGTCTTTCTAGGAGAGGTAGCTATTCATGTGTTATTCCTAAAACAACTGGTGACTCTGAAATTTTGTCCTTAACCTTGGATAGAAAATATCATGGTGAATAAATAAGAATTCTCAAGCTAGAATCATGACCTTAACTACTCAAAGCAGTTTAAAGGCTAATTAAAAGAAATTCTACCCTAATAACTCTATAACACAAACAAACTATTTTACTCAAAATTATTTTGGATTTTGCTAAAAATGATAAAAAATAATGCACATTTTAACCCTCCAAGACCTTCAACCATGGGTTGGGAGACAAGAGAGGTTCAAAGACACAACGTACAATGATGACCAGAATTTGAAAAATTTCAATGCTAACAGTGGCTCCTATTGGGGATGAAGTCCTCCCTGTGAGGCTTCAAGTACTGTAGATTCAGTGCCTTAAACTCTCAGGACTTTGAATTTCAAAAGGTAATGACATGAACTGAATTTTATTGATTGAACTGAAAACCAACTCTATTCATAGACACAAATACCATTGGGCATGGATTTTTATTGAAACAACACTCCGGATATTTACAATGGAAAGACTGACTTAATTATCAAACAATTTTTTTTTGAGAAAATGACCATTGACTGGACCTCCATTTAATTGATCATCATCTAAATGCTTCAGCAGAAATGTATTATTTTCCAGAACTTGAGCAATTTTGAATGGCCTAAACCACAAGTTGTCAAACTTACCATGATTTCCATGGTCTTCTCTTCTTGCATCCCAGCAAAATACCAAATAATTTCTTGACAAACCTTTTGTTTTGCTCTTTTGTCAAATACATATTTTACTTTGGCTTCGCATTCCTGTTCTTTGTCCATCAGAGATTCCTGGATTTTATGAGCTTCTATCAGTTGCAACGTCCTTCTCTGAATGGGATTTGAATTATCAGTTTCATCTTGTGAGAACTTCATAACAAGAAGGGCCAACTGTAATGGGATCACAACATCAACACCATAAACAAGTTGAAAGGGAGAAAGTCCAATTGACCTCTTTTTGCTTACTCTATCTGCCCAAAGAGCGTGAACTAGTTCAGTATCCCAATTTCTTTTGTTTTATGTCATCATCTTCTTTATGATTCTTACTAAGATTTTTTTAATGACTCAGCTAACCCATTACCTTGGGGGTAATAAGGTGTAGAATGAGTCAAATCAATGTTATACTTCTGACAAAAATTGTTCATATTGGCATATTTAAAATCCATTGCATTGTTAGTAACCAAATTTTGAGGGAAACCAAATCTAGATATAATATTTTCCAAAAAAAAATTAATTATTACCATGTTAGTGGTGTTTCTAGTTGGAATGGCCTCAATTCCCTTTCTGAAATAGTCCTTGGTTGTAAGAATCCACTTGTGTTGTCCTGATGATGGCGGATGAATCTCACCAATAAATTCTAACCCCCACTGCTAAAAAGGAGCATCGGCTGAAATAGGAATGAGAGGTAGTGAAAGTAGCTTCTACTTACCGAAAAAATTTTGACACTCAATGCAAGATCTAACTTTAGCAAAAACATTAGAGAAAAGAGTTGGCCAATAATAACCAACTCTTAGAATTTTATCTGTGGTAGCTTTCCAATATAAATGTCCACCACACCCCCCGCATGAATCTCTGTCATAACTTTATGTGACTTGGCTTCATCTACACATCTCAACAAAACTCCTACACGGTCTTTCAAATAAAGATGTTTTTCCATTATGCAATACTTGACAACCTTCAGTTTAAAAGCCCTTCTCTTTGATATTTCCATTTCTCGAGGACAATTGAAATTTAATAAAAAGTACACTATATCCTTATACCAGTTGGAATAAAAGAGTTCAAGATAATCAGATATACCTTCTTTATCTGTTTCTTCAGCTACCTCCATGTTCAGATTTATAGCTTTGCAATTTGATTATGCCATCAAGAGGGCTAAGCCCTATCCCTTTATCAATTTAGTAGGTCTAATTTCAATGTAAAATTCCAGAATATTTGTTAACCATCTACCCCTCCTGCCATCTGTGTCTGGCTGCAACAATTCATCCTTGACATCAATATTTGGCACAAAATCAATGACTTTTGAATGCAGAACATAAATTCAAAAAGACTTTAAAGCCTTTACCAACGCATATGCCTTTTTTTCAACTAAGTTGTACTTTAGTTCAACATCTCTTCATGCATGGCTGAAAAAATAAATTGGCTGCTCTAAGCCTTCCTTGTTCTTTTGAAGTAAAACTATTGCAATAGTTTCCTCAGAAGCATATGAAAAAGTCAGAAAATCCTTCTCAAAATCAGGGCTAATTAACATTGGGGCTTCAGTCACGGTAGATTTGATTGATAAGAAAGAGTTTTTTGCTTTCTCTTGCCACTTGAACTCTGTATCTTTATTCAACAAGAAATTTAGATGTTTAATAAGTTAGGCAAAATTCAGAACAAAATGCCTCAAAAAATTAATTTTACCAAAAAATGATTGTAACTCTTTCTTTTTCTAGGTAAACCAATTTTATGTATAGCTTCAACTCTCCCTAGGTCAATGCAAGTACCACTTTCTATTACAATGTACCCCAATAGTTTTCCTTCTTGAGAAACAAAGCATGATTTCTTTGGGTTTAAAGACAAACCAAAATTTTTTCATTTGTTAAATACTTGCTGCAAATGTTTTAAATTATCCTCATTAGATTTTGAAAAGGCTGTTATATCATCCAAATAAATGAATACAAATGTGTCCTTTTCCCCTACAAAGGCAATGTACATTTCCCGCTGAAATGTTGCACCTACATTCATTAAACCGAAAGGCATCTTATTGTACATAAAAGTTCCCCAAGGTGTAGTGAAAAATGTTTTCTCCCTATCTTGTTTATCAACTGAGATTTGATTGTACGCAAAAAAATCATCTGTCATTGACAACCTCTTTGAGCCTACAAATTTCTGCAAAATATGATCCATTTTGGGTAAAGGATAGTTATATTTCAGCAAACAGCCGTTAAAATTTCGAAAATCAAAACAAATTATAATATTGCCATTCTTCTTTTGAACCAGGACTATATTAGCTACCCAATCGGAAAATCTTAAAGGCATCATTATTTTGGCATCCCACATTTTTCTGATTTCTTTTTCAATGATAGGGAGCAACATAGGATTAATATGTCTTATCTTCTATGCCATGGGCTTTGCTTCTGATTTAAGAGGAATTTTGTGTTCCATTATACTTCTGTCATACGTCTTCAAATCACTGTAAGACCATGCAAAAATGTATGCATATTGCTTCAACAAATTGGCATATTTAGTTCTAGTTTCTTGAGGAAGAAATTTAGAAACTTTAACATATCTAGGCTAATTTTATGTACCAATATTGCAGTCAACTATACTCTCTTCATATGTTTGACTAGAAAGGCTTTAAAAATACATAATTATTGTCAAACAACCTCTCTAAAGGAACCAAGGCTTTACGATTGAAGTTTGTTTTTAGATCAATAATGTATTTTCCAGCTATAGTCTTTTTGAATGGCTTGTTGTTCTGACTTACAGTTATGTCTTGCTCATTATCAATCTGAATGTATGAAAACTCCTCCACACATTCCAAAAATTTATGAATTTATTTATCATCTTCAAATAATATCCAGTATTTGATATTGTCAGGAATGGAAGGTCTATTTTTAATCTGAACACCATATGTTGCTTTAATATCAAGAGGAACCTTAAAATTACTAACAACAATGGCTAGTGAATCTGCCATTTCATTTTCTTCTCTAGAAACAAAATTCAAATTGAATGCTGAAAAATTATGTTCAATTAAATACCACACTTCATTTCTGTAATTCTTCAATTTTGAATTTTTTACTTGATAATTATCTCTCACCTGTTGTACCACCAACTTTGAATCAACAAAAGCAGTCAACTGTTCAACTCCCAAATATTTTGCTGCCTTCATTCCCAAAATAAGTGCTTCATACTCGGCAGTGCTATTAGTAGTGACAAATTGTAATTTGTATGATAAATTCACAACCTATTGAGTGGGAGAAATCAGAACTACACCAGCCCCTGATCCCTCTCTTGATGAGGCTCCATCAAAATACAATCTCCAGATCTGCCCTGCTTCTAAATTCTACTCTTTTGTGACTTGCAAATGTTGTTTTTTACCGATTTCAGACTGAAAATTGTTGTCATCAGTAGCAAGGTGTAAAATGGATGATCCTAAATCCTTCTCCTCTACATATATAGGATTATTTGAGGGATTTTTCTGATCACTTATGATATAAGACATATGTGTTTCCCTATACAATCTCTTGAATTCTCCTCCAAAGACTTGGATAGTGGCATATGTCATATCCATTTGAAGAGTACCACCCAACTTTTTGGACCAAGATCTAGAAAGATGCATTCCAAATATATAAGGTTTGTCTACAACCACTACATCCATCACTAGACTTTTCATGGAGAACTGGGTAAGACAAATTCCCAAGTCTTTGATCACTATTAAACACTTGACCCTTTTAGAATCAAAAGTGTAAATATCATGGTATTGTTTAGTGATTTCCAACCCTAATTCATCCATCACTTTCTTAGGCATCAGATTATGAGAGACCCCAACATCTAATAGGCAGTTATGCAATAATTTTTTATGAATGTTGAGTGAAAGATAAACAAGTGGAGAATTATCATCATTTTGATCTTGGACATGGCTGCCCAAGTAGATGTTTGGATGTTCATCCTCAAGATTGACTAAATAAGGAGCAAGAGATGGTTGTAACAAACTTTTAAATGACTCTATGTAGGCTGGATTTTTCAACAATTCAAGGAGTGGAACCTGAATCTTGATTTTATTCAATTATGACTTGAAACTAAAATTAAGAGGAGTCACATTTTTATTTTCTACAGAATTTTTGATGATTGGAGCAAGCTTAGGTGATGGAGGAACATAATTAACTTTTGCCTTTTATTTGGCAGCATGTTTTTCAGAATCTTGTTTTTGTTGAGGCTATTGGACAACCCCTTTTTACCACAAAGGATAATTTCTTATCTGATTTTCAGGTTGATTTTTCTCATTTTGGACATGAATATGAGCATCTTCATCATTTGAAAATAGATTTATCCTAGACTGATCTTCATACTCTTGAAAATTCAAACAAGTTGACTTTGGTATCTCCCCAAAAAGATTTATATCTTCATCCTCCTCTTCTTGTTCTTGTTGATTTTCTTCAGAAAAATTATTCAGTGGAGGTTGAACATTTTGATCATCATGATTTATTCTTGGGCATTGTAAAAAATTTTGAGGCTGAAAGGGTCTCCTAAAAGGAGCATGATTTTTGTTTCCTTCGTTTCAAATGGGCATAAAAATAGACCTATTTTATAACTTTAGTTTTGTCATTTTGGAAGGAATACCTTTAATAAAATTAGACATTTGATCAATATTTTCTTCAATTGTGAAAGTTTTAGAGGAAGAAGAATGTTTCTCCTCTTTCATTTTCATTTTATCATTTGCTCACTTCTGCTCTTCAATTTTCAGTTTATTTGAGGCCATAAGATTTGACTTCAATCCAATCGCAACCTCTTGCATACCTACCAACGTTTGTGGATTCTCAGCTCTCAACCATAGTGAAAAATTGGAGTCTAAGGCATTGGAAAAGGTTATAATCATTGTGGTTTCAGGATGTTTGAATTCTACAGGAATATTTTGATAAAATTTATTGAATCTCTCTGTAAAATCCGCCAATGACTCATCAATATTTTTCTTTAAAGCTCCAAAATCTGTAAGGTAATACAAGTAATCCTTCCCGTCACCCCATTTTTTTACAAAAACTTCCTCCAAAGCATCTATTCCTGTTATTGAATTTGGAGGAAAATTTCTGAACCACTTATGAGCTTCTCCATCCAAGATCTAAACAAAGAGTCTTGACTAGACATCTTCATGTTCAATGTTTTGGTTATTTGCATAACTGTAAAAGGCAAATAGGTGTTCTTCAATAGATACTCCTTCTCCCTCCACTGTGTATTTGGGAAAATATTTCAGATAATCCCCTTGAGGAAGAGGATGCAAAGGTTGATGAAGAGCGAGTGGTGCATATATTGCAGCAACAATCTATTGCATCCCTGTAGGAGGAGGCTAAGCCATGACTTGATAAGGTGAAAATAGTGGAAGAATTGTTGATGAAGATGTTTGAGAGCTTGAAATTATAGTTTGTGGAGTTTGTATTTGTTTTGGAATGGCGGAAGATTGAAGTTCTTGGGTTGATTCTTCAAGCTTTGGAGCTGAAAACAATGGATTTTCAAATAAATGAACAACAGAAGAATTTATTTCAACCTCTCCAGGAGAATCAGATTCAAATGTAGATTCTTGATGAATTGGTGTAACTTCAAATTGGTTTGGTTGAGATAAAAAGTTAGAGAGATTAAAAGTCAAGTTTTCAGGAAGGTTACCTTCTCCTTGATGAGAGGAGGATGAGCCAATAGTTGGGTTTTGAGGCAAAGGAAAATACTCATGTTGTGGACTGAGAGAGGACTGATATTCAGGATGATTTTGAAGAAAGCTCATAATTGTTTTAATATCTTCTTAAGTTAAAATAGCCCTGTCTAGGAAAGTTTCAATTTCCAATACTTGTTATAATTCCCATTCTGTCAGCACAAAGGCTTCTGATTTTTGGTTTTCTTCACTGACAACTAAAACCTATGATTTTTCTTCCTTCACTGGAATAATACTTGTTTCTGATTTATGAAATGATGACTGAGAAATAATTTCCGCTGAATCTAGGCTAACATCATCTACTTTTTATTTTATGGAAGCAATTTCAACTTGAAATATTTCAACAGATTCTTTTGAAACCAAAAATTCTTAGGCTCTAAGATATATGATGGTACCTTTCATTTTGGAATGTAATTTGAATGCATCTTTTTCACCGAATGTGATGTAGCTTCAACTGATTTCTGTTTCCCTCTTGCATCCTTTATGATTTTTTCTCGGCCAGAAACTGGAATCACAGGGGGTGATTTCTGATTTCTTCTTGTAGTAGGAAGTCTTGAAACACCCCGTCCTCTTTGTGGAGTTGCCAGGTGAACCAATTAGAATCGGAAAAATGACTAGTTTTTATTCACCTTTAAAAACTAGTACTAGAAATTCATGCAAAAAACTTCGGGAGAATACTCATTTCAGAATCTTCGTCTCCTGGCAGATGCACCAAAAAATGTTAGCGCTGGAATCAGAACTTGGATTATGACAAGCACCTGACTAGACATATCTTAAGCTCAAGGGACTTTATTACAATTGGATTAGCTTTTTTTGGGAAATTGGTTGGAACTTACACACATTGAAAGGGATTTTAAGCAAATAAGAATCTCTCACACATATCAGGGCACTAGTGTATGATGTGGTAGAAAGTTTGAGTTTGTAGCCTGATGGTTAGAAGAATAGAAGATAAATAGTGGATGTGTAAAATAGAAGCCCACTGCTATGAGGAAAGGGTGACACAAATTCTAGATCTAAAATGTATAATGAAAGAATTCTTTAAGAGACTTACAAGAGTCTCACTTTACATTTTAAGAATCCCATTACAAATAATGCTTCCAATTAACATGACCCCATGGATCAGGAATTCTTGATGAATCAAGAATGACAAAAAATAGATTTACATGCATGTTAGATGAAAAGACTTATAAGAAAATGGAACATGATTTAATTCGACCCCAAGGAATGCTTATGAAAAATCTTCAATTCATACTGAATCAAGAAAGATTGAAACAAGACTTACAAAAATAGATCAATATGTCTTGGAGGTTCACAAGACTGATAAAATCATGAGATAGAACTTTCATATTAAATATGGAAAGATAGATAAAGTATGTAAAAATAGAAGGGAAAACAATACACATACCACACAGTTTGTGAGTCCTAAAGAGTGCATCTGGATATATTATATTCTAAAAAATATACAACACAATATACAATAAGATGGAAAACCAACGAACCCTTTATTCATTGATTTACATAGCATATATACAAAAATATGTTCTGTTGAAGTCTCCACAAAAAGTGCAAGTCTATTTTAGAGACTTTATTAAATTCCTTTACATAGAGTAAAGATTATCTTAAAGATAAAAGAAAATTAATCTAAAATACAAATGAAAATAAAACATGACAGTATGGAGCTCGAAATGGCTGATTTGAGGTGGTTGGTTAATCCTCATTTTCTAGAAAGAATTCCTCCACAAAGAGTGCAACTGCCAACTAAAAAGGACACCTAGACCTTTATCTGCAAAAGTGTAGGAGTAACCAACTGGAAATGACATTTGTAAGGTAGCTTGACTGGATGACACTTGGAAAAATACTATTACCATTGAGGCTGCATTCACTTTATCACCACTTAGTGTCATTCTTTGAACCAAAAAGCAACCTTTTCACCTTCTTATACAAATTCCGAAAATAATAGCTACTTTTCTGGAAAAGGTAGCTATTTCTAAAAATACTATGTATAAGCCAAAAATGATATGATTCTTCATATTTTCATGGTTTTTTACATTCAATCATCAAATATCTAGTATAGAAGCAAAAATCCTAATAGCTTTTGCCTTGGTGACCCTGTCGTTTGGCTTTCTCTTCTGTACTTACTTTTCTTCTAAGTCTTCTTCTTCCCTGGATCACTTTTTGGGCTTTCATCTATGTTTATTATTTCATCTCTTAGAGCAGGGTTTACCATGAGCTTTCTTGCTATTCTGAGCTTGTCCTTTGGTCTGGGATGAGGCCTTTGAATGTAGGGATTAGGAATGTAAGAAGGCCTCCTTCTTCCATGGACAACTCTTCTTGATTTATCGTCTTCAAACTCTGATTCACAAAACTTTGTTTCACTGCTATCTTATTCAAAAGATGAGTATGAGTGGATTGTAGCTTTCTTCTTCCCTTTGGCTGAAGAATAGATAGATGAATAAATTTGGGCTATAGTTTTTTCTTCTACTGTAGTGGTCTCTGAAACTTTTCTTTTCCCCTTAGCTGATGTTTTAAGAGAGGAAAAGACTTGTGCAAGTGTAGGCTCCTATGGTGCTGGAGTGGCATTGTCTTCTTGATTATCTTGTCTAGCCTCTAGGATAGGGCTTGGTGTCAATGTTTCAGGGATGACTTCCACTAAAGATCCCTCTGTCAAAACAAATTTTCTCTTGCATTTACTCTTTGAAGAGGAAGCAACCTCTTCCTTTCCTTTAGACATAGAATTCTTGTTAGGTAGGGTAGCTTTTTGTTTCAATTTTCTTGCATTCTCCTGCTTGAGAGACCCCAAGGTTTGTGGCTCCTTAGGTAGTCTTCTAGTGTAAACTTCCTTGTCTGGTTGCATTGTAGGTATAGGAGTTATGGTTGGTATAGGAGTGGTGGTTTGAACTCTAGCTCTCCTAGCTGAGTTCCTCGTCTGTCTGCTAGATGGTGTAGAATATTGACCAGTTTGTGAAGCGGTCAATGTAGGTGCAGGGATTAACAACTGCTCTTAGGTATTTTTCCTTACATGCCTTCCTACCCTCCTCCTTGAGTTAACATTGTTGAAACTTTCATCTGCTAAAAATGTTTCCCATGTGCTTCTCTTCTTTTTCAAATGATAAACCACCAGCGTTTTGATTAAACCCCAATGATAAATATTGTTGAGAGAATAGTCTGGGGTTATTTGTATTTTTTTGGACATTGTTAACAGAGATTCATAGAGGAAAAATGGTAATTTCATAGGTTTAGAGCCCGAGATGTGAGCTAGGAACCTCATCTAGTATTGATGCATAGTGGAAAACTTACCCTCACAGGTAATATAACGCTACAAAGTGGTAATAACATCTTGCCACTCAGGCCTGGAATAAGAAATGTAAATAGTAGGGGTCCAATCTATATTTTCATGTTCATGCTTTAGATATGGATTTGAATCAACTTTAAGCATAGTTTTCCCCTTGTACCAAGACTCACCTGTAGCTGATTTTTGGGTAGCCCTTGCAATGATAGTCTCTATGATCCTGAAGGTAAAAGACCCCAACTTAACATGCTCTCCATCAAAAATCTCTACAAATTCCTGAGCGAATGTAACATTTTCTCCCGAAAACTTCTTTAGAAATCGATACCACCCTACTACTTGGAACTGAGGCTTTGTACAGTGATCAATGAATCGGTTATTGGCTAGTTCTGAACGGTTCACCTTACCACCCTTACCCATTCTATTAACAGCTAACTTAACCACTAGTGAAAACCTGTAAAATAAGGAACAATAACCCTCCATGAAGCCCTAACTACTGGCACAAGGTAAAAAATTGTTTTGCTAGAGGATAAGAAATGGTTTTTTGTGGCTTTCATGAGGGGAAATGGAAACAGAGCTCTGCATGCCCTAAATCATGATGAGAGAGAGTGACATGAAATCAAAATGATTTAAATTATGGTGCTAGCTCATTCCACCGAACATTTCACTTCATCACATTACTAACTAATAGCTACTTGTACCTCAACTTTAATATATTTCATTTTAATGAGTAGCATTAGATTTTACTAGCCTTAGAAAATAAAATAGTCAAATCCTTTTAATAAATCCTCCAATTAGAAATAGCCACCTGTGAGAAGAGTAATACCTCTTGTTTTAGCAGACCTTCAATATTCAAAGAGCAATGTCTTTTCACCTGAGTAATGCCTCGTTTACCTCCTTGTACAAATTCTGCAATAAATAGCTACTTTTTTTAAAAGGGTAATTATTTCTGTGTTGCTTGTAAAACCAGATTTTCTGAAGAAAATAGTTGCCTTTCTAGGAAAGGTAGCTATTCCTATGTTATTCATAAAACAACTGATGACTCTAACATTTTTTCCTTAGCCTTGGATAGAAAATATCATGGTGAATAAATAAGAATTCTCAAGCTAGACTCATGACCTTAACTACTCAAAGAAGTTAAAAGACTTATTAAAAGAAAATTTACCCTAATAACTCTATATCACAAACAAACTATTGGACTCAAAATTATTTTGGATTTTTTTTTAAATGATAAAAACTAATACACATTTTAACTCTCCAGGACCTTCAACCATAGGTTGGGAGACAAGATAGGATCAAAGACACAACTTACAATGATGATAAGACTTTGAAAAATTGCAGTGCTAATAGTGGCTCCTAGTGGGGATGAAGTCCTCCCTCTAGGGCTTCAAGGATTGTAGATTCAGTGCCTTAAACTCTCAGGACTTTGAATTTCAGAAGCTAATGACATGGACTAACTTTTATTGACTAAAATGAAAAATGAATCTATTGACAGACACAAATATCATTGGGCATGGAGTTTTATTGAAACAACGCTCCAGATATTTACAATGGAAAGACTAACTGACTTATAAAAAAAAAAACTTTTTGAGAAAATGACCATTGACTGGACCTCTAGTCAATTGATCATCATCTAAATGCTTCAACAAAAATGTATTATTTTCTAGAATTTGAGCAATTTTGAATGGCCTGAACCATAAGTTGTCAAACTTACCATGCTTTCCATGGTCTTCTCTTCTTGCATCCTAGCGCAATACCAACTCATTTTCTTGAAAAGCCTGTTTTTTTTCTCTTTTGTCAAAGACAGATTTTAATTTGGCTTTGTATTTCTGTTCTTTTTCCATTTGGGATTCCCAGATTTGGAGCTTCTATCAGTTGCAACATCCTTATCTGAATGGGATTTGAATTGTCAGTTTCATATTGTAAAAAATTCATAAAAATAATGGCCAACTGTAATGGCATCACAACATCAACGCAATAAACAAGTTGAAAGGGAGAAACTCCAATTAGCCTCTTATTGCTTACTCTATATGCACAAAGAGCATGACATAGTTGAGTATCCCAATTTCTTTTGTTTTCTATCATCATCTTCTTTATGATTCTTACCATGATTTTGTTCAATGAATCAGCTAACCCATTACCTTGGGGGTAATAAGGTGTAGAATGAGTCAAATCAATGTTATACTCTGATATAAATTGTTCATCTTGGTATATTTAAAATCCATTGCATTGTCAGTCACCAAATTTTGAGGGAAGCCAAATCTAGATATAATCATTTCCAATAGAAATTTAATTATTATTGTGTTAGTGGTGTTTATGGTTAGAATGGCCTCAATACACATGGTGAAATAGTCCATGGTTGTAAGAATCCACCTACGTTGTCCTGATGATGGCAGGTGAATCTCACCAATGAATTCTAGCCCCCACTGCTGAAAAGGAGCATCTGCTAAAATACGAATGAGAGGTAGTGGAAGTACCTTCTTCTTACCAACAAACTTTTGACACTAAGTGAAAGCTCTGACTTTAGCAAAAACATAAGAGAAAAGAGTTGGCCAATAATATCTAGCTCTTATAATTTTATCTACGGTAGCTTTCCAATATAAATGTCCACCACACACCCCTACATGTATCTTTGTCATAAATTTTTGTGACTCAACTTCATCTACACATCTCAAAAAAACTCCTACAGGGTCTCTCTAATAAAGATGTTTTTCCATAATGCAATACTTGGCAACCTTTAGATGAAAATCCCTTCTCTTTGATTTTTCCATTTCTGAAGGACAACTGAAATTTAATAAAAAGTACACTATATCATTATACCAGTTGGAATAAAAGTGTTCAGGATAATCAGATATACCTTCTTTACCTATTTCTTCATCTACCTCCATTTTCATATTTAGAGCTTTGCAATTTGATTATGCCATCAAGCGGGCTAACCCTTGGCCCTTTATCAACTTAGTAGGTCTGATTTCAATGTCAAATTCCAGAATATTTGTTAACCATCTTACACTCCTGCCATTTGTGTCTGGCTGCAACAATACATCCTTGACAACAATATTTGCACAAAAGTAATGACTTTTAAATGCAGAACATAAATTCAAAAAGACTTTAAAGGATTTACAAACACATATGCCTTCTTTTCAACTAAGTTGCACTTTAGCTCAACATCTCTTAATGCACGGCTGAAAAAAGAAATTGGCTGCTCCAAGCCATCCTTGTTCTTTTGAAGTAAAACTGTTGCAATAGTTTCCTTAGAGGCATATGAAAAAGTTAGAAAAACCTTCTCAAAATGAGGGTTGATTAACACTAGGGCTTCAGTCAGGGCAGATTTGATTACTAAGAAATATTGTTTTCTTCCCCATTCCACCTGAACTCTGCATCTTTATTCAACAATACATTTATATTTTTAATTAATTCTGCAAAATTCAGAACAAAACGCCTCAGAAATTTAATTGAACCCAAAAATGACTATAACTCTTTCTTATTTCTTGGTAAACAAATTTTCTGTATAACTTCAACTCCCCCTAGGTCAATGCAAATACCATTTTCTGTTACAATGTGCTCCAATAGTTTTCCTTCTCGAACAATAAAGCATCATTTCTTTGGGTTTAAAGACAAACCAAATTTTCTGCATTTGTTAAACACTTGTGGAAAATGTTTTAAATGATCCTCCTCAAATTTTGAAAAGATTGTTATGTTATCCAAATAAATTACTACAAATATGTCCTTTTCCCCTACAAAGGCAATGTCCATTTCCCGTTGAAATGTGTTACATGCATTCATTGAACCAAAAGGCATCTTATTGTACATAAAATTTCCCAGGGTGTAGTGAAAGATTTTTTCTCCCTGTCTTTTTTATCAAATGATATTTGATTGCACCCTGAAAAAAATCTATCAATGACGGCCTCTTTGAGCCTACAACTTTCGACAAAATATGATCCATTTTTGGTAAAGGATATTTATCTTTTAGCAAACACCGATTAAAATTGCAAAAATCAACACAAATTCTAATCTCACCATTCTTCTTTCGAACAGGGACTATATTAGCTACCCAATTGGAAAATATTAAAGGCAACATTATTTTTTCTTCCCACATTTTTCTGATTTCTTTTTCAATGATAGGGAGCAACATAGGATTAATATGTCTTATCTTCTGTGCCACAGGCATTGCTTCTGATTTAAGAGGAATTTTATGTTCCATTATACTTCTGTCATATGTCTTCAAATCATTGTAAGACCATGAAAAAATGTCTGCATATTGCTTCAGCAAATTGACATATTTAGTTCTATTTTCTTGAGGAAGAAATTTAGAAACTTTAACATATCTAGGTTGATTTTTTGTACCAATATTGCAGTCAACTGTACTCTCTTCATATATTTTACTACCAGGCTTTAGAAAGACATCATTATTGTCAAAAAAACCTCTCTAAAGGAACCAAACCTTTAGGAATGAAGTTTGTTTTTAGATCAATAATGTCTTTTCCAGCTATAGTCTTTTTCAATGGCTTGTTGTTATGACTTTCAACTGTGTCTTGCTCATTATCAATCTAAATATATGAAAACTCCTCCACACATTCCAAAAATTTATGAATTCTTTATCATCTTCAAATACTTTCCAGTATTTGGTATTGTCAGGAATGGAAGGTCTTTTTTTAATCTAAACGTCATATGTTGCTTTAACATTAAGAGGAACCTTAAAATTACTAGCAGCAATGACCAGTGAATATGCCATTTTATTTTCTTCTCTCGAAACAAAATTCAAATTGAATGTTGAAAAATAATGTTCAATTAAATCCCACAATTTATTTATGTAATTCTTCAATTTTGAATTTTTCACTTGATAATTATCTCTCACATGTATTACCACCAACTCTGAATCACCAAAAACAGTCAAATGTTCAGCTCCCAAATATTTTTCCGCCTTCATTCCCAAAACAAGTGCTTCATATTCAACAGTGTTATTAGTAGTGAAAAACTGTAATTTGTATAATAAAGTCACTACCTGCTGAGTGGAAGAAATAAGAATTAGACTAGACCCTGATCCCTCTCTTAACTAGGCTCCATCAAAATACAATTTCCAGATCTGCCCTGCTTCTAAATTATGCTCTTTTGTGACTTGCAAATGTTTTTTTTTACTTATTTCAAGCTGAAAATTGCTTTCATCGGCAACAAGGTGTAAAATGGATGACCCTAAATCCTTCTCCTTTGGATATATAGAATGATAGATTTTAGATTTCTGTGGTGTAGATTTTTAGATACAAAACTCAGAATCTCCACAATCCTCATTTTTTAGTCTATGTTTCGAGTCTAAATCAAGACCCATTTTCAGGACAAACTTGCAAAGAAGAGAAAAGATTGGCGTAAATAAATAGAGGAAAAGATGACAGAGAAAAGAGCCAACCAGTTACTAACTTTGTTATTTATTTGATTAATTAGTTCTAAATAATTTTAATGTTTTCTATCCATATTTAATTTCTAATTTAGATTAATTATTTTATTTATAATTATTATATAATATGTTATAAAGCCCTATGTTAATGATATTAATGTTTAATATTTTATTTATAATTATTTTATATTTTGTTATAAAGCCCTATGTTGATGATATTAATAATATTGGTATAGCTATTAGTAATATTTAAAAACTTAAGTGATGATGATTAAGGTTATTTATAATATATTTAGTAAGATTAATTAATCAAATGATTGTATCACATAGATTATGATACTTCATTATGTCCCTTTTTTTTTCTTCTTCTTTTCTTTTCCATTAGGTTTTAAAAAAAATTATTCCTATAAACTAAGGCTTGGATTTGAGTTAGGATGTAATTTACTATGGAGGGTGGTTATTTAAAATGGAAGTTATTATTAAGATTTTGGTTAGTTGATTTGAGAAGAGATTTACAAGGGTGATTTTATATAATTTTTAAGGCTAAAGAAGGGTAGCACGGTATTGGCAAGGAGAAGGGTAAGGGGTGGATTTTAAAAGGGGATAGAGGGAAGGGGAAAGAGTATGAGGAAGAGTAATTAGATGTCACTATAGATCCTATAAGGAGGGAGGAAGAAAAGGGGCAATGGAGACCAATGACTCAAGGGTGCAAGCTTATTATCGGGAAATAACATGGACCCAAATTCTGCTAACTTCTAAAGATGGGTCTTGATTTAGACTCGAAACGTAGACTAAAAAATTAGGACTGTGGAGATTCTGAGTTTTGTATCTAAAAATATATAGAATGATTTGAGGGATTTTGCTGATCACTTATGATATAAGCCATATGTGTTTCCCTATACAATCTCCAAATTTCCCCTCCAAAGACTGGGATAATGGTGTATGTCATATCCATTTGAAGAGTACCACCCAACTTTTTGGACCAAGATCTAGAAAGAAGCATTCCAAATCTAGAAGGTATGTCTGCAACCACTATGTCCATAACTAGACTTTTCATGGGGAGCTGGGTAATAGAAATTACCAAGTCTTTGATCACTCCTAAACACTTTACCCTTTTAGAATCAAAAGTGTAAAGGTCATGGTATTGTTTAGTGATTTCTAGTCCTAATTCATCCATCACTTTCTTAGGCATCAGATTGTGAGAGGCCACAACATCTAATAGGAAGTTATGCAACAATTTGTTATGAATGTTGAGTGAAAGATAAAAAGGTGGAGAATTATCATCATTTTGATCTTGAACATGGCTTCCCAAGTAGATGGTTGGATTTTCATCCTCTAGATTGACTGAATAAGGAGCAAGAGATGGTTGTAACAATCTTTTAAATCACTCTCTGTAGGCTGGATTTTTAAACAATTCAAGGAGTGGAATTGGAATCTTGATTTTATTCAATTCTAACTTGAAACTGAAATAAAGAGGAGTCAAATATTTATTTTATGCAGGAGTTTTGATGATCAGGGCAAGGTTAGGCAATGGAGGAAAATCGTTGTCTTTTTCCTTTTGTTTGGCAGCATGTTTTTTAGAAATCTTGTTTATGTTGAGGTTGTTGGACAACCCCTTTTGACCTCAATGGATAATTTCTTATCTGATTTTCAGGCTCATTTTTCTCATTTTGGACATGAATATGAGCATCTTCATCATATGAAAATAGATTTATCCTAGACTGATCTTCAAAATGTTGCAAAGTCAAACAAGTTGATTGTGATGTCTCCCCAACAAGATTTATATATTCATCCTCTTGTTATTGTTCTTGTTGATTTTCTTCGACAAAATTATTCAGTGGAGGCTGAACAATTTGATCATCGGGATTTATTCTTGGGCGTTTTAAAATTTGTTGAGGCTGAAAGGGTCTCCTAAAAGGAGCCTGATTTCTATTTCCTTCATTTTGAATGGGCCTAACAAGAGGCTTATTTTCTAACTCCAATTTTGTCATTTTTGAAGCAAGATCTTTAATCAAATTAGGCATTTGATCAAGATTTTCTTCAGCTGTGAAAGTTTTAGAGGAAGAAGAAGGTTTCTCCTCTTTCATTTTCTTTTTATCCTTTGCTGCCTTCCCCTCTTTAATTTTTAGTTTATTTGAGACCATAATATTGGACTACACTCCAATCGCAACTTCCTGCATACATACCAATGTTTGTGGCTTCTTAGCTCTCAACCACAGTGAAAACTTGGAGTCAAAGGCATTGGAAAAGGTTATCATGGTTGTGGTTTTAGGAGGTTTGACTTCTACAGGAATCTTTTGATAAACTTTATTGAATCTGTAAAATCTTCCAATGACTCATCAAACTTTTTCTTTAAAGCTCCAAACTCTGTAAGGTAATAAAAGTAATCCTTATGGTCACCCCATTGTTTTACAAACACTTCCTCCAAAGAATCTATTCTTATTATTGAATTTGGTGGAAAAATTCTGAACCACTTACGAGCTCCTCCATCCAAGCTTTGAACAAAGAGTCTTGACCAGACATTTTCATGTTCAATTTTTTGGTTATCTGCATAACTATAAAAGGAAACTAGGTGTTCTTCAATAGATACCCCTTCTCCCTCCCCTGTATATTGGTGCAAATATTTCAGATAATACCCTTGAGGAAGAGGATGCAAAGGTTGAGGAAGAGCGAGTGGTGCATATCTTACAACAACAATCTCATGCATCCTTGTAGGGGGAGGCTGAGCCATGACTTGTTGAGTTGCAAATAGTGGAAGAATTGTTGATACAGATGTTTGAGAGCTTTAAAGTATAATTTTTGGAGTTGGTATTTGTTTTGGAATGGTAGAAGAATGAAGTTCTTGGGCTGATTCTTCAGGCTTTGGAGCTGAAAATAATGGATTTTCAAAGAAATGAACAACAGAAGAATTTACTTCAACCTCTCCAGGAGAATTAGATTCAGATGTAAATTCTTGAAGGATTGGTGTAATTTCAAATTTGTTTTGTTGAGATAAAAAGTCAAAGAGATTAAAAGCCAAGTTTTCAAGAAGGTTACCTTCTCTTTGATGAGAAGAGGTTGAGCCAACAGCTAGATTTTGAGACAAAGGAAAATACTCCTGTTGTGGACTAAGAGAGGATTGATATTCAAGATGAGTTTGAAGAAAGATCATAATTGTTTTAATAGCTTCTTCAGTTAAAATAGCCCTATCTAGGAAAGGGGTAATTTCCAATACTTGTTCTAATTCCCATTCTGTTAGCAGAAAGGCTTCTGATTTTTGGTTTTCTTCACTGACACCTAAAACCTATGATTTTTCTTCTTTCACTGGAATAATAGTTGTTTTTTATTTACTAAATGATGACTGAGAAATACTTTCAGTTGAATCTAGGCTAACACCATCTACTTTGTCTTTTATGGAAGCAGTTTCAACTTGAAATATTTCAGCAGATTCTTTTGAAACCAAAACTTCTTTAGGTTCTAAGATAGATGATGGTACCTTTTTTTTGGAATGTGCTTTGAATGCACCTTATTCACTGAATGTGACGTAGCTTCATCTGATTTCTGTTTCCCCCTTGCATCCTTTATGACCTTTTCCAGGTCAAAAAGTGGAATCATAGGAGGTGATTTATGGTTTCTTCTTGTAGTAGGCAGTCTTGAAATGCCTCGTCCTCTTTGTGGAGTCACTAGGTGAACCAATTACAATCAGAAAAATGACTAGTTTTTATTCACCTTTAAAAACTAGTACTAGACATTCATGCAAAAAACATCGGGAGAATACTCAGTTGAGAATATTGTCTCCCGGTAGACGCACAAAAATATGTTAGCTTTGGAATCAACACTTGGATTGTGACAAGCGCCTGACCAAACACATCTTAATCTCAAGGGATTTTCTTACAGCTGGATTAGGTTTTTTTTGGAAATTGGTTGGAACTTACACACACTAAAAGCGATTTTAAGCAAATAAGAATCTCTCACAGATATGAGGGCACCAGTGCATGATTTGGTAGCAAGTTTTAGTTTGTAGCTTGATGGTTAGAATAATGGAAGATAAACAGTGGATATGTAAAACAGAAGCCCACTGCTAAGAGGAAAGGGTGACGCAAATTCTAGATCTAAAATGTATAGTGAAAGAATGTTTTAAAAGACTTACAAGAGTCTCACTAGTACAAGGAAAAGACCCTCTAGCGGATTTTTTTTAGGAACCCCTTATAAAATTAGCCTAGATATCCATTTGTAGTGGAGGTTTCTAGAGGAGGTTGGCGGGTGGAGGTTTTTGTGGATGTTTTTTTTTCTAGTGTGTTTCTCATCCTACACCGCCCTGGTGCATTCAACTAAAAAGGCACTAATTTGTACAAAAAATTGGCACACCGAGACACTCTGCTCTCCATACAAACCATCCTAGTGCATCTCATTACTCTAGTGCACCAGTGTGCTACACAGGTTCAGGCATGGCGCGTCATAAAAACTTTCTCTAAATTGAAACAACCCCAGTGCGCTTGGAAGAAATCGCTCGGTCCACCTCAAAAACCTGCGCACTGGAATAGGGTTAAATAAAAGAAATATTATGGCCAAAAAATTGAATTTTCACTTCCTCAGTGCTCAAGAGCTCTCAAGAACCAGTGCGAATTTCCCTTGTGTGAGGCACCCTTCCATCGGTGCTCCAATTGCACGCACTACTATCATCCATTTCCCACCATCTCGATTTCGAATTTTGGAAAATGGTCGGAAATTTTAGTTTTGCAAATTATTCAGCAAATATGTCTCCTCAACACCCAAATGTACAGGTATTTGACTTGTTTCTCCATAATTAAACTTTTTAGTGGATTATATTTCTAAAAAAACTTAAAATTTTCCCTTTCAAAAAAATAAAAATAAAAATTCCTGCGCGGTGCGCTCGAGTCATTCGGTTCGCATCAGTTCGTGGTGCTGCCTATAAATTTATAGGTCACATCGTAATCGGTGCTGTAATATTCCCACTTAGCCTAAGCTAAGAGGAATATTCATTTTTTGTTTACTTTTTCTTGCATGAATAAATGAATAAAGGAGGATATGTAAAACTCCTAAAAAGACTGAATAAATCAATGCCCATGGGAACAAGGATAAATTAGGGCCATGTAAATAAATCACTTGCAGGTGTGAAAGGGGTTTGAGCTATGAGACTGGGTCAACCTTGACCAAATCTAAAACGCTGTCTAGATTCAATATACCTCATAAAGGGACACCGTAGTTCTAGAAGGAGGCCCCTCATGTGAAAGGAGCTAACTCATCAAGGTGGTTTAGGGTTTGTGAAGACTCTCATATTATAAAAGGAAGGGGAAGGCAGCAAGAGAGGGTTGTTGATTGATTATATTGTTGAGTATCTTGTCTGATTGGACAAATACTATTCTCTGTTGTTTAGTGGAGAATTGTGCTGCTTAGCACTTGGAGTTCCTATGCAGGGATTTCACCTCTTCCCTTGAGGATTCTTGGAGGAGTATTTGCTGATTTGATCCACTATCAAGCTTCGGGCCAAGATCTAATTTCAATAGTAGCATAGATCTAGTGAGGTTTTGCTTGCTTTTGCAAGCTACAGCAAGTGGGATTCTAGATCTGCAGAGATCTAGCTTGTTCTGGAGCCTCTTCTCATGGAGTGTGTCTTTTAACCTCCTGGAAGAGTTCCTCTACTGTTTGAGCTTCAGATTTGTATCTTGGCATCAGGCCACCATTTTTATTCAAGATACAATGCATTTTTCATTGAGGAACTGCATTATTTTCATTAGAGGTTCTGCAGGGTGTTTTGATCCCATTTTTTATGAGAGATATCTGGTGCTGGGCTTTGCCTTTCACTTTGGTGATCCATGGATTAGCTTGTTGATCCATGTTCTACTTTGATTTGATCTATTGTAATGAAAAGTCATATTCAGAAATTTTTGCAATATTTTACAGATCTGCAAATTAAAACTTAGATCTACTCTTGTTTATGCATGATTTGGTCAAAACCCCGAGGGGATCTTGTAAATAAGACTATCTAGTTTCTAGATCTGAAATAGATCTGATGTTTTATCCACAGATCTGTCCTAGATCTGAGTTGTAATATTTAATTGTTGCAGCTCCTTAAAATAATTTTGTTGAGCTATTTCTACAGTTATATATGTGTTGTGGCCTTCTTTCCTGAAGATTTCTTGCTCTATTGTCTCCTGTATTCTACTGTATATCGAAAGAGCTTCATTATAATTCTGATTTGCTACTGTATACTCATAATTTAATCATATTTGATGGCCTCCTACTCATACTGTCCAAGACTCGTTATTTCTGAAGCATTTTGTTGTGCATAGCTGCAACCCCTCTTATAAGG